>CM053622.1:87962226-87993250 GCA_028646595.1 Phalanger gymnotis
GGGGGGGGGGGGTGGAAATGGGGAGAAAATCTGTAATTCAAACGCATATGAAAATCGATGCTGAAAACTAAACATATTAAAAATAAATTTAAAAAAAATATTAAAAAAAAAGACTCAGGACACCAAGGATTGTCATCCAGCATCATGAGTTGCCTCATAGTTTGAAACATGAGTTTCCCTACTCAGATGCCTCCTTGATAGGTTCTCTAAGTTTATGCCCACTCTCCTTCACAGATACTATGTGCATTGGTGAGAGGGAATAGCTTAGATATAGAATATTATATAGTATATTTCCAGAACAGTGGAAGTATAGTATAGATATAGTATATTAGGTATAGTATATTATGCTTGTTCCCTCTTTTGTCTTCTAATGAGTAAATATCATTATTCGGGCTTTTGTCTTATCATCAAGCAACTACTTTATGTTTAAGAATCAATAGGGTGATGGTGACTGATTTTAGGTAAATGGTGAGCATACACTGGTGGGGGCTCAGGAACTACAGTGGCAAGTAGTAGGAATGTATCTCACTATACATAAAAGTTAAACAAAGAGACAGAGACAGACAGACATAGACACAGAGAAACAAAGAGAGGGTTGTAGCCACATAGACGGTTCTGTAAAAAAAAAATCCTTATCTAGCTGAGAGGTGAATCAACTAACAAAAATAGAAATAAAGGGGGTATAATCAATGTATCACTTCAATAATTTACATTACAACTATCATGAGAGGTAAGTAAAGTCATTATTACAGAAAAGGAATTGAAATTCAGAGAAGTTAAGCCACATCTGAAATGTTTAGAAATTAGATGGAGAAAAAGTTACTCCCAGATGAACAAGACCTCATATCCCAAACCCTCAGATTAAAAGTCTGATGCTCTATCAGCTGATCTCTTTAGACTCTTAATGATATATGAAGTTGCTTTCTCTTCTAATGTTCAGTGATTGAAACAGCATCCTTACTCGCTCCCATTTCCTCTGGCTCCCTGTTACCTGAAAAATAAAATTTAAATGTTTTATCTCAGCATTAAAGACTCACAATAAGGTAGGCAGCTTCTGTCTGCCTTGTGTGCTTTTGTCCCACTACTTCCAAACACTTACCCTACATTCTAATGAAGCTGATTTATTCACCCTTCATCAAACTTGTTATTCAGGTGTTGTCATATCTGACACTTTATGATCCAGTGGCTCATACCACATCAATACTGTCCATGGGGTTTTCTTGGCAAAAATCCTGGAGTGGTCCATCATTTCCTTCTTCAGCGGATTAAGGCAAACAGCAGTTAAGTGACTTGCCCAGGATCACACAGCTACTAAGTGTCTGAGAAAGGATTTGAACTCAGGTCTTCCTGCCTCCATTCAGAGTGCTCTATCACTGCCCCATCTTGCTGCCTATGCATGCTAAGTCATATAATATAGCACAAATGTGAACTCCTTACTTTAGAGTCAGAGTGACATCAGAATGAAGGCAGGACCTAAAGCCTTTTGCAACCTGGGTTCAAATTCTTCTGACATTTACAACCTAGGCAGATCACTTAATATTCTGAGCTTCCATTTCCTCACCAGTAAAATGTGGTAACAACCTCACAGAGTCATTATGAGATCCAAATGTGATTGTATATGTAAAGAGATTTATAAATGCCAACTATTATTAATATGTTACCTCTTTTTTGGATAATTACTAGGTTATGTCTTGTATGCTATTTATTTGTGCATGAAGCTTATCTCACTTACCAAATTATAAGGTCCCTGACAGCAGGTATTGTATCTTATTCATCTTTGTATTCCTCCCCTTCCCAGCATGTAGCATGGAAGGCCTTTCACATAAATTTGGCCCTCCAATATTTATAGAATCTAATTAAATGGAATGGAATAGAAATGAAAGAGACTCTTTGGTAGATTGGTGGAATACAAGATGAAGGAGATGTGGCTTTTAAAAAAATCCCTTCATGTTAAAAAGCCCAGGAAATTTTAGTGAAAAGAAGCTCAAAAAATCAATAATGTGGCATGATAGCCCCAAAAGTTAATGTAACCTTAGGCTGCACTGATAATATAATGCCCAGATACTGTGTCTACTGTCAGACTTGACTGAGATATTGGTTGAATTTATTTAAACAATTTTATTAACCAGAAACTTTAATTCTTCCCTTCCCCTTCTTCCTTCTTCCTTCGTATCACTCTCTTTGTCTTCTTCTTCCTTCCTTTCTTCCCTCCTTTCTTTGCTTTTTTCCTTATTTCCTTGTTGCCTTCCTTCTTTCCTTATTGACTTCCTTCACTTCCTTCTGTATTTCCTTCCTTTTTGTTCCTTATTTCTTTCCTTTCTTTTTATTCTTTCTTCTATGGGATGGCTTGATGAGTATGGGGAAAGAAAATATATATATTTGAAAAGTAGAAGATGTAGATTCATACACTTAAAGCTAAAAGGGTAGTGATAATCATCGACCTAGACATCAACCTAGTCTAGTCCCCTCTTCAAAGAAAGGAAATTGAGGCTGAGAGGTTAAATGACTTGCACAAGGTCACACAATTAGTAAATAGCTGTCAAGATTGATACTTGAGTCCTCTGACTTCAAATTCAGCTCTCTTTCTCATCTACTGACATTTAAAAGAAAACAAATGCAGTGTTTTGAACAAGGGAAATTATATTTTGATTTTGATTTTTTGTATTTTTTGTATATTTTGTATTGTATTTTGTATATTTTGATTGTATTGTGATCCCATTACATTTAGCAAGTAATTTCACTTGTTGGAGGGGGGTCAGTTTTCTCATACTTAAAATGAGATTGAACTAGATAACCTCTGAAGTCCCTTATAGCTTGACATCTTTGTCATTGTTTTTGTCCATCTTTTATCTCCAAGAAAACCAATGACATCAGGAGGGTGATGTTGACTTGCCTGTGAATTGGATTTAAGTGAGGTAGAGCTGTACAAAGTTATCATCTCCTCCAGAGTCACTGGGGTCCAGTGGCAAGACATAGGGCGGGATGAGTGTTGATGGCCCCAGATGTAGTGAGAGATCTTGGCCTTTTTAGGCTAAAGTCTTTCCCAGTTCCCAGTTTGTCTGAGGCAATGCCCATTCAATAGGTAAAGGTTACGATGGCCTAGTTTGCCTTCACAAATGGATTAATCTAGGAGGGAGAAGCCCCTCAGAGTTTCTGTTACATGGAACTTTCTTAATAAATGCTTATTGCCTAACTGCCTGACTGCCAGGCACTAGGCTAAACACTGGAACTACACATAAGAGCTAAAAAGAGTCCCGCTCACAAGGAGTTCACAATCAATTGGAGGAGACAACATGAGCCAAGATATATACCAGAGAAATGAGGTAATCTCATATGAAAAGCACTAGCATTAAATGAAACCAGGAAAGACTTCTTACAGAAGGTCAGACTTTAAACGAGACTTGGAGAAAGCCAGGAGATAGAGATGAGGAGGGCAAGAATTTCAGGCATTGAGGGCAGCCAGTGAAAATGAACAGAGTTGAAAAAACTGAGTGGATACCATCAGTGGAGAATAGGGTATGTGGAAGGGAGTAAAATTTAAGAAGACTGGGAGGGTGGGTGTGCTGCCACTTGCTGCCAGTGGCTGGGGCCACCAAAGAGTAAAAAGGATGCTGCAGAGAGTGAAAAGAATACATGGGCCAGGCAGAAGAGTAAAGGACGGCTCCATTTATTAATCTGAGGGACAGGGCTTATATACTTTTTTAGGCAAGCAGATCAACAACTTCACGTGGGAAAACATTTGCATTGCATGACTTCCTCATGCTTTGTTCCCCTTTTGCTATTAACAATATTGTGTTAATAGCCCACACGTGGCACTACATGGGAGCTTTGGAGAGAGCAGGTGTGTACTGAGGAGTCTTGAAGAGCCTTCATTCTGAGCAGCATGTGTGTGCTGGGTGGTGGGGCAGGGTTGGAGAGCCCGCGTGCTGAGTTATCAGCCCAAGGGCAAGAACAGGCTTCAGGGAAAACCTGGCCTGTATCTTATCCCAGAATGGACTTTCTCAGTGCTGGCCCTCTAGATGGGAGGATTGGTTCTTGTCCTTCATTCTTGAAGAGGACCAAAATGACATCACTATGCTAGAGTCAAGTTACAGTGTGTCAGATGTGGCTGATCACACCAATATGAGCTTGGAATGTGCTACCACAGGTCAGGCACAAATAATCCATGTGAACATTTGGGGTGGATTCTCTAAATCTGAGCACCTTGTGTTTTTCTTTGGGGGGGGGGTTGAGCTATTGCAATTTTGCTTTGCTCATAGAGCACAGCACCTCTCTGATATGGGCATTCAATGCTAAGTGATCCTGTGCCAGTGTCTCCCACCTCACACAATCAATTCCAACATTCTTAAGAGAGACCTTGAGAGTGGAAGGGTAGGAAGAAATCAAGTTATGAAGGCTTTAAAAGCTAAAAGGATTTTACAGTGACTATCTCATCTTCAAGAAAGTGGAAGATTGGATGCCACTTCTCAAAGATATTGCCCAAGAGATTGCTCCTCAAGAGTTACTGGACTTACTGACTTCTGAGATGTCATCCAACTCTAGGCCTGACTTTATGATTCCATAATTCTATGATTTTATGAATGGGTGTGCCCTAGAAGCTTCCATGTTTTCAGTGAACTCATAGTTCTTTTGTATTTCCATTCTATCAAATGGAACATTTTTAAACCTGTCAAAAATAAACAAATATAAATTATAGCACTTGGGAAATAATTTTACAAAGAAAACATTCAAACTGACAGGAAAAACAAGGGTAAATACCAAATGCTTGCTTCCTCCAGCTGGCCTTGGCATTGCTCTTTGGCTGATTCGAGGGAGGAAGGAGGGGAGAGTTTGACACCTGGGGCAGAGTGTGGGAGAGTAGGAGTGACTCTCAGGCAGAAAGCCATACCAGGGAGAGGAGCCAAAAAGGTCTCCCAGTCAAGTCTGGGGATCCCAGGCACTGTACCCCTCTCTTTGCCATGCTTTCAGCAAGTCAATAATGAAGGGATAGGAGTCAGCTGGACCTTGGCAGCCCAAACCATAGCTTTGATCCTCATTCCCTTGGGCAAACTCAGAAAGGATTTATTTGTTTGAAATTATAGGATTTCTTTCAGTCGAGCATTCAGAGATTAAAAAACTGGAAAGAATCTCAGATATTTTCAAATCCAGAGGGGTTGATGAACTGGGATAGGGGGAAAATGCCACCATTATCATCATCATTATCATCATCCTCACATTCCTCATTACCATCACCATCATCATTGTGTACTCTCCAATACCATCATGTTTGCTATTTCTTATTCTCCAATACCCTGAGGGACTGTCACCTCCATGTCATTGTTCCTATGTAGTCAGATCTGGGTATTATACTATACTTCATTAGAGGCAGCTAGGTGACACAATGAATAGGGCACTCGACTTGGAGTCAGGAAGACCTGGATTCAAATCTAGCCTTGGATACTTACTAGCTGTGTGATCCTGGACAAGTCACTTAATTCCTCTCTATCTCAGTTTCTTCATCTGCAAAATGGTGATAATAATAGCATTTACCTTCCAGGATTGTCATGGGGATAAATAAAATAACATTTGTAAAGTTCCCTGGAAACTTAAAAGAACTTTATTAATGTTAGCGGTTATTACTAGTTGTACGTCTCCTCAGCAGTGCTGAATTCCATACTGACCTATCCTCAGAAGTACTATAATGAATTGACTGATTGATTTTAACTAAGGAGGAAGCATTTTAACTTGGTATAATAAATGTCATGCAGATGGTTGTGATACCCTGATCAGGAGAGCTTGTTAATCTTTATGACTTTCTTATGAGCTACTCCATCATTTACGGACAATGCAATGACAAGTGATGGAGCCCAGCCAGTTATATTGCTTAAGCCACTTGCAGAATGGATGAGTAATCTGTCCTTCGGGTTTCAATAGAATACATATGTGAATGAACGATGCTGTCAGAAGGAATCTGGAAGGCATCTCTACAGCTTATGAAATAAACTTTAATAAAATCTCTCATGTTAATCTTGTGTAAAACATGGAGCTATGTGGGCTGGCCAAACAACATGATTAGACAGATTTGGAACTATTTTCATGACTAAATCATGAAAGTAGAAATTAATGGATTGATGTCAAATTAAAAGGAGGTCTCCAATGGTGTTCCTAGAACTCAATGGCCATCTGATAAAGCCCTCTGGGATTCTTCAAGCAGAGACTAGATGATCCCTTTTTAGGTGAATTGTAGAAAGGATTGGGAAAGAAAGAGGGGTTGGAGTAGGTGGCAAATGAGGTATCTATACCTTCTCTCGATATGAGTGACTCTATCACTAAACTAACCTCCATTTGAGAGTAGACAAAATAACATTTACTTCCTTGTGTTTCAGCTTATTCATGACCTAATCTGTGTGCAAGGCTAAAATCTACCATTCTAAGAATATATTTGAAGAAAGAACATTCTAGGCTTCTTTGAAAATTCAAGCTACTGAGCTAAGACTTTCATTATACACTATTATCATTACCCTTCGCATCCCTGCAACAAACAAGACTATAAGATGTCACAAAACACATCTGAGAATAGTGTACCCTCTTCTATCACTTCTCATATGAACCATTGTTACCTTGTACTTAGCAACAAATTGTAATACAGCATAATTGACTTGATATTTACTTCTTAATTTTCTTCTGTATATGCTGTCTGGAAATTATTTATAACGAGAGCTCACTTACTACGCAAAGATTATCTCTGTTAGCCAACTGGTACCTCTCCCTGCCATGACTTGTAAGATCAGTAAAACTTTTATTCCGTTTAATTCATTTTTTCAATTAAGAAATATTTATTTTCTCTCTACCAACCCTTGCATTGAAAAATAAAAGAAAAAAAACCCTTTTAATGCTTGTAAAGCCTTGTAAATATTCACAGTTAAAACAATTCCTTCATTGACGGTGTCCAAAAATGTACAGCTCGTACTGCATCTTGAGTCCATCACCTCTCTGTCAAGAGATGGGTAGCATGCTTCATCACTGGTCCTCTGAAATCATGATTGGTCATCATCCTGATGATGAAGATGTTCTTTTCCTAACCTTTAAGCAGTGGGTCTTCTTCGTTTTGACACTTCCAATTTTGAGACCCTATAACGCCGTGAAATCTTGGAAGAAAACTGGAAGACTCAAGGGATCAGGAGGTGTTTCATCACTAATAACTACCATAAATGGGGCTTCAGAACACAAAAGTAACTGCAGAAAGTAAACAGATGGCTAAGGAAAAAATGTTGGAGAATGTGATTTTTCATTCTGGACCACAGCATGAGATACAAAAATGATGTTCTCTTTCCAAGGGACAGAATATAACTAACAAGGACTAAAAAGAGTATATATGCCTAGAAACTGACCGATAAGATCAAGAGGACTTTAAATTGGTGAGAGAAGGAGGGAAGAAAAGTGCCCAAATATGACAACTAATTCAAGTATTACAGAAAACAAGTATAAGTAGATTAAAATCTCCTTGAGGGCAGGTATTTTGTCGATGCTGTTGTTTTATCTTTGTTTCCCTCATGCTTAGCACAGCACCTTTCTTGCACATGGGAGGTATTTAATAAATGTTTGGTGAATTGAATTGAGACATGAAAAAGTAATGGAGCCATCCAGTAAGTAAAATAATATAATGACAGGACAGGGAATTGTAATAATACTCATAGCTTCACATGTCTGCATGTGAAAGTATAGAGGGTAATAATAAACAGAATGAATATGAGCTCTTAACACAAAGGTAAAGAAATCTTCTTGGTATTATGCTAATGTGATGAAATAGGCTCTATGACTAGAATACAGCCCCTAAAGGAGATATTTTGTTCAAAATGAACAGAGTTGATACAAGACTTTCTCTCTGAAAACTCTTTTCAACATCAGACATGAATCGCCAGAAGAATGTGACCTTCAACAAGTTTGTTGTCTTAGATTTTCCACCATGTTCCAAATACACACTAGAAACAAACCATTACACTTCAATATGGAATGTTTCACATCTAAACGTGGACATCTTTGTACTCTTCTGCCAGGGGGTGGTATTTGAACATGGCCTTAAAGAATGGGTAAAATTGAGGATTGAAATGAGGTTAGAGAGAGATTCTGAAGTCATGATTCATGTTAAATCTTGGGGACCAGATGTGGAGTAGGCTACAGTGGACAATAAAGCTTCTTCAGATGCAAAGTTAAAAGTTTATTCTCTGGATTATCCTGTGGTCCCAAATATCTATATTAAAAGAAGGCCCTGACTAGAATACAGATTTGAGGCTAACATCAATATCTGAAGGATTGTCATATGTAAGAAGCAATAATTTGATTCTGCGTGAGTTTAGAGTGTAAAATTGGAACTTGTGGACAGAAGGAAGGTATTGATAAGAATTCAATTTAATGAGTAAATAAGTTGTGTTCACATGTAATGAGTTCTCCATCCTTGGAAATATTTAAGCAGAGACTAGATCACTCATCAGAGATGTAAAAGATTCATGCATCAAGTGGGGAAATGGACTAGAATGATCTTTGAGGTTCCATCCCTATCTGTGATAGTAAAATGTTTCTAAGTGGTGTGCCCCAGAGATCGGCCATCGGTCCTCTTCTATTCAACACTTTTAACAATGACTTGCATGAAGGAATAATAACATGCTTATCAGATTAGCAGATGACAGGAAGTAAAGAAGGATGGATAACACATGGAAGCCAGAATCATGATCCAAAAACATTTCAATAGGTTATGATGATGATGCAAATATAATAAGATGTAATTTCATAGGAAGGCATGCAAAATCCTACACTTGAGTTTAGAAAGTCAACTCCACAAGTATATGGTGGTAAAACATGGCCAGATAGTGGTTATTTTGAACAAGACATGACAGTGTTACTCAATTGCAAACCCAATGAGTCAAGTGTGGCAAAGAAAAAAATAACGAACGCAATTTTAGGATCCATTCAAAGAAATGCAGTGTCCAGAATAATAGAGATTATAGTTCTCTTTCTCGTTAACTTCTTTTATGTACTGGATGCCTCCCATGATATTTTTTCAACATCAATTCACTAATTATGTGCAAAGTATGTGCAAATCACTATGCTAAGCATGGGGAAGCATAGACACAACAACCTTCCTCTGAAAATATGATATTAGAATTGCACATATTACTCCAGATGAGATCTTATCAGAAATAGAGTGTTCAGTTCTAGCAGCACATTTTCAGAAGAAGTTGGCAAACTGGATCACTCCAAAGGAAAAAGGCCAGGTAGTTAAGAGGACTAGAAGCTATTTTATCCAAAGTGTATATGACCTATGGCTCAAGGTCTTTCATACCTTGGGCTTACAAAAACTGGGTGCAATAATTAGGATAATCCAAGTCATAGTCTCTTTGATTCATGTTGCCACCGCAGCAAATTTATTATGGACAATTTCAGAATATGTATTGTCCAGGTTTCTGGATGTGTATAAAAAAGTTCCTCAGCTCCCACCCAAGCATTCAAGTCATTTAGTATTAAACAGAACAAAGATTGCAAAGGACTTAGAGGAAAAAATACAAAAATGCATAAATGTATTTATAGTAACTTATCAAGAATCAATGCAATTTTTTCCCTAATAGGTTTCCTTTTCCATAGAGTCCTAAATATTACCCAAATCCCATCTCTTCAACTTGGAATGCCACCTTGCAGTTTTGATCTGCCTTCTTGAAACCTTTTGCTCCCTCATTCATATAGAATTGTGGTTTTCCAAGTCCTATTGATTCTTCCTCCATACTATCTTTTACATTAGTTCCATGAGTGTTCTGGGAAATATTTAACAACCAGCTCTTTCAAAATACTCAGTACATTTTAAAATTTAATATGCATCTTAACATTGTCTCCATCACCTTCTCAAGTCTATATATTAGCAAAACAATGAATTCTGGATGTAAAACTCTGATCCATCCCCTCCTTTCCAATAACAATAGCTTCTGCCCTACATCATCCTATTTATCACCTCTTGCCTGGAATATTGTTTACAATAATTTAATTTCTGTGCAAGCGTTACTATTGTTTGTCCTTCATTTTTCAGGAGGACCAATGACATCATGCTGTGATGTCTTGACTTGTGTATGAATAAGATTTAAATGAGGTAAGCTGGACAAAGTCTTCAGGCTCACTCTCTTACAGAGTCATCAAAGTCCAGTGGAAAGACAAAAGTCAGGATGAATAATGACTGGCGACGGCCCAGGATGCAGTGGATGACCTTGGCATCTTTAATGCCTGACCAAGCTCTACGTACTCCAGAGTACTTTCATGGTCTTTGGAACAAATTGTTCTCATTCACTCATTCTGCTAGGGAAAGTCTTCATATGCTTACTGTAGACATTCCCTTAATTCACCCATGGGTTTGAGACCTGTCAGTTACCCTCAACTTGGTTTAGCTCTTCTCCAAAATGCTTTTATTGGGATGTGGCTGTTGCACACGCTACAGCTTCTTGGAGCCACAGGTGAGAATTGTGTAACAGGTGGACATAGAGGGGGGATAAGCAGCTCCAAAAGGGCACAGTAAACACTCACACCAGAGGTACTAGTCCTCTCTGGACACCTTATATACCCCAACTATTAAGTTGATATTTCTAAAACACAGATCTCACCATGCCAGTCCCCTATTCAAACATCTTCACTGACTGCCCATTGCCTCTAAGATAAAAGGCATATAAGGAAAAAAAAAGTTTGGTTTTCCTCAGTTCACTTCAAATCTAGCCCCAGACACTTACTACCTGACTAACACTGGGCAAATCACAACTTTCAACCTCAGTTTTCACATCATTAAAATGGAAAGAATAATACCTGCCTCCCAGGGCTGTTGAGGGGGTCAGATGAAATTAATATGTATAGCATGATTGGCATACTTTAAGTGCTATATAAATGCTAGGTATTGTTATATTTGTTGTTACTACTATTACTACTACTACTGCCACCATTATTATTATCAACAGAAATAATGAGGTATTAATGTTTTAAGAAGCTCTTAACTCTCAATGATCCCATGATAAGGTCCAAACAGTTCTCCAGTAAAATAATAGGAACAGCCTACTTGGATTAGCAATAATTCCATATACCCTTGATGGACTTTAGCTAAGTCTTGAGTGAGAACGGTTCAGGAATTAAGGAATATAGACTTAGTAATGCTTCATGGAGAAGTCCTCATCCTAAAGATTTCTCTCTCCTTCCATTCTTCCATTAGTACTGGTAGCTATAAGTGCTTACCCAAAAGACTCTCACTCCCTTCATAAGTTCAAGAGTTTGTCAGTTTGAGAGAAGCTAAGCCACAGTCGAGGGAATAGAGACAAACACTCTAGATAGAGATAGATTGATCAATTGATGGATCAATAGATAGATATGTTTATGTATACATGTGTACATATGCATGTTTGTATGTATATATGTATAGAAAGATACATGAGGGAAGAAGTATGTTCAAGGATCGAACCTTTGATGGTAGATAAGAGGGATCACTATAATTTCAAAAGAGAACAGCAATCCAGAGTAGAGTTTTAGAAAGCAATAATCTCTGGAAACCCAGCTGAGCAATGCTTCCAGCAGAGATGATGAACACAAAGGGACCTTCATGAAGCCTCTATGAAGAAGAAAGATCATGCAAACCCTTCAGTATCAGGAGTTGTGTGTTTGGACACACATGTTCCCTATATGTGTGCTCCTCCACTGCCATTATACTCTAAGTTTGTGGCCTCTATCCCTGTGGACATCATGTGAATTTGTGAATGTGCCTAAGATTTATATGAAAATGTCTCAGAACTACTCCTATTACCGTGCCATCTTAGAACATGCTTTTGCTAAGATCCTTTTGTGTCTACTGGCAGATTGTTAATGGGAAACACACCAGTGGGAACTCACAAATGGAAGTTTTAGAAAGGTGACCCCACAAATTATATCTTGGAATCCAGAAAATAGTCATCCTTTGGGGGATCCAATCCTCAAACATGAATGCAAGTGCAGGAATGCCCCAGAAGTGTTCCTGTAAGAATGAATTCCCATTCTGGGATGCTAAAGCCCTCTGCAATCTGACTACCACCAATCTTTCCAAACTTATTTCATGTTATTCACTTTCATTCATTCTCCATGACAATCAAATTGTCTTACTTGCTGTTATTCATCTATTATATTCAATCATCCTTCTCCATACTTTTGCACAGATGGCATCTCATGTCTGAAGTGCACTTCACCCAGAGTCAGGAAGATATGAGTTCAAATCTACTCCTGGACACTAGCTGTGTGTCCTAGGGTAAGTCACTTGGCCACTCTCAGGTTCCATTTCCTGATCTGTAATAGTGGGCATAATAGTAACACTTAACCCTTTAGATAGCTGTGAGGGGAAAAATGAGAAAACATTTAGAAATTTCCTGGCAAATGTTAAAGTGCTATGTAAGTGTTAGCTACTATGAGTAACCACAACACGTAGGAAATTGAGGTGAATCTTTTGGCATGAGTTTTTCCTTCATGAGGTCATTGGGGGATTTTAAGGATAATAGTTTCAAGTCAAGTCAACAAGCAGGTATTAAGTACCTACTATGTGACCAGCTACTGTGCTAAGTTATGCGGATTAAAATGATAAAGGCAAAATGACAATCTTGCTGTCAAGGAACTCATAGTGCAATGAGGGAGACAATATGTAAACAACTATGAACAAAAAAAGATATATAGACAAAGAAATATAGCTATAAATATAAACAAATAGGAGATAATATTAGAAGGAAGACATGACTATTAAGAAGGGCCAGGAAAGGCTGCTTGTATAAGATGGGATTTTAGCTGGTACTTGAGGGAAGCAGGGAAATCAAAGAAGCAAGGCACCAGAAATGAGGAAGGAGAGAATTTCATTGACTTAATAATGTGGTCTAAAATTTTGCCAGGAAGAGAAGTTACAATTGCTAGACCATAGTTAGAAAGTGCCATCATCTTTCCTTTTCTGAAACTGTGAGCAACAATAGCCCTTCTCCAATCCTGGGGTACTTTTCCCATTCAACATAACCTTTGAAAGGTAACATTGATGATACTAGTCACATCTGCTAACTATCTCATCTGCCCAGCAATCACATCTGGCAGCGTACTCAGTATGAACTGAGGGCACAGAGATTCATTTCACTTATTTTATTAATTTGTTCAGAAATGGCCCTGAATATCCATAGATAGAGTCTAAGCTATCCTCCAGCATAATTGTCAAGTTCCTGAGAGTGAGAATTTGGACCATTGGTATTAATGGGCCACATCTAATGGCTAGGCAGGGTGTGGACAGTTCCCTGTGGGGAGGTAAGTGTTTGCCTATTGGAGATAAATGAGCTGTCTCTGCTTCCACAGAGGAAGGTATTTACTTCACATGGGTGAACACTTTACTCCCAAAAGGGCATTCCACTTCCCAGTACATGGATAATAAAGCTTCAGTTATAGAGTGAGTTATTGCAAGAATTCTGCATGTTCCAGCATCATGTGCTCATCATCTTGCAAACTGGTAACCAATTTAAGTGAATACATATTTTTAAAGTCTATCTGAGGTTAGTAAAGTAACCATTCCTTTCTCTACAACTTTAAATACAGTTCAATTGACCAAACATATATTGAGACTCTTGGGTTCTATGGTATACTTTGGCTCAATTTATTTTTTTAAACACTAAACTTCAGTTTCCTTGTCTATAAAGTAGGGATATCAAAGCCTACCCTGCCTACATGTTCTTGGAGGACCAAACGAGATCATGGATTTGAATGCCTTTTGAAACCACATAATTTATTCACTAAACATGTTATGTACCCTACACCTTCACCACTATCACCTATACCACCATGTCATCATCATCATCATCATTATCATCATCATTTTCCTGGTATACCTAGATGAGGAGTTTGGAGTCAAACTTTGTGTAATAGACACCAAAGAACCCTTGCAGATTCATGAGCAGAGGAATGACATGATGAAAGAAATGCTTTATTGATTTCTTGTTTGGGGTACATAGACACGATTTGGAAAGGAAGACATGTTATCCTCTGCTTACTATGGGAAACAATGTGCAGTAATGAAAAGAACTTTGAATTTGTAGCTTGAAGACCTAGTCTTGTATATCAGCTCTGTCACTGACTGTATTTGTGACTTGGGCAACCAATAATGTCTCTGGGCCTCAATTTCTTCATCTGTTAAATGAAAATCAGAACAAGATCATCTCTAAGAACTATATCATCGCCAATGTCTTTTCAAGCTCTGTGTTCTGTGATACTCAGATCTTGCTTCATGGCAACTAGATCATTCAGTGGATAGAGCCTGGAGTCAGGAAGACCTGAGTTCAAATCTGGCCTCAGACATGTATTACTTGTGTGATTTTGAATAAGTCACTTTATCTCTCTTTGCCTCAGTTCCTCAACTATTAAATGAGGAAAATAAGAGCCCCTGCCTCCCAGGATTGTTGTGAGGATGAAAAAAGATGATATTTGTAAAGCATTCAACAGAGTACCTGATGTATAGGTGGTACATATTAAACATTTGTTTCCTTCTTTCCTTTTCGTGTTGTGCAGCGGAAAGAGCTATGAACTTAGGATCTGAGTTTAAATCCCAGCTGTACTACTTACATCTGGCCAACCTTGGTAGTCACTATACCTCTCTAGGATCTGGTGTCCTCATCTGTAAAATGATGTGGTTAAACTAGATGACCTCTAAAGACCCTTCCATCTCAGATTTAAAATCCTAAGAAAGGCTTTTGTGCATAAGCTGAAAAAATTCTCATCTTCCCTGGATGCAGTGAGGAACACGGCAATGGACACCTTCCCTGGAGAAGTCCTTGCTCAGATTGCTACACTTCTTGAATTTTCCACCATTATAATTATAACTTTGGGATAAGGCATGGATATCTCCATCGAACCACACATATGTGTTCTAAAAAGAGGTGGAGTTCAAAATGATTATTTATTAATCTGTTTCTGCTATAATTGGGGTGAGGTCATCAAAGGCTCTATCAATCTCAGGGCCCATGTCTCTGTCACCTTTATGAGGAATGACAGGGGATTTTTCTCTACTCACTTCCATGGCATCTGAAGAAGTAGGGAAGACAAATCTATAGCTGTTCATTGTTCTGAGTCAAGATAACCCCCTCACAGGGAGTACTACCTAAAAGTAAAAGCTAATGGAATAATACCTACTCATTTACCAGATAGTACATATAATTAAAATCAATGAACCCCATTTATAGCTAGTCATTGTTTCTGAAAATCTACAAATCTCAATCACTTGAGATTAGCTCATGTCCAGACAATAAGTCCATCCTGACTTCAGAGTGTAAATGCTTGTCAAAACATCATTCATTGAATTTCTTTCCTCAGGCCGTAAGGAACCTATCCCCTTTTTCCCTTTGTAGACGAGTTCCATGTGATGTCCAAGAGATTGGTCACTGGCTCGGGACAACAATATCCTTTCTTGGGTCTCATTGATCAACGTGTGCTCTCAGGATACCATGATCTTTGTGGGGCGAGAGCTGATGCGTTATCTAATATCAAGGAAAAAGACCTGGCTCCATAAACCACCATTGAAATCCCTCCTCTGATACTTAGGAAGTATGTGATCTTGGTCAAATAATTTAACCTCCCTTTCCCTCAGTTTCCTCACTTATATAACAAAGAAGTTAGATTAGATGGCCTCTGAGGTACCTTCCAAATCTAGATGACCATTAATGACTCTAATGATCAGAGTTTCAGGAACTGCACCAAGTCAAAAAGGGAGACTTTGGGAACTAAGAAGGCACTTCTAAGTTCCTCATCTCACACTGAGAAGGAGGCCAAATTTTCTGCTTTGGAGAGCAGCCAGTGGATCTTGGTTCTTGCATCACAGTCTTGTCTAAGATAAAGTGATCTGAGATTCCCAGCTTTAATCAGAAACAGACAGTTGGTGATTACTTGAACACAAGAGTAAACTTTACATTTTTTACAATCAAATTTCACCTTGATAGAACTGGCATATTTTTCTAACCTTTGGGATCCTGAGTCTTTCCTCCTACATGTTAGCTATCTTCCCTAGCATCATGTCATTTTCAAATATGATAAGCACTCCAACTATTATTTAATGAAAGTCATTGATAAAACTATTGAATTTAAAAGTTAATAAGCCTGTAAAATGTACAAGCCCATGGAGAGAGGACATGTTAAATCTGGTTATATGCTCTTAACTGTAAATGAATTAAGATAACTTTTCTAGCATCCCAGAATATCAGAATTAAAAGGACCTTGGAGGCCAGCTAATCCAATCATTATCCATTTGAATCGAAAATTTCCTCTTCCACATCCCCAAAAACATAACCAGGCTGTGACAAAAAGTGAAATGTACTATTTCATAGATGAGCCTATTCTGTTTTAGACATCTCTGGTTGTTAGAAAGATTTTTTCCCCTTTGCATCAAGCCAAAAATCACTTCTCTGTAATGTCCATTATTCCTATTTCTGTCCTCAGGATCCTGACTCTGACTATCCAGTATTAAGTCCCTCTTGATTTGTGTCATCTGCAAAACTGATATACATGTCAACTATCATACTTTCAGCCAAGCCATTGATTTTTTAAAAAGCTCAAGACCAAGGACAGATCCCTTGGTCACTCTGCCAGACCACTCCTAGCCTGACATTATACTATTCCTTGAGTTCAGTCATTGAAACAGTTCTGAATTCACCTAATTGCTCAATCATCTTATCCAAGGCAACATGAAAATTTTGGTGAATAATTTGCTGAAATCCAGTTATGCCATACCTACAAGTCTAGTCTAGCAGCTGAATAGTTTAGAAAGCAATTACTTATTCTTGACAAATCCATACTACCTTTTGTTGAACAGCACATTACTTTTTACTAATTCCCAAATTATTATGTTAATAATTTATTCCAGAATTTTGCCAAGAAGTGAAGGTCATCTGAGCCTACGATTTGAAGATTTCACCCTTTTCCCTTAGCCAAAATAAGGGAAGACACGTGTGTAACTCCAGTCCTGAGATGTTTCTCTCATTCTGAAGGTAATGCCTGTCTGTTCTTTCAGTTCCTTTACTCCAGATTGTTCTTTGTCCTGCTCTGCTTATTTGTACACATTGGGGACCACTACAATAGAAGCTCTCTCATCTTCCTCTCACTTAGATTTCAGTGTTCTGATTTTCTATGTATTATTCCATTTTGCTGACATTTTTCCTATCTCAAGAATACCATTTGCTATACGGGATAACTCTCTGGGATAAAGAGGGAGAGAGATACTTGGAATAATTATGATGATGTATAAAAAAAGATATCAATAAAAACTATTTTTAAAAAGATTTCAATGTCCTGTTAATCATCTCTTCAAATCATCTCCTCAAATTCTGATGACTTAAGAGTATTAATGGCTTAATGAAGACAGGTCATTAATTTGGGAACAGTGCTAGAAAAGCCAAGCCTAGTTTCAGTACTCTGGGCACCCAAAAAAGTGAAGAACTGAGGTCATAAGGTCCTAAGAACTAAGATGAGAATTCAGGTGACTTCTAAGATTCCTTCCAGTTCTAACATTCCCTTTTCTATGTTGTAACATCCTGTAGTCTAATTTCTTCCCAAGTAAATATTCTCTGTCCCATATTCTGTGTTCTAGTATTGAATACAGTTTTGAGGCACAGTGGATAGAGAGCCGGACTTTGCACCAAGAAGACCTAAGTTCAAATATTGCCTCAGACACTTCATAGCTGTGTCAACCAGAACAAATCACTTCCCTGTCACCCTCAATTTCCTCATCTACAAACTGAGAATAACAGTACCTACCTGACCAATTTGTTGTAAGGATCAAATTTGACAACACAGTAAACACTTTTCAAACCATAAATACTATATAAATGTTAGCTGTAATAATGATGATAATAATAATTAATATTACTATATATTCTAATCTTCCTTCTACATCTAATATTCTATTTTATAAAGCTCCTTTTATCTCCAATATCCTCTATTCCGTGTTCTGAGTTCTCTTCAAAACCTAATATTTTGCTTCTTCAAGAGGGTTCTAAATTCATGATGGTATAGGAAAGGCTAGGAGAACACAGCAGGGAGAATTAGTGGCATTAAAGACAAACTTTCATAACTTTATTACTTTCTCTTGTACTCAACCTGCTTCTTGGTTGTGAACCAAGATTT
Source organism: Phalanger gymnotis (assembly GCA_028646595.1). Taxonomy (NCBI): domain Eukaryota; kingdom Metazoa; phylum Chordata; class Mammalia; order Diprotodontia; family Phalangeridae; genus Phalanger; species Phalanger gymnotis. The sequence goes on from CM053622.1 coordinate 87,980,377, forward strand.
TTTAAGCAATAACATTAAATTTTCTGGCCACTAAAGTGCTATTTAGTAAGCAACTGTTTCAGTGGTCTATGCTAGACATACCCTGAGGAAACCTGGCCCTGAGATTCAGCAAACTCATTTCTGTAAAAGGAGACCAACCACACTGCTGTCACTATGGTCAGGAGAAAGGTGATGTCAGCAGTGGAGGTAGAGGAAGACACAGACAGCACTTTGGGTAGCCCATAGAAAACTTCCCAGTATGCTCCCATGGTACCAGGGCTTAGGGGATCAGCTGAATGAAAGAGAAAAGACATTTTCCTGGCACTTTTTCCAGGAAATTTAGAAGAGTCAGATCATGGCAATGAAAGCAGGATATCTTAAATCAGGTTAGCCAGTAGAGATAGTGAATATAGCATGGAGTGAATATGGTCAGAGAGGCTGGCTAAGTCTAGGAGAATTCATTCATTACCCAGTCATGACACTATGAGTGTTGAGACCTTCACCTTTCTGCTCTTATATTTTTATTGTGGCAAATGAGGACCGTTGCTGATCTCTATAGTCATGCAGGGTTATTATTAGAGCTGTTGTGGAGCCATACTGTGTAATGGTAAAGCTATATATAGATTCAGCTTAGCAATATCGACCTGAATTTTTCAGCTGAATTGGCTACCAATTCTCTGTCCTTGGTGGGGAGTATCTGGACATGACAATAATGAGATAAGCCCAAAGTAGAGACAAAGATCATTTTGTCTTTTTTTTCTTCTATCAGAGTGATCAACTTGTATAAGAGGTAAGTTGGTCTAGTGAGTGTAACTCTGAGCTGGGAAGTAGGAGGCCTGTATTCCTAGGCCCAACTTGACCATTAACTGGTATGTGCCACTTTCTGAGCATGTACACAGATATCTATGATACAAGATAGAATATGAATGATGCTGATGCACGGAATTTCAAACAAATGATTATGATAACTCAGAGATGGGAAAGATTACTTCTTTTTTAAAATAGATTTTTATTGATATATTTTTTACATCATCCAGAATTCCCATCGAATTTCTTTCTCCTAGGGAGCCATCACTTATAACATTTTTTTAAATGAAAGGGTAAAAAGGAAGAATAGAAAAAAAATTAATAAAATAGACCATTGCACTGGAAAAAAATCTGACATGACAGCTAGGTCCCAATTAATGCGAATAATGAATGCTGTAAAGTGGTGACATTATTCAAATATGCACTGCATATTTCCATTGGGCTGAAAATTACCATATTTAAATTAATTATAATTTTAAATGGGGTAAATTCAAATGCATATGTCAGACTAATGGGATTCATTATTTGCACTAATCAGGACTTAGTTGTATATGCAGTGTTTCACACTCACAAAATCCCTACCTCTACAAAGAAGCAAAAGGAAGTATATTCTCATATATTTCCTTTGGGATCATGTTTATATCATATAATTTTGCAACATCCAGTTTTATTTTGTGGTTAGCCTACTTTCCATTTGTATTTTTGTTGCATATGTGTTTATGTTGCTTTCTTGGCTCTGATTACTTGATTTTGCATCAGTTTACCTAAGTGGAGACTCCATTCAGGATAGCAAGCAATGAGACTTTTCAGTATCTGGATTTGGAAGACTGTATAATATTACTGCCCAGAGGGATGAGGAATGATATTTGGGTTTGACCTTCAGAGCCCAGCCCAGCCATCACGAAGACAAGGATTGATCCAGAAGTCAGGCCACATCTGGACATGAACTTGATGGTGGACCAATATTATGCAAGAATTGTGCTTAGTGAACCTAGTTTATCCAGAGACTTAGGTGGCATCAGATGTCCCCAACATGTTAGGAGAAAATTTCTATATATTTATTTTTGTCGTGTCAAGTTAAGCCCCACTTTGTAAAAGCTAATTTATTTTGAGAGTTCAAATGGAATTGTGGTGCTAGTAACTGTAGAGAACACATCTGGTGTGGAGTTGATCCAATGGCAGTAGAGAAGAGTCATTCCTCAAACTCCCAATTTATCCTAGAACCCTGAGCAGCTGACGTAGCTTGCCTGACTGGGACAGAGAGACAGAGCGTACTCACTACACAGATCTTTACATACTTTTCCATCTTCATCGTGTTTGTCATTTCTTACAGAGTAGGAATCCATTACATTCATGTAGCATAATTTATGTAACCATTTCCCATTCAATGGGCATTCATACTTTGTTCTCAGTTCCTTGCCACCAGAAAAAAAGTATTGTTTTAAGTATTTTGGCACATATGGAGCCTTTTTTGGGGGGATGGTGACCTCTTAGAATATACACTGAATAGTGGAATCTTTTAGTCAAAAGATATTGATATGTTAGACATTTTATTTACATAATTCTAAGGTGCTAGGAGAGAATACTTCAGATAGGCTATCAGAAAAGGTTTTATGGAAGAGTTAGACCTCAAAGGTCAAGGATAAGAAAGGAATTATAAACTAGAGATGGGGGGTTGACTTTCTTATTAGAAGAAATGATGTAGGGGCAGCTAGGCAGAACAGTGGGTAGAGCACCAGCCCTGAAGTCTGGAGGACCTGAGTTCAAATCTGGCCTCAGACACTTGACACACTTACTAGTTGTGTAACCTTGGGCAAGTCACTTAACCCCAATTGCCCTGCCTTTCCCTCTCCAAAAAAAGAAATATTATAAATGGACTTCTGGAGGTAGCAAAGCACATGATGAGTTTAAAGAATGAAAAATAGTCCTATTTATTTCAAGAAGAGGTTTTGTGTAAAAATATTAGCTCACATGTAAATAAAGCTGTAGAATTTTAAATAGGGCTTCTTTTTAAATTTATGTTATTTTATTTTCACCTCCAAATTCTCTCACTCCCACCTCCCTATCCTCCCCAATTGAGAAAGCAGGATAAACAAAACCTGTTACAGACACATATAGGCAAGCAAAACTTACTCCTTTGTTGTTGTTCAGTCATTTTTCAGTTGTGTCAAACTCTTCATGATCCCTTTTGGGGGGCTTTCTTGGAAAAGATAATAGAGTAGTTTGCTATTTCCTTCTCTAGCTCATTTTACAGATGAAGACACTGAGGTAAATATGATTAAGTGATTTGCCCAAGGTCACATAGCTAATAAGTGTCTGAGGCAGGATTTGAACTCAGGAGTCTTTCTGACTCCAGGCCCAGCACTCACCGCACCTCCTAGAAGCCTATTCCCTCATTAGCCATGTGTCTCTCTCTGTGTCTCTCTCTCTATGTGTATGTGTATATGTATATGCATATATATATATATGTGTGTGTGTATGCGTATGTGTGTATATATATATATATACATATAGATATATATACACGGACATGAGCACATATATGTGTATATACACACACACAAACCTAATCTGCACTCTGACTCCATCACTGTTCTATCTGGTCATAGGTAGCATGCTTTATCATGAGCTCTTGGGAACTATGGTTGGTCATGGTGCTGATCAGAATTGCTAAGTCTTTCAGAGTTGCTTGTCTTTCCAATACTCTTGCCATCATATAAAAATGTGTTTTCTTTGCAGTAACCTCATCAGACTGATAGTTCACTCAGTTAGGTCCAATGGCTTTGATGACTTATGAAATTCTGGAATGGATTACCAGAATAATATTTACTGTAAATCTAGAAAAGGAGTCAATGATTACGAAGAACCAGTATGTCTTCAGCAAAAACCAGTAATGGCCGACTAAATGTGCTTATTTTTTTAAATAGGTTAACTAAACTGGTAGGTCAGCAGAATATTGTAAACATAATTTGCCTAGAAGATAGCAAAGTGTTAGAGAATACTTTCTTAAATTATGTATAGACTTATGGAAAAGATAGAGAGATGTGGGGTACATGATAGGATGATTAAATGGATTCTGGTGTGGTTGAACAGTCAGACTTAAAGAGTGGTTATTAATAATTCCATATCAATTTAGAAGGGGGTCTCCAGTGGAGTATCCTGGGGACTTATCTGTTTGTCTTACATTTCTTGATATTTTTATAAATGCTTTGGATAAAGGTATAGCCAGCATATTTACCAGAATTTCAGATAACACAAAGCTGAGGGGAATAGTTAACATGCTAGAGAGGGATCTAAAAAATATTTGACAGGCTAAAATATGGGTCTAAATCAAATAAGATTTAATTTAATAGGAATAAATGCAAAATCTTATACATGCGCTCAAAATTGGATTCATAATTTTAGGATGGAGGAGATGTGATTAGATATCAGTTTGAGAAAATTCTCAGAGTTTTAGTGGAATACAAGCACAATATGAGTCAACTTCATGATATTGTCACCAAGAACTCTAATGCTGTCTGAGGCTGCAGAAGAAAGGCACATCTCCTAAGAATGAGGTAGTAAAAGTCCCACTGCTCTTGTCTGCTCTTGTCAAACCATGAATTGAATGTTTAGGTCTAGGCACCATATTTGAGGAAGGACACGCTTAAGATGGAAGTTTGGATGGGGAAAGTAACCAGGATAGTAAAACACTTCAAGTTCACATTATGAGCATCTATTCAGAGAAGTGAGAGTGTTTAAAAGCCTGGAGAAGAGAAGACTCAAGGAGATGTAAGAGCTATCTTCAAATGATTCAAAGGCTGTCATGTAGAAGAGCAATTAGACACGTTCTATTTGGCCCCAGGGAGTAGAATCAGCCAAACCAATTACATTTATTAAATATCTACTATGTAGCAGGCACTGTGCAACATCATGGGAATAGAAAGAAAGGGGTAAAAAAACTGTCACTCAAAGAACTCAAAGAGTTTAACAAAGAGGCAGAATGCAAGCAATTATGGACAAAGTAGCTAGGTGGCTCAATGGATAGAATGTTGACCCCGGAGTCAGGAAACCAGAGTTCAAATGTAGCCATGAAATTGCTTGAGTCAAACCAGTTCAGCATCTATCCATTTTCGGAAGAATGATTTCTTGGTTATAAACAACTTAAATTTAAATCACACACACACACACCACACACACACACACACACACACACAAAGTCTTACAGGGCTTGTCAATAATCTTTCCTTCCTGTATTTGCTTTATCATAGTGCTTTATATGCTATGTGTGTGTATACATATTTATGTATGAGTGTATGTATGTGTATTGTGTATATATGTATATATATACATATATTACATATGCTATATATACATGATATTTTATATATACACATATATACATCATGGGTGCATATATATACATATATGTATGTATATGTATATACACACATACGTTTATATGCATGATCTCATCTTTACAATTTTAAAGCCTAGTGTTGAGGTCGTTAATCACTGATTCTACTCCCTGGAACTAGGATTTCACATAGAAATCACAAAAATAAATCCGAAAAAGCTATGTTGTGCACTGAGAAATTGGCCCCATTCCACCACTGCTAGCTGAGCCTATGTGGGCTAGTTCAGCATTTAAAGTAATCCCAGTTTCTTCCATATTATTCCCAACCCTAGAAAGCCATGAAAGGAAGAGTTTGGGAACAAGATCCAAAATTCAGTGTTTTTCCAACTGTACCATGACTGCCCTTAACAAATTTTTGTTGAAGGGGTGAATGAATGAATAGATATCTGTTCCATGTTCTCTGTCACTTGTCTTTTCTGATAGCAAGCATATAGGCAGCACAGATAATTACACTTGCATGAGGATTAGTGACTCTCCCCTTCCAATCCATTAGGCATGGAGTGTAATGGTGTCACACTCCATATGTGTACTGTACGGCACAAATAGAGACCATCCATCTAAGACTCCAGAGGCAGGAATCCAATGACATTCCTACATCCAGAACAGATCATCTGTGAAATACACAAGGAAAACATGTAAGAGACTGAGGAAATTGACATGCCTTGTGCATGGGTTAAAAAAAAATCAGGCCAAAAATCTGAGAGGGGGAAAAGGGGAGAATAATAACACATAGAAATGCACCAAAACATAAAAAATCATCCAAACCATGTTACAATGTGTTTAAATGTCTGGAAATTCCAATATACAGAATAAGAAATAGAATCAGAGCAGTTAGGGCATTTGCAACAGCCATTTCCAATGTTCAATGCACAAAACAAACAACCTCATCTTATGAATAGCAGTACCTGGTTATTCGTGAATTTACTGTCACAAGGCTAAAAACTCTAGAGGCAGAGTCACTATTAAGTCAAAAAATAAATTTAGCAAAGGCTGAATTGGGGCATGGAGTGTTTTCCTTTTTCAGAACATACAACCCTTTCACATCAATCCTAATATTGAGAAGGAGAACAAAATTCTTAGAGAAAAAAAAAGTAACCTGTCTTTTGGCATGGATTTTAATCAGTCTTTTTCAGTTATGTCCAACTGTCCATGACCCCATTTTGCAATTTTCTTAGGAAAGATACTTGAGTGGTTTGCCGTTTTGTTCTCCAGCTCATTTTACAGAAGAGGAAACTGAGGCAAACAGGGATAAGTGACTTGCCCAATGTCACACAGCCAGTAAGTATCTGAGGCCAGATTTGAACTCAGAAAGATGAATTTTCCTATCTCCAGGCCCCCCACTCTATCCACTGTGCCACCTAGCTGCCCCTTGGCCTGGATAATGAGGTCATTAATAACTGAGGCTCATAGAGGGTACCCAGAATGTCCAGTCACACTGTCAGTAAGTTGTACCACTAGAGCTTGACTAATAAGATGGAGATAAATGTAAAATCTTGCACTTAGATTCAAACAATCAACTTCAAAAGTATTAGAAGGAGAAATTGAGGCTAAAAAGTAATCTATCTGAAAATGATCTGAGATTGAATAGGCAGCAAGTTTAATATGCAACAACACTGATATACTGCAGCCAGAAAAAATTAATGCCAACTTGGATTTCATTGAGAGGTATACTGTTGCCTAGAAACAGGGAGAAGATAATTCCACTCTACTCAGCACTGAAGAGACCATATGTAGAGTGCCTTGTTTAGTGTGGATCACAGAGAGGTGGTGCAGTGGGCAGAGAGCTGGGACTGGAGTCAGGAGGACTCATCTCCCTGAGTTCAAATCCAGCCTCAGACATTTCCTAGCTTTTTGATTCTGGGCAAGTCACTTAACCTTGTTTGCCTCGGTTTCCTCATCTGTGAAATGAGCTGGAAAAGGAAATGGTGAACCATTCCCATATCTTTGCCAAGAAAAGTCCAAATGTGGTCACAAAGAGTCAAACGTGCCTGAAAAATGACTGCACTGAACAATCTATTAGGGTAACAATTGCTTTCTCTAAATAGTGGTAGATTTTAAATGATCTACTCTTAGAGGCTCTACTGATAAATTGAACAGACTGACAAGACAAGTGGTATCTAATCATGCCTCCCCCACCTTGTAATTTTGAACAACTACGTAGGACAGTAGATAGAACACAGGGCCTGTCCTCAGAAAGACCTGCATTCACATCTGACCTCAGATACTCACTAGCTGTGTGACCCTGTGCAAGTCACTTAACCTCTGTTTGCCTCTGTTTCCTAATCTGTACAATGAGGATAATAGTACCTATCTCCCAGAGTTGTGAGGACCAAAGGAGATCATATTTGCAAAACTCTTAGCTCAGTGCCTGGCACACAGTAAGTTATTACTATTATTGATTTTTGTATCCAAGTGTAATATTTTATATTCTTGTTGCTAGAGTCAACCCAATTCTCTTTCTCTGGAAGTGCCCTCAGTGGTTAGTCATCTTTCTTTTATCCTCAAAGCTTCAGTGAGTAGGTCCAGGCTCTAGGAAGATGGAGTAGGAATTATCTCTCCAGCTTCCACTCTCCTCATTTAGAAACTCCTTGAGGCCATGCTTACTTTAATACCTCAATGAACTCATAATCTCATCAATGTGAATATTTTCTTCATAAGTGCAGATCAGAACTCACCCACACTCCTATGATACTCTTCTCCACATCTTCCCTTTAATCCTACATGGAGGACCTTAGCCTAAAAGGGCCAGGGTCTCCTAATGCATCCTGGGCCATCTCCAGTCATCCCAATGAATATCTGGCCACTGGACCCAGATGGCTCTGGAGGAGAAAGTGAGTCTGGTGACCTCACATAGCCCTCTCTCACTCAAACCAAAGTTAACTGCAAGTCATGTCATCATTTCCCTGATGTCATGATCTTCTTCGAGAACGAAAGACAAACACAACCTGGAGGGGTAGAGTGAGTTGAGCAGGTTCATTAGAGGACTACACCAATAGATTATTTAGGGTGTCTTTCTATCTTATCTATCAATATTACTAAATATCATGTCATAAGTATTTGCTGCATGATATATTTTGTGCCACTCCTCGGCTGTTGGCAACACGTTACAGTCTGTTTACAACTATCATGTGTCTCTCCATTTCATTTGGCTTATTTGGTTATCTTCAACTTATTTTGAATCTATATTGTGTATACAGAGTTGTTTGTATGCTTACTTCACCATTAGACTGTGAGCAGCTTGAAAGCAGGGACTAATTTTTGACTTTCTTTGTTTCCCTAGCACTTAGCATAATGCTGGCAAATAACAGTAGCTTAATGTTGTTGTTTGTCAAAGAGAACCATGATATAAGCAAGATGATTCCATGACTTACAAGTGAATTGGATTTAAGTGAGGGAGAGCTGTGCAAAGTCACCAGCCTTACTTTCTCCTCCAGAGCCATCTGGGTCCAGCGGCCAGATATGGATCAGGCTGAAAAGAGATGGCCCCCAGTTTGTTGACTAACCTACAATTTTGATTCTAAAAATATTATATTCTTGTATTGTTCATTGTCATTTAGCACATCAGAAGAATATAGATATTATAAAATATTGCTTTCCTTTAAGGAAGCAGTTTGAGATTATATACAGTTTCCCAAATGTTCTTTACTTGATAATGGCTTTATCCTATTAAATTCTAGGCCCAGTCCATCATACATCCACAGTGCCAATTCAAGATTTTTGTACTGACAGTCCTATTCAATGGGCTGCCTATCTGACTGAGCATCACACTTCAATTTGAGCCCAGCATGCCTTCTCCTGCCCTAATACCTTGGCCTTCTGATAAGTGTGACATCTTTGTACTTAATCTAGACCCAGACCCAACACGATTCTTTCTGGAAATTTTCATCTAATAATATATTCATGTTTCCTTCTTGCCTCCTCCTCCTCCTCCCAGAGTTCAAGCTATGATGACAGGGATGAAATCAACATCATCATTCCATAGAAATAAGATTATCAATTGTCTGATGACTCCTTTCATAATTCCAGACTTCCCTTACCAAAACACCCCTCTTTGTCTACTCCTCTGTGTACCTTATCGTCTCCATTAGTTTATAAGCTCTCGAGGGAGCAGACTGTCTTGGTTTTGTATGTGTATTCTCAGCACTTAGCATGGTGTCTGGCCCAAAGAAAGCTTTTAGAATTTTTTTCATTCATTCATTCATTCACTCACTCACTCATTCATAATTTGTAATCATAATTCTTCATCCACTTGTTTATTCCTGTGTAGATTATTAAGCTGAACTCTTTTTAGCAATAGTGGACCTCATTTAAGGCCTGCCCTATGAACATAAAAATTAAAAATTGTCCAGCCTGAAGAAGATGGATCTTGGCTGACCACTGCTTTTCTAGTAACATTATGGTCTCTTAAATATTTCAATGAGCTTACACTATAATCCAGTTTCATTTCCAACCTTCCGGTTTGACCCTCAGATTCACCTGTGGTCATCTTTTGCCATCTCTTCTAGTTCTAAATCCTAAGTTCTAAAGTTCCAAGTCCTACCCTTTGGTTAGAACTGGTGATAGAAGATGTGAGTGGAGCCAAGGCAGGATGTCAAAGCAGGGAACCAAAGAAGAATATAGGATTTCAAAAGATAGAGTTTTGTTTCAAGAAGCAATCTAGGATTATCAAAAAATAGTGTGCAGTTTCCCAAATGCTATCTAGCTTATTTCTCTTCCTCCTGTTTAGTCCTAAACAGCTCATTGTTCATCCACAAAACCTGTACAAGATATACGTACTGATGGACCAGATCAGTGAGCTATCAATGGGCAGTGATTTCCACCCCTGCTACTGAATACGAATAAGGTGCAGTAGGTATCCACGATGCTGGTAATATTTATCAAGTTGAAGTAGATGTGGCACTGACCACCAAATCAGGCAAATCATGAGGGCACAGGAAATGAGCTAAAGACACAAACATGTGCCTCATTACAAAATTGGAAACATATCTCACTGATTTTAGGCAAAGGATTCACATTACTTTTTTTTCTTTGTATCAGCTCCAAATAATACGACAATAAATGGCCAGCCAGTGCAGGACATTGTAAGGTATAACTATATCCTTAAACTTAAAAAAGAAAAAAAATAGAAGAAACTAATGAACTACCAAAATCTGAAGAAGGAAAAAGGTTGGAAGAACCTTAGGTCTTTAAAAATAGAGACTCCAGAAATTGTATGTAATAATGAAATGGATGACAAAAAGCATCAAAATCTCAAATTACTTTGAAATGAAGATGAGCTGTCTCAAATATATAAAAAACTTTGTGAAATCTGTAGGAATACAGGTAATCGCCCAATTGATAAATGTCCAAAGGATATGAACAGGCAGTTTTCCAATGAAGAAATCAGAATAATTTATAGTTATATGAAAAAAATTAGTCTAAATCATTATTAATTAGAGAAAGGCAAATTAAAACAACTTGGAGATATTTTATACCTACCAGATTGGCTAAAATGATTAAATGGAAAAGTGACAAATGTTGGAAGGTATGTGTAAAAAATTGAGACACTAATTCGTTGTTTGTGGAATTGTGAACTGGTCCAACTATTTTGAAGTGCAAACTGGAATTATGCCCAAAGAATTATTAAACTGCCTATGTCCTTTGCCCTAGCAATACCACTACTAGATCTATTTCCACAGACGATCAAGGAAAAAGGAAAAGAACCTCTATGTTCTAATATATTTATAGCAGCTCTCTTCATGGTAGTAAAGAACTGGAAGTTGCAGGGATACCCGTCAATTGGGGAATGGCTAAACAAGTTGTGATATATGATAGTGATGAAATACTACTGTGCTATATGAAACGATGAGCTTGATGATCTTAGAAAAATCTGGACACACTTGTACTAAATAATGAAGAGTGAGTTGAACAGAATCATGAGAATGTTATATATAGAAATAGCAATATTGTTTTAAGAACAACTTTGAGTAAGTCATTTTTACTATTTTAAATACCCAAATTAACTACAAAGTACATATGAAGAAAGATGCAGCCTACATGAAGAGAAAGAACTCACACACACACACACACACATTAGATAGATAGATAGATAGATAGATAGATAGATAGATAGATAGATAGATAGATAGATAGACAGATAGACAGAGATAGATAGATAGATAGATAGATAGATAGATAGATAGATAGATAGATAGATAGATAATTTATATCTAATGGTAACCATCTCTAGGGCAGGGGGAGGGAATTAGAAAAAAGAAAAGAAAGAAATTCACATAACTTTATTATATATTTAACAGGAATAACAAGTTGTAAATAATAGATTCACAGTTTCATGTGCAATATTCCTTTTTATTATACTGTATTATAAAAATGCCTGTTTTATTCCATAAATTAAAAATTAAAAAAGGAAAGCTGATGAGCATACTTTGACTGGTGTTCCAAAAGTGTTTTTTGAGTTTGATGACATGAACCACACCAACAGACCAACGATACCATAATAGTAATTTTTTAAAATTTGGGATATGTTATAGCTACTATTGGTGAACACATTTCTGTAGTATTTTTCGAAAAGTCTAAAAAATATTTCAGAATCAAAAGACAAAATTATATTCAATAGCCATTACAATTATAAGAACCATGATAGGAAAGGCATAGCTATCAGGGAATACCCCTAAGGGACTGTACCAAACACCATCCTGCCAAGAGTGACTTTTGAAAGAGTTTTTAAATATTTAAAGAAAGGCATTAGAAAACTACATCAGTCTCAAGCTGCCATGTGCAGTAAAAAACTAGAATGTCATATTGCTCAAAGGCAATTAAAAAATGTGGAAAGCAATGCAGAAAACCAAAGTCTATTCAGAAATTCTAGATTCCTTAAATCCACAATTTAAAGCAAAAGTTAAAAGGTGAAAGTGATAAGAGGAGTCAAAGCAATACAAATAACAAAATAAATAATTTTAAATCAAACTTCACTACAGAGATTTGAAAAGTAAAGAAATCAGAGGCAAAAGAGAACCCCTCAAGAAAGAGCATATGTAAAATTCCTGCTCACATGTATGGTCACAGGAAAATTAATATAATGAAAATGTAGACTGGATCAAATGAAAAGCAGAAGTTTATATACCACCAATTTAATGAACAACAGAATGATCACAGCAAAGGAGCTGAATGTAACTTCAACCTATCAACCTAGAAAGTGATGAAGCCAGTGAGATAAGGATTACATTTATTGACTCAAATGCTTCACAATGATACAGGAATTACTAAGTCACTTTCCCAGCTTCCTTGCAGCTTCAAGCTTGATACCAACTTATTTAACTGAAGGCATCCCATATCTTTGACAAAAAGATGAGAATACAAGTGACTCCTCCAAAATGCCAGTTACGTGTCTTCATGCTTTTATACTTTACATTTTGTTCAGTTTAGTCATGGCTGACTCTTCTCTGACCTCATTTGGGTTTTTTTTTTTTTTGGTGTGTGTGTGTGTGTTTGTTTTTTTTCCAATCTAATTTTTTTAAATTTATTTTTAATATGTTTAGTTTTCAGCATTGATTTTCACAGGCGTTTGAATTACAAATTTTCTCCCCATTTCCTCCCCCCCAACTCCAAGATGGCGTACACTCTGGTTGCCATATTCCCCAGTCTGCTCTCCCCTCCATCACCCCATTCCCCTCCTATCCCCCTTTCCCTTCC
>CM053622.1:87993750-88026693 GCA_028646595.1 Phalanger gymnotis
AATTAAGCTTTGAGTTTTTCAACGGGGTATGGCTGCTTATAGACTAAAGAGTTCTATGTTCCACGCTTGGGCAGATGCGCTGCCTCACCAGCACTCCTCCTTCCCCAAGAACCCCCTACCTGGACTGGGCTTAAATCTTCAGCAGGCTCTTCACTCCTGCTCTGATCAGCCACTTAATTCCTCCCACCAGGTGGGCCTGTGGCCAGAAGCAACTACAGCCATAGTTCTAAAACTGCCCCACCTCCACTGCCCCAGGGGCGGTGGCCGAACCCCAAACTCAGTCCCCGCAGCTTTTCCCACTAACCTTCTCTGTTGTCTGTTGTTTGTGGGTTGTGAGGTCTGGTACACGCCACAGCTCAGTAATTTAGGATGCTAGGGTACTCTCTGCTTGGCTCCTGGTCTTGTTGGTCCTCGGTCTGGTCGGCCCATTCCGCGCATGCTGGCCTCTGCTGGGCCCAGCTCCGCTCCCCTCAGCTGGGAGCTGGGAGCTCCGTGCGGGACAGACCTTACCCAGAGACCATCTAGGCTGTCCTGGGCTGGCGTCCTGCTTCCCTCTGCCACTTTGTGGGTTCTGCAGTTCTAGAATTGGTTCAGAGCCATTTTTTTATAAGTTTTTGGAGGGACTTGGTGGGGAGCTCACGCCAGCTGCTTTCCAGCTGCCATCTTGGCTCTGCCCCCTCCAATCTGTTTTTTGGTTTTTTTGCAAAGATACTGGAGCGGTTTGCCATTTCCTTCTCCAGCTCATTTTACAGATGAGGAAATTGAGGCAAACAGGATTAAGTGACTTGCCCAGAGCCATACAGCTGGTAAGTGTTTGAGGTCATATTTGAACTCAGGTCCTCCCTGACTCCAGGCCCTGTGTTTTATCCATTATGCCACCTAGCTGCCTCTTTTCTATATAAATAAATGCAAACAAAAACAAATAAACTTAGGGAAACAAAACATTGGCTAAAGGGCCGAAAAACCTAAGTCCAGAAGTCCCAAGTGTATAAACAAAAACTTATTGTTTCATCAACTCAATATTTATTAAACAACCTACTCACTTATGCATTCCTAGTTCATTGGATTACTGCAAATATGTAAAATAGACTCGAATATAGTGAGAATACTAAGGTATTTTATATCTACAAGGAAAACTTTTCAATATTTGAAACATGCCACTAAAACAATAATGTCAACAACAATATATATATATAAAAGTGTCATTTTTTCCAAAGAAACAGTTTGAATTCATTATGGTTCTGCTTTGCCTTATATCCATTATATCCAAAAGTCTTACTAACCACTTCATGTATATGAATGATATGCAGTTACCTGGCTCCACTGAAAAACAAATTAAGCAGATCCTTCACCTTGTGGAATTTTTCTCCAATGATTTCTAAATTTCTTTTGGACAATATTAACATAAAATGCTCAATGTACACCAAGGAAAATGAGAGACTGAATGCTTTGAGCTTGAATACACAGGTCATGTCTAACTAATAAAGACAAAACCTACAAATATCTTCATCTCCTCCAGGCAAAATCCATTAAGCATAAAGCTACTGAAGTGAAGGCTATAGATAAACATGTTAAGAGTGTTAGTGCCATTCCAAAATCAAAGGTGATGGAAATAACAGTTAAAACAATGAATACTTATGCAATACTTATCTTAATGTGTACCTCCAGAATTATAAAATGAGCCGTATCAGATTTGGAAAATATGCTAACAAAATCTCATACAGTATTGAGAAAACATAAGGCCCTGGCCCTAATGAATATATGGAAAGATTAATACTTCCATAACAAAAAAGAGGTAGAAGATTTATAGACATTCTTAGAGCAATAATAAACAGGTCAAATATTATGGGGGAAAGGAAAACTTTTAGAATAAGTAGATATCACTTCACCAAGTGCAACCAAAAGCAAATGCTGGTAAGATAAAAGACATTGGATTTGTTAAATCTAAAAATATAGACCCAAAAGTAGCTTCCTTCTGGTTGTAGGCTATGAAATAAATGAGATACAAGAATAGAATCAAAAAACTCTACATGGGCTATATTAAGCATAAGCTCAGGCAAAAATATTTTGAAAGAAAAGCGTTGAGCGAATGACTGACATGCAGAATTGTGAAAACAGAGGTTTCAATGGCAACTCAGGACAAGAAAGAACTTTGGTACAGGAAATTGTAGAAGAGTTATCCATAAGGAGCCTGGACATCATAATCAACATCGATTATGAAAGGAAACAATTTATTACTTTAGGATGTAAAAATTTTGCATTTACGGAATACCTACAAGACATGGATTGGTGAGTAACTCATCATCGTTCACAGAATGATATATAACAAATCCCTGTACTACAAATACAGACCTCAAAGTACCCTGGAGAGTGACACCAAAATACTGTAGTAGCATCAGACTCTTAGCACAGGCTAAAGAATTACTCATAAATGCCCCCAATATAATATTGATTCATAAAAAACTTAAGACATATTTTAAAGATGATGTCATCCCAAATACACAATCTCTAAGCTACAATGGACAAAAAGGTTTTCAAGTAAAGAGACTCATCAAATCAAAATCATATGAGAACATGATGACCCACATAGTATCTCTGTTGCTTTATTACTGAGGTTGTACCAAGGATGCTCTCAGTGAGCCTATAAAGGGCAAGCTGACATCCTAAGACTTTTTTTCAATCACAAAAAAAGTTATTTCACCCACCTGTGCAATGGTCTTGCAGAATGCTGAATTTGAAGTGATCATAGCAGAACAACAACTTGTCCCAGGACTACTTTCATCTAAATCTTTTCAAAAAATGTGAGAACAAGATGACAACAATACCACTGACAATATTGTACATTAGTTATGAATGCAAGTGTGAATTAATGCTGAGTTGAACAGGAGTGGATTCCTACAATGTTTTCCTTCCCTTTGAGTAGAAGTCCCTGAAGATATCAAGCCCAAAAAAACGTTTAGGCATTGAGCCATTGCTTTGATACCCTCAGAGAATCTTTATATATCATGGACTGAAAAGACACTGTCCTTGATGCACTGAATGTATGAGACAGCAAGGTCTGAATATGGTCTCCAAAAGAAACAGTGAATGCTCAGGAAGATGTCTCTAGGAGGCAAACCAGTGAAATGTTTTTTTTTTTTTGTGTTCTCATTATATGAATGTTTGGGTCAGTTATGTGGAATTCTTGAAGATCTCAGAAAAGCAAGAAATAATTTTAAATTTAATCTTCATTATTAAGATTTTGTCCATCATGTTTTTAAGTCTAGATAATCAAAACAAAACAAAATAAACCAGGCCCTGATATGTAGTGTTTGCTGATTTCTATGTGTAAATGCTAACACTGGAAATTTAACATTCAGATCTCGAGAGCCATTAGAGTTAGACTCAAAGGGGTAGGAAACCCGTGGCCTCAAGGCCACAGGGATTTGTTCTGTGAAGTTTGGATTCAAAGACCCACACTTGAGGACCAAGAAGTCTAGGTTCCCCATCTCTGCAGCATATCCCTAGACTTACTTACTCCTAGAAGCTATACTCAAGATCCGAGCTCCAAAAGTTCTATTCTTTCCCTAATAGCCCCTCCCAATGCCAGTACAATAAGAGGTTGTTTTATGCTCTTTTCACTTCCTTTATTTAAATATTTCCTGAATCCTGATTTTGCTTCATTTATTAAGAAACCTGAGGTCATAATGAAAACTTGTATAGTAAATTTACTCTGTGCTAAGAAAAGAGAGTTGGAAAAATCCAGGAGTCAGCTGTAATATACAAAATTTAAGTCAGAGCAAAGATAGTTTATTAATAACCTTATATCTATGTAAACTCCATAAAATAGCAGAGAAAGTGACCCTCAGACCTGACAGCCATTATATCGCCCCAGGCTAAAAGAGACCTAATTATTGTACAAGGATGTAGATGATTAAATACCAGGAAAGATCACACCCTTGGAGGAGATAGGTGAGAAAAGAGGAAAGAGTAGAAAGATTTGAGTGTTGGCAAGCCAGTTCTACCATTTACAAGAAATACTCCCAGTAGTAACTTATATATCTTAATGTTGTTTCCCCAAACAGAACATAAGCCCTTTGAGGGCAGAATTATTGCTTTTTTCTTTTCTCCCCAGAGCCTAGGACAACAGTTTCTGGCAAATAGTATGGACTTATATCCTTGCTATATCAATCAACCAAGGCAGATGTATTAAGTGTCTACTCCGTGCTAGGTGCTAGCCACACAAAGACAAAGAATGAAACAAGCATATCCATTCATTCATTTGTTAACTCAAAGAATTATTATGGGGAAATCAACTTTTAAATCTCAAAATTCTGTATAAATGTGAGGACTCATTAATGACTATGCTTATTCTCTCCTTGAATATCTATTTAGATTGAAATTCTACCATCTCTCTCTGTTGTCTAGTGTAGCATTTTACAATCTTGGCAGCTAAGTATCACTCGATCAACAGCAAATGTCTCCTGAATGCCTGTGACATGCCTCGCACTATTTGTAGCACCGTGGGGGTTTGACAAACATAAGAAATAGGCGCATTTTTTTCAAAACCCTGAAATTTAATTAGTGAGAGAAGCTCTATGAAATGACTATAAAATGAAATAACAGTAATAGCTGACTTTCACACTGCACTTTAAACCACAGCTTTTCCCCAACAATAAGCCTTTATGATAGTTGGGGCAATCATTGCCGTCTTCATTTCACAGACAAGGAAATTGAAGTTCACAGAAGTCCAATAATCTGTGTATGGTCATACAATGATTAAGCAAAAGAACCAAGATTCCATCCCAAGCCTCCAAGTCCAGGGCTCTTCCTATTTTGGTAACTACCTATAAATTTCTTAGGTGAAAGAGCCTACAAGAGGTCATCTAAACAACCTATAACTGAAGTCTACTATAACATCCCCACAAATGGGGCCTTCCAGTTCATGCTTAAATACTAATGTTGGGAAACTTCTTGCCCCTATAATGATCCATTCCAATTTGGCAGAGCTATAGAGTTTCGACTCATAGAGGTTGGTGGTGCAGTGGACTGAGTCAGAAAGACCTGAGTTCAGATTTGGCCTCAGACATTTACTAGCTATGTGGCCCTGGGAAACTTAACCTCTGCCTGCTTCAATTACCATAAGTGTAAAATGAAGATAATAATAGTATCTATTTTGCAGGACTGTTGTGAGGATCAAATGAGATAATATTTGTAAAGTGTCTGTTAAATAATAGGTGCATAATAAATGTTTGCTTCCTCCCTTCATAGAGAGCTGAAAATAGTATCTCTTCTACGGTGTTAATTCTAACTCAGATCACTTCCTAACCTTCTGGATTTCTACATTCCCTCTCCAACTATCTTTTCAATGCAGAGATTTCTCCATCCCACTGGTCATCTCCTCCAGTTGGTGAGTTCCATTCCAGAATACCAATTGAGGAAGTGCCCATGCCAAACATGCTCACTTCTAACTCCGCTTCATTCCTTTTTGGTTTTTTTTTTATAATTAAGATTTTTTATTTTTAGTTTACAACACTCAGTTCCACATAACTTTGAGTTCCAGATTTTCTTTCTCCCCCTCCCCTCCTCCCTCCCCAAGATGGCATGGAATCTGATATATCTTCTA
This sequence comes from Phalanger gymnotis, assembly GCA_028646595.1. NCBI lineage: Eukaryota > Metazoa > Chordata > Mammalia > Diprotodontia > Phalangeridae > Phalanger > Phalanger gymnotis. The sequence goes on from CM053622.1 coordinate 87,999,356, forward strand.
CATATAACTTCACATTGAAATTATTTACACAATAGTCAAGTTGTAAAGAAGAATTATGACCGATGGAATGAATCATGAGAAAGAAAAATCAAAACAAAAAAAAACTTAGACAAAAACAAAAGAGAAAAAAAGGAGGGGGGGGTGTGAGCATAAGGTGTACCTCAATCTACATTCAGACTCCATAGTTCTTTCTCTGGATGTAGATAGCCTTCTCTACCATGAGTCCTTTGGAGTTGTCTTTGCACCTTGTATTGCTGAGAAGAGCAGAGTCTATCAAGGTTAGTCATCATAGAATCCATATATCTGTGGTTGTGTATAATGTTCTTCCAGTTCTGCTCCCCTCGCTCAGCATTATATCATGTAGGTTTTTCCAGGTTATCGTGAAGTCCGTATCATCCCCATTTCTTATAGCACAGTAGTATTCCATTACCTTCATATACCACAACTTGTTCAGCCATTCCCAAATTGATGGGCATCCCCTCGATTTCCAATTCTTCGCTACTACAAAAAGAGCCGCTATAAATATTTTTGTACGTATGGGCCCTTTTCCCATGTGTGTGATCTTTTTGGGATACAACCCTAGAAGTGGGGTCAAAGGGTATGAATGTTTTTATAGCCTTTTGGATATAGTTCCAAATTGCTCTCCAGAATGGCTGGATCAGTTCACAACTCCACCAGCAATGTAAAAATGTTACAATTTTCCCACACCTTCTCCAGCATTTGTCATTTTCTTGTTTTGTCATATTAGCCAATCTGACAAGAGAGATGTGGTACCCAATAGTTGTTTTGATTTGCATTTCTCTGATCAGCAGTGATTTTGAGCATTTTTTTCATATGCCTATAGATATCTTTAATTTCTTCCTCTGAAAACTGCCTGTTCATATCCTTTGACCATACCTCAGTTGGGGAAAGACTTTTATTGCTATAAATTTGGCTCAGTTGCCTGTATATTTTAGAGATGAGGCCTTTATCAGAGACACTAGCTATAAAGATTTTCTCCCAATTTTCTGCTTCCCTCCTAATCTTTGTTGCATTGCCTTTTTTATACAAAAGCATTTCAATTTAACATAATCAAAATTATCCATTTTGTAATGCTCTCTTTCTCTTGTTGTGTCATGAATTCTTTTCTTTTCCATAAATCTGATAGGTAAACTATTCCTTGCTCTCCCAAATTGCTTATAGTATCAGCCTTTGTTCCTAAATCATGAACCCATTTTAACTTAATTTTGGTATATGGTGTAAGCTATTGGTCTATGTCCAGGTTCTGCCCTACCATTTTCCAATTTTCCCAGCAGTTTTTGTGAAATAGTGAATTCTTAGCCCAGAAGCTGGCCTCTTTGGGTTTATCAAAGAGTAGATTGCTATAGTTGTTGACTTCTCCATGTTGTGACCTATCCTGTTCCACTGATCCACCACTCTGTTTCTTAGCCAGTATCAGGTAGTTTTGATGACTGCTACTTTGTAGTACAATTTAATATCTGGTATGGCTAGGCCATGTTCTCCAGCATTTCTTTTCATTAATTCCCTAGATATTCTAGATCTCTTGTTCTTCCAGATGAATTTTGTTATTATTTTACTCGGCTCTATAAAATAGTTTTTGGTAGTTAGATTGGTATGGCACTGAAAAGGTAAATTAATTTAGATAAAATTGTCGTTTTTACTATATTAGCTTGGCCTAACCATAAGCGTTGATATTTTTTCCATTTATTTAGATCTGACTTTATTGGCATGAAAAGTGTTTCATAATTATGTTCCTATAGGCCCTGGCTTTGTCTTGGCAGATAGACTCCCAAATATTTTATAGTGTCTACAGTAACTTTGAATGGAATTTCTCTTTCTATCTCTTGCTGTTGGGCTTTGTTGGTAATATATAGGAATGCCGAGGATTTACGTGGGTTTATTTTATATCCTGCAACTTTGCTAAAGTTGTTTATTATTTCAAGTAGTTTTTTACTTAATTCTCTAGGATTCTCTAAGTAAATCATCATATCATCTGCAAAAAGTGATAATTTAGTTTCTTCTTTGCCTATTCTAATTCCTTCAATTTCTTTTTCTTCTCTTATTGCTACTGCTAACATTTCTAGTAGTAGTATAGCACAGTAGGGGTGATAACGGACATCCTTGTTTCACCCCTGATCTTATTGGAAATGCATTTAGCTTATTCCCACTACAAATGATGCTTGTTGATGGTTTTAGATAGATGCTATTTATAATTTTAAGGAAGGTTCCATTTATTCCTGTGCTTTCTAGTGTTTTAATAGGAATGGGTGTTGTATTTTGTCAAAGGCTTTTTCTGCATCTGTTGAGATGAACATATGGTTTCTGCTAGTTTTGTTATTGATATAATCAATTATGTTGATAGTTTTTCTAATATTGAATCAGCCTTGCATTCTTGGAATAAATCCTACCTGGTCATAGTGTATTATTCTTATGATAAGTTGCACAATCTTTTTGCTAATATTTATTTAAAATTTTTCATCAATATTCATTAGGGAAATTGGTCTATAATTTTCTTCTCTGTTTCAACTCTTCCTGGTTTAGGTATTAGTACTATATTTGTGTCATAAAAAGAATTTGGTAGGACTCTTTCTTCACCTATTTTCCAAAATAGCCTATAAAGTATAGGAATTAATTGTTCTTTAAATGTTTGATAAAATTCACGTATAAAACCATCTGGCCCTGGAGATGTTTTTCCTAGGGAGTTCGTTGATGGCTTGCTCAATTTCTTTTTCTGAGATGTGGTTATTCAGGAATTTTATTTCTTCTTCTGCTAACCTGGGCAATTTATATTTTTGTAGATATTCATCCATATCCCTAAGGTTGTCAAATTTATGGGCATACAATTGGGCAAAATAATTCCTAATAATTGTCTTAATTTCTTCTTCATTGGAGGTGAGTTCACCGTTTTCATTTTTGATACTAGTAATTTGATTTTCTTCTTTTTTTTAAATCAAATTGACAAAAGGTTTATCAATTTTATTGGTTTTTTTTCATAAAACTAGCTCTTTGTTTTATTTATTAATTCAATAGTTTTCTTCATTTCAGATTTATTCGTCTCTCCTTTGATTTTCAGTATCTCTAATTTGGTATTTAGTTGGGGATTTTCAATTTGTTCTTTTTCTAGCTTTTTCAGTTTCATGCCCAATTCATTGATCTTCTTTTTCTCTATTTTATTCATGTAAGCACTTAGAGATATAAAACTTCCCCTAAGAACTGCTTTTGCTGCACCCCATAAGTTTTGGTATTTTGTCTCATTATTGTCATTTTTTTGAATGAAGTTATTAATTGTTTCTATGATTTATTCTTTGGCCCACTCATTCTTTAGAATTAAATTATTTAGTTTCTAGTTAATTTTTAGCTTATTTTTCCATGGTTCTTTATGACAAATAATTTTTGTTGCATCGTAATCTGAAAAGGTTGCTTTGACTACTTCTGCCTTTCTGCACTGCATTGTGAGGTTTTTATGCCCTAGTACATACTCGATTTTTGAGTATGTGCCATGTACCGCTGAGAAAAAAGTATATTCCTTTTTATCTCCGTTCAGTTTTCTCCAGAGGTCTATCATATCTGACTTTTCTAAAATTCTATTCACCTCCTTAACTTCTTCCTTCTTTATTTTGAGGTTAGATTAATCTAGTTCAGAGAGGTGGAGGTTGATGTCTCCCATTATTATAGTTTTGCTGTCTATTTCTTCCTGTAACTCCCTTAACCTCTCCTCTAAGAATTTGCATGCCATGCCACTTGGTGCATATACGTTAAACAATGATAATGCTTCATTGTTTATGGTGCCTTTTAGCAGGATGTAGTGTCCTTCCTTATCTCTTTTAATTAGATCTATCTTTACTTTTCCTTTGTCTGAGATTAGGATTGCTACCCTTGTTTTTTGTTTTTTTAGTTTAGCTGAAGCACAATACATTTTACTCCAGCCTTTTACCTTTACCCTGTGTGTATCCCCCTATCTCAAATGTGTTTCTTGTAAACAGTGTATTGTAGGATTTTGGTTTTTAGTCCATTCTGCTATCTGCTTCCATTTTATGGGAGAGTTCATCCCATCACATTCACAGTTATGATTACTATCTGTGTCTTTTTCTCCATCCTATTTCCCCCATTTATGCTTTTACTTCTCCCTTTCCCCTTCCATTCCTCATCAAAGTTTTCCTTTGACCACCTCCTTCCTCAGTTTACCCTCCCTCTTGATTCTTCTCCCTTGTCTTTCTGTTTTCCACTTGTTACTTCTTCCCTCCCTTCTGACCACTCCCTTCCCTTTTTTCCACCTTTACCTTCCAATTCCTGTAGGACAAGTTAGATTTCTATACTTATCAGGGTATGTTATTCCCTTCTTGAACCAAATCCGATGAAAGTAAAGCTCAAATACTGCTCTTCTCCTTCCCTTCTTTCCCTCTACTATGTGTTTTTGTTCCTCTTCATTTGATGTAATTTACCCTTTTCTACTATCTCCTTACGTCTTCTCCAAAAACCCTCTCTTTACATCTCTTAATTATGGTTTTTATCCTTATATCAGTTATTTTATACCTACATCCACAGTCTATGTGTATCCCTTTCAATTATCATAATAACTGTACTATTCTCAAGATTGACACATATATGTACATGTTATGTATATAACATACATAAGATTGACATCTATATGTACATGTTATGTATATAACATACATAAGATAATATAATCCTATATAAAGATGTAAATAATTTGCCCTTATCGATTAACAAGGTTAGTGGGGGGGTTTTCCCCCTGTTTACTTTTTTGTGTCTCTCTTGAGTTTTGTGTTTGAAGATCAAATTTTCCATTGAGTTCTGGCCTTTTCATCAGGAATTTCTGGAATTCCCTTATTTTGTTGAATGTCCATCTCCTTGCCCAAAAAAATTATGCTCAGTCTTGCCGGGTACTTGATCCTTGGTTGTAGTCCCAGCTCCTTTGTCCTTTAGAATGTCATATTCCAATTTCTCCTGTCATTTAATGTAGAAGCTGAGAGATCCTGTGTAATCCTGACTGCAGTTCCACGATATTAGAATTGTTTCTTTTTGGCTGCTTGCAGTATTTTCTCCTTGACTTTGTAATTCTGAAATTTGGCTACAATATTTCTTACAGTTTTTAATTTGAGGGTCTCTTTCAGAGGGTGATTGGTGGGTTCTTTCAATAAATATTTTACCCTCTGGTTCTAGGACCTCTGGGCAATTATCTTTGATAATTTCCTCGAAGATACTGTCAAGGCTCTTTTTCTTATCACGGATTTCCAGTAGACCAATAATTCTTAGATTGTCTCTCCTGGGTCTATTTTCCAGGTCAGTTGTTTTTCCCATCAGATATTTCACATTTTCTTCTGTTTTTTCATTCTTTACATTTTGTTTGGCTGACTCTTGATGCCTCATAGAGTCATTAGCTTCCACTTGCTCAATTCAAATTTTTAATGAGTTGCTGTCTTCATTCTGCTTTTGAGTCTCCTTTTCCAGTTGGTTGATTTTACCTTTCAGGATGTCATTTTCTCTGTGTAGATTCTGAATCTCCATAGCCATTTTGCCGATCTTATTTCTTAAAGACTTGATTTCATCGGTGTTTTTTTTTATTTTTCCATTTTTTATTTTACCTCCATAATTTGGTTTTTAACATCCCTCCCTTAGCTCTTCCAGTAATGCTTTTTGGGCTTGAGAGCAGTTCACGTTTCCTTTTGAGGTATCAGATGTGGGTATAGTGTCAATGCTATCCTCTTCCAAATTGGTATTTTGATCATCTCTGTCTCTATAAAGTGAATCAATGGCCCTCAGTTTTTTCCTGTTCTTCTTCATGCTGGTTAGCTTTTTCCTGGCTTTTCAGTGGATTTCTGTTTTGGGGGCTTGGGGATTTCTGTCCCAGGTTTCTCATTCTGGGGATAGTGAGTCTGTTTCCTGGCTTTGTATATTATAGCCTTCAATTTCCTGAGGTATGGGGGAGGGGTCTGGCTGCCTGAATTCTCCTTTTCCCCTAGGGCTGCTCTCTAGCACTGTTTCTCTTCCGCAATGGTCTCAGCTGTTTGTTGTCTGTGCTGGGGTCTGCAACTTCCCCTGGGGGTGCAAGGGTATGTCTGGGCTCCTGGTGTTGACCACTGCTGGCTCTACCCATCTGAGACTCAGGAACTCTCACTGCTCGGCCACTGAAGCCCCACTTCTGTCTCCTTTATTGCAGTGTTTTTTTCCAGAAGAATTGGTGGGGAGGTTGGGAATTAGGGCTGTTTACCTGACCATTATGTCTCCCTGAAGTTCAAGAAGGCACATTTCAATTCTTTGGGCTGCAAGCCTCAGGAGTAGATGTCTCACTGCCAGAGGCATTGTGCTACTTCCTCTAGTCTCTTAGATAGATTCCTGTGTCCTGTGTTGGGAGGCCTGGTGATCTCCGCTGGTTTTGGGGGCCCAGCTTTCTCCCAGCCTGTCTCGCTGGTTGGTTTCCAAGGCTACTTTCACTTTGCTGCTGTCTGGTGAAACTCCAAACACCGAGTGCTCTCCCAGCCTACAGATCCATTCTGTCAACCTTTCTGCCTCTCCTGGCTTGGAAATTTGCCCCACTGGGCCTGCTAGTGGCTTCTAACTCTCTTATATATGCTCAGATTCTCTTTTTTAGGGGAATCTGACAGAACTTGTGAGAGAGCTCCAGTAAGATGCTGTTTTCACACAGCCATCTTGGCTCCCCCTGCCCCCCCACAATCCTCTCTGCTTCATTCTTAACTTTGAAATTTTATACCTTGACCTAATGGAGGTTGTTTCCATACTGAGAGCTCCCTACATCAATGAAGTTGAAGCTCTGGACCATGGTTGGGTTTGGCGGGAAGGCTGTATGAGTGTTTGTGCTGCCTGATTATAACAGTGATGGATTTTAGTCTTCTTGTACCCTTCACCTCTCAGATTCAGCCCTTTACCATGAAGAAATAGTTTCCAGTCAAAATACACAAGGTCTTGCTTGGGTACCCTACAGAAGAGGCTATACTTTTTCTGATAGGCAATGGGAAGACATTGAAAGTTTCTTGGCAGTGAGTGCCACGATGAGAGTGGCAAAAGATTAATTTGTTGGCATTGTGTAGAATGCATTGGAAAAGGATGAAATTGGAATCAGGGAGGCTGGTTAAGAATATAACATACCCCTAAACCACTCACTTGTAACACTAGTTTTTGTTGCTATGGAGTATAAAGTTGGCAGGCTGGTGTTCCACATTTTTGCTCCCTCCTCCCATCTGGATAGAGCCAGAGACAAATGTTTCCCAAATCTTCCCCATTTCTTCCCTGGAGGGTAGATTAGGGTGTGATTTTGCTTTTCTCTAGTCACCATCCTTTCTCTCCAACCCTCTTTCAAGAGATCTGATCAGCCACCTTCTGATATGACAATTAGTTCACTTTTTCCCTCGGGGCAGTAAAACAGTTCTCAAATTCACAGAGCCACCTTTTCTAGATCAGTGCTTCTTAAACTGTGGGTCTTAAATCCATATGGGGTTGGGTAACTGAATGTGAGGGCTGAAAAAATTTGGCAACAGTGAAAGGTCTCTGAATGTAAAACAACCCAAAATTAATTCAAAATCAAACAGGTAATGCATTCAAGGTGTTTCTGGAAGCACTTGCCCATGTTGGATCATGTAGCCTTGGTTCTGAACATACAAAATGCGCACTTTGCACTGCACGTGCCATGACGCCACACAATGCTAACGAGTGCTGTAAGAAACGTGTCGGCTCGGATTTGAGATTATTGTATGTTATGAATTGCAGTGTTTTTTCTGTACACACAAAACTGTTAAATGAATTTTGGCTTGAGATTAGAACAGAATTTCCAACAATTACTGAAATGGCCCTACCTAAACATACTTCTACCATTTTCTGCTACATGTTTATGCAAAGCAGTGTTCTCAGCATTGACGATTATAAAATCAAATTTTCAATCAACTCTGACAAATGTTGCAGGTGCTCTGCATCATGCAGTATCAAATATTCCACCAAGATTTTGTAAAATATGTAAAATTTGTTAAAAAAAACTCTAAAAATAAACAAGTATATCCATCTCACTACTATGCAAATTTTCTCAATAAATGGTAAAATTATATGTATAATGGAAGAATTATTTTAAAATAAATTTCTTTATGATTTATTGTCAGTAAATTTTTGATTTGCATACCTATATACCCAGGGTCGAGTAAAAATTTCTTGGGCAAAAAGAGGTCATGAGTGGAAAAAGTTTAAGAAGCCCTGCTCTACACTATGATGTATTTATTCCAGATGAAAAGTTATTGATAGAATCAGAATAACTCAGAGCCCTCTGTTAGGAAAATTCCTAACCTTCAGAAAGAGGTTTGGTGCTCTGACCTAATTTAGATTCTTTATCTGATCCTTAGCCTCTTTATATTTAATGCAAAAAAAAAATCAGGATACAATAAACATTTAGCTACAAAAGTGACCAGAGTACATTGCAGGGTCTGTTACTGGTTAGGCATGGGGAGGGGAAGTTGAATAAAGATCACCACCATTTTTCAAACTTTTCCTTGATCTTTGAAGGGATATGGACAATGCAAACCTGCAGCCTGAGTCTTCTTTTCCAAGATGCCTACAGGAGAGTATGGCAGATGATCCTCTTTAATACCTTCCTTTCTTCTAACTATTCAGCCCTACTTTCACTATTTTTTTTCTTTCAGTCACTCCTTTCAGATTCTCCTTACCATTTCTCTTTTCACTTGTTGCTCCTGCCATGCTAATTCCTTCTGGATCAATTTGTTATGTTATAGGCAGGAGTAAGGCATTTTTCCCAGTTTTCATATTTTTAAATCCTCATTCCTTTCTCTCAGACCAAGAGTAGGTTTGAAGAGGAAATGGCTGGAAGTGATCAGCAGTAAGAAAGAAAATGTGTGCACTTTTATTTATATGCTTTGTATAGTCTGAGACTGATACCTGAACACGCCCTCCTTACTGCTTCTTCATAGAATCCCAAAATTCATTCAAGGCTCAGCTCAGGTGTCCTCTTTTTACAGGAAGCCTATCCTGATCCTCTACCCCAATCCCCACCAGTCTCATAAATTGCTTTGCATTTACCTCATACATTAATTATAGCATGTTAGTATCCCCTTCTCCAGCTCCTAGTGTGATACTCCTTTGTTATATGGATGGTATAGGCATGAATTATAGTAGTAATGAAGGTCACAAATGGTACAAAAATGTTTTGAAATCTTTTTTCAGGACTTTTCCATTTCCTCAAAGAAGTCTGGACTCTCTAGCCCACAGTAGCCTCCCCTTCTTTGAAATTCATAGCAGTTTGCATCTATATTATCTGCTACTTAAATGGACAAATAAAATTTTAGAGAGGAGGAGCTTTAGAAATTACCTAATCTGACTCCCTTATGGCAAAGATATCTTCATCTGTACTGAGTCCCAGAAAGGCAAAGTAACTTGCCTAAGAAAAGAGACAGCGTTAAAATCCATGCTCCTGACTTCTGGCCCAATGGGATTTCTACTGCTAGCATTCTGCATCCTCTGACTTATTATTCAACTCACAATATATTTATTTTTGCAACACAAAATGTGAATACAAAAAAGTAGCATTTAATTGTGTTGGCAATGTGTTACTATAGAGTTTCTCCAGTAGATTTGTTTCTGTTCATTAAATACTAAAGGATAGATATAAGATTTAATTCCCTATTTTATATTTTCACATAATTTGTTGATGGGCTAATAAATTCACAATAAAATTTTAATCATAACTGTGGGTGACCTTTTAAAATTTTATATGCAAATTATCATAGTATACACAACAGGATCAATCTTTAGGTAGGTAGATCAAATAGTTGTCAGGGACCATCTCTATTTGCAAAACTAGTCTCTATCCAGACCGGCCATATTCTGACGTAGAGGTCATTATAATCCTTGTCTCCACTTGGTTATATTTACCGTGAATTACTAACATAGATTTATAGAATATTGGCTCTAGATAACTCAAAGGTTATCTAGTGCAGGACTTCTTAAACTTTTTCTACTTGAGACCCCTTTTCACTGTTCAGCAGCATTAGTTGGTGTTGCATGGCCTGAGGGTGTGCACAGTGCAAAGTGCACATGCTTTGTGTTCAGAACCAAGGCTGCAGTGAAGTTGGGTGATACAACACAGGCAAGGGCTGCCAGAAACACCTCGGATTGATCACAGGTTTGATTTTGAATTAATTTTTGGTCATTGCACATTCAGAAGTGCTAATCTAGTGTGGGTCCAGCTTCCTAAAGGAGAGTATATTGAGGTTCAGAGAGGTTATGGTGCTGTAGTTGTTGGGTTCTTCCTCACTTGATGTTTTCAGGCAAAAGCTGAATGGCCGCTTTTTATGTATATTTGTAGAGTTGATACTGTTTCAGATATGGATTGGACTAGATGACCAATGAGGTCCTTTCTGCCTTTGAGACTCTGGAAGTCTACAACTGGTCCATGTTTATAGACATATTCAGTGAGGGGGTCCCAATCCTACATTTTCTCCCTCCCAGTACTTTGCATCTTCTACTGTACTATTCTGCATTCAGTAAGGTGTACAAATGGAATTATTTTCCTAGTAGTAAGATTTATTTATAGGAAACTATGCTCTCTCATCTGATTCCATTTGTGCCCTAAAAATAGTTCATTTTTTATGGACAGGACAAGTAGCCCTTGGTGAATCATCTGTGACTATGAGACCGAAGGAAAGCTAACTGGACCAATTACTAATGAGGCCCCATTGACACCAGCTGACCAAGCACACCACTGAGCTGCGGAGCAGGTCATTGAAGCCATTGCATGCCGGCCTTCTCAACATGCCCTCAGGCTGAATTAGACCTCTCTCACAGTCAGGGGAGGTAGAGTAGTTGGCATGGTGTACAGTGAGCATCTGATTCACCACAGCTCATCTACACTGCCCCAAAGTACAAAAAAGGAAAACACTGACAGTGGGAAAGAACTCTAATCATAGATATGATTTGGAAGAGACCAAAGAGGCCATCTTGTTCAACCTGCCTACCAGAACAGGAATCTTCTTTACAGCATCCTCCATAAGTAGGTGTCCAGGCATCCTTCTCTAAATATCTCCAATGATGAGGCAGCTTATTCTACCTTTAAATGCCTCCGATCGTTAGGAACTTTTTCTTTACATCAAGACATAATTATCTGACTTGTGCATTCCAGAAATTGCTTCTGGGTCCGCCCCACGGAGACAAGCAGAAAAAGATGCAATTCCTCTTCCATATTAGAGTCCTTCTACCATTTGGCCCTGGACATCCCTACTTGTGACTCGCAAGATGCTTACAAGATTATCTTCATAAGCCAGAGAAAATAGTACTCAGACCACATGCATGAGAAAATGGAGAAACACTTAACAGGAAGTCAAGAAATGACTTTGGGTGGATGCTTTCCCCTCTCTAGGCTTCAGTTCTCTCATCCCAAAAATTAAGGGGTTGGATTGGATCACTAAATATTCCTTCCAGCTCAGAATGGCTATGTTCTAATGTTTTTCTGAGTATAAATTCCATGAATATTCACTCCTATCATATACTTCTCCATGCATCCCCCAGTGTCACATTGGAAAGACCTAGCTTTAATCCTCAGTTCAGCCATCTGATATCTTTATTTACTACCTATAGGACTTGGGGTTAAGTTTCCTGTTTCAGCTACTTCATCTGTGAAATTGTGGCCATAGTAAGCCCAACCTCATAGGATTGTTATGAGGATTGTTTGAAATGATACGTGTAAAATAGCTTCACAAATGAAAGCAAGAGTAGTAATTATTTTCATTACTATTATAAAAATTATTATAGCACAATAAAGTTTACTTTGAAATACTTGCCCTAAAAGATTAAAATTCAATTCCTTTTCTCCTAAAAAAAGGGCACAATGTGAAAGAATTATAGGCTTCGAGTAGAAAACCTAGATTTGAATCCAGCCGTGCTATTAACTTAGGCAGGTAGGTGATGCAGAGAATTGAACACAGTACTGGGAGTCAGGAAGACCTGAGTTCAAGCCTCAGATGCTAACTCGGTGTATGACCATGAGCATTTCACTTAACCTCAGCCTGTCTCAGTTTCCTCAGCTATAAAATGGGAACAACTATAGTACCCAGATCTGAAGGTTGTAGTGAGAATAAACTGAAGCAGTATTTGCCATGCGTTTTTTCATAATTTAAAGTGATCAATAAATGCTAGTTATCATTACTACCTACTGTCTCTCTGATCTCCAGTCGCATTGCTTCTTTACCTCAGTTTTCTCGCCTGTATAATGAGAAGGTTGAATGAGACGAATACAAAGAACTCTTTCAAGTTTAAAAAACTTACAATCTTATCCCAATGCCTGGGACATAAGGAGGCACTTAATTTCTTGTCTAAAGAATGAATGTATAAATTTCTCCCCCACCCCAAAGAAAAAAATCTACATTGTTTTTGAGAAAGTAAAGAATTCTTAAAATTCAGTATTTCTGAATTTTGCTCTGTTGAAGCAATTGACTTTTTAATATAACAAGATAAATATCCTGAGGAAAGTGGCTTTACTCTGGATAAAGGCACTACCTACAGCTGCCAATCTCTGATAGAAAAACCTGGGTGCAGAATTTTCAAGCTTTGCAAGGGTAGCCAAAATATGTCCATGTTTTGAAATTGGCAAGCTGGTAAAGACTGTAACTTCTTCAGAATGAATAAAAGTCCTGTCCATTATAAGCTAGTGAGTTTGACTTCAATTATAAAAACCATCAGATGAAAATGAGAAACTTCTTTATTTGTTTCATGCTAAAATATGACTTGTCAAAGCATCAGTGGCCTAGCTTTGCTGAAGAGGCAGGAGGTGGGCCTGAGACGTTGATGTTTTCTATTCTGGGGCTCAGGATACCACAAAATCCCATCAGTCTCTTCAAGTTCAAATTGAATACAACAGCCAATTTCTTCCCCTAACCTTAACCCAACCCCCAAAACGATGATACTCAAAATGACAGTTTCACCAGAAAATTGGCTGAATTTTCTCTACTGTTCTCATAGAAACTTTGGGGTCAGACTGTCCCACTACTGCATTGCAGGGGAAGGCTAAACTGGAAGATTTTTCTTCTTTTTTTTCTTTCCATTTTTTTTTCCTTTTTCCTTTGCTTTCTTTCTTTTCTTCCTTCCTTCTTTTCCTATTCTTTACTGACTGTGCCAAGTAGCTTTTATTTCACTGTGGACTATACTTTGGGTACATGTAGCCATACGACACTAACATTATATTATTAGTGCTTATTATTATTATTAAGGGCAGCTAGGTGGTATAGTGGATAGAACACCAGGCTTAAAGTTAGGAAGACTCATCTTCCTGAATTCAAATCTGGTCTTAGAGACTTACTACCTATGTGACTCTGGGCAAGTCACTTTTAACCCTGTTTGTCTCAGTTTCCTCATTTGGAAAATGCGATGGAGAAGGAAATGACAGACCACTCCAGTATCTTTGCCAAGAAAACCCCAAATAGGGTCACAAAGACTCAGAAACAACTGAAACAATTGAAAAATCACAAAATTTTATTATTATTATTATCACTATTTTCCATTACCATTCATCCTCAATGTGTTATAATGAAAAGAGAACTGGATTTGAATCCAGTCAGAACCTCTTCTGTTTCCAGAGGAAGGCAGCTCCCCAAATAGTTAAAGTGATCTTAAGCTAAATTAATAGAAGCAGTGTCTGAAGCAAGAACAATAGTCTTGGTAAGCCTACAATGCTTTGATATGCTGTTTGGGGAGTTCTGTCCATTGCAGGGCTCTACTTTAACAAGGACATTAGCAAAGTAGAGCACATCCTGAGCAGGGCAGTTAGGATGGCAAAGGGACTGGAAATCATGTCATTCAAGTTTCAATTGAAGGAATTGGAAATATTAGCCTGGGGAGGAAGAAAATGTTTTAATGGGTGCATGATCATTGTCTCCAAATTTCTGAAGTACTGTCCTGTGAACAAGGGATTAGACGTGCCCTGATGAACCCCAATAAGGCAGAATCACGACTGGTATGTAGGAATCATATGGATGCAGATTTCAACTCAATATAAGGAAGAACTGACAAGTAGCTGCACAAAAATGGAATAAACTACCTACCTCAAAGGTTATTGTCAGAACAAAAATTTACAGAGTTTAAGAATATATGCATTGTTATTATATTCAAATGTAATGAGTTTCATGTAACAGGAAATCTTGAAGCAATAGTTTCACAGGTGGTTTTGAGGATCCCTGTAGTGGTGATTCCTGCATAGGGTGGGAGGTTGGATCAGATGATTTCTCAGGTTCCTTTCAAATATAAAATTCTGTGATTTCATGAATGATGAATCAAATGTGTAAAAGCTATTAAACTAGAAATGTATGTGGACAGAACTGATGTTTCTGCAAAACAACCCTGAGTCATTTTGAAAGGTAAAAGGTAGCAGAATCCATTATTTGATGGTTATTAAAGGGCTCAAAAGGATTTAACTGAAATCTTAAGATTTAGCCATCTTTCTGAAAAAGTAAAGAGTCATACGGCAATATGCATCAGTGGGAGGTCAGCTGAACAGCGACGAGATGGAATACATACCTATCAAGGATAAACTATAGCAAGAAAAAAGGAACAACAGACAAGCAATAGGAGAGGGGAGACAGAGACAGAGAGACACATGGAGACAGGGAAACACAAAGAAAAAACAGAGAAACAGAAAGAAAAAGAGGCACAGAGAAGAACAGAGAGAAACAAATATAGAGTGATAGAGAGAAAGAGACAAAGACAGAGAGACAGAGACAGAGACAGAAAAAGAGACCAACCCATGAAGCAAGAGCTGGAGCAGCAAAACTAAAATGAGACAGCAAAGAGACAAGGTGCTGAGAAGAGAAGATAGAGGCTGGCATGTCAAGTAGTGAGGGTAGCAGACTGATGAAGCAGGGACCAAGGACAGCACCAAGAAACAATGGGACCCAGTACCATGAAATGTTCTGGCATTTTATATCCAGGACAGTAATAGTATTCCTCAATGTGGTAAAAGGAAAAGAGCAGCATATTTGTAGTCAGAGCACATGGCTTTGAAATCTGAGTCTGTAACTTACCTCCTGGGTGATTTCAGATAAGCCACTTAACTATTTTGGCCTCAGTTTCATCATCTGTAAAATGAAGAGTAGGACAGGTCTCTCTAAATCTGTGATGTTATGATCTGGATTCTGCTCTTGTCTCTGCCACCATCTTGCACAGTGACCTTAGCTCTTCCCCTTTGGGGCCTCTTTCCTCATCTTTATACTGAGAGACTTTCATAAAGTCCTTCCAATTCTAGCATTTAACGGTTTATATTTTAATACTTAATGCTTTCAGTTTTCTTATAGATCTAAAGACATGTGTTCTATCATTTGTTCTCTGAACAGACAGGCTTCAGATTTAATCCTGTTAGTGATTTCCATTGAATTGTGATCAATACTTCTTTTTGTTTGTTTTTACAAATAATGACTTCCTTTAGAAAAAAGTTTCAGTTCACATATTCATTCTGACAATTTATTTTCTGTTAAGTTGAAAATATTCTTGCCTATAGGAACACTCACATATCTATGAATAAACAGCTCTAAAAATCTAGAAAAATGTTGAAATAGATAGGTTAAAAATCAATTCTGTAATACAGAATGGGAAAATACAACTGGGCAGTAGTTCATGTGAAAAGAACCTTAGATTTTTGTGGTCTGCAAGTTCAGTTGACAATATGATACAATATCCTAAAAAGCAAATACATTCTAAGGTACTTCAGTAGGAGTATAGTTTCTGGAACAAATTCTGCTACACTCTCTCCTGGTTGGATACCACTTAGGGTCAGCATAGGATCCAAAGTTGAAAGGGATCTTAGAGATCTTCTGATATAATTTTCTCATTTTACTCACAAGGAACTTGAGATACAAAACAGTCAAATGATTTGTTACCCTATTATGCCTGCAGTAAGGAACAAAGGATTCTAAATCAAATCTTATGCCTCTACATCTGTTTTTCTCCCATTGTGCCATGTTGACCCTCCCCTCCCATGCTGAGTTCATACCCCACATGGGGCAGAACAAACACATCGTGTCAACTAAGGAAAGTTCCAGGGGTTGGGTAAAAGCAATTCCCTCCTAAAAAGAAAGGCAGACTCCATATTTGGCTCTATATAAACCAAACACAAAATTCCAGAATGGATTCCAATCTGTATCAGTGTTATTTCAGGGAAATTAAATCCAAGAGATTGAGAAAAATGAGGAACAAATTTGAAGAACATATATTCAGTTCAAGGGTCAGTATCAATTTAGAGGTCAGTGGAGGTGATGGTGGTGGTGACCATGATGATGACTTGACTGAATCAACCTGCATTACCAAAACTTTGACTTTTTGTTGAAACTGAGTGTGTTCCCCATTTCAACCCTGTGCTGACATGGTGGGGTAGTCATAAACTGAGTCCTCCAATCTTAGCTCTACATGTAGGAGTCTGAGAAACTCAGGCACAAACTTCATGGAGAAACACCTGGGGCAGATTCTCATCATTATCCTCCAGATTCATGTCTGGACCATCTCAGAAGAAGCTACTGATTCCTTTTAGCTCAACATATACATGTAAACCAGAAGCTTCCTTCAAATGAATCCTACTCTCCTGAGGACATTATACAAGAGATAAAGCATATATCTCCTGTACTGAGATCCAGGATACTGACCAAAATAAGAAAACATGCTCAACAGGAAAAGTAGATTTGTCCCATATCTGTAATTCACTAGCTATGTGAGCTTGGACAAATCATTCAACTTTTCTAGGTTTCAGTTTTCTCAATGAGAAGTAGGGAGTTGCTCAGGAAAATCTGTAAGGTCTCATCCAGCTCTAATTTCTATGATCCTATAATACACTGTGAGGATGGGATTTCTTAGAAAAATGGATCCATTAAGAACTTGCTTATACTCCTTATACCCAGATTTATCATACTGAAGATGCATTATCAAGTAAGGCAAGAGTCAAAAGGGACCCTTCCTAGATTTCTTGGTCATTGACTCAAGGAACCACTCCTAGATAGATGAGACTTCAGTTTAACTGAATGGTCATGGGTACATGGGGGGACAATTTGTTTTCAGAATCACTTCTTTGTAGCATGGGGAAGGTACATGGGGTGAGGTTAGCTGCTCTACTGAGTGGCAGGATAGTTTCTGTCCTTTCCTAAAAGATTCAAAATCACAGATAGCTGCGTTTGCAGTTAGTAACCAAAGAGCCTAGGAAAATGTCATTTTGCAAAAAAAAAAAAAAAGCATAGGGGAACTTTAAAGGTGAATTTTGCCCAGCCCCTACAATACCAGTACACACTTTGGGGTAATTGAATCACACAGAAAGCATTGGAATATCAGAACATCAGATGAAAACACATCACAGTGGCCCAAATGACAGGAATATGTTTTATTTGGAGATTGGTATTGTCAGTCCTATGATGGAATACACATGTGCCCTTTCTTTGCCCTTCAATTACCAGGCAAGACATATGGTAAATTAGATTTCTATGTGTTAATGTTCACTCTCAATTAGCAGCGATTAGGCTTATACATTGAATAATTTGGGGTTTGATGAGCACCTGTGTTAATGGAGTTCAGCAGGATATAGTCACCCTTTTTTCATTTCCTTATTTACTTAAGGCAGTGTTTCCTAAACTAAATTGGTTTAGAACACCTAAGGGTTTGAAATATATTGACAGAAGACATAAATAGCGTGTGTGGTGGAAGGGTGAGGGAGGGAGTCTGAAGGTACTGAAGCCTCAGGATGAAGTGGAATCAGGAGAATTTAAGAACAAAACAGAGGAAATTAAGTCTATTTTTATAGCCAAAAAATCATACAATAAATATTTTTCAAACATAGATTAATTTATGGACAAAGTTTATTACCTTTATCTAGGACAGACCCTGTAGATTGATAATGATCTGATCTCCAACTTTAATAGAGACAATAGATCAAACTAGATCACATTTAGGATGCTACATAGCACTTTCAATGACCTAGGCTGTTCACTGCTCAAAAGTCCATATTTTAACACCAGTATTTTCCTGACAGCATTATAAGGCTGTGAGTCATGAAATATTATGTCAGAAGAATCAGAATCACAGACAATCATAAAGACAATAGAAATACTTATAGCAGATTAAGTAGGCTGTATCATTTTCTGATGACTTTACAGCCTTATTAAACTTTGCTTTTCTTTACATATTCTATGATCCAGACAAACTGTTGTTTCTGCTGTTCCCCATGCTGATGCTCCATCTTCCATCTCTTTGAAATGGCTGTCCCTCAAATATATTGTTTTCTGTTTCTTGAAATCTCTGGCTTCCTTCAGGATGAAGGTTAAGTTCCATCTTCTGCATACATACTTTTTCTGTGCCCTTCAGCTATAAGTGCCTCCACCAATCCTCACAGGATTACTATATCTATATGTGTGTGTGTGTGTGTGTGTGTGTGTGTGTGTGTGTGTGTATTATACCATATATACATATTATTTATATCTCTAGTGTGCATCTTGTTTCTCCCATTAGGAAAAAAATCTCCCTGAGAAAAGGTAACATTTTGCTTTCATCTTTGTATCTGAAATGCCAGATACCAAGTACCTAATAAATGCTGGTTTGCTTGTTGATTGATTGAGTGATTGATTTCATCTTGAGAACTGGTATAAAAGACATTGAGGACACACTTGACCAGAAAAGAAGGAAAGCAAATAATGTAGTGAGACTAAGGAAATGTAATTCAATGTTAAAAGTATATTTAAATGAATACTATATACTATATAATACTACATTTAAATGAATACTATATATAGTATACTATATATACTTCCCTGCTTGCTGTCAGGGACACAAAGATAGATAAGCATATAGTTCAAATCCTCAGAGATTTTACATTGTGCTATGATAGGACAATAGCCATATGCAAGTATGATAGAAGGTAAAATGTTCTGTAAAGGAGAGACTCAAATGTCATGCTAAAAGATCTGAGAAGGAAGAGACATTTTAAACTGAAGGTAGGGTGACCTAATCCTCCTTTTTCACATTTTATCTAACAATTTGTAAACCACTGATGGGGACACTGTTAAAAAATATTAGTAGGGTAGCTAAATGAATAGGGAGAGTCAGCAATTGTCTGCGGTGTAATTTTGAGGAAAATGTCCCTGCCCCCAATGATATGTACTTCAGTGATCTGCCAAGATATTTGAAATCCCTATATTGCTCATGCCTTTGGATTCCAGTAATGGAGGCATCTATTTTTTTAAATGCCATCTCAGGGACTAAGGGGATGACCCATTCATATATTATATGTCATTAGCACTTTAAGAGCCCTAAGAAAGAGCTAGTCTGGAGGAAATGGGATATTTAGTGCTTGGTGGGCTAGGAATAGAGGATTAAGATGAGTGTAAAATGAGGAATACTGCCAGACAGGAATTTCAGAGAACCTAGATTCTGACATCTGGGTCAATGCTGAGGTAGGGAAGGGAGCATTTAAAGACAAAAGTCATCTTGTTTTACAATTTTGCCTCTGGCCGGTCATAATGATGAAGAGTGACCCATAAACTCTATCTGTAAAATACTCACACAAGCTTGTGTTTCTATAGTGCTTTAAGATTTATACAACATCATTTTCACAACAACTCATAAGGTAGGTAGTAAAAATATCATTAAACCATTTTACAGATGAAAAATGGAACCTCAAAGAAGTCAAATTACTTTTACAAGGTCATACACCTAGTTAGCATTTAAGCTAGGAATTAAACCTTAGAATCCAAGACTAGTAAGAATTTTTATGCTGTTCTGTACCACAGTTTTCTCTTCTAAAAAGCAATTGCAATTCCACAGAGACGCAAATATGGATCAATTGAATTAGAAGACCTATGGTGTATGGTGTTACCTAATCTATGAAAGTTAATTAAAGAAACTAGGAAGCAAAAGACTTGAGGATGTGGGAAACGAAAGCTGTGTTAAAATATTTGAAAGGTTATCGGGAGTCCATTTCTTCTCCTCCTACTCCTCAACCCTTTGCATTCTGGCTTCTAATATTCTTACTCAACTGAAATTGTGCCCTCCTACAACATCAATGGTATTTTTGTTGTCATTCTGATGTTCTTTTCTCAACCTGTGATTTTCTTGAGCTCTTTTCAGCATTTGACAGTGTTAAACACCCTCTTCTCTCTTGGTTTTCATGACACTGCTCTCTTTTTCTCTTGACTTGATGGTTCCCTTTTAGTCTTCTTTCACGGGGCTCATTATCAAAACTACCTTCTAACTGTGGGTATAGTCCAAGGTTCTGCCCTGGACTCTCTTCTCCCTCTACGTTGTGTCTTTCAATTACTTCAGCAGTTCTCATGGTCTAGCATCTTAATGCAAATGACTCACAGATCTACATATCCATCCCTAATCTCTCCCTTGAGCTCCAGTTCCATGTAATCATATTGGACATTTCAAACTGGATATCTGTAATGGTAATGTACATTTGAAGATCTTTCCCACCCATCAATAGGCCAAGGTGACCTATTTACATCACAGGAAGCCTAAGTCACATGTGGTAGGAGGAGCTTGCTGAACAGGAGGAACAGGAAAGGGTAGAGCAGGAAATGCTCAGAGAAGTTAGAACTGAGGGAGAGAAAAGATGCAGGCATGCTAGCTGTTTTATGAGTGTGTTTATGGGAAGGCCCCAGCAGGGGGGTGCAAGCTCCATGGCAAGGCTCCATGCTGTGATGTCGTGTTTTAAGTTCCTGGATGTTAATAAAGTGGGGTTACTGGTTTGGAGAGTTTGTTAATGTTTGGATGGATTGGATTTATTGGTTTCGGAATCTGGTTCTCTGGTGTCTGAATAAATGTTTTACTTCTACCTTCTATATGGAGAGTTTCTCATATTTTGTGATACAGAACTACATAGGCATATTAACAGTTATCATTGATGTTATGTTTATTGCCTTGCTGATACAATATCCAATAGGCATCTTACATTCAACATATATAAAAATGAACTCATTGCCTTTTCATCAAAACTCACCTTTCCAAAATTCTTCAATATTTCTTTTTTTCTTTTTAGGTACTATTGGGGATTTCTTCTCTTAATGTCTCTTTAAAGGAATATCATCCTTCCAGTCACCAAGGTTCACTACCTTGATGCCATCCTTGACTCCTCATATTTCCTCGGCCTACATAGCCTCTATATCCACAGTCTCTCTAGAATATATTCCCTTCTTTCTGCATGAGTGCCATCTTAGTGCAGGCCCACATCACTTCACACCTGACTATTTTAACAGCCCCCTATTGGTCTCCCTGTCTTAAGTCAATCCCATTTCAATCCATTTTCCATATAGCCATCAAAATAATTTCCTTAAGCTTAGATCTGAGATTATCACTTGCCACACTCCCCTCACTCAGTAAACTCCCATGGCTCTAGATACAAATGCAAATTCCTATGCTTAGCTTTTAAAGCCCCTCACAACCTGGCTCCAACCTACCTTTCCAATCTTACTATATATTATTCTCTTTCACATACTCTATGGTCTGGCCAAATATGCCTTTCTGTTCCTCACAAATCAATCAATCAATAAACATTTATTAAGTATATACTATGTGACAGACACTGTGTTAAGAGGCAGGGATACTAAAAAGAGTCAAAAGATAGTCTCTGGCCTCAAGGAGCTTATAATCCAATGGAGGAGACACCCTGCGAATAAATATATACAAAAGCAGCCATGTACAGGACAGTTGGGGAAAAATGACAAAGAGAAATATTGGAATTAAGAGGGGGTTGAGGAAGGCTTCCCATGGAAGGTGACCTTTAGTGGATACTTACAGAAAGCAAGGGACATTAGCAGTCAGAGCAGAGGAAGAAGAGCATTTCAGGCATGGAGAATAGACAGACAGAGGGTCCAGAGCCAAGAGATGGCGTGTCTTGTTCATGGAACATCCAGGAGACCAGTGCCACTGGATCAAAGAGCACATTTTGGGGAATAAGACATGAAAGGACTGGAAAGGTAGGAGGGGGCTAGGTTATGAAGGCCTGTGAATTCTAAGCAGAGCATTTTGTGTTTGTTCCTGGAGGCAATAGGAAGCCACTAGAATTTATTAAATAAGGAGAGAATATGGTCAGACTTGCATTTTAAGAAAATCACTTTGGTGACTGAATGGAGGATGAGTCTCCATTTCCTATCTCCTTCTCCATGCATGTTCTTGGAATATCTTCCCTCCTTAGCTATGTCTCTTAGAATTTCCCGTTTCCTTCAAACTTCAAGTCAAGCACCACTTTCTAAATAGGGCTTTTCCTGATTCCCCTCAATTACGAGTGCCTTCCAAAAAAAATAAATTCTTGTAAATAGGCACTTATTTGTATATAGTCTGAATATACATGTCTCTCTTTTCTCCTCCAATACAACATAAACTCCCGGAGGGCAAGAACTATATCATTCTTGTCTTTATGTCCCCAATTCCTAGCATAGAATAGAAATTTTATAAATGCTTGTTGATGGATTGATTGACCTCAGGAGAAAAAACTGAAAAAAAATACAGAGAAGAAGCAGAGACAGATTTTGGTTCAATTTAAGAAAGAACTTCCTAAAAATTATAACCATCCAAAATTTAAATGACTTGTCACAACACGGCCTGAATTTCTTGTCTCAGCACAGCAGGACAGGGTGATTAGACTGTTCTCAGAAAGAGTAGGTTCAAATCCCGCTCCTGACACTTACTGATTATGAGACTATGATCAAGTCATTTAACCTCTCAGAATTTACGTTTTCTCAAATTCAAAATGGAGGTAATAATATCTATACTCCTCCACATAGTTTTTGTGACAATTAAGTAGGGAAATGTACATAAAGACCTTTCTACAATTGAAGCTCTATATGATTCCTGTCTATGAATGACCCAAAGTGATTCATGCTTCATGTTGGAGTCAAACTAAGTGATCGCTAAGCTGTATTTTACTCTATTTTGAATCAAAGAGCCCAAGTTCAGATTATAGATCTACCATTTAGCACCTGTGTGATTTTGACCAAGTCGCTTCATTTTTGTGGGCCTCAGTTTCCTCATTTGTAGAAGGAATAGTTTAGATCGAATGACTTGTAAGATGCCTGTCGGCTCTAAATTAATGACTTCATGTGGTGAAAATAACATTATATATTAAGTCCAACCCCCATTCAAATCCTATTTCTGCCATCATTAGTTATGTGACCTTGTTACTTGATTTCTCTGTTGCCTCAATTTCTTGATCTGTAATATTGATTTTATTTTACCCATTTCACTTACTATTATTATGAGAAAGGGGGATTTTGTAAACCTTAATGCCCCATAAAATGTCAGATAATATGATTCTATCACCAGTAAATGTTTGTTGAACAAATAAATAAATGCAAATATTACATCTGGTTCTCTTCCCAAGACAGGTATTTGACTCTGACTTCTAATTTTTATATACAGTCTGTTCCCCAAAGTGGGCTCACTTTGTAGGATGTCAGAAGGCCATCAGCAGACTTGGCTCAGCTATCCCTCATTAGGAACCAATTAATAGTGTTAGTATCCCTCCTCAAGCTTAAAGCAGACTGTCTGGTTGCCTGGAGAGTTCATTATATCAAGCTGCAGTAAGCACTCCAAGCCAAGCAATGTAGAATTAGGAAATCGTGGAGAAAATGAAAATATAAATTGTAGTGTTCATGTAAGCCATGTAACAAGTTGGGCTATGGCTGAAAACATTTCAAGGTATATAGAGGGTACTGGATAAAGTGCTAGGTCTGCAGTCAAAAAGGCCTGGGTTCTTATCTCACTCTGGGTGCTCACTAACTGTTAAATTACTGACAGGTCAATAAATATGTCTGAAGGTCAGTTTCTTTATTAAATGGTTTTTAATAATACTTGCAGCATCTCCGCTACAGGGATTTTGTCAGGCTCAATTGAAATAATAATAACATCAATAAAAACAGTCATTATCTTATCATTGAAATAGTATTTCAAGGTTTGCAAAGTGCTTTATTAGATTATAAGCTCCTTGAAGGGAGGACTGGTTTTTTTTTTGCCTCTTGTATCCCCAGAACTTAGCACAGTGCCTGCTGCATAGTAGATGCTTAATAAAGATTGACTGATGGATTGAATGTTATCTCATTTGTTCTTCTAACCCTATTCCGCAGGTATTACTCTTATTGCCAGTTTTACAGATTAGGGAACTGAGATCCTCTACATGAAGACTTTTGTTTAAGTGCATACTTTTCAAGTGCTATGCAAATGCCAGCTATCATCATCTTTATCATCATCATCATAACATCATCATCATTATCTTATTGAGCAGCAGAGCATAGAGAACATAAAGAATAATATTATGATAAATGTATGGAAAACTGGGATGTGACCATGAAGGGCCTTGCATGTTAGACTAAGGATTTGGACTGCATCCTGTATACAGTGGGGAACCAGTAGAAGTTTTTGAAGAAATGATGAATTAAGTTTCATACTCAACTCAAATCCATTACATTAATTTCTCAGAAATGTTTAAATATGAAACCTAAAGGAAGATTTTTATAATGAATTCTTTTCACCATCAAAGCCAAGGAAGCCACCCAATTTAGTTGCTATTATTATGGCCTGGTGCTTCTTGAAGAAAGAGAAATGGCACTATAGGAACCATGGATGGAGGAAGTAGTTGAATTAGACCAAGCATATGTATAATTCTGTGCTGAGATGACATAATTTTCAGGACATCAAGGAACTGATTTTTAAGGTTTTTTTTAAGGAAATGAAGAAACCATAGATGTGGGGGGGGGGAAATAATTTTGGCCCTTGACACTACCAAAAAAGTAACTGAGAAAGCATCAATAACTAATACCCCCTAATTCAATTTTTCCATTTCAAAATAATTTTTCAGAAAAAATTCTACATATGCTTTGAAAGCATCTTTTATAAAGCTATCATAAGAGAATGAGCAGGATTTTATAAATAATATTGAAGAGTAGACTACATCTTAGCATCACATGATTGACTTAAAGATGTGGAGGATGTTAAGATCCCACTGTGCTTATTATTATTTTTGCTGTCAAAAAGCATTTTATTCAGTAAAACCGAACAATCTCACGAGAGCTCCTCTATTGAGGCATCTCTCATACAAATGTAAAAATTATAGGCAATTTATCGAAAGATATATGATATATCCTCGTTAGATGACCCTCTGATTACTAAGGCTGCTAGATGCCACAGCGGATAGAGTATGAGACTTGGAGTCAGGAAGACCTGAGTTTGAAAATGTGTTTGTAAGGAAAGTGGCCAATGAGGATCCCAGGCTCTCTATGACCTCGGGGAAGGGGTCATTCTAAAGCATAAAAGGAGGATCCTATTTTAGTCAGGCAGGTCACTCTGAAGCATAGGCTGAAAGCTATCTATAGTCTGGACTCTGTTTGAAACACGGTTCCGTAAAGTAGCCTCAGGAGTGGGTCTTGAGAATTAATAATATTCAAGAAGAGAATAACCAAATTCTTACCGTCCCTAAGACCTACACCTACTTCATCTACCTTGACACTTGCTGCTGGAATGCTAACATATAGAGTAAATATGCTTGTGTTGTGCAAAGCAATGTATGTGCCTCATTTCTTGGTCAGGGAGAATGGAGGCCTACCACAATAGGAATGATAAAAAGCCTGTATCTTAAAGTAGAAATCATATGACCTTAGAGTATGAAATGTCAGAACTCAAAAGGACCTTAGAACCTAGAATTATAAAGCAAAGAACAGCAAATGTTGGATCTGAAGGGAACTTTTGAGATCATCTTACCCAGAGGTTCTTAACCTGGAGTCTGAGAAAAGATTTTAGAGAGTCTGGGAACTTGAATGGGAAAAAAAAATAAGTATTTTTGGAGTGGAGAAGGCAGAGCAATTGGGGTTAAGTGACTTGCCCAAGGTCACACAGCTAGTAAGTATCAAGTGTCTGAGGCTGGATTTGAACTCAGGTCCTCTTGACTCCAGGACCTGCACCATCTAGCTGCCCCCAAATTAAATATTTTTCACTACCTCTAACTGAAATTGAGAATTTCTTTCAACTATTTAAAAACATGATTTTAAAAGGGGGTCCATAAAGCCTCACCAGATTTGCTGCCAAATGGAAAGAGGTCCATGATTCCCCCCAATACAGTTAATCAAGTCCCACGGGGGTAGAGAAGGAGGGGGAGTATAGAGAGTGAAAGGCAGTCATTCCTCCAATCAGCCTCAGACTCAAAGACTCCTACTTAGAGCTCTGATTCTGAATTTCACGAGCGCAATTCATCTTTATTTCTGTAAATCACACCATTGCTTTCCTGCTGTGGGGCAGGGGGTAGCAAAGGTTTAAGCAAAGGTGACCAATGACATGGAGTGGGCAGCTTGAGGCTGAAGAAACAGCCAGTTCTATTGACATCCCTTTGTAGCAATTTATTTCCTATGAACCGTTCATGCCCCCTGGTCAGTACTTTCTAAAGACCTGGAACTGTTCTCTGCAATGGGACTCTTTTCTTATGACTGTGAATTACCTCCATACAGCTGCAAGTCATGGGCAGCTGTTGATAGTGCCCCATTAATACAGGCTCAGAGCCAGCATGCTGAAGAATGACATATTTGCCCTGTTTCCTGCCTCCTGCCTGGCTGGACCTCGGTGGGCATGGCTCTACCATAAATGGTAGTGGAGTACTTTGTCCTGCTGCCTCTTTCAGAAAGGTACTTTCTTCCCCAAAAGCCTGGTTTGGTCTCACAGGACAGCAGCACCTCATTTAACTGCAATCTTCAGGGGAAACAAGCTATTCCACCCAAGAGAATTTTCTGAAGAATTTTAATATAACTCTTTAAGCTCCAAAACTTTTAGACAGAAAGCACTTTTAATGAATAAAAAAAATTAAAGCGATTACACATTCTCTGCCTTGTTAAAGCGCAGCTAGGTGGTATAGTGCCTAAAGTCCTGGGGCTGGAGTCAGGAAGACTCACTTTCTTGAATTCAAATGTGGGCCCAGACACTTACTAGCTGTGTTATCCTGGATAAGTCACTTAAGGCTTTTTGCCTCAGTTTCCTTATCTGTAAAATGAGCTGGAGAAGGAAATGGCAAATAACTCCAGTATCTCTATGAAAAAACTCCAAATGGGGTAAGGAAGAGTTAGATGCAACTGAACAATATTTTTTTTAATTTATTTTTAATATGTTTGGTTTTCAGCATTGATTTTCACAGGTGTTTGAATTACAAATTTTCTCCCCATTTCCTCCCCCCCCACTCCAAGATGGCATACACTCTGATTGCCCTGTTCCCCAGTCTGCCCTCCCCTCCATCACCCCATTCCCCTCCCATCCCCCTTTCCCTTCCTTTCTTGTAGGGCAAGATAAATCTCTATGCCTCATTGCCTGTGCATCTT
>CM053622.1:88034092-88073882 GCA_028646595.1 Phalanger gymnotis
GCTTGCCAACCCCTTAACCTTGCTCTCCTTATTAAGGCATATCAAAAGAACCTGGGCTTTCTGGCTGTCTGGCAGCTTTCTGGGTGCTGGCTGTGGGTGGATCTGGACCCCCCACAGAAGCTGCTAGCTGGATTGTGGAAACATTTATTTAAAATAGCCATTTTGACAAAGGGTCCATAAGCTTCATCAGACTGACGAAGGGATTCATGACACAAAGGAATGAATAGAGAATATAGTTTTAGAACTAAAAAGGAAATCAGGAGGTCATCTGATCTCAATTTCAGATTTTAAAAATGAAAATACTAAAGCTCAAAGCAGTGAAGGGACATGATACCGTGTCTCCCATCTGGTACTTTGTTCTGGCTTTTAACCCCATGACTGGCGTTTTTTTTTTTTTCCTGTCACTTCCAAAATTCTCTCTTAAAATTACTGGTTTCCTTCAAAAGTCAATTCAAAAACCTAACTTTCCTAGAAGGCCTTTCTCTATTTGATTCTTTGCCTTTAAGGTTACCTTCCATCTACTCTATATCTATTTATTTGCATATCATTTCCTCCATCAGACTTGAGCTCTTTGAAGGCAGAGACAGTTTTTTGCCTCTGTATCTCCAGAATTCACAGCAGTGTTTGGCACATAGAAAGCGCTTAATAAATTCTGGTTGACTGGTTGGACAAGATTACATAGCTATCTAATGGGCAAGGTCAGGGCTCAAATTGGTCTCCTAGGCTGGTGTTCTTTTTGCTGTATCAACCTATGGTGACTAACAGAATGTGGAAGGAATGAATCCAAGAGAGGAAAATGGATGATTTCACTGAGGAAGTCAGAGCTGTGAGCTCTTAGACCAGGGATGATGTAGCATAGCTGTCTGACCTCTGTCTCCTGGAGGTTGGGAGACAAGTTGTTTGCCTGAAGATAACAAGGTAAAGGCAGGATACCTTACAAATGGGGAAGGAGAATGGAGAGATAAGCAAATGATCAGGGGCAAGCCTATTCATCATCTGTAAAGACATACATAGGAATAGACAAACAAAAGGGAAAACTTGGATACCTGCTCATCCAGGGCTTCTTGGGGCATCTACAGCCTGGATTTGTAGATCCTCAGCATCAGTAACTTGGGAAGTTGTGAGCCTTTTCTATAGGGTCAAGATTACAGGTTGAAAAGGGGGAGCTGGAGCAGAGTTGGGGATAGAGAGAAGAGCATAAGAGTAGAAAATCACAAAGTGTTAGTGAGAGATTATGGCTAATTCCTTTCTTCCTTCCTTCCTTCCTTCCTTCCTTCCTTCCTTCCTTCCTTCCTTCCTTCCTTCCTTCCTTCCTTCCTTCCTTCCTTCCTTCTTTCCTTCCTTCCTTCCTTTTTTTCCTCTTTCCTTTTTTTCCTTCCCTCCTCTCTTTTTTCTTCCTCTCTTCATTCCTTCTTCCCTCTCTCACTTTCTTACTTCCTTCTTTAAAACACTGTAGTCATTGTGTATATTGTTTTCTAAGCTCTTAGTTCATTGTATCATTTCAATGTATCTCATGTTTCTTTGCATTCTTCATATTCATAATTTCTTATAGAGCACTAATATTTTGTTATATTCATGTACTACATTTTGTCTAGCCATTTGTAACAACAGTTTGGCTAGCAACTGTTGTAGGAGTGTAAGACTCAATAAGACCAGCAACAAGGGCTGCCAGCACAGGTTCTTTTGATCTGCTTTACTAAGGAAAGTAACTTTAAGGGGTTAACAATTTCACTTTAATCCAACATACAGATATCATTCACTTAGTTCAGGAGGAAAAGCCAGCACCCTGAACTTCAGAGCAAATACAAATAAATTACAAACATCAAGACAGACCTTGTCTGATTCAAACCACAAATTAACAGGAAAGCATCAACATCTGGGTCTACAAGCCAGGGAGCTCTTAACGGCTGTCCAGAGTCTCCTCAAGTCACATACCACTCTTCCAGTGAGTGAGAGCCCCAAGAGAAAATGCCAGCCTTTGAGTTTATATATTCTATTCAGGGTCAAAGGGCATCACAACATGCCACTCAATCCCATATGACCTAAAGCATCGCAAACATGCAACTCAAACCCACATGGTCTAAAAGCTTCTGGAGTCACAAATATGTGACAAAACCATGTAAATTAAGCTTTCCTTTGAGGCAAGGAGGTCATCAAAAACTCCTGATTGTCTTAGGGCTAAGAAACATTCCAAGACAAAAAGATCCTATTTTACCTGCCCCATTCAAACAAAGGCCAGAATCATTAAAGGCACTTAAGAGAAGAACAGCCAAAAGTCCCACTTTAATTACTGATATACCATTCCTCTAATAATACTCATAGAATCCTATTCTGGGAAGAAACCCAAGTGGTAACCTACTCCAACTTTTACACCATGCATAGCACTAGGAACAAGTGGACATCTACCTCTGCATCATAGATATGTGCTCTAACATTGGGCCATGTATGAGGTCTTTCAAATGTGATCAGAACTTCCAGAGCTTGTATTCGAATCACTGGTATAGCCTTCAAGGAACCTCCATACTGTAAGGAAACATGGAAGACTTTCAGAGACCTTATAACATTAAGTCCGTGAATAATTAAGTACCTACAATGTACAAAGCCTATGTATAGTAGGCGCTAGTTGGATGAATAGATCCCCTCCTCCTAAATCTATGGTTTGCCTTGTGCTGTTTAATAGTTTTATCAATGCCTGTTTAAGGCATTAATGGCATAGCTGACATACTTGTTTTATTCACAAAGGACACAAAACTGAGAGGAATAAACTAACCCACTGAATATCAGAATTCTTAAAGACCTCAATAGGCTTGAATGTTGTGTGCAATCTCATAGAATAGGACTTAATGGGAACAAATATAAAGTTTTACATTTGTGCTAAAAAAAAATAGACTTCACAAATATAGAAGGGAGAAGATATGACAAATGCCTTATCCAGTATCTATCCACTCCAAGGCAACATCCCTACTCTGCTGACCCCATTTCCTTCTGGAGTTCTTAAGCTCAAATTGTCAAGAGATAAAAGGATGGTGTAAAACAAGGAAAATTCTTATTTTTTTCTTCCTATAGGTCGGGAGCTATTCTATTAGGAGGAACAACATGTAAACAGAAGTTTATGCTAAATGTAAACAAAATAAATGTAAGGTAATTTGGCAGGAAGGAGCACAATTAGCTTGAGGAATCAGAAAAGGCCTTTCGAGTGAGGTAATACTTGAGCTGAGTCTTGAAGGAAGCTATTTTGTCTTCCTAATTCTTCTTTTGGTCAGCCTAAAGACTCCCCAGTTTCTCATATGGCAAGAACTCAAGGCTCTTGGGTTGCCCTCCTCCAGCCTTTGTAGAGCTTAGGGATGATTTGTTGACAGGTTTAATAGAACTGAGGTAGCCAAGTATATTAAAACTCAACTTGGCTTTCTGCCTTGCCATGAAAGTACTCCTCCCTTACCCAAAAACTACCTACTGCTGCCAGGTCTGGATGCTTTTGACTCTGATACCTAAGTCATCTTTCTCTTTACCCTCTCTAAGTACTCCACGTCATGCAGGTTCTTATAGTCATTCAAAATGATTCTTCGAGGATGTATGATTTTATCAGTGTGGCTATGCACAGAATCACAGAATTTGAGAATTGGAAGGTGATTGGGTTATGGGACCTGGACCTCTAAAGGAAAAGATTATGTCTCTGCAAACAATCCAGTCCCTGAACTTCCCCATACCTTTTCAGCCTCCACCAAGGCATCTGGACCACTCCAGCCCACCTTGATTACTAAATTAGCTTACTTGATACTCCTTAATCCCACCTAGATCTTTTCACTGTTTGCACCTTGCCCTCCCCCCACCAGGCTATTTCCCATTCCTTAATCCAATCCAAATCTTCCTCCAGTCTTTTTTTTTGTATAAAAGTTATCAGTCCCATCCTCATCAAATTCACAGACTTGCTAAGATCTCTGCCTGTTCCTATTGGTGATACAATAACAGATTTACTAGGAATGTTGCTCATCATACTGGTGTTATAATAAAATTTCACTACTTTGACTAGAAAGCTTGAATGGTGGAATTCTTTCAAGGAAGACCCCCCCTGTACTCTTTCATTTTGGGGTTCTCTCAGTACCCCAAACCACAACAGAAACTCCATTGTGATGTACCAGAACGAAGTATCTCATTCTACTTTGGAATGGGGCTCTAAATTGTTATGAATGATTTTGTCTTCTTGATATGAACCCCAAATTATCTTCTTCGCAACTTTCACTCATTGCTCCTGGTCCTACCCATTGGGATCTCATGAGGTCCCTCCTCTACCTGATAGTCCTTCAGATACTTGGACACAACTTCCATCTCACTTCTAGTCTTCTTCAGGCTAAACATGTTCATTTCCTCCACCCAATCCTCACTACTGTACTTTAGACCTGAAAGAAATGATTATTAATAACCAATATCTTGGGAAGATTCAGAGGTTCTCCACATTTTTAAAATACATCATTTTAAAAAGTTCAGTATAAAGGACATTAGTGATAATGAGATTCCATTGATTTTCTTCCTTCTTGGTCAGAGACCACCCAACCTTGCAAGGGATTTAATCTAGGTTGGGGAAGCCGATCATATTCTACTCAAGCTTGGGTGGAGGCAGATCCTTTTGTCTAGAGAACCCAAGGTTGGGGGCAGTCTGATATGACTGAGAGTGATCTGTATAGCTGAGAATGGTCTGCCATAAAGATATTCTCTATTATCTGTTTCCCATGTCCCTCATGAGTATTAAAAAGCACTTTGCAAACCTTAAATCACTATATAAATCTAAATTATTTATCATAATAACATTTGTATGATTATAGATTTATAATAATGGTAGCTTTCATTTTTATGCCACTTCAGTTTACAAAGCACTTTTGGGAAAAGAACACTTAACAGAAATAGCAAGAGTAAGTAATAGGTAATTGAGAACACATAAAAGCCCATATAGATGAAACTTAGCTTCTCAGCTGTTCTATATAGCTACAGCTCCCTCAGCCCCCATGAGCCTCTCTAAGCATGGAACCTATGCTGTACTCAAGGGCTCTCTTGTGGGTTTGAAAAAGGATGGCTTCTTCCATACCAGAATACTCATCTACAACACTTTTGCCCATCTGAGTGTTCTGGATGGAGCTCACTAGTTGGTGTAGAATACTAAATTAAGGATCAGCCAATCAGGAAGCCTGTTGAATGTTAGCCAGCTTTTGATGCTCTACCCACATGCCTTCTTCTTAAGATTGTGGTATCATAGATTTAAGGTAGAAGAAAGCTAAGAGCTTATCTAATTTAAAAAATATCGTTTTCAGATGAATAAACTGAGGTTTTGAGTGAGATGTTTGTTTATCCCCAAGGTTCATAAAGGGACTAAGTAGCTAAACCAGGAATCCAAACTAAATTACCTTGTTAGAGGAGAGACTTTAAAGCTCCTAGGAGGGAGGGAATAAGTACTTCAGCATCTAATATCTGCCAAATGCTTTACAAATATCTCATTTGATTTTCACAACAACCCTGCAAGGTAGGCTCTATTATTATTCTGAGGCACATAGAGAGTAGTTGACTTGCTCAGGGTCACACAGATAGTAAACATCTGAGGCTGGATTTGAACTCAAATCTCTCTGACTAGAGGTTCAATGTTCTATCTACCATGCCACCTAGCTGCCTCCTCCCCCATTTTGTTCATTTTATGTGTTGTTTGTGCCAATATGAACAAAAGGTTACATTTTAAAAGTGATTTTCTGTTTATTAAATGTTTTACATCTATTGTATGAATAACCTTGTGAGTGGTCTTACAGAGAAGGAAGCTAAGGTCCCATGGCTAAGAAGCAGCAAAGTGGGGTCTTTAAAATTTTATACTCTAAATTCAGTGCTGTTACTGAGTATGTCAATTGTTTGCAAAGATGCCGCCACTATTTGTCCCTGAGCATGAGCTGTTTATTGAAGGACAAACATGATAGAGAAGTCTGGGAGGATGCAGATGGGTGAATTCTTCATCAGTACCCTCCACCCCAGGGCACCTCTTTCCTTCTGATTATAGAGGTGAAACCTCTTCCCCTAGATCCCACTTCAGTCATCTTTCATTTTTCACGTGGTTGCTCTCTCTGGACTTCTCTATTCCCCCAATAAGTACTGTTTTCTCACTCAGCTTTTCTGTTTCCTTTTGTATGTCATTTTTTTCTTAATAAATTGTAAACCTCATGAGAATGGGAACTGTCTTTTGCCTTGTTTTGTATCTCCAGCACTTTGCACAGTACCTGGCCTATGAACACCCATAGGTGTTTAATAAATATTTATTGACTATCATTTCAAAGTCTACAAAGTAGATTTCTTACAACAATCCAATGAGCAGAAAGTTCAAAAATCACCATCATTTTTAGATGGAAAGAGAAATTCAGGAAGATTAAATCTCTCATAGTCCATATAGCTGTCATGTGACTGAGTTTAGACTCAAACCCATATCTCATGATTCTAGGATGGGTGCATTACCTACTCAACCCTCTACAAGCACTAGATAGACATTTATCCAAAGACAGTGACACCATCAGCCTATATGGCCCTGAGTTTTTCTCCATATGAAGCTAACTAGACTATACCACACAGTTTTAGATTCTAGATTAGCATTTTGAATTGCTGTTGTCCAGATTGTAGAGTGTCTTCCAACTGGTTCTCCTTGACTCTACTATGTTCAATCAGTGTGCTAGGTGGTCTAGAATAATTTCTAACAATGGCATCCTATTGCCAGGCAAGATGGGCTAGATGATTTTCCCCAGGCTCTGAACCCTGTCCACCCCACCCCTCCAAATAATAACCACAAAACCCAAGAGCATTAAAAGAAAACTTTCCTAAAGACAACTTTTCAAATTTAATATAGATTTCTTTAATTGGCTTTAAATATAGCAGTCAGTTCCCCAGAATTGATGAAATGCTGATGACATGATCATAGCATACTACTCTTTGATTGACTGAAAATTATATTAGCTTGTTTAAAAGTGAGTAGAGCAAAATGGCAAACTGCAAAAAATTGCAAGAGAAATCTCTATAATTCAATAAAAACACTGGCCCTTTGGGAAAATAATAATTTTCTCTTGTCTATAACTCTATTGTTTTATCTCAGTCTCTGTTAGCATTCTTGCTCATACAGCTGGGACTGCAGATTAAATGTTCATTTCTCTGATAGGCAAAAATCAATCATATTGGCACATCTGGTGATGCCAAAGAGCATATAAATTTGATGGTTGCTGAGCAAAATCCATCATTCCACTGAATGTTTGCATGTATTCCAAACATTTTTTCACTCAGAGGACCAAAGCACAGGGCTCGAGAATAGATAGGATGGCACGGACCATCATTTTGTCCTGGGAGGGTCTATATCATATAATATGGACATACTGTTCATTTTCATCTTGCAAATGCAGAAGAAATCCATTTAGTTTATTTTTTACCTAACCAAGGATTCCCTTCAATGATATTTGCATGCAGAGCATCAGTGAGAATGATTCGACTACAATCCAAGGCAACCTATCTACTTTGTGGTATCTCCTGTTAGTAAGTGTTTGGTTATATTGAACTGAAATCTACCTCCAGGTAATTTCCACCCCTTGCTCTTAACTTTGTCCCCGGGGTCTAATCTCACCATACAAGCACAAAATTGCTCTTCAACATAAATGTAGGGTTTATGGAGAGACAATTCAGCATGGTGTAAAGAGCCCTGCAATAGGAGTCAGGAGGCCAGAATTAATTTACAATTCTACCACTGACCAGACCATATGACCTTGGCCAAATCACATCACCTCTCTGAGACTTTTCCTCAGCTTTAAAATGGGGATAATTATACTTGCACTCTCTACCTCACAGAGTTGTTGTGAGGAAAGCACTCAGTAAACCATAAGGGTCTACATAAATGTTATTATGTTGAAAAGCAGGCAATTTTGCAGACAGCTTGCTGATTTGACTTCATTCAAAAACATTTATGTATATCAATCTCACTCGGTCCTGTAGAGACCCACCATATTGAAGGGGAAGAAAATCAGAAGCAATGAATAGACTTTATGTACTTGCAGCTGTGTTTGCCGTCAGCTACATCAGATGGTCTATTAACATTTCCAAGCTTATCAGGGCATGTTTTTTCCCCTTGTGCAATAAAAGGAAGAGAACAAAAATTTAAATAAAGGAAGAGAGAATGAACCAGGGAACTCCAACAAAGCAAC
This sequence comes from Phalanger gymnotis, assembly GCA_028646595.1. NCBI lineage: Eukaryota > Metazoa > Chordata > Mammalia > Diprotodontia > Phalangeridae > Phalanger > Phalanger gymnotis. The sequence continues at coordinate 88,042,294 of CM053622.1, forward strand.
TTTGAGTTGTCCTGCCCTGAGTTACCGATGGAGTTTAAAACTATTTGACTTTGGAGAAAGTACCTATCACTATGGCATGACAAGTATTTGTATAAAGAAGTCCAAATAATTTGGAATCTTCTTTTTCCTCATCTGTAAACTCAAATTTCTCTTGCAGCTTTTATATTCACTATGTTCTTCAGTTCAACCCAGCTCTCACATTCTATTTTCTAGCCTTCTATTTTGTAATGTCTCACATAGCTCTAATATTCTACGTTCTAAAATCCTATGGTCTACCATTCTATTTAGGAGGGTCCCATCAATATTTAACATTCTATGAGGCTATGATTATAATAATGGGTTCAATGATGCATTGTTACCAGTGTCTGTAATTTTGCTTTAGAAGGAAGTAGATAAATCTATTGAGTTGTCTTTCTGGTTCATCTAAAAGACGGATCAAACATTTTAAGACAAAGTAGCTGATTTAGTTACTATATTTCAGTTCCTTGGACATCATAAGACTAACAACTATACAACTTTGCACAAGTAACTTGTCCCAATTTATTGAACATTTTTGGCATTTAGTTTGCACATTTTGAAATTGGCATTGGGATGCACTTGGGAGGTTGAATTAGGTTAGAAGTCCTTAATTCGGGAGTCTCTGATTTTATATTTTTTTCAGTTGATAATTTTATTTTTATGTAATTGGGCACCTGATATGTAAGAAGCTCTTTATAAATGCTTATTGACTGACTGATTGATTTGTTTTAATCCTATATATTTTATACATATAAAAGCATTATTCTGAGAAGGGATCCATAGGCATTACTAGATTGCTGAAGGGTTTTACACCACAAAATACAATATTAACAATAATTAATTATGATGATCATGTAGGAGCTGGAAATAGGGAAGGAAGAGACTGACAAAGAGATCTAACTTTATGGACCAAATAGTAAATAAACAGAGTGATTTATTCCCTTTGTGATATATAAAAAAGTTTGAGAGACATAGTTTCTGGGTAATTAGTTATTTTACTAATCATTGCTAGCAGATAATTATTAAGAGGGGTCAGTGTCACTCTCGAATCCCGAAGATTACTCGTGGAACCCACTCAAAGTTTATATGCCCTCGGAAGAGTGGTTGTTTTCGAGGATGGCAATTAAATCTGATAGGTTAACAATTGAGGAGAAGAATGAAAATTATGAGAAGTGGACCCATTCTAATGAGGGGCTGAGGAACTTGACTTTGACCACTTTTGCTCCCAGACCACCTCCAGCCTCTGGCAATCTACATAAAGGATCTACCTGCAGCCAAACCTGAGTAGAACACACTGTGCCAGAATTCACCTTAGGTTAAATTTTTTTGTAACGTTCTCTAGTTGGGAGTGGTCTCCTACCCAAGACTGAAAAAGCATGTATCCTTGGGGATTTGGGCAATCTTATCCATCAATGATATTCTTCAGATCAATGTCCTGAACAACCTACAAGTTGATTATTAATATAAGAGAGAAATAATAATTTCTCTTACCTTTTCTGTCATTTGCTGTTGTTCAGTTGTGTCTGACTCTTCATGGCCCCATTTGGGGTTTTCTTGGCAAAGATGTTGGAGTGGTTTGCCATTTCTTTCTCCAACTCATTTTACAGGGAAAGAAACTGAGGCAAACAGTGTTAAGTGACTTGACCAGGGTCACCCAGATAGTAAGTGTCTGAAGTCAGTTTTGAACTCAGGGAGAGGAAGCTTTTAGGTTCAAGGCCTGGCACTCTATCCACTGAGCCACCTAGCTTCCCTTTTCCCTATCACTAGCTATCTACAAAGCCCAGCTGTGTCCTTACATGACCCATAGAACAATTTTGACTATTTTTTTCTTCACTCACATGAATGGTCCAGCTGATGTAGTGACTGACAGGATCGGCTATTCTCTATTCTGTAGATACAGCCTGAGAGAGAAAAGGAGCAAAGAGTTTGTTCCATTGGAAGCGAAGGCTTCAGATTTCCCAGAGGAGGAAAAAAGTGGCATATCTTAATAGTTAAAACCAGCTGCCTGTCTTTGGTACTTCTTAAAAATACATATGGGAGCCTACAGAATCCATCATGAAACACCACGAAGCCTGCTTTTGACTGTCAGGTCTTGTAAAAGATTTCTCTTTCTTTCAGTGGATCACCATTTAGGTTGCTCTTCTCTGAATGTCTGCAGTCCTTCTATATTTTGAACTCCTCTTGTCATGCCCACCATCTTGTACTTAATTATATGTTGCCTAGTACTTTTTTCTGATGCATGAGTTGGTCTGATTTCCTCAGCTCAGTTGTAAGAGAATGAAATGAATGCAGAATGAAAGATGAATGAAAGCAGAGGGCAAGTTATAATGGCTTTCTTTTGCTGTTCCTTGGTCAGAGTAGGGCACTTGGCTTAGTTCTGTCACATTATAGAAGTTGTCATTTGGTTGTTATTCAGCCTTTTCTGACTTTTTGTGACTCCATTTGGACTTTTTGTGGCAAATGGGCATTACCTCACTCAAAGTGAGAACCTGAAAAGGCCTTAGACTAAAAGGGCCAGAGTCTCCCAATGCTTCCTGGGCCATCTCCAGTCGTTCCGATGAATATCTGGCCACTAGAACCAGATGGTTCTGGAGGAGAAAGTGAGGCTGGTGACCTTGCACAGCCCTCCTTCATTCAAATCAAAGTCAACTTCAAGTCATGCCATCATTTTCCTGATGTCATGGTCCCCTTAGAAAATGAAGGACAAACACAGCAACAACAACCAGCTCATTTTACAGATGAAGAAACTGAGGCAGACAGGATTAAGTGACTTGACTAGAGTCACGTAGCTATTAAGTGTCCGAGGCCAAATTTGAACTCATAAAGATGGCTCTTCCTGATTCCAGGCCACCTATCTGCCCTGCATTATAGGAGAGACATTGATAAATAATCCATCAATCAACAAGCATTTATTAAGCCTTTGCTTTGTGCAAAACTTTGTGCTAAGTGCAAAGACAAAAGTGAAACATCTCTTGTTCTCGAGGTACATTTTATTGGAGGAGATCAAATGGAGACCATCTAGTAGAGAGTGACCATATAGAAAGGAGATTCCAAATGATGCCAAAGGTTCCTCAATTGAAGAGTAGGAATGGGGAGGAAAGGAACAAGCATTCCTTAAGACTTACTATGTGATGGGTGCTATACTAAGCATTTTACAAGTATTATCTCAAAATATGTCAAATATGATATCATATTGAAGGCACTGAAGTAGTTTATTCTGGAGAAAAGAAGACTTATGGAGACCCAATAACAACAGGTCAGATTTATGTAGCCTTTTCAGACTTGTATAATTGATTTTTGTCATTCGTGGCAGTTAAGTTCTATAACATAACCCAAATGCTGAATTAGCAAATATTGAACCATTTGCTCCCATGGGAAACATAGGGTTAGCTTCTTGGGAGCCTCTAGTCACAACATTTACTTTAGCACCTTCTGAAGCAGCTTCATGTACAGATTGGTGAATTTCCTTCCCCCACCCCATGTATCTCGTTGTTGAGTCATTAACACTAAACTTATGACCAGCCTCATTATAATCCATGCTGAATGAAGTTTATCTAACACACCTATTTTCTTTGTAAGGCACATCACTGCCTTCTTGTGCTTAGGACAAGAAGAGAGTACTAAGTACTTATTACTTAAGCATTATACCATTTAAAACAATGAAGTCACCCCAAAATGCACAAAACTGGCACTAAATAGAAACAAAAAGGACACTTATTTACAATGTAAGGAGGGCACTTATGTGGCACAGCATATAGAGTGGCAGTCTTGTAGTCAGGAGAACCAGAGCTCAAATCTGGCCTCAGATGCTTACTAGCTTTGTGACCCTTGGCAATTCATTTAACCTCTGTTTGCCTCAGTCCTTCATCTGTAAAATGAGCTAGATAAGAAAATGGCAAATGACTATATTATTTTTGCCAAGAAAATCCCAAATGGGGCCATGGGCAGTTAGATGACACAACTGAAACAACTCCAACAACAACAAACAATTACAGAATGAGAGCTGAAACAAAAAGTCAGAGAATCATGTTGTTTGACCTAACCCGGGAATGTTCACAGCTGGGGTGACTTTAATTTTTCCCTACTCTGTACATGTCTGAGAAAATGACTGAGAACTCACTGCAAGTATTGATTTGGGGGTTAAAATAAATTTGAAGTAAGCAAATTCACAAATACGAAATCTATGAATAATGAAGATCTATTATGATTTACATAACATTATGTCATACAATTTTCACAATAATGCTTTGATGTCAGGTGCCATTATTATTACTATTTTTTTTTCCAGAGAACCCAAGGTTCAAAGAGATTACATCCAGAGTCATGTAGTTAGCAACTGCATGAGGATTCAAACCAGACAGCATGGGACAATGGAAATTGTTTTGCTTTGGTTCAGAGGACCCAGGTTTAAATCCCAATTCTGCTATTTACTCCCTGGGTGATCTTGGGGAAACAGCTTACCCTCTGTGGTTTTTAATGTCTTCCTGTGTGTAAAGTAGGAGGTTGACTTACAGAGTACAAGTCCAGGATTCTATCCACTATACCAGAGGTATCAAATATGTGGTCTTCCTGTCCCGTGAAGCCTGCTATGCTTCTGAGTGAAGCAAGAACCAGATTAATGTAATTGGGAAATATTTTACAAAATAAACAAAAAAATAGAACACAAAGAGTAATATGTGAGAATTTCCAGGTCATGAGCAAAAGGATGGCAGAGTAGACATTTTCTTAGATCCGCATGATTCCTCAGACCTCTCCAAAACAGAAATTATGTGCCAAAGATAAAACAATTTTAGCTGTCACCATGGTCTAAAGACCCAAAAAAGATTTAAAAAAATCCAAAACCCAGGAAATGACTCTCACTAATTCTGAATTCTCTTATCTCCCCTCTATGTACTGATAACAAGGCTATACTAGTAGACCCCAAGTCTCAGGACAAGGTTATAGCAAAACCTACTTCTGAACCCTGTTCCCCTCCCCTTCTTTCCAGTGCTGTTAAACCTCAGCTTCAGACTGTGGAAGTTTGTTCAGGGCCTCAGCAGCCAGCTTGGCCATAGCCGTATAGGAGGAAAAGCCTACCAGGGTTACAATCTAGAAGCACCAGCACAACAAAACTCTGAACTGTTAATTCCAAGGAAAATCTGAACTACTGGTGCTGGGGAAAGCAAGCTCTGAATTGATAGCGCCTGTCCAGAGAGCTAAAGAACAGAGAAAGTGGGACAGGTCACCAAGATAGGGCAACATACATATGGGGAGCAATTCAACGCTATTGAGAAAAAATGATTTCAGCTCAACATGGAGCAAAACCTTCCTGAGAGATATCTCAAATCAGAATGGAGTGCCTTATGGAATGATGAACTCCTCTTCATTGCAGGTGTTCTAGAAAAGAGTGAGTAGCTATTTCTAGGAGATAGTTTGGAATGGGTTCATTTTTCAGGGAGGGATGGTCTTTGGTGGCATTGTGTTTGTCCTCTGTTTTCAAAGGGAATCCTGGCTTCAGGGAAATAACCTGAGGTAAAGAGCACAGCATTGATCTGGGACCAATTCTGACCATGAAAAAATAATCTTGGGGCAGAAACCTAGGTTGGCGAACTGTGCATTATGAGATGTTTTGAGATCCAGCCCCCAAGGAAACCACAATTAGAGGGGAAGGAGACAGAAAGTGAATAATAAGCAAAGTAAAAGAGGAATAAAGACTGAAAGTTCCAAAGATTTCAGTAAGCAGAAATCCCAAAGACTTTATGGTCTCTTCATCTAATAAATAAATAAACTTCTATGAATAAATATTGCAAAATGAAGGAAGATGATCCAGCATTTGATTAAGAGGAGACCCTGAAGAATTTAAAGAGAAAATGGAACCATAACATTCTGTTCTTGAATGATTTAAAAGAGAATTAGAAACTATGAGAGCAGAATTTATGTCCTTCATAGCAAAAAAAAAAAAAAATGGGCAGAATAGAAACATAGGAATATGCAATGGGAAACCTCATCATCAAAGAAACAAAGAGAGAACAAAGAATAGATTGGGGGCACAAATATATAGAACTGAAAAAAACCGACCTAGAAGAGGAGATGGAAAAAAAGAACATTTAAAGAAAATATGCTCATTATATAAGCAAAGCATACTTATCTCAAAAACAGGATGGGTAGAGACAACCTAAAGATCATAGGTCTCCCAGATAAACATGACAGGTCAAAAAACCTAAATGAAGGAAATGATGGAAAAGAGCTGCCCAGTACTTCTGAATATGGAAAATGAAATTTCAATTCACAATAGCCTCCAGGAAAAAACCCAAAGGGGTAAACTCCAAGACACATAGGGATTAAATTTCACAATTCAATTCAAACAATATTAAAATATGGTTTTCTAAGTCAATATGCAGCCCACAGGGATCCTTATATATGGTTCACTGGCTCTCCTGTCTCTATGAGTTTAATACTACTGCATTCTACCACATTGCCTCTCCAAAAATTACTATTCTTGTGCTGAAATATTTGAAGGGCTGTCATTAGTAAGTGCAGTTACACTTCTGCCTGATCCCTGAGAGTAGAATTAGGAAAAATGGGTGGAAATTATTGGGAGATGGATTTGGAGTCACAATTAGGAAAAAAAAAAACTTCCTGAAAATTTGTCATTTTTTGGTCATTTCAGTTGTGTCCAACTCTTTGTGATCCCATTTGGGGTTTTCTTGGCAGAGATATTGGATTACTTAGCCATTTCCTTATCCAGCTAATTTTATAGATGAGGAAACTGAGGCAAACAGGGTTAAGTGGTTTGCCCAGGGTCATACAGCTAGTATATGTCTGAGGCCATATTTGAACTCAGGTCTTCCTAATTCCAGGCCCAACAGTCTAAGTCCTGTGTCACCTAGCTCCCCTTGAAAATTAGTGTTGTCTAAAAGTTAAACGGGCTGCCTTTTGAGTTAGTGAGTTTTCTATCACTGGAGATCTTCAATACATAATGGCTGACCACTTATCAAACATATCATATAGGGGAATTCACATTTCAGGTAAGGTTAGGGCTGGATAATCTCTAAATTCCCTTGTACCGCTAGGATCTCCTGATTCAATGCTATGGAGAAAATTATTTCAGCTCAACATGCAGCAAAACCTTCCTGAGAGATACCTCAAATTGGAAAGACTGCCTTATGAAATGATAAGCTCCTCTTCATTGCAGGTGTTCAAGAAAATAGTGAGTAACTATTTCCTGGAGATAGTTTAGAATAGGTTCATTTTTCAGGGAGGGGATGGTCATTGGTGCCTTTCAATTCTATGATTCTATAACTCTTGAATTTCCTCAGTAGATAACATCAGAGCTGGGGAGAACATGAACCATAGAAGGTCTTTTCTTATTTCTTTTCAATAAGTTGTCTGAGGGTTACAGTGTCAGCCTGGGACTGAAGAATGACATTTCTGTCATTTTATCTGCTCAGAATTAATTGGAGATCTGCATCAGAAAGAAAAAAAAAAGCTGGGAGAAAGACATATTTTTTCTTTTACTATTGGTGCTATTTTTGTCTTGGCATATCAAATTAACATTTTCTTAGCTCTAAAGAGTTATTTTCAAATAATACTGAAACATAGTGGCCATCAGGACAAAATTAAATAATTATTTCCCCTCTCCTTTCTTTGACCTCCTATAATTTGCATGCTGACCTAAATTACTCAAACTACTAAACATGGCACTGAAATAAGTCATTTTTGTAGTATTTGACTGATTATCTTTAGCTAAGATGAGCCCACAAAAATGAACCCATGTAATGCACTTTCCCTGAATTAAGTGGGAGGATATTTGAAGGTAATAAAAAGGAGGAACAGGAACTATCATAACCTCTTCCCAACACTGAAAGTATAATAAACTTGAATATTAAAATAGCTTGGCAGTTAAGAGTTAATAAAATTTTTAGAGAAAAAAAATAGTGATCTAATTGAGTGGCACTGTAAACATGTATTTTACTTGTATATAGGTCTTTCTCTCCCATGTCTTTACTCCTTGTACCTCTCTCTCCCCTTTTTTAAAAAAATGTGTTTTGTTTTCAGCTCCAAATTCTTTCTCTCTTTCCTCTTCCCTCCCTCCATTGAAAAAGCAAGAAAAATTGGAACTATTACAAACATGTATTAGCAAGGAAAATAAGTTCCTTTGCTCAAACGAACAAGCAAACATATGCCTCAATCTGCCCTCCGAGTCCATCATCTCTCTATCAGGAGGTGGGTAGTATGTTTCAGCATAAATCCATTGGAATTATGGTTGATTAGAGTTTCTAAGACTTTAAGAGTTGATTATCTTTACTGTATTAGTCTTACTTTGTAGATTGTTCTCCTGTCTCTATTCTTTGTACTCACTTCATTTGGCTGGGGTTCATAGCACGATGATATTCCATCACATTCATATACCACAAGTTCTTCAGTTATTCCCTTCAAGGGCTTCTTCTCAGTTTCTAATTCTTTGCCACCACCTGAAGATCTGCTATAAATATTGTGTGTGTGTGTGTGTGTGTGTGTGTGTGTGTGTGTGTATCCTTTCCTTCTTTCATCTCTTTGGGGTATAGATCCTGTAGCGGTATCACTGCAGCAAAGGCTACATGCAGTTTAATAGCTTTTGGGGCATAGTTCCAAATTGCTTTCCAAAACTATGACCAGTTCACAGCTCCATCAACAATTCATTGAGGACCATGTTTTCCTATAGCCCCTCTGGCATTTTCAGTTTTCCTCTTTTTTTGTCAACTTTTCCAATCTGATGGGCATAAAGGGATACTTGAGAGTAATGTTTATATGAATCCCCCTAATTGGTTATTGTCTGTCATCCTGAAAGAGAACCAAAATGAGTCAAATTGGAGTCTAGGTACAGTACATCCAACTGTGGCTGATTAGACCAACATGAGCTTGGAAGGCTTTACAATAGGTCAGGCACAAATAGTCCATATGAAGTTATTGTGAGACAAATGAAAAGTCCGAGAGACAAAGTCTCTGGGTAATTAATGATCAATGTATTAATTAGGCTAGAAAATAATCAATAAGTTGAAGTCAGTGATTTCTCTAGTTAACCAAAGACCTTGAATGGAGGTCTTTTGGAGTGGTGATGTCTCTAAATGATCACATCTCATGTTTCTTTCACACTACTGTAATTCTGCTTCACTCATAGAGCATAACACCTTCTTTGATGTAGGCACACCATGCTGGGTGGTCCTTTGCCAATGTCCCTAATTATTAGGGATTTAGAACATCTTTCCATATGGCTATTGATAACTTGGATTTCTTTCTCTGAAAACTGCCTGTTCATATCCTTTGACTATTTATTACTTGGGGAATCCCCTCCCCCTTTTTCAGTTCATCTTGAATCTGGAATCTTCAAGTACAAATTTCCTTTTCCATTTTTAGAACCACCAAATCTGTCTTAACAAAAAGAAGCACTCCTTATAGCCATTTAAATTTAGCTAGTGTTGTCATAATCATGAAGCACAAATCAAATAGCACTGCTGAGGGTGATTTTTTTAAACATCAATTTAAATTCAAGGACTACTTGGTGCACACCTACTATGTAATAAATACTGTGCTAAGTTCTTGGGAAGAAATAAAAATAAAGTAAGATAGGTGGCAGTGTTGTGTAATTTTTAAAAAAATATGACCAGATTTGGCATCAGAAGATGGGTTCAAATAATGAATCTGCTGCTTACTAGCTACACCATTTTGGGCAAGTCACTATTTTTTTCTAGGTCTTAGTTTCCTCAGCTGTATAGTGATGGATTTAGACTACTTGACCTTGAAAGTCTCTTTCAATTCTGAATCTATGATGTATGGGATCTGGCCTGGATGAGCTTACAATCTATTTTGAAAAATGGGACCTACACACACTAAATCATACAAAGTTAGAAATATAAGGGAGTCCGGGGATTGTTGGAGCCAGCTCATACTGACTCACAAGAACTGCTTGTTAAATTTCCAGTGCAAACATTTATACCTCGGAATTTGGCAAATGAAAAAAAATCAGGGCTTGGTTTATTGTGAGACAAATGAAAAATCCGAGAGACAGTTTCTGGGTAATTAATAATCAATTTATTAATTAGGCTAGCAAATAATTAATAAGCTGAGGTCAGTGCTTTCTCTGGTTAACCAAAGACCCTACATGGAGGTCACTGAATGTTTACATATCTTTGGAAAAAGGGGTGTTCCTGATGGGTGGAAACCAATGCTGATTGGTTAACTATTAATGAGAGAATGAATGTTATAATGAGAGGTCTGTTTTTTCCAATGAGAGGCTGGGGATGTGACTTTGATCATATCTGTACTCTAGGACAAAGAGACTTGTCTCCACCTAGATCATTCCACCTCCAGGAAATCTATGCAAAAGAATCAGGCTCATGACAATGCCATTGCCACTTTTAGGAAAACATCACGCCGCCATAATCAGTGCCTATGCTCCCACCATGATGAACCTTGATGAGGTCAAAGAAAAATTTTATGAAGACCTGGAGGACCTTATCATCAATGTGCCAAAAGAGGACAACCTTGTAATTCTGGGTGACTTTAGTGCTAGAGTAGGCTCAGACTTCCAGACTTGGCAGAGAAACCTGGGGAGTAATGGAGTTGGAAACAGTAACAGCAATTGTCGCTTATTACTGAAGCCTTGTGTATCTCATGACCTTCTTCTCACCAACACTGTCTTCTGTTTACCTAAATGAAATAAAACTTTGTGGATGCACCCTTGCAGCAAACATTGACATTTAATAGAAAATGTGATTGTAAGCAGAAGAGACAGACATGTGAGAGTGATGAAGGCGATGTGTGGTGCAGAGTGCTGGACTGATTATAGATTTATCTTCTCTAAGCTAAATATTCCCATTCAACGAAAGTGGAGGCCCCAAGTCAAAACCACCCCAAGAAGAATTAATGTCAATGGATTAGAGCCCTTCTCTGAGAAGGAATAGCTTGTTGCTAGCTTGGAGGGAAAATTGAGCCAATACACAGTTGACAACAGAGGAGTAGGCAGCTCTCAGAGACTTGGTGTACAGCACTGCATTTGCTCATCTGGGTCAGAACACTTGTAAACACGGGTTTGATGAAAATGTTGGGGAAATTCAGGAAGTTGCTAAATGACAAAAAGGAGAACTCCATAGGGTTTTCTAGCAGGATGGTTCATCTATCTCTAAGAAGGCAGCATTTAATTCCATCAAAAGTAAAGCACAAGCAAAACTTAGAGAGATGCAGGATTCTTTGCTCAGTAACAAGGCAGATGAAATTCAGTTTTATGCTGATAGTAGCTTTTATGATAGCACTTTTATGGTGCACTGAAGGCTATTTATGAGCCAAAGACCTAGTACATCTCAACTACTCAGTGCTGATGGAGCCACATTGATTAGTGATAAGGACCTGATCCTAGACTGATAGGCTGAAAACTTTCATAGTGTTCTCAACAGACTCTTATCGATCAATGCTGAAGCCAACTACTGTTTACCTCAGGTTGAAGTCAATCTCTCCCTAGCTGAAATTCCAACTGAAGAAGAGGTCTTGAATGCCATTAGACTTCTTTCATGTGGCAGAGCATCTGGTGCTGAGTCTATTCCAGCTGAGATTTACAGTGTAGGTGGTCTATTGCTCATATAAAAGGTGACAGAAATGTTCTGGGTTATGTTGCAAGAGGAAGTTATCCATTAGGAGTTCAATGATGATTCCATTGTCCATTTCTATTAAGGTAAAGGAAATAGATTGTCTTGTGACAATCACTCTCTTAGTCATTGCTGGCAAGATTCTTGCCAGAGTTCTCCTTAATAGGCTGATCCTTCACCTGGAAGATGGTCATCTACCTGAGAGCCAGTGTGGCTTGAGAAAGAGTCGAGGAAATGGTCAATATGGTGTTTGCTACCTGATGCCAGGAAAAATGCCAGAAACAGAACAGAGTGCTGTGTACAATCTTTGTAGATTTGATAAAGGTCTTTGGTACTGTCAGTCATGAGGGCTCATGGAAAATTATGTCAAAACTTGGTTGCCCAGAGAAGTTCATCAGTATTGCACGTCAATTTCATGATGGCCTGCTTGCCAAGGTTCTGGATAATGGACAATGCTCTCATGCTTTCCCAGTCACCAGTGGAGTGAAACAAGGCTGTGTGCTTGCTTCTAGCATGGCATGCCTCCATCAGAGAAAGTGCTACGCTCCATGAGCAAAGCAGAATTTAAATAGCAAAAAAGAAATTAAAGATTTGCAAATTTAGAGAATCCACCCCAAATATTCACACTGACTATTTGTGTCCCACCTGTGGTAGTGTTGGTCTGATCTGAGCTTGTGTTGGTCTGATCAGCCACAGTCTACACACTGTAACTTGACTAGCATTGTGATATCATTTTGGTCCTCTTCAAGAAAGAAGGACAACTACCAATGAACAAAAGAATCTATTCTGCTACTAGACCACTTAAGTAGAACAACTGCCAGAAATCACCTAGATTAGATTGTCTTTACACTTTAATCAGAAATAAGCTCTCCCAGATAGGTAGGGTCCTGCCCAAGACTGAGGAGAATTTTCTCAGGGTTAAGCCAATCTTATCAGCCCTGCCCTTCAGAGGCTGCCTTGACCTACAGGGTCTGGGCCTTGAATATGGAGGCAAAAAAAGTATTTTTGGGTCTCATATGTAAAATTGGTTGTAAGAAAATAGTTATTTTTCTCAATTGTTTGTTGATTGCCTAGATTTAAGAAAGTGATGGAGAAAAAGTTAATGATTAAACTTAGAAGTATGTCTTTTTTTTCTTGCAGAAATGGTTATTAACTATTTGCTAGCATGTTACTTGAAGGGACCTTAAATAACGTCTAGTCCAATCTCTCATTCAACAAATCACCAGAATGTTATGATCATAATTTAAAGTTGGAAAGGACCTTAGGGATCATTCAGGTCAACTTAATCATTATAGAAATCATGGAACTAAGACGCAGAGAAAGTCACACAATTTGTAACTGGTGGAGCTGGGACTCAAGCCCAAGTGTTCAGACTCTAGCAGATTTGGGATTAAAGCTCAGTAAGTATAGAATTAATCACCATATTGTGTGGTAGAGACAGTAGAGGCCAGAGTAGTTGAGGAAAGGACAATGCGGTTAAGCATTGGAGTGGTTAGGAGAGGTTGATACAATAATTACACTACAGAATAGAATATACATACAGTAGAACTACAACAGCCTGTGTGGGGACATAGGAAGAAAAGATAATTTCCATTTGGGGTGATCAGGGAAGATTTCCTGGAGTACATATAATGTGAACTAGATTTTGAAAGGTGGGCAAATTGTGGAAGCAAAAGCCATTTCAGGTATAGATAATGATGCAAGCAAAGGCATGTAGCAGGGAAAGTGATTAATGTGTACAGGGGAAGTAAGTAATCCATCTTGTCTTGAATAAAATGAATATGGAGGGGAATAGTATGAGTTCTATGCCAAGAATTGAATAATAGAAGATGAAAAGATAGTAAATATGTAGAAAAGAGGAGAGGAGAAAAGAGGAGAAGAGGGAGGAAAATAGAGAAGGAATCTTGGGAGTAGGGTTTTTTAATTGGTCATTCTGTTGCTGGTAATACATGAATGAATGAATGAATGGTATTTATTATATGCCAAGAGCTGTAAGAATTCAGTATAAAATGCAAAAGCAATTTAGTTATTGCCTTAACAGAACCTCCATTCTAGTAGGTGGGACAATATATAAAGGGAAGTGGTAGACAGAGAAGCATGTTGTATTGGGGGATGACACAGGCTTGTTGAATGGAGCCATGTGGGAGTACATTGCCACACATTTCCCAGAAGCAATGGTTCTATTATTTTAATTACTGGCCCCAGCTTTGAGGGGGAGAGGTACACATATGGTGGTAAGGTAGGTGGCAAGGAATTAGCTGTCAGCTAGATGTGATATGAAATATGATCTAGGGCTATTTAGACATTGGGATCATGTACCTTTGTTAATCTCACCTTCTCTGGGAAACCTGCCCTGATTCCCTTTAATTTTAGTGCCTTCTCCTTGTTGACTATTTCCAATTTATCTTATATGTAGATTATTTGTACATACAAATTTATATTCATATGTACTTATATATGTTTATGCATGCTTATATTGTATGTGTAAGCATTTAGTTTGCATATTCTCTCCACTATTATTGACAGCTAGATGATGTAGTGAATTAGAGCATTGTACCCGGAGTTAGGAAGATGTGAGTTCAAATACAGCCCCAGATACTCCCTAGCTGTGGGACCCTGGGCAAGTCACCTAACTTCTGTCTTCCTCAGTTACTGCTACTGTAAAATGAGGATAATAATAAGACCAATCTAATAGCACCTGTCTTCCAAGACTGTTGCAAAGATCAAAGGAGATGATATTTGGCTAGCATTTGGCACAGTGTTTGTCACATAGTAGTTACTTAACAAATGCTTATTCCCTTTTCTTTCTATCTTCCCCTACCCCCATCCCCACTGGACTGTGAGTTCCCTAAGAGCAGACAGTCTTTTACTTTCTTGGCATCCTTAGGAAGTAGTATAGTATTGGGTATGTAGTAGTCACCCAATAAATCTATATTGACTAATTAGCTCAAGATTGGGACAACATGTATCATCACATGAGGGTGGTTCCAAAGCTGAATACATTATATTACTAATGCTCTCAGCCATATCTCATGTCTTCTGCTGTTAAGGCCCTGACAATGACTGATGAACTCATTCAATGACCTTTGGAGGTTCTTTGGAGAAGGAATTATAGGCCTCTTGCGCCTGGACGAATATGGTCCTGGTTCCCCAACCTGAGGGGACTCTAACTTGGAGATGGAAAGTCTCCCATCTTCCAAAGACTAAGACCTCTGAGTATTTGGTTGAGATGATGGAGACCCCAGGGAAACCCACAGGACTGAGGGCTTAGCAACTGGTCATTTAGTTGAGTGGCTGAAATTACAGTCATTTGTTATGGGGCATTATTTAGAGATCACTGTAATTTGTGTAAACTTAGGTACAATTTTATACGTAACTAATGTACATTATAACCCCATCTATTTTGTTCAAATATACTTTCTACTCTCTGGGAAACCTGAGGAAAGAATGGTTAAAATAGAATGGTCATAAGCAGCTAGATGGCACAGTGGGTAAAGCATTGGACTTGGATCAAAAAACCATGAATTTGAATCCTGCCTCAGACCTTTGCTAAGTTTTTGACCCTGGGAGAGCCACTTTACCTCTTTCAGCTCAGTTTTCTCATCTATAAAATGGGGGTAACATTGGAATCTACCTCATAGTGCATACAGTTAGCCCTCAGTAAATGCTTACTGCATTGTTAGAATCAAATGAAACAAAGCCCACAAAGTGCTTTGAAAATCTTAAAGTACTACATAAATGCTTCTTCTTCTTCTTCTTCTTCTTCTTCTTCTTCTTCTTCTTCTTCTTCTTCTTCACAATAGAAATAATCCTGAAGGCATAGGGTATACTTATAATAGAAGGAAATGTGGTAGAGCAGGAAGAACAGTGGACTAGGGAGTCAGAAGTTCTAGATTCAAATACTAGATTCACAGCATTTATCAAGCATTTAAAGTTAGAAGAGACCTAAAATATCATCTAGCATTTAAAGTTAGAAGAGTATCAAGCATTTAAAGTTAGAAGAGACCTAAAATATCATCTATTCCAATTCCTTCATTTTAGAAATGAAGAAAATGAGACCCCAAAAATGTTAATTGTTTTGCCCAAGGTCATATAGAAAACAAGGGGCAGAGCCAAGATTCCAGGTTCTTCATTTCCAAATACAATTCTTCCTTTTCTCCCTTTCCCCAACTGTATCACACTGCCTCATCATTCTGTATGACCACTGTAAAGTCAATTAAATTGTTCTTCCATTTACTAATCTGTAAAATGAAAATATTTATACTTACATTAAAAGCCACGATTCCATGTTCTCCTCAAATTCCACAGGCTTCTCTGTCTCATCAAATGTTAGATCATTTTCCTCCATTTTGTAGTATTTATGCGTATGTGCCTGAAATGATTTACTAGATTTAGAAGACTTATTTCCTACTGTTGTTACTGTTTTTCTTATTGATTTTTTTCTGATTTTATTCAAAGTCTTTGAGAATTCTTCTTGAAATCTTCAGTACTTTCAATCATTTCCCCTGACTTATTTTCCTTATCCCTCACTTTTTGATTCTCTACCATCTGATTGTGATTTGCTTGGGGGCTGGGTGGCAAAGCATCTTAGCCTCCTCCCACACTGGGCAATTTACTATTCACCAGCCTAAGTCTCTGCCCCAAATGACTTTTGTGTGTTCAAAACTGGCCCCAGCTCAATGTTGTGCTATTTCCGTTGGGCTTGGTGGAGAGCTGGACACTTCTTCTTACAAATTTTATTGTGTCTTATGGTCTATCCCACTCTTTCTGTTCTTTAGTTCTTTGCCAGCAATGACAGTTCAGAGCCTGTTTTCCCTGCAACCAGCAGGGAAGAGCTTTGCAGCACAGTTGCTTCTGGGTTGCAGCCTCCAGCAGGTTTTTAGTCTTGCAGGGCTATGGCCAAGCTTACTTCTGAGGCCAGAGAAAACTTCTGAAGCCTGGAGCTATGATCTCCACAGTGCTAGAAAAAAGGAGGAGGAGCCAGGGTGTAGGATTGAGTTTGATATAAGTCTACCAGCACAATCTCAGTATAAATAGCATGAGAGATGGGGAAGGAGTGCTAAATGAACTTTAGGTCAGTGAGTGTCAATTCCAGCAAGCTACAATGCTAGGAATGAATTCTATATGGTTTGGAAATGGGCCAAGGAACTTTATGGGCTGTTTTAATATTGAATTTTCACCTTCCAAGACTAAAAGAAATCTGGAAGGGCATATAGTATCTTTTCCTTGAATAGACAGATGCTCCTCTTAAAAATTCAGGCAAATTCACTTTAGACCAAAGGAAAGGATCGGTTTCCATATGATACATGGAGATGAGGCATCAGGAGCAACATCACAATAAAATCCAAATTGCATTGTTATGCTAGTGCAGACAGAAAGCAATTCACACAATAGGGACATTTCTGGAGTTAATGGGAACAGGGAAAAAGAATGCCCGCCCAACTGAAGACATGCTGATAACTCTAACACTAGAAACAAAAAAATCATAGTGGGAGAAGCAGTCTTCTAAAGTTTACTCCTTGATTAAGGTTGGAGGTGAGGAGTTGAAAGGAGGAATTTCATGCTGTTTCTGCAGCTCAGGACAGCTGGGGATTCACACTTGCCATGGAGGTAGTGAGTTTGCTGGATAGAGTATAGGGCTAAGCTCTTGTCCTCCTGTACCTAATTAATTTCATTGTAGCATTAATCAAATGTAATGAGATAGTACATGATAAATGCTTTGCAAATAAAATGACATATAAACATTAACCATTATTGTTATTATTACTCTTACAGTTGTGCCTGGCACATGGTAGGCAATTAATAAACACTTGTTGACATGACCTTTTCTGTTCTTCTCTCATGTTTCCCAGGAGGCACCAATGTCCTTATAATAATGACAGCAATGGTTTACATTTTGATAGCAATTAATGCTCTCTTTTAGACATCTCAAAGTGCACGCATGTCCTGTAGACATTGGAAACTCAGTGAGTCCAAAACTGAGCTCATTAACTTTTCTTTAAAACTCTTCCCCTGCTTCCCTCCCTAACTTCCTAATTACTGTTAAGGTCACCACCATTCTCCCAGTCACTCATTCTCCAAACGTAGGAGTTATCCTTTACTCCTCCCTTTCTCTCATTCTCCATTTCCTGTCTTTCATTACCTAAGACCTGTCAATTTTACCTTTGTAACATCTCTCATATATGCTACCTTTTTTCCTCTGATGTTGCCACCATGCTTCTATAGGCCCTCATCACCTCACTGCCTGAGTAATACAATAGACTGTTGGTTGGTCTTCCTGCCACAAGTCTTTCCTCATTCCAGTCTATCCTCTATTCAATGTCTTATTAACATTCTTAAAGCACAGATCTGACTACGTTACCTTCCTACCCAGTCAACTTCAGTGGTTCTTTACCACCTCTAGGATGAAAAATGGAATCTTGTTTGGCATTCAAGTTCCTTCACAACTTGGTCCCCTCCTACTTTTCTAGTTTTCTTACACCTTACTCCCCCCAAGCCTCACCATACACTCTGTGATCCAATGACACTGGTCTTATTGCTATTCCTTGAACAAGATGCTCCATCTCCCGACTCTGGGACTTTTTACTGGCTGTTTCCCATGCATGGAATAACCTTCTTTCTCATCTCTGCCTCTCAGTTTCCTTGATTTTCTTCAAGACCCAAATAAAATCTCATCTTTTGCAATAAATCTTTCCTGAACTGCCTTAACACTAGTGTCTTCTATCCATTGATTATCTCCAATTTATCCTTTACATTTTTTGTTTGTACTGTGTAATTTGCACATTTTCTCTCCTATTTATATCAGTAAGGCAACAACAACAGTGTAGATCATGATTATCAAAAAGTGTATTGAAAAGCATATGAAACTCTCCACTTAGAAAGGAGAAGAAGTAAACCATTTATTCGGACACCAGAGAACCATATCCCACAAACCATTTATCCAGTCTATCAGAGCAGTAAAACATTCAATACACAATATCCCAACATGGAGCCTCGCCATCCCAAAACCTCTCTGAACCCCTGCTGGGGTCTTCCCCAAACACAAACTCACAGTATAGCTAACTCAGCCTGTTCAGTTCTAACTATCCCAACAGCGGCCATTAGCAGCCATTAGCACACTAGCAGCTGTAGCTTCTCTCTCTCTCTCACTCTCTCTCTCTCTCTCTCTCTCTCTCTCTCTCTCTCTCTCTCTCTCTCTCTGTCTGTCTCTCTCTTTCTCTGCATTTTCTGTGACATAACTTCCTTTTCCTGTCAGGAAGCTCCTCCTACCACATGTGACTTAGGCTTGCTGTGACATAAGTAAGTCACATGGCCTATTAATGAGTGGGAAAGATCTTCAAATCTAAATTGCTACTACTCTATTAGACTATGAGCTCGTTGAGAGAAGCTTTCTTTCTTTCTTTCTTTCTTTCTTTCTTTCTTTCTTTCTTTCTTTCTTTCCTTTCTTTTTTCTTCTCTCCTTCTTTCCTTTCTTTTTTCTTCTCTCCTTCTTTCCTTTCTTTTTTCTTCCTTCCTTTCTTCCTTTCCCCTTCTCCCCATATCTCCCCTCCTCTCTATATCCCTAGCACATAGCACAATGCCCAGAACATGGTAAGTGCTTAACAAATGCTTATTGACAAACTAGTGACTGAGTGCTTGGTAAAACTCTTCATAACAACCCAGTGAAATAAGAAGTGCAAGTATGATTAGCCTTTTTTACAGATAGATACCACTGTGCCATATTTGATCTCTATATCATGAGATTTTATCCCTCCAGTCCAAACCTTTCACTTTACAAATGAGGACACCGAGGAGGAGGAGGAAGCAGAGGAAGTACCAATCAGTTTATGACAGAACCCATGCATTTTACTTGTATCTTAATGTTCTTCATTTAATACCTTGCTAGAGATTCAGAATCAGACCTGGTTATCCCAGAATCTTAGGGCTGCAAAGGGACTTGAAATTTCCATCATTTCACATGAGGTGAATTAAAATTTTAAATTCTCAGCATTTCAAATTGAATCATAATCAATATTCATGCCTTCACCTTTCATTGAAACCTTTTTCCACCTCAAAGGAATAGTTTGCATTTTGTCTTAGAAGTATTTCCACAACCCCTGGTGGATCTCAAATTGCTCCTTGAAGTTAGTGACAGAGATACACAGTCCAACTTGAGATGGAGGATCTTAGGGATGGAAAAGCTGCTGGAGGTCATCTCATACAATGCCCTTCTTCTTCAGAGGAGGGACTATGAGGTGCAAGGAGGAAAATGACCAAAGAGTACAGCTGGAAAACATATTTTTGGTTGTTCTTAGTGTTTCTTGACAGCCTGAACTCATTGTGAGCATCAGCAAAACTGATAGAATTGTGGCTCTGTTTTTTATCTCTTGCAGAGGCATAGAGCTGTTAGTATTTACCATCATCATTATTATAGCCATTTTGTGTCTCTTGTGGCTACGAAGCAACTACTCCTTCTCCCAGGCCACACATATAACCTGGAAACATGTCTGGTACTGCAACCCTAGGTGAATAAAATGATTGTAGTAAGAGCTGGAAGGGACCTTAGAGGACACCTAGTCTTGCACCCCCATTTCACAGATGGGGATATTGGGACTTAGAAAGATGAATTAGTTGACCCAGGGTTATATAGCCAGTAAGTGTCTAAAGTAGTATTTGAACCATGATTTTTCTGGATCTCAAACACTCTTTAAGGTAAACATCATCTGCACTGGGTTAAGACCAAGATAAGTCTGTTTCCCAACTGTTCCTTTGCCTAGAGACACTATTCAAGTCACCTATAACTTTCCTGACCCCTAAAAGGGTAACATGGTTTTAACAGGTATTGTGACTTATTATCACATCCCTGGAAGAATATTGGGATTAAGGGGACAATCAGGAGTTTAGGGCTATCTTGACAGAGCTAATTTCTGTCTTCAGGAAGATTCATCCTCCTGAGTTCGAATCTGGCCTCAGACACTTACTAACTGTGTGACTCTGGTCAAGTCACTTACCTGTGTTTGCCTCAGTTTCCTCATCTGTAAAATGAACTGGAGAAGGAAATGGCAAATCATCTCAGTATTTCTGCCAAGAAAACCATAAATGGGTGTAAGAAGAGTCAAACAGGACTGAAACTACTAAATATGCAAGCAAGCCCACCATGAAAATATTCCATTTGTCAGACCATCAAAATCCTCTGAACCCACTAAGAGGAAACCATGAGAGATAGACTTGACCAAGAGCACACAGGTAAGATCCCGGATTCAAACCCAGGTCCTCTCACTAGATTCAGTTTTTACTGAATACTTTCTCTCCCATCAACCTCACTGTCCTTTCTGGGCTTTCTCATTTCCCTTTTCTTTCAGTATCTTCTCTTTTGCCAAGGAGCTCAGCACTTTAATGTCTCAGAGTAACTTAACTTATTACCCCTATCGGGGATACTTGGGAGTAGGCAATGGTTAATCCAAAGGAATGTGGAATTTCACATACAGTAGCAGTGGAGCATGCAATGAGAGGATTGGGGGACTAAGTAGCTTCTTCACTGTCCCTCAAATTAATTTTGAACAATCACTCTTTTAGTTATAAGACTGAACCTGAGTTCAAATCTGGCCTCAGACACCTAAGAACTGTGCAACTCTGAGCAAATCAATAAACCTTTGTCTTAATTTCTTCAATTGTAAAATGGAGATAAAAATTGTACTTACCTCATTAGGTTGCTGAGGGAACAAATGAAATAATATTTATAAAACTCTAAGCACAGCGCTAACACAAAGTGCCGGTGGTTTATAAATGCTTATTTCATTCCATAATGGTAAACAAGGTCAATATACCTCTTTGACCCCCAATTTCTTCATTTGTAAGATGTGGCTAACGTCACTCAAATAGACCACCTCACAAAATTTTAGTGAAGAATCAATTAATATATAGAAATGATTAAGTACTTACTTGAATTCTAGGGCATGGAATGACATTTAATGTGATTTTAATGATATTTAAGTGATATTTAATATGCACATACACTAGGAGCATTTATATTCTGCCTACTATGTACTACAGGTGTGCTTTTTTATCTCATTTGATCCTCTCAACAATAATGAGGTACATGCCGTTATTCCCATTTTACAGGTGAGTCAAGTGAGGCAAATACAGGTTAAGTAACTTGTACATGGTAACACAGCTAGTGTATGTCCGAGGTCAGATTTCAACTCAAGTAGAATGGATGTAAAAAAAAAATCAGTCAAAGAGTTGTGTAAGCATATACCTTCACAATCTAGTCTTGGGAATGGCTAATTAAAGAAAAACAATTAGTAGCTACTCTCACACTCATTTTCCCACCCTGGACTAAGTAAGATGAATAAAGTACTCTTACTCTTCTCTAGAGTCAACATATCTTGTTTTTTTTTTCAATTAATTCTTCCATGATTCTACCTCAACCACCCTCAGGTATAATCATGATTTATGCCTTAATGTCATTTACTACTAGTCTATCCCCATGTTTAGACTAGATGGCTGCCAAGGTGCTTTCCGGCTTTAATATTCTATGATTTGGTGAAAAACGATTTCATAGGTACAACGACCAAAACCAGTTTCTCAATTTTCTAGGTTCCTCTTGGTAGTACTACTATTTGTCCATACCCTAAGTCTTAAAACCTCACATTTATCTAAATACTCTATTTTCTTCATCTTCATTTTAGCTATTTCCTAGTGTTTTTGATAACCAGAACCTACATGGAAAGCAGAGATCAACATGTTTAATTTCTCTGAAGGTCCAATAGATAAACAAAGTTCCTAGGAATACCTCTTTCATTCATGATCTAGGACTCAACACATTATTTCAGACATTCTATATTACGCATAGTGATTACAATCAGTCCTCCATTTTCTGAAAACTTGGTCTAAGTCTCTTTCTGTGATGTTATTGCTCACAATGTATGGCTGGAAGATGAATCTGGGAACTTTGTTGGCCCTTTCAATGTTGAATCTTAAGCTTCCAGGGCCAGAGGAAACTCTATTTCAAAAGCAATTACAAATGAAACATGTTTAAAATCTAGAGACTATGAGGAAGGAAAGAAAAACCAAGCATAGTCTTGGTTTTTAGACAATTCCACAAAAGAAAAATGCGAGCGGTCTAACGTGACCAAAGTGGAGGTACAAGGAACTAGCCACTTTAGATTTTTTTCCAAATATAAGTATAGAAAATGGTAGTTAAGAACAGGTATCAGAATGTGGATATATGTGGGGCAGCTAGTGGCACAGTGAGTAGAGCACCAGCCCTGGAGTCAGGAGGACCTGAGTTCAAATCTAGCCTCAGACACCTGACACACTTACTAGCTGTGTGATGTTGGGCAAGTCACTTAACCCCAATTGCTCTGACTTCCCCCTCCAAAAAAAGAGAGAGAATTTCAGAATATGGATATATGAACAAGACCTTAGTATTGTAAAATTTGTGTCTGAAGTGCTAAAACTCAATATGAACCAAGGCTTGTGAGGAAAGCCCATAATTAAAAGATTTCCTTTTTGAGCTCTATTGAGAGAAAGAGGTTGGTCAAAGAATAGACATTACATTTTCTTAATGGGATGGTGATAAGTGGAAAAATAAAGCTAAAGTAGAAATAATCAATGATCATTAAATTCTGTTTTCTCTCCTGAAGAGAATAGATTTGGGATGCAGAAAGAGAACAAAATGGCTAATAGGGAACAGATACACAAGATAAATAAAACTGCAGTTGAGAAAGTGCTTAGGGACACTTGACGAATTCAAGTCACCGAGTGCAGGTGAGCTTCATCCTCAGGCACTGAGAGGACTGCAGGTGTGAATTTTGAGATATCCGGCAGTGATAGGTGAAACATTGCTGAGAATTAAAGAGATAATGTAAGGTTGGCCCAGTAAAAATGAAGTAGGAAATAGAGAAAGTTTATAGTTTGTGGGCCGATGTGCTTGACCATGATTCTTAGGAAAATTCTAGAAAGTTTTCATTAAAGAGAGAGTTATCATCTAGAAAAAAAAAGTAGTTATTACAAATAGCCAGTGTGACTTCATCAAGAATGCATCACTTGAGATGAATATGATATTCTCTTTATATCCTTATATCATTATGATCTGACTGGGTTACTCATCTGATAGATCAAGGGAATGTTGCAGATAGAATTTAAATAGGTTTTTAGCCAAGCATTCAATAAAAAAATATCATGCTATTCTCATGGAAAACATGGAGGTAAGTGGGCAGAAAGATAATATAATCAGGACTATGAACAGTTGAATGGCCAGGCTCACAGTCTTAATGGTTTGAGGACAACTTGGCAGGAGGTCTCTAGTGGAGCCCTAAAGAGACCTGTTCTTGAACCCTCTGCTTGCTAATATTTTTATCAATAGCTTGGATAAAGGCATACGAAACAGTTTATCAAATATGGGAAGAAGAATTAATATATTAGGATCATAGATTTGGAGCTGGAAGGAACCTTAGAAATAATTTACTTAGCCCAACCCTCTCATTTGACAGAAGAGGAAACTTCAGCTCCAGGAAGATTGACTTCTCATAGCTAATTAGTGGTAGAGTTTAGGTTCAGACTCGGACCCTTTGAATCTAAATCCAGTGCTCTTTTACTGCACCCTGCCTTCAGGATGACAGAATTTGGATGTAAAAAGATCTTGACAGGCTAGATCGTGGGGCTGGATCCAATAATGTCCAATTTGGTAGTGATCCATGTATAGTCTTACTCTTATTTAACAAGTACCAGATGGGGTTGTAGTGGGGTTAGCTAGAAGTGTGACTAAAAAAATTTTGGGAGTACTAGTGGACTCCAAGTTCAATATGAGTTAGCAGTGAAATGGCACCAGTCAAAAAAGAAATAAGCAGACAAACCCTAATGTAATCTTGGGGCTGCATTAAGGAGGTATGGATTCCACTGAAAAGTACTTACTGTACTCTTTGGCCAGATCATGTCTAGAGCATTGCATTCACTTCTGGCTATCACAGTTAGTATGGATATTGATAAGTTGGGTAGCATCCAGAGCAGGATAAACAGGGTGTTGAAAGGTCTTTATTATATACCACATAAGGATCAACTGGAGGAACTAGGGACGTTTAGCCTGAAGAAGGGAAGTCTTAGGGGACATCAAAGTTACCTTCAAGTATTAGAAAAGTTGTTATGTATAAGAGAGGTTAAACTTCTGTTTGGCCACAAAGGGTCAGAATTGGGGGTAACATGTGGAAGTTGGGAGGAGACAAATTTAAGCTTGATATTAGGTGAAAAAAAAACTTCTTAAAAAGAGAAGCAACAGCTATGAAACAGGCTGCCTCAAGAGGTGGTGGCTCTTCTTTACTAGAAACCTTTAAGCAGAGATTGGATAACCACTTAGGAATTAGTCTGTAGTGGGAATTCTTTTTCTGGGTAATGGGTCTTGAGATTAGATGATTGCCAAGAACCTTTCCAACTCTCACATTCTGTGTAAACCAATTTTATCACCTTGAAAGCAATCAAAGCAAACTTAATCTCCTGGATCCCTATAAGTGGTCCTGCCAAGCTCTCACACCCTAAGGCTTGATACTTTGGATTGATCCTTGCCTGATCCTTTTCCTTTATCTCCCTTTTGTCTTACACTCCTTAGCATACACAAAGCCTAGAGTTCTTACAGTATACTCATGGGCCAATACCTGCCCTCTAAGCAGAATTCACACTGTTTAGTGCTCTGAGTATCAATGAAAGATGATGTTGCCTAGGAATTCCACTTTTGTTTTGGAGTCCTAATTAAGCCCTCATTATGAGGCAGACATGTGCCATGGAAATGTTAGGGTATAATAGAAGGATGGCTGGATCTAGAGTAAGGAAAGACCTGGGTTCTTATCTTGCTTCTAATAATTATTGATTGTGTGTCTGTGGACAAATAACTATCTCTAAGAAATCTATTTTTTTAAACTTCAAAATGCAGATAATAATGCTTCTGGCACCTTTGTCACAGGGCTGTCATGAAGATTGTCTCCAAGTCAACTGGCATTTGTTAAACGCCTGCTATGTGGCATGCACTCTGCTAAGTGCTGGGGATATAAAGAAAGGCAAAAAAAGAAAACCAACCCTAAAATAAAAAAAAAAAACCAAACCCCAAAACAAAAAAAAAACTGGTCCCTGCCCTCAAGAAGTTCATATTTGAATGGATTGAAATAAATGAAATCGTGTAGTTAATGTAACCTGTAAAACATAAAGGACTATGTTTATGTCAGTTATTATTATAGGTATATTTCATAATGAGCCACATTATTTTAATTTTTTGAATGGGCAAATTGGATTCTCGTTAGGTCAATTACCTGAAAATTGACTGTTATCACAACCCAAAAGAGAGAAAATTGCTCAAAAAGCTTATGCTGTGGTCTGCGCAGAAAAAAAAAAAAGCCCAAATGCATATCTTGGGAGATTAAAACAATGCAGCTAATTAAAAAGCCCTCTTTGAAAGAGTTTAGAAACAGGGAACCCAAGAACAATTAAGGTAATAAAAACGGTCTCATTGTTTCTGAGCTTAGTGAAAAGTATTTTTTTCCCCTTTACTAATTTCGTGTTTTTTTTTTAAATGTCACCTCAGCAAAGGTGTTTTTCAAATTAACTCAATTGTTTCTGAATGCAGTAAAAGTAAAAAAGAAAAAAAATACTTCTGAAATCCTCAAACTTTTCACTGTACTGATTCAGCTTGCCACTCTACCAATTCAATGACTGACTAATTTCCAGATTGAGGCTAGAACATAAAAACATGATCATCAGAGACCACATAACTCAGACCCTTCCCTGGTCAAGGTTCTATATTACTTACAAATGTTTAGCCAAACACTTACCACAGACAGTACTAAGACATGTATTTATGTTTAGCATTTGGAAGGTGAAGTATGTGGGTGAATGATTTTGTAAGACTAGGTTTTGAAAATTAATGGGAAGGGAATTCTCTTTCATCTAGATTGTTACAAGTACACGAATTGATTATTTGACCATATATTAATAGAATCTCAAAATTGAAAGAAACCATTTACGATGCTTCATATACAAGAGAAGCCTTACCCTAACATATTGAGTGACTTATTCATTACTCCTTTGGATTATGATTTCTGTATTTGAAACACACAATGTTGGACCTGGATGAGATCTTGGAATATAGATTGTTGGAATGCAGAAGGTTAGACCATAGTACATAGTATGCTAGAACTGGGAGGGACCAGAGAGATCTCTTTGCCTACTGTTTTACAGAAGAAGAAACTGAGGCTTTGTGATATCAAATGACCTTCCCAAGGTAATAAGGCTAAGAAATGCCAAACTTCGAGACTGATGTTCATTCCACTGCCTATGTCTTTTTTATCTGGCCAAGGACTATATTTATCCATTTAGGGCAGGCTGTGATGTCTTTTGTATATCTTAGAGCATCCTTGGTGAAGCCTTGATGTTTGACATATGTTGTTGGAACTTGGAGAAATCTAGAGATAGGTACTATCTTAGTGAAGGCCATGCTGGGATGAATACTGCTTTCAGGTTGAACATTGCTTAAATAGAAAGAACAATAAATTGGGAGCTAGGGAGTCTAACTTTGAAACAATTAGCTCTTAACTTTTCTGAGATTCAATGTCCACCTCTTTTAAATGGCAGCTAAATGGCACAGTAGATAGATCTCTGGGTCTGGAGTCAGCAAGACCTGAGGTCAAATAAAGCTTTTTATTTCAACTTAGTGTCTTTTGAGAGGCAGCTAAGTGGGTAAGTGGATAGAGTGCTGGGCCTGAATTCAGGAAGACTCATTGTCATGAATTCCAAGCTTGCCTCAGATACTTATTAGCTATGTGAGTCTGTGCAAATCACTTAACCTGGTTTGCCTCAGTTTCATCATCTATGAAATGAGTCAGAGAAGGAAATGGCAAACCACTCCATTATTTTTGCCAAGAAAACCCCAAATAGGGTCACAAAGAATTGAGCACAACTGAAATGAACAGTGACAACTAATAACAACGACAACAACCAATAACCATAAACAACAGCCAACAGCTACCACAACAAATGTCTTTTGCATTGAACTAACTTCCTCATGTACTAAACTAATGCGATGCAATGGCAGCTAGGTGGTACAGCTAATAGAGTCCTGGAACTGGAGTCAGGAAGATCTGGGTTCAAATCCTGCCTCAGATACTTGCTAGTTGTGTGACCCTGGGCAAATCGCTTAACCTATGCCTGACTCAGTTTCCTCAACAGTAAAATTAAGATTAATAATAGCATCAAATGAGATATTTGTAAAGTGCTTGGCATATAGCAGGTGTTTAATAAATGCTTTACTCTTCCCTCCCCACTTCTTCCAATGAATGGTTTGGCCAAGTTGATTTCTAATTAATCTTCCAATACTGGTCTTCTATGTATGTCCTAAGTACTAAAATTCTACATTCCAGTATTCCATTATACCATTCCAATATACCACTATATCATTTATTCCATTCTTATACCTCTAACATCTTATGTTTCATGGTTGCTTCCTGCTCGAACAATTTTCTATTGTTGTCTGTTCTTGAAATGTTCCTTCTGGTTCTGACATTTCCAGATTTAAGTTCTCTTCATGAACTAACGGTGTTCTGTTCTAATATTCTGCACTCCTCGCTTGCTTTACAAAGTGACCAGCACAGAGATATGCTCAAAATAGGCACTCATTAAGGTCTTGTTGATTGGACTTCTCCTCATTAAATAGACAATTCTAAATTATAACCTGTTCTTCTGAAGAACTAGAACCTATTGGCAATGGTATATGTCTCATGAGGAAAGGTTGACATGGGCCAGAGCTCACTAGCTTTGGGGATGCAACTTACTGTAAAATAAGGCACACTTCTAAATGCAACTCCAGTGATCAGAGAAATAAATTAGATCCCAGCATCTCTGTTGCTCTGGCTAATAGCTCATTCTGGGAAGTCATTAACACAGCAAATCACTCTCACAACTGCTAATGTTAGGAAGGCTTTTTGCTTACCTTCCTTTGATTCAGCCTGTCATCAGTTAGTTCAGTGATATTTACATAAATATCTCAATTTGGGGGCTGGAAACAGGATTGTCCATCTGTTTCATGAAGGATTTCATTAACAATGCCTTGCCAGGAGAGGAGGAATCAATCTTTTTCAGTATTAACCTTTCCCATTAGATTTATTTTAAGCATATTGTTCACATATTTTGGGTTGTAGACAGAACCCGATAAAACTTTTGGAGATGGGAAAATTATGTCATTTAGAAATGGAAATAGAATTTATATGAACAACTTATGTGGCATAGTAGAGAGATGGCTAATATTGAGACCTAGGTTCAATTCCAGTGCTGATATTCACAATCTATGTGACCATTGGTAAACAATTTATCCTAAATTAATTCCTCTCCACCTCAGTCTCCTTATCCACAAAATGGGGATAGCAGCACTTGCCCTACTTGCTCTGTAGAGTATTGCATGGAAAGTCTTTTTCTTTACAGACATTCATATACTATAGAAATGTGAACTTTATTTCAATTTATTTTACTAATCTTTTTGAAGGCATGCAGATAGAAATGACCCTGTGAAAAGTGTATTTCCAGCTATACAAATACAAAAAGAAGTAAATAAGATAAGTAAATAAGTAAATAAGTCTTTGCCCTCCAGGAGCTTACATTTTAATGACAGAAGGCCATAAGTAACTAGGTGCTGGAAAGTGGTGGAACTAGGGGCTAGAGAGGCATCAGAGCAACAAGGGGGGGGGGGCGGGGGGGGAGTGGAGAGCAGGCCTGTCTCCTCTCCCTTAATATGATTAAAGTTCACTTATCCAATTAAGGAGGGAAGGAACAGAGTCCAATGTTCCTGTGGTAGGGAGATGAACATGGTGACTCATGAGCAGAAGGCATGGTGACAACATGGCCATTACATTCTGGGACCCAGCAAGATAAGGCAAAAAACAAAAACAAACAAAAAAAAAACTTGCCTATCAGTGCCCAGAGACAGAGAGAATGAATCCAGTTTTCCGCTGAGTCAAGATGATAGCCTGAGAGCAGAAAGCACAGTCCAGGGAGATCAAGGAAGGGTAAAATTTTAAGCACATTGGGAAGAGTTTTGACTTTTGTTATTCCCATTAGTATTGTTGTAGTCCTTGTATATATTGGTTTTTTTTTCTGAGTTTGCTACCTTCCCTCTGTATCTGTTCATATGTCTTCCCATGCAGATTTATTTTTAATGGTATAGAAATATTCTATTATATTCATGTAGCCTACTGTATTTTCCCAAGTATAAGATGCATCCTTTTCCAAAAAATTTGGGGTCTAAAAACTGGGTGCATCTTATACAGTGGTTGTAGATTTTTTTACTTGCATTTCCTGCTTTTTTGCACTTGGTTTTGCGTTCATTGTTGTAGATTTTTTTACTTGTATTTCCCGCTTTTTCGCACTTGTCATCTTTGCTCTCTTGTTTCACATTTGTTACCAATATATTAGGATAGGTTTTGCC
Source organism: Phalanger gymnotis (assembly GCA_028646595.1). Classification (NCBI taxonomy): domain Eukaryota; kingdom Metazoa; phylum Chordata; class Mammalia; order Diprotodontia; family Phalangeridae; genus Phalanger; species Phalanger gymnotis. The sequence continues at coordinate 88,072,351 of CM053622.1, forward strand.
ACATTCTGCCCAGAAATGGCTCAGAAAAGATTTTTGTACAGTGCTGAATTCAAGTTAAAAGTGATCCAGTTTGCGGAAGTGAATGGAAATCATGCTGCTGAATGTAAGTTTGGTCCTCCTCCAATGGAGAAAACAATCTGAGACTGGCTACAGGAAGAAGAAACTCTACTGAAAACAGAAGAAGGCCATGAGAGGCAAGTCAGCAAAGTGGCCTGATTTAGACAGGGAACTGAAGATACAGATTGAAGAGCAAAGGGCAATTGGAATTCCTGTGTCCATAAAGGTGGTTCAACATGAGGCAAGAAGAATTGCTGATGAAAAAGAAGTTACAGATTTCAAAGGAGGACACAATTGGTGCTTCAGGTTCATGAAACGGAATGGACCAAGCATGCATACACGAACCAGACTTGCTCAAAAGATGCCTGGAAGCTATGAGCAGATGAATAAAACTTGAGTTCAAAAACTTTATGTCATGCATTTTTTTTTTCAAATTTCAGGCCCCAAAATTAAGGTGTGTCTTATACATGGGGAAATACAGTAATTTATTTAGTCAGGCCATTACGTTTTTAAAGAGGGCTTTAGAGAACTGTAACTTCTGTTCAAAGGAGTGATTCTAATGGTGAGAATTTCAGTCACCATGAAAGATTATGAGGGAGATATGTTTGGTTGAGGTTTTGGGCATACTTCAATCAATATTATAAAGTTAGCTCTCCACTGTGGTTTCAGATGTACCCTGGCCTGATGCAGCTGTCTACAGGAAGCCTGGGAAAGCTTAATTTAGTAATTAGGTAGGGGTATGGGGAATAGAGAATGGATGCAAAGAATAATCATTTCAGTTAAAATTCCAGAAGAGTACTTGGCTCAGATTTTGAGCCCCAGCTCAATCACTTACTAGATGTATGACTTTGAATAAAACATTTTATTTTCATGGGAAAGGTTATAATTAGAAATTTTAGGGCACAATTCAGTTGAGATGGGGGTGAAGACCTCAAGAAATTTCTGGGTCACTTCTGGAGAGGCCCTGGCATGGAAATCAAAGGAGGAGAATATTTATTAGGCACTTTTTTTCTGGGACTCAGTTTCTCGATCTACAAAATGGAAATAATAATATTTATACTACCTGCTTTACTGGGATAATGTTAGGATCATGTGAGATAAGATACGTAAAACCTCTTGCAACCATAAAATGTTACGGAAATATTAACTATTTTATTTCTCTGTGCTAAGTAGACTCCCTTCATATCTATTTCATTGTGTATGCCATTCCTTTCTACTTTACATCCAATTGCAAAGGTTTCTTCATCTTGAGGAAAAAGCTATAGGAGAGAGTAATGGTGATTGTGTCAGTTGACTTAGCTTAATTATTATTTTTTTCTTTTATTTCTTTGTTTTTTTTCCATTTTTTTTATTTTTAGATTGCAACATACAGTTCTACATAATTTTGGGTTCCAGATTTTCTTCCCTCCCTCCCCCCCCCTCCCCAAGAAGGCATGGCGTCCCATATAACTTCCAGGTATAACTAGGCATTGAAT
>CM053622.1:88074382-88101384 GCA_028646595.1 Phalanger gymnotis
TAATCTTTTGGACTTCCTTTTCCATTTGGCAAATTCTGCCTTTCAAGGCATTGTTCTCCTCATTGGCTTTTTGGAGCTCTTTTGCCATTTGAGTTAGTCTATTTTTTAAGGTGTTGTTTCTTCAGTATTTTTTTGGTTCTCCTTTAGCAAGTCATTGACTTGTTTTTCATGGTTTTCTTATATCATTCTCATTTCTCTTCCCAATTTTTCATCTACTTCTCTAATTTTCTTTTCCAAATCTTTTTTGAGCTCTTCCATGACCTGAGACCAGTTCATGTTTTTCTTGGAAGCTTTTGATGTAGGCTCTTGGACTTTGTTGACTTCTTCTGGCTGTATGTTTTGGTCTTTGTCACCAAAGAAAGAATCCAAAGTCTAAGACTGAATCTGGGTGCGTTTTTGCTGTCTGGCCATGTTCCCAGACAACTTACTTGACCCTTGAGTTTTTTGTCAGGGTATGACTGCTTGAAGAGTAGAGAGTACTTTGTTCCAAGATTGAAGGGATGCCCCATTGATTTCAGAGCTATTTCTATACAGCCAACTCTGCCACACCAGCACTCCTCCTTCCCCAAGAACCACCAACCCGGACCTGACGAAAATGTTAAGCAGGCTCTGCACTCCTGCTCTGATCTGCCACTTAATTCCTCCCACCAGGCGGGCCTGGAGCCAGAAGCAGCTGAAGCTCTAGTTCTGTAGCTGCAACGTCCCCCACTGCCCCTGGGGTGGTGGCCGAACTGGGAACTCTTTTCACTCTGTCCCCTGCAGCTTTTCCCACAAACCTTCTGTGTTGTCTTTGGTGTTTGTGGGTTGAGAAATCTGGTAACTGCCACAGCTCACCGATTCAGGGTGCTAGGGCCTGCTCTGCCTGGCTCCTGGTCTGGTTGGTCCCACTGCCTCCCACACTAAGCTCCACTGAGCTCTGCTCCCCTCTGCTCCTGGCTCTGTGCGCAATAGACCTCACCCAGCCACCATCCAGGTTGTCCTGGGCTGGAGCCCTGCCTCCCTCTGCTATTTTATGGGTTCTGTAGTTCTAAAATTTGTTCAGAGCCATTTTATAGGTTTTTGGAGGGACCTGGTAGGGAGCTCACGCAAGTCCCCGCTTTCTGGCCACCATCTTGGCTCCACTCCCCCAAATGTTAACTTCTACAGGAAGTCTTTCTTCTTTTCTTACCTATTAGTTGCATCTTTCCTTCCAAAATTACTCCATTTCCTTCCAAAATTATATCCATTTGTGTAGGACAGATAGGTGGTGTAGTGGATAGAGCCCTGGGCCAGGAGTCAGGAAGATCTGAGTTCGAATCCAGCTTTGGACACTTACTAGCTATATGACCCTGGGACGTTCACATAGCCCTGTTTGCCTCAGTTTCCTCATCTGTAAAATGAGCTAGAGAAGGAAATGGCAAACTACTCCAGTATCTTTGCCAAGAAAATCCCAACTGGGATCACAAACAATTGTACACAACTGAAAATACAACTTCTGGGGTCCCCTCTAGCTCTCACATCCTAGGTTCTGTTTTGGAATATTCGATGTTACAGGACCTTTTATATTTCCAACATTCTATGTTCCAAAATCTCTTCTGATTCTAACATTCTGTGTTCTCATGCCAAGTTCTAAGGTGCCTTTCAGCAATAAAGCTCTAGGATTCTGTGATGCTGCAAAAAAATCTGATTAATAATGCCCCTGACTGGGAAGAAGGTAAAATTTGCATCTAGCATGTCTGTCAGGCAGTACACTAAAGTTCTATTCATTCGCTATCATCAAACCTGTTCTCAATTAGCTCAGTCATAGTAAGTGGATAGTGGATGACAGTGGCTTAATGTGGGAAACTGAGGCAAACAGGATTAAGTGACTTACTCAGGGTCTCAGAGCTAGTAAGTATCTGAGACCAAATTTGAACTCAGGTCCTCCTTACTCCAGGGCTGGTGAGGCTGCCCCCCTTCTTAAAAGTAAAGCTATAAAGAGACTCAAACATCAATCAGGAAGAGGCAGGTCATTGTATTGGGAAGGGCTTTGGGCTCAGAGCTAGCTCCTTAAGAGCATTATGTATCTACAGATGCCCAGAGACTACTGTATTGCCCCACATATAGTAAGTGCTTAATAAATACATGGTGAACTGAAATGAGTCTGAAGATTTGAGTTCAAGTCTCAGTTCAGCTACTTACTCTCTACATATCCTCGGACAAGTAATTTCTTGTCTTCCAGATATAGTTTCCATTTGCAAATAGGGATAATAACTCCTGTACAATCCAGTACTGGACTGTTGGGATTAATGATGATGATGATGACTAATAATAACAACAAAAATTACATTTTATACGGCGCTTTAAAGTTTGCAAACCTTTTCTATATATTGCTTCATTTACTCCTCATACCAACCCTGTGGAATAGGTAAAACAAGAGACAAATGCAAGCTGTCATTGTTAAAGTCTTTTCTTTCCAGTTTGACAGTTCTGAAAACCACAGTGGGGGGAGCTGTCTCTGGTCTCCTTCCGTCCCTCCCTATGCTTTTGTCGATGAGCCCCCACCCCAGGTCACTCTCTTAGGCAGGAGGGCTGGGAGGAAAAAAAATCTTTCTTTTCTCCTGTTGCCCCATGTTTCCCTGTCATGATGATCATTATTTCTTCAGACTTTAATAATGTTCTCAGCTTGATCTGGCAAAGAATAATGAACCATTCAATCGTATTCAAGACACTAATTAAAAAGACGAAGTTTTGTTTGCATGGGCAGGGCTGATGGCTTAATTGTAAAGTAGAGAGACTGCTTAGAAACAAATTCTTGTTCTTTTGACTTTAAATGACTGGGGCTTTGAAGCACGTGGGCCAGACCTGTGTCCATAAATTGGGGGTAGGGTTGGGAGGTGATATGTGGGAAGAGCACAGAACTGGGAGCTAGGCCATGGTCTTAGCATTGTCACTAAACAGTGGAGCAATATTGATCAAGTCAGTTCTAGAAAGTAGAAATAATATATTTGAGCTGTTTATCCTAAGTCCTTTCTATTAAATATCAATTTTTTAAAAGTAGACTATTTATGAAAAGGCAAAAAAATATAAAAGAATATACAAATGTACACATCCGACTTGCAAAAAAAAAAGCATTTAATTTAAATAAGGGTAATACAGCGAAGATGTTGTATGTCACATCTTCTATTAAGTTCAGGTTTTTTATTGCAATAAAATATTGAAAGTCTGGCAATTAAAAAAAAAGATCTATTTTACTGCATGCAAAGGTAGGGTTGGGCAACCTGAATGGCAAGGGGATTGATAGTCATTCCATATAATCATGGACAATTGAAGGAATTAGGGAACTGTAGCCTAGAGAAGATAAAATGGAAGTGGGGTACTACTTCGTGTTGAAAGCAAACCTCTCATCATAACATTAACAATCAGGCCACAGCCTACATTTCCAGGAATGTTACGCATTACCATACTCCAAGGAAGCACTCTGCATTTCAGCCAAACTGGCTTATCTGCAGTCCCTCACAGGAAACATTACAGCTCACTTCTCTGTGGAATACACTCTCTCCTTTACACCTGACTCCTAGAATCATACCTAACTTCCCTCAAGAACTATCTATCATTGCCTATGGGAAACCTTTCTGTTTCCCTAGTTGCTTTTTACTCTCCTTGCTCCCCAAATTATCATTAAATATATATGTAATTATACATGGTTTCCCTCATAGAAAATGTAAGTTCCTTGAGGACAAGATATGTTTTTGTTTTGTTTCTGTTTTGTTTTGTTTGGACTTTTATTCCAAACACCTAGCAAAGTGAGTTCTTCTTAAGGAACATATTCAAGAAAAAGTTAGATAAGCTCTAAGGACTATTCCAGATCTAAAGTTCTATAATGATGTGAACTATGATCATAAATGAGAAAACGCTTTAAAAAGTTACAATGCTTTGCTGGTGGTGGTGTTCAGTCATTTTTTCAGTTATGTCTGACCCTTCATGAACCTATCTGGGGTTTTCTTGGCAAAGATACTGGAATAGTTTGTGATTTCCTTCTTCAACTCATTTTACAGATGAGGAAATTGAGACAAATAAAGTTAAGGGACTTACTCAGGGTCACACAGCTAATAAGTCTCTGAGGTCATATTTGAACTTAGGAAGATAAATCTTCCTGACTCCAGGCCAACCACTCTATCTACTGTCAGCTAGCTGTCCCAGGCAATAATTCTTACCAGGCAATAACTAAATATTTGCTAAATGCCTACTATTTGACCTTTAACCTCTCTTGGACTCAGTTTCCTTGTCTGTAAAATGAAGCTTTGAAACAGATGACCTCTACTATCCCTTCTAGCTCAAAATCTATGACTTCACACACTTAAAAATGTAGAGTCAGTTTTGAATACAAGATGGGGAGACATGGTAGTTTTGATGAAATATTTCCACTTTGAGGGGAAATGACTTAAAGACAAAACAATGAATTTGGAATTGGAAGACTTGGATTCTACTCCTGGTGCTACTCCTTAATATTTATGAAAACTTGACCCATCTTCCTGTTCCTCAGTTTCCTCATCTATAAAATGAGGGGGTTCAACTAGATAATCTCCAAGGTCATTTCCAATACTAACAATCTCTATGACCTTTTGACAATGATCTATTGCTATGTGTTAGCAATGCCATTGTCAGATATACCAAGCTAGTCCCCATAATGTAAGGGAACTGGGAAACATCCTTTATCTCTGAGATTTGCTCTTTTTATATGGGGAATGATAATTACAGCTGACATTGCTGTAGCACTTAAGGTTCACTTTACATATATTTTATCACGTGATTCTCATAACGGTCCCGTGAAGAAGGTACTACGAGCATTATTTCTTTTTCCCATTTAAGAAAAAAAAAGGCTTAGAGAGTTTCATGAAAAGGCAAAAAAATATAAAAGAATATACATATGTACACATCTGACTTGCCAAAAAAGCACTGAATTTAAATAAAGGTAATAGAGCAAAGAAGTTGTATGTCATATCTTCTACTAAGTTCAGGTTTTTTATTCATTATCACATTATCACAGGCTGGTAAATGACTGAATCAGAATCAAAATACAGGGCTAATCCAAATTAAAGTCCAAGGCTCTTTTCACTAAACAATAATGGATTACAAGAATAATACTTACTGATGGAACAATTACTTGTTAATTGATTACTAATAATGGATTTTTAGTAGTCAATTAGCAAGTAATTATTTAATTTATTCAACAACTACTTATAAACATCTACTATCTGGAGAGTAGCATGTTAGACACCAGAGGAGATACAAAGTTTAGATAAGAAACGAGGTCCCTGCCTCCATGGAGCTTAGGTTCTAATTGAGGTATAATTACACACACACCCCCACCCACCCACACACCCCCATGCCCCGCCACATGTTATAAAATAATACATAATTGGGATAATAGGGAGATGTCATCAAAGCATAGACAGTAGTCTGGGCAAAGCTATGGTGCTAGAAACGTAGGGTATGTGAATGAGAAATAGCAAGTCACTCAATGTAGCCAGAAATTAGAATACATGAGGAAAAGAATGAGATAAAATTGGAAAGGTAATGTGTATTCAGATTGTGTGGAGTCTAAAATACTAAGCTAACAATTTTGAACTCTACTTGTTATAAAATAGGGAGTCAATGAAGATTTTAAGTAGAGGATAACAAAAAGATGATTCATGTAAATAGCTTATTGTAGAGAATGAAGAAGGCATGGCCTCAGATGATGTCAGTGGAAATAAAGAGGAGTGATGGACATGAAAGAAGTAGAAATGGAGAATTGGCAACTTGAAAAGTAATATGAAAGCTGAAGACTAAGGGTAGAATGACTGAAGATAACAGCAAGGTTTTGATTACAAAAATAGGTAAATGACAGAAGTAATGATGCCAGAAGAAAGAGTAGGTTGGAGAGGAAAGATACGCTTGGTTTTGAACATCCTGAGAATGAGATGTCTAGGAAAAGATGAGAGTCAAAAGAATTGCCTTAAAAGAGAGTAATAGGGAAAAAAGAGGGCCAAAGAGATAAGCACAAAATGAATGATTCAAGAAGAAGGGGAGCCAGTGAAATAAAGAAAAAAGAAGTGGTTGGTTAAAGAGGTAGAAGGAGAATGTGATGTTAATGAAGCAAAGAGGGGAAAGGTACTTAAATAGAGGCAATGGTTGATAATATCAAAAGATACATAAGCCAAGGATGACTAAATCTGGGAAAATGCCATTGGATTTCCTGTTTCAAGTTCATGGGTAATTTTTTTTTCCTTTTTTATATAAATTTATTTATGTTCAGTTTTTAACATTCATTTCCACAAGATTCTGAATTCCAAATTTTCTTCCCATATCTCCCCTCCCCCCACCCCCAGGACAGCATGCATTTTGATTACCCCTTCCTCCAATCTGCCCTCCCTGCTATTCCCCATCCCATCCCCTTCTCTTGTCACCTTCCCTTCTATCCTGTAGGGCAAGATAGATTTCTATACCCCATTGCCTGTATATCTTGTTTTCCAGTTGCACGTAACAACAATTTTCAACATTCATTTTTAAAGCCTTGAGTTCCACATTATCTCCCTTCCTCCCTCCCTCCCCACCTACTCTCATTGAGAAAGCAAGCAATTCAATATAGGTTGTACATGTGTAGTCATGCAAAACGCTTCCATAATGGTCATGCTGTGAAAGACTAACTATATTACCCTCTATCCTGTCCCACCCTCCATTTATTGTATTCTCTCCTTTGACTTGTCCCTCTGCAAGTGTTAGCTTCTGATTGCCCCTTCCCCCAATCTACCATCCCTTTTATTATCTCCCCTCTCTTATCCCCTTCATCCCTGCTTTCCTGTAGTATAAGATAGATTTCCATACCCAATTGAGTGTGTATGTTATTGCCTTCTTATTTCCTCCTTAAGGCAAATCAGATAAGAGTAAGGCTCACTTATTCCCTACCCCCTCTTCCTCATTGTAAAAAGTCTTTCTTGCCTCTTTTATGTGAGACCACTTACTACATTCTACCCCTCCCTTTCTCTGTCTCCCAGTACATTTCTCTCAACACTTAATTTTATTTTTTAGGTATCATCCCTTCATATTCAGTTCACCCTGTGCCCTCCATCTACATATATTCACATATATGTATACATATATACACATACATATATACATACACATATACACATATGTATACACACATACATATATATGTACATACACACACACGTGTGTGTGTGTGCATGTGTGTGTGCGTGTGCATTTCCTCTAACTATCTTGAGAAAGGTCTCTTGAGTTACAAATATCATCTTTCCATGTAGGAATGTAAACAGTTCAATTTTAATGAGTTTCTTATGGCTTCTCTTTCTCGTTTACCTTTTCATGTTACTCTTCATTGTTGTATTTGAAAGTCAAATTTTTTATTCAGCTCTTTTTAAGAAGTCTACTATTTCACTGAAATTCCTTTTTTCCCCCAGAAATATTATACTCAGTGTTGCTGGGTAGGTGATTCTTTGTTTTAATCCTATCTCCTTTGACCTCTGGAATATCATATTCCAAGACCTCCAATCCATTAGGGTAGAAGCTGCTAAATCTTGTCTTATCCTGATTGTGTTTCCACAATACTTGAATTGTTTCTTTCTGGCAGCTTGAAATATTTTCTCCTTGACCTGGGAATTTTGAAATTTGGCTACAATATTCATAGAAGTTTTCCTTTTGGGATCTCTTTCACGAGGTTATGGGTGGATTCTTTCAATTTCTAATTTACCCTCTAGTTCTAGAATACCAGGGCAGTTTTCTTTGATAATTTCTTGAAAGATGATGTCTAGACTCTTTTTTTTGTTCATGGTTTTCAGGTAGATTAATAATTTTCAAATTATCTCTCCTGGACATATTTTCCAGGTCAGTTGTTTTTCCAATGAGGTATTTCACATTGTCTTCTATTTTTTCATTTTTTGGTTTTGTTTTATAATTTCTTGATTTCTCATTTTCTACTCATTGGCTTTTGCCATTTGGGTTAATCTATTTTTAAAGGTGTTATTTTCCTCAGCATTTTTTGGGTCTCCTTTAGCAAACTGTTGAGTTGTTTTTCACGATTTTCTTGTGTCACTCTCATTTCTCTTCCCGATTTTTCCTCCACTTCTCTTACTTGATTTTCAAAATCCTTTTAGATCTCTTCCAAAGCCTGTGACCATTTCATATTTTTCTTGGTGGCTTTGGATGTAGGAGCCTTGACTTTGTTGCTTTCTCTGGCTGCTTGCCTTGATCTTCCTAGTCAGTAAGTGTGTAAGAAAACATCTTTTCACCAAGAAAGTAACCTTCTATAGTCTTATTCTTTTTCCCCTGTTTGATCATTTCCCCAGTCAATTACTTGACTTTTGAGCTCTTTGTTAAGTGGAGAGTGTACTGCCCCAATTTTCAGGGGTTTTGAGCAGCTATTTTCAGAGATGTCTCCAGGGACCTGTAAATTCTCAGTTCCTCCAAAGTAGTATGATCAAAAGAGAGGTGTTTACTCCTTTCCTGACTTGCACTCTGGTTCTTGAGCAATCACAAGCACTCTTTTCTGCCCTGGAACTACAAGGAGGGTTCCCTCTCCACAGCCGCCACCAGCTTCACCATGCCAGTGGTCTTCCTCACCTCAGGACCGCCACCCAGGACTGTGACCCAGATCAGCTGCTCAATTCTCCCACCATCTGTAGGTCTGGAGCTCCAGAAGCAGAAGTAGCTGCTGCTGCAGCAGTAGCTGCTACTGCCCTGGGGCTGTGGCTGGGGCTGGGGCTAGACAATGCTCCCCTCTCACCCAGGTGAGAGAGCTTTCCCACTGACCTTTGAAGGTGTCTTTGGAATTTGTAGATTGAGAAGTCTGGAAACTGCCACAATGCCAGTGATTCAATGACCTGAGCCCTGCTCCAATCCTGTCTGTGCCAGCTCAGCCCAGGCTGGGTTGTGCTCTGCTCTGTTCACAGTGCGATAGACCCTTCCTGTAGTCTTTCCAGATTGTCTTGGGCTGGAAATCTGCTTTGGTTTTCATTTTATGGCTTCTGCTGCTCTAGAATTTGCTTAGAGTCATTTATTACAATTATTTCAAGGGGCTTGGGGGGAGAGGTCAAGCAGGTCCCTGCTTCTACTCTGCCATCTTGGCTCTGCCCTTCCATGGGTAACTTTTGAAAGAACAATTTCATAAGTTGCAGAAAAGGAAACAAGATTACAAGATGTTAAAGAGAGAGTAGGTTACAAGCAAGTGGAGACACCAGGGGCAGTAGACATTTTGCTTTGAAGTTCGACTATGAAGAGGAAGAGAAAGGATGACAGCCAATCTTGTGTGAACTTTGAGATAAGGTTCAATTTGTGGGGAGATTGTGAAAATAATCATAATAACAATAATAAGATTAATGCATGGAATATTGAGAAGCAAACCAGACAGTATATAATGAAGTGCTATATTGGGAAATTCAGCCTATAACGTTTGGAGGAGTTAAGAGAAAATATATATTGTTACTGGCTGGAATAGTGGAGGAAGAGGTTCAGGTAAGAATGTCTTGAAAGTTAGAAGAAGTAGATGGAAAAGAATAGCATCTTTGTCTCCTGATGAAAGCTGTGTGAGCAAAAGAAGAAGAATGTAGCCTTATGCTTCAGAGTTAATGCCAGGATGTAGAGTTAAGGTTGACCCTAGGCTGTTTGACATTTTGATCAATGATTTAGATGAAAGAATAGATGGAATCATTTTATAATTGTAGATGACAAATAGCTAGGAGGAACAGTTAAAACACTGGGCAGTGGAGTCAGTATTCAACAAACTCTTGACAGGATATAAATTTTGGCCAAAACAAATAAGATTTAAAGTAATTATTACTACATTTTGTTTTTATACACATTTAGTACTGAATAAGCCCCTCTTTTCTCCCTACCAAGTGAACCTCTTCTATTAGATTAAATAACAATAAAAGGGGTTCAGCAAAACCTACCAATATATCAACCACTTTTGACAGCATATATAACAATAGATACCTGTACTCCAGATCTTTCAAGGTGGGGAGGAAGATGTACTTTCTTATCTCTTCTCCATGACCAAGGTCCGTATTTTTAAATACATAGTGTTGTTTTATTTTCTTTTTCATTTTCATGATTGTGATAATTTTGTATGTTATTTTGCTGCTGATAATTATTTCACTCTGCATCAGCAAAGGATGTTTTCTTAATTATACATACTTCACTCTGCATCATATGTCTGCTCATGTTTCTCTGAATTCTTTGTATTCATCATCCTTACAGTGAATTTATATTGAATTTCTCCCATGTACTATGATTTGTTTAGCCATTTTATCAATTGATGGTCACCAACTTTATTTTTAATTTTTTGCTGCAAGATGTGATGCTATAATTGTTTGGGCATAACATGGATTTTGCTTTCTGTCTCTGACTTTCTTGGATCATATGCATAGTAGTAGGATCACTGAAGTGGCAACTAGGTGGCAGAGTGGATACAGCACTAAGCCTGGAATCAGGAAAACCCTAGTTCAAATCTGGCTTCAGAAACTTACCAGCTGTGTGACAGTGAGCACACCACTTCACCCTGTTTGCCTCAGTTTTCTTATCTGTAAAATGAGCTAGAGAAGGAAATGGTAAACCATTCATGTATCTTTGCCAAGAAAACCCTACATGGGGTCAAAAATTTGCACATGACTGGAAAAATGGCTAAAAAAGAATTACTGAGTCTAAAGGTATGGACAGTCATTTTCTTGCATAATTCCAAATTGTTATCCATAATGGTTAGCTTAATTCACAGCTCCACCAAAAGTGAATTAGAAGGTTGGCATTTTTCCCCAACTATTCTAAAGTTGACTATTTCCATATTTTATCATTAGATGTTGAAAATTTGTATTTATCTGACTAGTGATTTGGAACAATCTTCAATAGCATTGTTAACAATTTGTAATTCTTCTTTTGAGGACTGTTTATTTGTATCCATTTGACATTGGGGAATGGCTCTTGGTCTTTTATGTTTATGAAAATTCCCTATATAACTTGCACATAGGACCTTTGTCAGAATTATTTTTGCAACTTTTTTTTTCATTCAGTACTTTCTCCTCTTATCCCAGGTGCATAGATTTTTGTTCTGCATAACATTTCAATTTGATGTAATCAAAATTGTCTGATTTCTCCTTTGTGATTTTCTCTATCCTTGTTTGTTTAAGAATTCTGTACCTGGATATGATTTTGAAAGATATCTCAACAGAATATGTTCCAGTTTGTTTAATAATATTTTCTTTATCCAAGTTGAGTAACTATTTGGAACTTATGGTAGTTGATATAAAATTTGGGTCTAAACTTTTTTTTTTACAAACTTCTTTTTAGTTTTCCCAATACTTCTTATTGAATTGGATATTCTTCTTTAATAATTTTATAATTTTTAGGTTTATCAACACAGGGTTGTTGAATTATAATATTTTAAAATTATTGATTATCTAGTCATTCCAGTGATATATCTTAGAATTTTTAATCATTATCAAATAGTTTTGACAACCACTGCTTTTTAAAAATAAAAACAATAATCTCTTTAAAATAAAAATAATGATCTTTCTTTACAACATTTTCCTTACTTCTGTTACTATTTTGAAACATTTACACTAGAAATTATTATTATTTTGGTCAAGCTCTATAAAGGAACCTCTTAGTACTTTGAGTGATGGAGACCTAAGTCGGTACATTAATTTAGAGAGTATTGTTATTTTATAACATCACTGTTATATCCTGTTAATTATTTAGCTACATTTATTTCTAAAAAAAAAATTGATTTTTATAACTTTGAATGTAATTTGACAAATTTACTCCCACATATTTTATGTATTATGTGATATTTAGAATAGAATAGCTTTTTCTATCATTTCTTTTTTTTGTTATTTCTATATAGAAATTTTCGTCATTTTATAGATTTACTTCATGTACTTCTACTTGAATGAAGATGTATTATCTCATTTAATTTCTTTTATAATTCTCTAGAGTTTTCCAAATAAACCATTATGTTTGCAATTGGGAATAGTTGGTCTCTTCCTTGCCAATATTTATGCTTTTACTCCCACTTCTTCTCCTCTTATTCTTGTTTGAAAATTATTGTTTATTGAGTAAGGGTGTGACATGATCAGGCTTGTACTTTGGGAAAATCATTTTAGTGGTTGAATGGAGGATAGATTACAGTGGGAGAGAACTGTGGCAAGTAAACCCATTGGGAGGCTATTGAAATAGTCTGGGTATGAGGAGATGAGGGCCTGCATTAGAGTTATGTAGAGAAGAGAAGAGAACATACTTGAGAATTGAATCAATAGCTTTTTCAGTAGCTTGGAGAGATAATGAAGAATCCAGCATGACTCCTAGGTTGTGAGCCTGAGGGAGGATGGGTGAGGATGGTGTTGCCCTCTCCAGTAATAGGGAAGGTGGTGGGGTAAGGGTTAAGAGAAAGTTAGCAAGTTATGTTTTGGACATTTTGAGTTTGTCTATTGGACATCCACTTCAAAATGTCTGACAGGCAGTTAGAGATGCAAGATTAGAAGTCAGTAAAGAGATTGTGGCAAGGAAGGTAGATTTGAGAATCTTCAGCATAGAGATGGTATTTAAATCCATGGGAGCTGATGAGATCACCAGGTGAAGAGAGTTTGAGAGATCTGAAGAGGGTTGAAAAGGTTTGGAAGAGCTATTATAGAGAGTGGGATGATGAGTTCATGAGAAACGAGTTCATACCTCTAGTATAGAGTAGACTATCTAGCAGCAGTGTAACGTAAATTTGTAGCAAAGCCAGTCACAACAATTGGATGATTTTTCTCCATCTTTGTTTGGCAGCACATGTGTAGGAGTAAAGAGAAGGGAATAATCCAAGGCAGAGACTTGGCTTGGTGAAATCAGTGATATGACAGAGAGGCTAAGGACTCAAGAGAGGAGCACAGTGTAGAGTTGAATTAGTTCACCAAGGGTTCAAGATGGGCAAAACAGAGGTCAAGGGATTGGAGGTCATGATGTGGAAGAAGAGTAGGGTTTTACAAGGAATAGAAGAAGTGAAAAGTCAATAGATTATGATTGGATAAGGAGATTTCAGAACTCTTGAACATAGAGGTAGTACGTTTATGGATTATGGCATGATCAAGGTCATGACTCTGTGTGTGGCTGAGGTAGGGGTAGAGGAGAACTCATAAGAGGTGAGTAGGTTGAGAAACTGAATGGTTAGGGTATTTGAGAGAGAATAAATATGTATTTTAAAGTGCCCTAGTGTGAGGACAAGAGTTTGTGGAGGAGAGAAAAACTATAAGCCAGGTTTCAAACTCATTGAGGAAGAAAGAGGAGTGACTTGGCATCTATAGATAACAACATACATTTCTAGTATATATTGACATTGCTTATAGTGAATAGATTTTGGATATCTCAGTATAGACTTTCTCTTTTTTTGTTGTTTTTAATTTTATTTTAGACTCAAACTCCAGAATACAAATACAGAATAGAGAAAAGAAACAAAAACATATCATAAACTTAAATATTGGAACTTAAAAGAGTATGCCATGTGCACAGCAGAACATAAGAGAGGATTCAAAATATGTAACAATAAATTTTCATTTCAAGAAAGCCTGTATGTTAAATAATATACTTTGTGTTGAGAACTGTCCATCTTTTCTTTGCTTCCTTGTAAGTTTTCTTTTGTTCTCTGCTGTGTACATTTTTACTTTGTTCTTTTTTTTCTCTCCCCTTCGCTCCACACTACAATCCTAGAATCCTCTCCTCTAGTCTTCCTCTCTTTAGAATTTTACTTAAGACATCAGTGCTAATATCCGCTAGTGACACTGAGTCAGTTTTCTTTCTTTGATTTACACATTTCTGCTTTGACGTCAAGGACTGCATTTATCCAATAAAAAGGGTTTAGTGAACTGTATTCCCTCTCTATCTCTGGTACTATTTGCACACATGGGTAAGTAATTTTAAATGTTTCATAGAATTTACCTGGAAATCTATAAATCTGGACCCATGTGGGTTCATTAATCTTAGAGTTCATTTATTACTTCTCCAATTTCATTTCTGAGGTTGTGCTAAGATCTTTTCATATTATGTTAAATTTGGATATTTTATACACTTGCTGATACTTATGTCCTTTGCATTTTTAATTTTGGTGGTATATAATTTTGTGCAATAGGTTGTGCTAACTATTATCATTTGTTCTTTGCTGTGATTTCACCTTATTTTTTATTTCAGTAATTAAGTTTTTCCTGTCTTTTAAAAATATATCAAATTAGCTGAAGCCTTCTTGATTTTATTAGTATTTCAAAAGAATCATCTGTATGTTTCAGTTATTTCTGATGTCTTTCTGTTTTTCATTATATGTTTTTATGATTTCTATTTTGCTTTCAGAAGTCTATTTTTTCTTTTGAGACTGCTTTAGCTTTCCAAAATTTTGCTATTGTTTAATCTGTCATTACCTTTCACATGATTATTAATTGTTTTTCTTTTTACTTATTATTTAGAATGTCATCATTAAGTCTTCATTTAGGTCTTTATACCTCACTATTATTTCTAATATTAATAGTTTTATTTGTGCTATTGTGTGAAAGGATGTAATTACCATTTCTGTCTTTTTTGTTATAATTTCTTCCTCTTTCCTTGTGGTGCTGAAAAATAGGAAGATTCTTTAATGTCACCATTCAGAAGACGCCATGAGTCTGTCATGTCTAACTTTTCCAAAAGTTTTAGTTCTATTTCCTTTTTGTTTCATTTTCTGTTAGATTTATTCAAATCTAAGAAATGAATATTAAAATCTCCTGAAGTAACTGATATTAATTGCTATGTCTTTGTGCTTTGAGAGCTATAATTTTTCCATCTTGTATATATCTTACCATTTCTTTTTCAGAGTTTTTTTTTAATCATTCTGGGTTTTCTTGCTATTGTTTTATGATCTCTGGGGAAGTATAACATTTTCTTTTTCCTTGAGAGTGTTTGATTTGCTTTCCTTCATAGTATAATTCTGGCTTAATAGGTTATATCCCTTATTTGAATTATTATTCATTTTTCTTCTGTTTTTATAGGTCTCACTGGGGGTTTATTTGCTTCAGAGCTAAGATTATACCTGGCCTTTTTGACTTTCAATCATTTTCTTGAATTCCCAATAGCTTCTCTATTTTTCTCTCTCATTCACAGACTTTTTCTGTTTTGTCGTTGCATAGTTCCCCCTACCCCCACCCTCCCAACCTCAAGTCTTGATGCTTTAAGCTTTTTCCCATGTGGCATATGCTTTCTGCCTAGATTCTATGGGAAGAGGCCTGGCTCCAGTTGGGCTTCTAGGATCCTTTTCTTCATAAAGTTTTATCTCTGTTTTTTTTTCTGTGCTGCTGTCATGCCTCTATTTTGCTTTTCCATTTCAACTCCTTTTTCCTTTGTATGGCTGAGCAATGTCTTCCACCTTTTGTGGGATGTGGATGGGTTTAGACTAAATCACCATCATGTAGGGGACCAGAAAGGGATCCCATAGCCAGTCCCTGAAGTACAAGCCTGTGAGATTCTTTGAGCTGACTGTGCCTGGCAGCATGGAATGAGACTACTGATGCTGAATGGGATCTCTATTTCAGTTGCCCAATGTTATTTCATGAATCTTTAACGTTTTACCATATTTCTGAATTTTCATCTTATGAATACAGCTGTAGCTATTCCATGTTTATTGTATATTTACTTTTCTGAAATTTTCAGGATGGGGCTGATTACCTATGTTGTAATAGTCCCTAAACAGGTCCCCTTGTCTCAAGTCTCTTCCCTCTTCAATGTTTTCTCCATGCAACAGCCAAAGTGAGACAATTCTCCTGAAGCACAGTTCTGCCCATATCACTCACCTGCTCAATAAATGCCAGTGGCTTCCTGGTGTATAGCTATATATGAATCTCTGGAAATGATTACGCTAGTCAAATTCACACTATAATTTCTGTTGGGCTGAACTTACATAATTTATGCTTCAAAAAATACAAAATTAAATACATTCAGCCCCTACAAGGGATTCCTTAATTGCATTAATGGAGACATAGCTGTAGCTAGGATTATACAGTATTTCATTTTGATTTCATTCCTTTTAATTTCTATTTTTGTGCTCTATAATGTACATAATTAATAGTGTATGGTACATGTATCTTATTTATAAATAGGTAAATATATTCATATTGAGAAATACTTAAACTTTTTTTTTTTTGCTAATAATGGTATAAAATTAACAAATTTGGAGACCAGTTATACGGGGAAAATATCTTATGTATTGTATTGCTCCAAAGATTTAATTCTTCTTTTCCCCTTCCTTTTTCCATACCACATTTTCCATTTTTGTTTTCCTCAAAACTCCTAAAACAACTTAGAATTCTCCTTTAGCATCAGAGATTCTTTTTACCCCATGTCCTTTCTAGTTTGCCTTTAGAACACTTTTAATTTTTTAAAGGAATTCTTCATTCTTCCTGATAACCTGACATTAGAGGCAATCCTCTAGTCCTTTCTATTTTCTTTCCCCGTTCTTGCTCCAAAAGCTTAGATCTTTAGCTTTATCAAACAGTAGTTTGCTAGGACCACTTACTGCCATAAGTTGTGTACCTAATCTATTCCACTGATTCACCGTTCTTTTTCCCAGCCAAAATCAGATCGTTTTAATGATTATCACTTTGTAGTAGAGTTTGAAACCTGATACTGCTGGGCCACATTGTACTTCACTTTTTAAAGCTGATTCTCTTGATATTCTTGACATTTTGTTCTTTCAGTTGAATTTTGTTATTATTTCTTCTAGCTCTATAAAATAATTCTTTGGTTTGATAATTCCAAATGATTCTTTGGTTCGATTGGCATAACACCAAATAAGTAAGATGGGCAGAATTGTCATTTTTATTACATTGGCTCAGACTACTCATGAGCAATTAATATTTCTCCTCTTATTTAGATCTGTCTTTATTTGTGTGAAAAGTGTTTTATTGTGCTCATGTAATTCTCACATATGTCTTGGAAGGCAGACCCCCATATGCAGTTTTATAAAATGGAATTCTTTTCCTATCTCTTCCTGCTGGGCTTTGTTGGTAATATATAGAAATGTTGATGATTTATTTGGGTTTATTTTGTATTCTGCAACTTTGCCAAAGTAATTAATCATTTCAACTAGGTTTGTTTTAGTTGATTTTCTTGGGTTCTCTAGATATATCATCATATCATCTACAAAGGGTGATAGTTTTGCTGTTTCATTGCCTATTTTTATCCCTTCAATTTCTTTTCTTTTCTTGTTACTATAGCTAGAACTTTTAGTATAATTATGAATAATAATTATGTGATAATGGACATCCTTGTTTCACCCCCTGTTCATATTGAGAAGGCTTCTAGTTTATCCCCATTACAATAATGCTTGCTCTTGGTTTTAGATAGATACTTTTTAAAAATCATTTTAAGATTTTTATTCCTATTCTCTCTAGTATTTTTTAAATAAAGGAATAGGTGTTGTATTTTGTCAAAAGCTTTTTCTGCACCTATTAACCTACTATAATCATATGAGCTTTGCTTTTTTTTTTTTTTGTTACTGACAAGTTCAGTTATACCAATAGTTTTCCTAATAATAAATCAGGCCTGTGTTCCCAGTATAAATTCCACCTGGTTATGTGTATGATCTTTGTGATATATTGCTGTAGTCTTTGTGCTAGTGTTTTATTTAAATTTTTTGAATCAACATTCATTAGCGAAATTGGTCTTTAGTTTTCTTTCTTTTGTTTTTGCTTTCTCTGGTTTACGTATCAAAACCATATTTGTGTCATAGAAGAAAATTGGTAGGATTCCTTCATTAGCTATTTTTCAAATCATGTATATGATTTTGGAATTAGTTGTTCTTTAAATGTTTGGTAGAATTCACTAATTAGTTTCTCCTGCTGGATTTTTCTTCTTTCCTTCATATCCATGAAAATCCATCTAGTAAATCCATCTAATACTGGCGATTATTTTCTTAAGGAATTCATTTGTGGCTTGTTTAGTTTCTTTTTCTAAGATAAGGATATTTAAGTATTCTATTTTCTCTTCTGTTAATCTGGGCAATTCATATTTTTTCTAAACATTCATTCATTTCATTTAGATAGTCAGTTTTATTGATCTATAGTTGAGCACAATAGATCCTAAAAATTGCTTTAACGTCCTCTTCATTGGTAGTACCTTTGCCCTTTTCATTTTTGATGCAAGTAATTTTATTAAAATTTTTTTCAATATTTTTTATTTTCAATGTTATCCTCTTTTGATTTTCAGGATTTCTATTCTATTTCTATTTAAATGGGAATTTTTGTTCTTTTCCTAATTTTTTTAGTTGCATGTTCAATTTACTAATATACTCTTTATCACTTTTACCGATATACACCTTTAGGAATATAAATTTCCTTATAAGAACTGCTTTGGCTCCATCCCACAAGTTTTGGGATATTATCTCCTTGTTGTCATTATCTTTAATGAGATTATTGGATGTTTCTATGATTTGTTTTTTGATCCATCATTCTTTAGGATTAAGTTATTTAGTTTCAAATGAATTCAAATCTGTTCATCCAAGGCTGCTTATTGAATGTAATTTTATTGCATTATGGTCTGAAAAGGATGCATTTAATACTTCTAATTTTCTGCATTTGTTTGTAAGGGTCTTATGCCCTTATGTGAAAGTACCAAGTACAGTTGGGAAAAAGGCATATTCTTTTCTATTCATATTCAGTTTTCTCCAGAGGTCATACTTAACTTTTCTAAAATTCTATTTTTTTAAACTTCTTTATTATTTATTTTATGATTAGATTTATATGGTTCTGAGAGGGGTAAATTGAGATCTCCCATTAATACAATTTTACTATATATTTCTTCCTATAATTCATTTAACTTTTCCTTTAAGAATTTGAAAGCTATGCCATTTGATAGCTATATCTTTAATATTGATATTCATTATCCATAGTACCTTCTTAGCAAAATGTAGTTCCATTTTATGGATTAGTTCTTCCCTTTCCCATTTACAGTTATAATTGCTAACTGTGCATTTCTCTCCATCCTATTTTCTTCTGTGTAATCTTCACTTTTTTTTAACCTGTCCCTTCTTAAGTGTGTGCTTTGCTTCTGACCATTGCCTCCTTTAATCTAAGCTCCCCCTTTTATCCATGCCTCCCTCCCCCAGTCACTTTTTCTTCTACTTCTTTGTTGGATGAGATGGATTTCTATACCCAGCTGATGGTGTACATATACATTCTTCAATCTAGTACCAGTTCACAAGGTTTAAGCATGTCCCACTCTCCCATATTCTCTTCTCCATTTTAAAATTTGTTCTTTATGCACCTATTATGTAAGATAATTTTCCCTATTCTTTCTCCATTTGGGAATCTAAATATTTTAATCTTATTAAGTTCCTCATGATTTCTCAGTCATGTCTATCTTTTTATGTCTCCCTTGAGTTTTGTGTTTGAATGTCATATTTTCTCTTCAGCTCCGTTTTTTTCCCCGTCAGGAATCTTAGAAATGTTCTATTTCATTCAATGTCATTATATTTTCCCCTGTAGGATTGCATTCAGTTTTTTCCCAGGTAGTTTATTCTTGGCTATAATCTTAGTTTCTTTACCTTCTAGAATATCATATTCCAAGCCCTCTGCTTCTTTATCTTGATAGCTGCTAAATGTTGTGGGATCCTGATGGTAGTTCTGTGGCATTTTTTTTTTCTATTTTCCTTTTCAACTGCTTTGAGTATTTTCTCATTGACTTGGAAGCTCTGGAATTTGGCTATAATATTCTTGGAGTTTTCATTTTGGATGTGATCAGTAGGTTTTTTTCAATTTCTATTTTGCCATCTGGTTCTAAGAATTCAGAGCAGCTTTCCTTTATAGTTTCTTGAAATATGATATATAAGCTCTTTGCCTAGGATCATGGCTTTGAGATAGTCCAATAATTCTTACATTATCTCTCCTTAATCTACTTTCCAGCTAAGTTTATTTTCTGATGACATATTTCACATTTTCTTCTATTTTTTCATTCTTTTCACTTTTTAAAAATTGGTTCTTGTTATCTCATGGAATCATTAGCTTCTACTTGACCAATTCTAATTTTTGAGGAATTATTTCTCCGGTGTGATTTTGTATCTCTTTTTTCATTTGGCCAATTGTACTTTCTAGGGAGTTATTTTCTTCAGTGAGGTTTTACCTCTTTTACCATTTGACTAATTTTGTTTTTTGAGATACTATTTTATTCAGTATTTTTTGTGCTTCTTTTACCAAGCTATTGTCTTTTCATAATTTTCTTACATTGCTCTCATTTCTTTTCCCAGTTTTTTCTCTACCACTCTTATCTGATTTTTAAAATCATTTTTGTCTCCTTTTCCCTCTTTCAAGCAATTTTGGTTGGGCTTACGTCCAATTTGAATTTTTGTTTCAGGCTTTGTAGATGTTTTATGTCTTCTGAGTTTGTGTCTTAAGCTTCCCTATCATCACCATGGCAAGTATTTATGGTCAGGTTTTTTTTGGTGTTTGCTCATTTTTCTAGACTATTTCTTGACTTTGAACTTTGTGTTAGAGTTGAGATTTGCTTACCTGTGGATGGGGCCTTGCTTTCACAAGCTTCAGGCTTTTTCACCCTGCCATTTTCCTTTTTTTTTTTTCTCAGCCAAGGAAAAAGACAGTTTATTAAGGATTAGCCATATTGGGTTGTCTTAAGAAATCCCACTCTTTGTGACACTTGTTTTCACAAGCAGGCCAGGTTCAATCTACTGAGCTAGATTGAATCTGAGCACCTTCATGGAGGCAAGATGAGACTTATATACAGAAAGATTGTGGGAGGGATTAAGCAGAGGTCTTGAGTAGTCAGGGATGACTAGAGGAGGGGTTTAGAGGGGACTGGTGGGGCTGGGGTGAGGTCAGACTCTAGAGTGGGAAATAGCTAAATTAGGCTATCTGGAGAGGACAGACAATAACAGAGCTAGGGTATAGATATTTTGATCAGGATCAAGGGTGGGAAACAGCTGACAATAGAGGGCTAGGCTAGGTAGAGATTTGGGCCTAGATAATGAAACAGCTTATGGCCTTAGGCAAAGGCCAGATGTAATGGGAAGATTCAAGGAGAGTTCAAAGGGGTTCCCAGAGACTGTACTCCAGATTCAAAGGGGTTCCCACAGTGGAAACCCCAAACAAATGGGACCCAAATTCTTTTGGGGTAAAGAGTGAACGTCTCAGCTTCTGAAATTTCTACATGCTGACAAGGGGCATAGAGCTGTCCCTGCCTCGATTGATTCAAGGTGCATTGTCTGAGCAGTCACCTGGAAGTTGATGGCTTGGAGCCTGGAGGAGATAAACCTGGCAAGGAGGTTAAGCAAACAAGCACCAAACGGGCAGTATAGGAGTATAGAAAAAGGATCACCCTGCCATTTTCACATCTAGTTCTGGTGGCCTGTAAGTTTTTGGTGTTTCCAAGGTGATGTGATCTAGGGAGAGGCATTGCCATTGCTCTGTGATCTGTTCTTTAGCCAGGCAGGACCCTTCCTCTTTTATAGTCAAAATTGCTCTCCTTTCTGGAACTACTACCCACCCATACCTAAGTAAGTCATTTGCTCCTTCATTACTACAAGTGCTACTTCTCCTTTCAGCCCTGAAACTGTGACCAGGAACTGGACAATTGGCAGTGGAGCTGTGAAATGGTTCCTAATCCTGTACTCAGTGATAGCACAGGGGACCCTTTTAATATCTTTCTGACCAGGTATTTACTCTCTCTGGAGGGGGAGAGCTCCTGGTATTCTGCCTTGGCCTCCAAGACTCACAGCTGCTGTTGAGGCCATGCTAAGCTCCTGGCCAGCCCCTATCCCAGATCCTTAGACCTCTCCTTCTGCTGCCCCCCTCCCCCTTTAGTTATCCTGGGCTTGAGAAATATCTCATTTTGACCTTTTTTTGGTTACGTCACCTTAGAGTTTGATTTGACACATGATATATTAAAGTCTTTTGGAGGAAAATGTTAGCAGTGTTGGCTACTATGCTTCTTTTACTCCACCATCTTGGCTTTGCCTCAGTGAAGCTTAATTTAAAGCAGGCCTTGCCTTGCTATGCAGTTATAGCATCCTCAGCTGCTTTTTTATCCATAATTTAACAACTCTTGCCAAAATCCTAATAGAAATGAAAGCTGTTCTCAGCTGTTGGTTATAGAAAGACATTAAATAGAGATAAATGCATATTGGAAATCTACTCAGCCCCTTCACACTTCTTCCTGCTTGTTCTAGCCACATCACCATATTGTAGACCCTCCATCCATCTTGCTGCTATCCTGTTTTGATGCTTTCTATCTCCATATGACAACCATTTATTAAGAGTCTACTATGTGCCAGACACTGTAAATGTTGGATATACAAAGAAAATTTAAAAAAAAGAATCCTTGCTACCAATAAACTCATATTTTAATGGAAGACATAACATACAAACAACTATGTATGAAGAAGCTATATATAGGATAAATTAGAAGTACTCTCAGAGGGAAGGTGTTAAGGGCGAACAGGAAAGTCTTCTCGTGGGTAGTGAAATTATAGCTGGGACTTTAAAGAAGTAAGAGTATGGAGATAAGGGGGAAGAGAATTCCAGACATGAGTGATGATCCATGAAAATAGCGTTGGGAGACGGAATGTCTCATGGGAGGAATAGCAAGAAAGGCCAGTGTCACTGTCTCTCAGAGTACAGGAAGCAGAGTGAAGTGTAATAAGACTAGAATATAAGAAGGATCCCCAGTATAAAGGTTTTAGGAACCAAACAGGAGATTTACATTTTGTCTAGATGCTGATGGAAAGACACTGGAGTTTATTGAATGGGTGAGAGACATGACCTGGTCAGACCTGCATTTTAGGAAGAGCAATTGACAGCTGAATGGAGGATGGACTAGCCAAGAGAAAGTTGTGGCAGTGTAACCAGCCATCAGCCTATTGCAATGGTCCAGGCATGAGTTGCAGAGGACTTGTATCAGGTTGGTGGTATTGTCAGAGGAGAAAGGGAAGCATATAGAAGAAAAGCTAAAAAGATTGAGACACAAATCCAAATTCATTTTTAGTCCTTTCCACATGTGGTTCCTCATTTCTTCAAAGCATTTCTGCTAGTCTACTAGACAAGTCTCCCACATACTTGGTTAGACAGTGGGTTTTACCCTTGCTTTTATATTGATGCCTTTTATTTTCAGTATGAAAGTAGTATTGGCTAACTCCTATCCCCCTGCCTATACCCACGGATATGGTCATGTCACGATGACTTTTAAAGATTATGAAACTAAAAGGGCTTGCTACCTAGGCAAGACAAGGTATAAGATGACAAACCTGTATTCATAGGATATCTCTAGTCCAGAGGTTCTTATCCTGGGGTCTACAAGCCTCCAAGGTTTCATGGATAGATTTTGAAGTGTTTGTGAACTTGGATGGGAAAAACTACATCTTTATATCAATATAATTAGTTTCCCATATAATTTTACGTATTTTGCATAATGTATTTTAAATATTATTCTGGGGAGGGGTCCATAAGCTTTAGCAGACTTCCAAAGGGGTCCACACACACAAAAAAAAGCTTAAGTACCTGTCTGTGATCTGGTCCAACTATGAACTGAAGAATAAATTTCCTCTAGAGTATACAAATAAATGTCTTACTAGTCTTTTTAAAAAGACTTCCATTGATCAAATAATCATTAAGTCTAGAGTTAGCCCACTTACCATTTCTGAAGAGCTCCAATATAGACATTCTTCCTATTTTTCCATACATTGCTCTAAAACGTGCCTTCCCATAACTTTCTCCCATTATTGAGATTTTTGTCTTGAGAAATAGACAGAAACTGCAAAAAGACATAGTAGTACTGACCATGGGGAAACTTAATAACAATCAGAGATGTCCAAAAATGTAATAGACTACCTCAAAAGGGAGCAGCATCCTTAGCACCAAAGATCTTCAACTGGTTGACCACTGGTCAAGACCATATTAGAGGTAATTCAGGTTTGGGTTGTAGTAGGCCTCTTCAGAGAGCCCTTGAAATTCTGAAACTGATTTGGAAGGATGAAGAAAAAACTGATTCCCCAGTGTTTAGGCAATGGAGAGACATATTTTCCTGATACACACACACACACACACACACACACACACACACACACACACACACACACACACGAGTATATATCTCTCTCTATATATACATACATATATATATTACATATATATACACATATTTGTATATATATATATATACATATATATCTATATGGTTATTGAAAATATTGTCCATCCACTCCCTAGACATAACTCTTCAGTTTTCAGTTCAAATGAGCAGCAATAATTTATATAAAGTTAATGTCAGTTATCACAGTAATTACAAGACAGTAGTCCCTTTAAAATGATAATTAATGATAATTGCCTCCCGGTTTAATTGGTTTATAAACAGAATTGACTGTGTCAATAGGAATCTAAACATTTCCTCAAAATGAGGAGAAAAACAAAAGCAAAGAAAATATTTCAAAGTCATTTGTGAGCTTATCACGAACAAACAAATCTAGCCAACATGCCCACGCATCATTTCAGGATGCTGGGGAAGGCTGGCATCACTAAGCTCTAGACTCCCCATGTGCTAGTGAGGATTATAGAGGGAGCAAGAGCACCAGGCAGGATGGTATGAATGCCAGGGATCCTCTCAAATCTCTATTGGAACCAAGTCTATTACCACAAATGTGCCAACTTGCTTCACAGCTTAAATAGCTGCCAATTTGCAGGATACATAGTTAGCTGCCTAGAGATTCAGGGAATGATGTGAAAATGCCTGTCACCAGCTGTCAGGAAACACACCATTACCCATGCACCATGACAAGGCCAGCCCAAGACAAAATGGTAAAATAGATAGCAAATGTTCTCAGGGACTTGAATTCTCTTGCCATTGGTTGTCAGTCCTGATATGCTAGAATGGTGAAGGGAGAAGAGCCCATGCCACAAGAAAATAAGTAGAAAGAAAAAAAGGATATTTACCTTGGAGTTAAAAAAATAGAAAATCATTGGTGGTTCTGATAATGGACTTTGAATATCTGAAGCATTGTTCTCTGGAGAGTATAGACTCATTCTTCTAGAGGATAGAAGTAGGAGAAATGAGCAGAAATTTTAGAAAGGCAACATTGACTGAATTTAATAATTAGAATATCTGTTATGCAATGGGCTGAATTAGGATGTAGGTGTTCCCCACTACCTGAGGACTTTCAGCAAAGTTTGGACAACCACTTCATGAGGGTGTCATGGAATGATTCTAATTTACATATGAATTAGACTATATAGCTTCTAAGCTTACTTCGAAATTTGAGGTTATGAAATTGTGTGATCCTTACACATCCTAAACTTCTGGCATCCCTTTCTCAATATTCCCTCAGAAAACATAGAATGCTAAAATTAAAAGGGATCCTTGTAATCTAGTCATGATTAGAACTTGAGATTATTAGTAATGACTTCGGCAAAGTCAGACA
Source organism: Phalanger gymnotis (assembly GCA_028646595.1). NCBI lineage: Eukaryota > Metazoa > Chordata > Mammalia > Diprotodontia > Phalangeridae > Phalanger > Phalanger gymnotis. The sequence continues at coordinate 88,099,806 of CM053622.1, forward strand.
ACTAATTACACTTCCAGAATTAGAAACCAATTTCATTCTGGACTCCACCTGTGCTATTTCTGTGCCAAATTGGATTGTCTCTGCATTTTTGGAATCTTTTTTAAATGAATATAGGTGGTAGGAACATTGTATTTACCTACTTGAATTTTTCTTGATTAACTAGAAGGGAAACAAAAAGTTAGTGGCTAGGCAACTTTACCTACCTAAGATACTTCACAAATCTCTATGCAAATATGAACAATTCTTTATTGGCTAAAAGTGAGCCCAAATTTATAAATTGATCTATGGGGTCATGGGAAAATCCAAAATCATCATGGAGTTCTTTAGCAATATATTAAGACAACAAAATATGCTTCTGTCCTGGAGAACAAAACTAAACCTAGAAAACGATAGTTAAACTGTTCAAAAGCTCAGGTACCATCCTATCTATCACTGGATAATTTTCTTTCATGTACAGTTAAAGTGAACTTAATCCATATTTTTTTCTAAACTTTTCTTATGAATAAACCATTTTACATATAGTTTTGCATTCCAGAGTATATGGAGGAAGAAATAAGAAGGAGAAGAAGGAGTTGAGACCAGCTTTGGACATCTAATTATAGTGAAAACCATAGGATTCTGAAAACATGGATCCAAGTAGTTTCACAGGTGAACAAAGCTAGGAAGCAAGGAAGAAAGTAAAGAAGCTGTTGCCTCAAGCTGGGGTAAAATTATTGGTGAGAGTTTCCTAGAAGAGTGAAAGAAGAGAGTCCTTGGACCACAGCTCAAGAGATACTTCCCAAGAAGGTGAAATGCTTAAGAAGCTAACCTGAATAAACAAAGCCTGAGGTCTAAACTGTGATCTTTTTAATAACCTCACCAGCTCAGTCAGCACTACTCTCTGCTACATACATTTCCTAATCCTGCCTTCTATTATTAAAATTGAGTTATTTCTCTTCTTAGGATCCTTGTAGTTAACAGACTTTAAAATAATAAGCTAATTTAATTGGTTTAAATATTGGCATTAGGTGCCAATAGCTATTAAAATGCAAATGATATCCAGGAAGTTTGAGTGAGATTCTATATGGTAATTATGGTGGGTGTCAGGGTCTCTTAACATTTGACCACAAGGAGTCTGTGTCCTCTAGAATAGACACCCTTGAGTGAGTAGTGAAAGTTTTTGTCAAGGGTGCAGTTATCACTAACTTTACAATGCAACATCATCATTATCTGATAATATTGGTAACTGCTGTTCTTTAAGACCTTTGGAAGCTTGTGGTACAACCTATTGCAGAAGACTTTTCCAAGGGAAACACACGGTACAGGTAGACATATATGGAAAATCATTCAAGAAACCAGAATACCCATAGATGCACAATGTTGACACACACAGGTGTTGTAGAGCTCTGCTGTTCTCCCTTTTGTCTAAGCAGTCAAGTCAGAAACATAAAGATGGGGGGGGCGGAGCCAAGATGGCGACCAGAAAGCAGTAACTGGCGTGAGCTCCCCACCAAATCCCTCCAAAAACCTATAAAAAATGGCTCTGAACCAATTCTAGAGCTGCAGAACCCACAAAGTGGCAGAGGGAAGCAGGGCCCCA
>CM053622.1:88101884-88140560 GCA_028646595.1 Phalanger gymnotis
AAAGCTGGATAGTGTTATCAGCCTACCGGCTAGTATATGAAAGATTGAGATTAAGTGAAAGAGATGGGGGCACTCCTACCCCACAGCAAGAAGGGGAATCTCAGATAGCAGGAGAACAAACTGGTGCTCAAGAATCTGCTGACTCAAATGAGAACTTTTCTATTAATGTGGCTAGGAGCAACAGGAGGCCAAATAAGCCAAAAGGGCATTCCAACTCAGCCCAGGCCGAGCCTGACTGCTTGCTTTGTCCTTGCCTTGCGATTTCGGACCATTCAAACATATACATGATTATATTTGAGATCATAAATTCGGCCTTCCTACTACAGAAGGGAAGAATTATCCAAATGGAAATGGAGGTCCAAAAGACCACTGAAGAAAATACCACCTTAAAAATTAGATTGGAGCAAGTGAAAGCTAGTGACTTTATCAGAAATCAAGATATTATAGAACAGAACCAAAGAATGAAAAAATGGAAGACAATGTGAAATATCTAATTGGAAAAACCACTGACCTGGAAAATAGATCCAGGAGAGATAATTTAAATATTATTGGACTACCTGAAAGCCATGATCAAAAAAAGAACCTAGATATCATCTTTCAAGAAATTATCAAGGAGAACTGCCCTGATATTCTAGAAGCAGAGGATAAAATAGAAATTGAAAGAATCCACCCATAACCTCTTGAAAAAGATCCCAAAAAGAAAACTCCTAGGAATACTGTCATGAAATTCCAGAGTTTCCAGGTGAAGGAGAAAATACTGCAAGCAGCAGAAAGAAACAATTTGAATATTGTTGAAACATAATCAGGATAACACAAGATCTAGCAGCTTCTACATTAAGGGAACAAAAGGCTTGCAATATGATATTCTGGAGGTCAAAGGAGCTAGGATTAAAACCAAGAATCATCTATCCAGCAAAACTGAGTATCATGCTCCAAGGCAAAATATGGATTTTTGATAAAACTGAGGACTTTCAATCTTTCTCAATTAAAAGACCAGAGCTGAATAGAAAATTTGACTTTCAAACCCCAAGAATCAAGAGAAGCATGTAAAGGTAAACAAGAAAGAGAATTCATAAGGGATTTACTAAAGTTGAACGTGTTTTGTTGACATTCCTGCATGGAAAGATGACGTGTGTAATTCACAAGACCTTTCTCAATATTAGGGTAGTTGAAGGGATTATACATATATATGTAGACAGATGGCACAGGTGAGTTGAATATGAAGGGATGATATCTAAAAAAATAAAATTAAATTAAGGGGCGAGAGAAGAATATATTGAGAGAGGAAGAAAGGGAGTGATAGAATGCTGAAGAATGAGTGAATCTTGCTCTCATAGGATTTGACCTAAGGAGGTAATAACATACACACTCAATTGGGTATCTTACTCCACAGGAAAGTAAGGGGAAGGGGATAAGAAAGGGAGGATGATAGAAGGGAGGGCAGATAGGGGAAGGAGGTAATCACACTTTTGAAAAGGGTTAGGGTCAAGGGAGAAAATTGAATAAAGGGAGACAGGATAGTAAGGAGCAAAATATAGTTAGTCTTTCACAACATGAATATTGTGGAAGTGTTTTACATAATGATACTTGTGTGACCTATGTTGAATTGCTTGCCTTCCTAGAGAGGGTAGGTGGGAAGGGAAGAGGGAAGAGAACATGGAACTCATAATTTTAAAAGCAGATGGTCAAAAAAAGTTGTTTTTGTGTGCAACTGGAAAAAAGATATATCAAGAATGGGGCATAGAAATCTATCCTGCCCTACAAGAAAGTAAGGGGCAAGGAGATGGGGGGGAGTGGGGTGACAGAAGGGAGGGATGACTGGGGAATGAGGCAATCAGAATATATGCAATCTTGGAATGGGGGGAAGGTAGAAATGGGGAGAAATTTTGTAACTCAAAATCTTGTGGAAATCAGTGTTGAAAACTAAGGTATTAAATAGAAATGATAAAATTAAAAAAAAAAAAAAGAGTGTTGGTAACTAGACTTTGGGTAGCCATTGAAGCAGCCCTGCCTGCTTTGAAAAACCCAGATGTTGGTGATTCTCTCCCTGGTAACTGTGTATGTATTGCTATGGTCAGACAGATAGAAGCCCTGTCTGCTGATTTATGCTATTTGTTCTCTTTATATAATTTCTGCTTGTGATTTCTGTTTGTGTTTTTTCTAAAGTTCAGGGTACTGACTTTTTCCTCTCAACTAAGTGGATGGAATATGTATGTTTCATTAAAGTGAGATTGTAAACCCCTTAAAGTTGCTTTCCTTAGAAAAGCAGACCAAAGAACCTGTGCTGGCAGCCCTTCTGTGTGCTGGTGCTATTGGTCTTGTTGTTGGTCTTTCACCTCCACAGCAGTTGCTGGCAACATTGTTGTTACCATTGGCACGTAAGATAAATTGTTCACAAATATTTATTAAATGCTTACTATGTGCTGAGTACTGTGTATATACACAAATCAAGCTTAAATATATAATTGACCATAAAATATCATTACAAATATATATATATATATATATATGTGTGTGTGTGTGTGTTTGTGTGCCAAACAACATGTTGTATAACTTCTTAAAACTGTAGTATAAAAATAAATTCACGGTAACAAAATAAAAAAAAAAGTGTAATATTCCAGTTCCTTCTAACCCATCCTTCTATTAGAAAGAATGAAAACCCTTCAATATACTGGTTGCCACCTTCTGATGCTCTCCAACTTATCATTGAATGCCCTTCCTCAACTACCATGTAAAACTGAGCATTTTTAGAAGACAACACTTCATACGTAGTATGACCAGGGCAGAGAACAAAGTGACAGTGACTTTATACTTCTGTCGTCTGACATTACCTAGAACATCCATCTGACCCATATCCCTTCCCATATTGACCATGTATTCTTCAGGAATTTCAAGAACACTATGTGGGTGAGCATGGAGAACTGTATGTCTAACTTCACACTCCTGCCCATCTAGATAATAGTGGCTGAGTGGGAGGAAGATATGTCTATCAAAATAAATGTCTGATACAAAGGAGTTCCCTTGAGAAAGACTGTGATTCATCAGTTACACGGATTTGAGATCTTGTTCCTTCTCTAGCAGTCCCTTTGAGCATACTGGCTGACAGAGGTCTGGTTACCATATTTAACTTGCCCCTATCCCTGACAACTCAAGGAGGGATGGGGAGACCTCTCTGATTACTCATCTCTATTTTTATAGCAAAAAATGATAGGACTTACGCTATAGGGCAACTAGGTGGTAGAATGCATAGAACACTGGACCTGGTATCAGAAAGACCTGAGTTCAAATCTGGCCTCAGACACTTATTAACTGTGTGACTCTGGACAAATAACTTAACCCTGTTTACCTCAGTTTCCTCATCTGTAAAATGAGCTGGAGAAGGAAATGGAAAGCCACTCCAGGAGCAAAGATACTTTACCAAGAAAACCCCAAGTAAGGTGGTGAAAAGTCAGACACAACTAAAATGACTAAATAACAATGAACAACACTTCCATTGCAATGCCTCACAGATGCCAATGTCTCTATTCACAGAAAATGGTGAAGTGGTCTCCATGAAAAGCAGTTTCCTCAGGTAAATCAGGTGTCTAGGATGACTTCTGAATGGACTGTCTACCTGGCAATCCTCTGCTCTAGTTATGTCTCATCAGAGTAGAGCTATTCACTTCTCAAATTGGGGCTAACTGGATGCCCTACCTTGTGCCCCCTCTTAAGGTTTTCCATCTCGACCCCTTTCCCTAACTTGTCTTCTTCTAATCTGTCATCCTTCCTCACCTCCCCACCCAGGGAGTGTCCTCCTGTCAGTACTGTGAAAAGATTGGCCTAGGAGGGAAGAGAGGACAGTAGGGACAGGTGGAATGGGCAAGCTGAAAGGAGAGGCTCCTACTGTCCTCTTCTTCCGTCTCTCTCAAAGGGCTCAGGATGACAGCACCTACTCTAACTCAGGGATTTAATTCACTAAGCATCCATGTACTGGCTTTCCTAGAAGAGTAGCCCAAGAGCCCATTAGATTTTTTAGTCTCAATAAGTTTCTTTCTCCTTCTCTCTTTCTAAATCTGTCTCTGACTCTTCTTCTGTCTTTCTCTGCCTCTGTCTCTCTGAGCATCTCTCTTCCTCTCTTTTCTTTTCTTTTTCTCTTTCTACACTTGTCAATCTCTCTGTGTCTCTCTTCCTATCCATGTCTGTTTCTGTCTCTCTTTCTGTATCTCTCTGGTTCTCCGTCTCTGTCCCCCTCCTCCCCTTTACTCTAGTCTCTTGGCTTCCCTTTCTGTCACTATTGTTGTTGTTAAATTGTTTAAGTCCTGTTTGATTCTTCATGATCCCATTCAGGGTTTTCTTGGCAAAGACCCTGGAGTTTTTTTGTCATTTCCTTCTTCAGCTCATTTTACAGATGAGGAAACTGAGGCAAACAGGGTTAAGTGACTTGCCCAGGATTATATAGCTAGTAGGTGTCTGAGGTCAGATTTGAACTCAGGTGCTCCTGACTCCACAGCAGATAATCTATCCACTCTGCCATATTGCCCCCTTCCAAAAACAAAGCAAAACAAAATATGCACATTTGGTGTGGCTTGCTTTTCCAGGACACCATCTTTACATTTCTAGTTCTGTATCCCAAGGGAAGCTATGTGACCTCCCTTCTAGTTGCCATGAACCAACAGAGGTTAAATTGTATTCTTCTCCAGGTGATACCTGGTAAAGATGCAGTTGAATGAAAGATATGAATAATTAAATATATACATGAATGAATGATTAAAAAAAGGTTGAACTAGATGATCCCTTATATCTTCATGGTCTATAGCTTGTTAAAGGTCACCCATCATGAGGCCAGATCTTTTCATTCCCAGTTTAATGTGTTTTTAACTCTATTATGTCCTAATGAAGATAGAAGGCCAACCTTGGAATTGGTTGGAAGACTTGCCACCTTCAAGTCCTGCTTCTTATATATGTATAATTAATTAGGAGAAAGTCATTTAAACCCTCCCCTAATGTCTCATTCAAGCCTCTAAATTGATAAATTCCAGAGAAGTTGCAAATCTGCGGGAATGTAGGTAGTTTCTATACTGAGACTTCCCTACGCTAATTAAATCACAAGTCTAGAACTTACCTCCTCTCCTCTATGTTTCCCCATGCGCCTGTGGGGAGAAAGAGGTCAATAAGACTGAGAGACATCACCTATACTGAATAATTCAACTTTATTCCCTCCCCCCTTAATCAGTATCATAAAATGGCTGGTATTTTGCATGGCCTTTTTAGTCAGGTCCAAGTAAAATAGATGGCCACTGAGGCACCCTTTAGAATACTAAAATTCTGTGATTTATACATGTGGGCTAGTACTCTGAGTGGTTCCGTGGATTCTTCTGACCCTGGAGGACTCCAGATCTTACAAGGAGTTCTCTCTCATCTCTATTTGAGAGAATGCCCCTATCTAAGCATCTGAGTTCTGAGTCACCGTCCTTCTCAAGTGTCTCGTCAATATCTTCATGCTTTGTGCTGCTGAGATGTCTGGGCAAAAAAAAAAAAAAAGACACCCGCCACTGTGAACTGGTCCCTGCAGCCTAGAGGCTTGATCATGGTTCCTTAGGAACAGTAAAAGCTGTTTTTAGAATAAAATCTGTCAAAGCCATCAAGTTACTGGGCTGACAGCAGAGCTAACTTCTGTGAGCCTCCATCTGGAAATCAGGCAGTTACAGATGGGAAAATGTTCTGTAACCTTGAAGATGGAAATAAGGAAGCTCTCAAATTTGTGATAGTGAGTCCCCTAATAGAGTGACAGAGATGTTTCCAGATCAGAGAGCATTTGTGATGGCATTCTGTTTACATAGTTACAACACCTGAGTGTTTTCTTTTTGTTTTGTTTTGTTTTGTTTTGTTTAAAGGTGGGGGAGTCAGGCTGCTAAATACATCTTGACAGCATGAGGCATGGGGCTCATTTAATGGCTATCTTCAAAATGTTTTTGCCCAGAGGTCTCCAAACTAGTTCCTATTATTCATTGTATCTACCCTTCTACCTATCCTGCTCTCAAAACTACAAGAAAGTAGAATGGAAGAAAGGAGAGCAGAAACTTCTCTAGGCTTGGGGCCAAAGAATCCCAGAATTTCAGAAGGCTATTTAGTCCAATTCACATCTGAAAGGGTATCCTTTCTAAAAGAACTCTGACAAGTGGTTATCCAGCTTCCATTCAAAGATCTCCAGTGATGGAGAAGCCACTGCCTTCTGAGGAATATTTTGTAAAGCTCTAAATCTTGGAAAACTTTCCTTCTATCCTGATGATACATATTTCTCTACTATTTCTTTCCCTTTCTCCTATACTGTCCTATGGTATGAAGCAAAGTAGACCTGATGTCCTTTTTACATACAATGGTGCTTTCAAAGAAAATAAGACTGCTAATGTAACTTCCTGTTAAGTCTTTTCTTCTTCTCCCCAATTCCTTCAATTAATTCTCATATGGAATGTCTAGTCTTTTTTTTTTTTACCATCCTGGTGACCCACCCCTGGATGCACTTCAGTTAAACCTTCCTTTGGATACATTCCAGGAAGCACCATTGCATGAAACAGTACTTGACTCTGGGTCAAATACTAGTGCAGTCCCTTACTACCTCATGCCTAGATTATTTTAATAGCTTTGGTGAATCTGCCTGCCCTAAGTCTGTCTTCACTCTAATCCATGCTCCATTCAGCCTAAAAAGAAGATCCAATCATGCCTCTACTCAATAAACTCCAATGGCTTCCTATTGCTTCCAGGAGCAAATACAAAATGTTTTGTTTGATGTTCAAAGATCTTTATAGCCTAGACCCATACTACATTACAATCCTCTTATGCCTTACTCCTTAACAAATATTCTTTCATGCAGTGTCGTTGGTCACCAAGTTGTTCCATAAATGAGACTCTCTGTGTCTCAGCTCCAGGCATTTTCTCTGGCTGTCCACCTTGCCTGGAACACTCTTCCTCCTCAACTCTACCTAGTGACCTCCCTGGCTTCTTTTAAATCCCAACTAAAACTCTGCCTTCTAGGAGAAGGCTTCCATAGTCCCTCTTAATTCTAGTACCTCCCCTCTATCCATTATCTCATATTTATCCTATATATATATATCCATATACCGCTTGCTTTGTATATATTTGTTTGCATGTTATCTCTACAATAGATTGTAAGCTCCTTGAGAGAAGAGATTGTCTTTTGCCTCCCATTGTATCCCAGGCACTTAGCAAAATGTCTGGCACATAGTAGGTGCTTAATCAATATTTATTCATTGGTTTTGTTGGGAGACCCAGGTTTCTATCCTACTTCTGACACTTAAAATCTGTGACATTAGGGAAGTCACTAAGACTCCCTGGAGCTCAGTTTCCTCATCTGTAAAATGAGTGGGTCCATGATTCATCTTAAAGGGACCAAGATGCTAATCACAATACTCCAGGTGTATGATTAGGGTGGAGTATTGTCAGACAGTCAACTTAATTAAGTATTTGTCTTACATCTACTATGTACCAGGCATTCTGCTGGGTGTGGCAAAGAAGATCAACGAAACCTTACCAGTGGAGGATCCAGAAAGACTTCTTCATGCTGAGTCTGAGGGACTGAGTCCCAGAGACAAGGAATAGAGTGGTTTGTGGAAGGAACAGCTAGAAGGCTAGTTTGACTGGACCAAAGAATATATGAAAGGGGGTGACGTGGAGTGAGGCTAGAGAGGTAAATAGTTCTATTCCTCAGATTCGGCATGCACTTCCTACTCACCTCCATCACTTTGAAGAAGTTGTATGTGAAGTCCTTCAGTGGCAAGAGAAGGCTATTCAACAAATAGAGATATTGAGGATACCTCATTGATTCAGTTCAATGAAGCTTCTCTGCCCAAGTTACCCATTTTTATCCATTAGCAAAGCATCATGAGATGACGAGAGAGAGTTTCTGGGTAATTAATAATCAATTTGTTATCTTGGTTAGGTGATAATGAAATAATGGTCAGTGGTTTCTTTCCATAACCATAAACACCTAATGGATGCATGGAATGTCTTAGACACTTTTTTGAAAGGGAACGCCCTAAGAGAAGAAATCAACCATGATTGGTGAACAGTTGATAAGAGGGTAGGTATTTAAATGAGGAGGTGGGCTAAAAGTCTTCAGCTCCTGATAAGAATCTTCAGACTCAGTCACCTCTAGCAATTTGGACAGAGCAATCCATATCTACCTAGACCACTCTGGTTAATTTTCTCCTTCATGAGCTGGGTTGCCCTAAACTCTAATGGAGGAATGCAAGGGCATAGGCTTAAAGCTTTAGGGCTGGAATTCCCTTTGATTAGTTTAGATTCTAGACAAAAGTAGAGTCTCTTTGGATGGATGGGGTTGTGAAGCATGTTTGCAGAGGATTTTGGGTAGTCTCATCTATCAACAATGTCCTTCAGATACTGACTGACCTACAGGAGCTGTTCTCTGGATGAGGAAATAAAGAGTAAAAGCCTTAATTCTAATTTAATAATTGGTTACTAATAAAATAGAAAAATAATTTCTCTCAATCAGAATCACCCCATCTCCCCACCCCCACAGAACTCCTCTTGGCTGCTTTGTACTCAGGCAATTAGGAAATGATGTCAATAGTCAGAGCCTTTATTCCCCTGAATCAATCAAACATTGAGGAAGGTCTCAATACCTTTTTTTAAAGAAAAATTAGCCTAATTTGCCTAGGACTATGGGAGAGAAAGGGGAGAAGTCAGGATATTGCTCCTACCATAACCTGGGTCACACAGCTAGTAAGTATCTGAGGCAAGATTTGAATTCAGGTCTTCATGGTTCCAACTATTTGCTATACCACCTCCCTGCCTCTAGGTCTGGGAATCATCTACAAAGAAATTATAGTTAAACCCATCATCTCCCTCCTTCTGGAAATTACGCCTCTATTATGCAGCCTAACATCAAATTGCCAGGCAGTGAGGTGGTGCAGTAGATAGAGTACTGGGCTTGGAGTCAAGAAGACCTGGGTTCAAATCTGGCCTCAGACGCTTACTAACTGTGTGACCCTGGGCAAGTCACTTAACCCTGTTTGCCTCAGTTTCCTCATCTGAAAAATGAGCTGGAGAAGGAAATGGCGAACTACTCCAGTATCTTTGCCAAGAAAACTCCAAATGAGATCACAGAGTCAGACATAACTGAAATGACTGAACAACAAAAATCAATTACCTTTATTTTTTGCTTCCATCTCCCACTTGTAACTCATATTATGTTTATACTTCTCCAGATCTCCTAGATTTGATCTGCAAACTCTCAACTAGCTCTTTCTCCCACATCCTGCCCTTGTGTAATTGATTCATTTTTAGCCCAGCCATAGCCTTGTTAAAAGGAAAATTTTGTGTTCATGCCTTTGCCCTGATTAGAGAGGCAAAACTCAGGAAGAAAAATTTTTAAAAAAAGTTTGTTAACACCAACACAGAAAAGCTTAGTTGGGTCAACAGACTGGACAACCAGATTCAAGGGGTAACTTGCTTTTATAGACAGGAGGAAGCATCTTCTATAAAAGAGCAAAGATATTTTGATTAGGTTACATAATCCTGAAGAGATGAGATTAGTGCCCCCTCAGCTTCTCCCTAAGTATTTTGGTTGGCCTACATTTTAAAAGATGGGTCAGTGAGCATGTACTCATTATGAAGAGATGGGATAAACCCCAAAGATGTACCATTAAATGGGCAGCTAGGCAGCCAGTGGATAGAGTGCAGGGCCTGGTGTCAGGAAGACACATTTTCCTTAGTTCAAATCTGACCTCAGACTCTAGCTGTGTGACCATGGACAAGTTACTTAACCCTGTTTGCCTCAGTTTTCTCATCTCTAAAATGAGCTGGAGAAAGAAATAGCAAACCACTCCAGGATCTTCACCAAGAAAACCCCAAATGGAATTGGACATGACCGAACAACAACAGATGCTATTAGCGTGCATGCCAAACCCTCTCTTGTAGTATTGCCCTCCCCTGCTGGCTGGCCGCAGCACCCAAAGACAAACAAGGTTAAAATATGGGGTCACTTCAAAATGACTCTGCATTAGTGACTGATTTTACATAGTCATGCTTACTCCTATTAAATGCCATCTTATTAAATTCATCTTGTCCTTCTAGACAATTATGGTCTGTTTATTTGTTTTTGGAGGGGATGGTAACTCTAGTCCAATCTATCCATTTGGGCTTTGTGTCTGGGCTCTCCAGCTCACTAATTGTGTGACTGAAACATTGTTTTCTCACTTGTTAACTGGCAATACCAAGATTTACTGTTTATGACATGGGGATTCTGTGAAGAGCACATGAGGTAATAAACGTAAAGTGCTTCATGACCATATGCTTCTATGCTCCTTGAGCTCAAGGACTATATCTTATTTGATATGTTTATCCCCAGCACCTATCAGAGTATTCTGTACATCATTTGTTAAACTGAATGGAACATGGATTTTTGTAATGACCAAAAGGATTCTGGAAATATTGGTCACAAGTACTTATTAATTAAGATAATGCCTTTGCTTCTCTTTGTATTTTAGCATAGTTCTTTGTGCCAGGGACAATGCTAAAATATAAAGAGAAGCAAAGGCAGTGCCTGCCCTCAGGGAACTTCTATTCTAATGAGGTGAAAATCATCTACATACCTAAGTACAAACAAGATATATATATATAGAGAGAGAGTAAATGGAATCTCAGAGAGAAAGGCTCTAGCAGCTGGGGAAACCAAGGAAGGCCTCTTACAGAAGGCAGAATTTGAGCTAAGTCTTGAACTAAGCCAGATATAAAAAGATTTTTAAAAACTTAAACATTATAAAAGTGCAAGTTACAATTATTTTTGCATAATGTTCTCATTTAAGCAAAGAGACAATATTCACCCCCACACACACACAGATAAAATCTTAATAAAAAATTCACCATATAGTGTTTCAAATTTCACAAAACGAAATTGAACTAAAAAGAATCCATCAATTAAATTTTCAGAAAATCAAAATTCTCACATAATGTTAGGGTTGGGAAAGAACTCAGAGTGCATATAGTCCAATGTGTACCTGAATAGGGATGACCTATAAAGCCTTCAAAAGTAGCCTCGAGTGCATAGCTGTCAAAGGGACATCCAGCCTGTGTGTGAAGACCCCCATTGAGTGGCAAGGTACTCCCTCCCACCCCAATGCAGTCCATTGTGATTTGGGAAAGCTCTAACGATTAGGGAAATTTGTCATTCTATCAAGCCAAAATTTGCCTGTGCCACATTGGTCTCTATACGAGGTTCCTCAGGCTTTTCCTCTGTAGAAGAGTTGCCTTTTATTCTAACAATTTTATTCCTGATAGCTTCCCATCCTTCCTGGGCTGCCTTCTCCTATAGTGTCAGTCCATCTGTGGCCATACTATTTATTCTTCCTCTGAACGCAGGGAAATTTGCTCTTTCAACTTTTGAGATGTATAAAGCCTAACTTTTCTCGCCTCTATAAAAAAATCTAAGATGCAGAGGTCACTCCCCCCCGCCAAGGTTCCCACCATTTCCATTTCAGCAAACATTTCCTTCTTGTTAATGAGAATCAGATCAAGAACAGAATTGTCCCTTGTTGGTTCCTCTCTCTTTTGAAGGGAGGGTGAAATGATCCTTAAATTAAGGTAACATCAATTGCTCTGCTTTTGGTGGAGAAAAAGAGCTCAGTTTTTGTTAGACCTTCAAATACACCTGGATTTTGAAGTTCCAAATCACTAGATTACAACAGATTAGATAAAACAATTATTAAATGCTTACTATATGGAAGGCACTATGCCATGTTGAGAATATAAATACAAGCAAAAAGAAAGGCATTTCCAGCCCTCAAGGAACTTACATTGGAGGAAGATAGTACATAAAAGAGAGGTGGGGGAAGTTGGGGGAGAGGGTAGAAGGAAGTAGAAAATAATCCAGAGAGTCGAGAGGGCAGCCAAAGTGATCATGGCTGGCATAAATATTTCCTCAAATGGAAAATCCCAAGGAGGAAGTTAGCAATGGGAGCAGAAGGCCAAAAGAGTGGAGGTGATGTCAGTACGACAAGGTCACTGGGATGGAGGTGCTTAAGTAGTTTGAGAAACCCCAGTGTCTGAACTGGGTCAGAGGTGAGCATGGCTAGTGTAGATCATTTCTCAAATGGCAGCTCCTAAGAGGAATTCACCAACTGGAGGAGAAGGCTACTCTGTATCAGCTATGTGATTTATTTTCTGCACTCCTTATCTATTTCTTCTTTCTGTCCTTATAGTTTGTGATATGCTCCAAGAATGATATTGTTTCTATTTCTGCTTTTGTTAATCTTTACTCAAAAGATTTCCAATATACTCCTCTGGTATCTGGATTCACTGTAATGAGTATATCTCAAGATACATTTTAAACTACCTCCCCACCTAGAGCTCCCCACTCAACTTTTACCTATCCTATTTTTTCCTTCCTCCCTTCCTCCCTCCCTCCCTCCCTTCCTTCCTGCCTTCCTGCCTTCTGAGATCAGGGTTAAGTGACTTGCCCAAGGTCACACAGCTAGTAAATGTCTGAAGTCACATTTGAACTCAAGTCCTCCTAACTCCAGAGCTAGTGCTCTATCCACTGCACCACTTAGCTGCCCCCATCCTATTTCTTTGGGATGAGGTTTATCTTCCAAGAGGCATATTCTAGTCATGGTTCATGTTCTAGTCATTCCACCATGTTTATGAGTTTAAATCAAATAGTATCATAGAATCCCATGGCTACAAGGGATTTCAAAGACCATCAGGACTAACCTCTACCCAAAGCATGGATTCAGTCCACAACATAGACAACAAGTAATCATTCAGCCTGTAATAGTGACAAAGAACTCAGAGCAGCTTATGCCATTTTTGGATTGTTCCATCTGGTCAAATTGTTTTTTTTTCCTTATTTTAAAGTAAATCTCTAAATTTGCAGTAAATTTAAATTAAATTAAATTAAACAAACTAAATTAAAGTAAATCTCTGCCACTTGCAGACAAATGTGGCAAGAATGAAAGCAATTTCTTTCCCTGGACCCCTTTCCTTTCCTCCCACAGTTTCCCCCTTTTTTAATTTAATAAATATTGTGTAAATGTGAATTCACAATCAGTCAATCATGTGGCAAGCATTTATTAAACACTGTGTGCCAGATAATGTGGCACTGTGCAAAGTGTTGGTATATAAAGGCAAAAGTGAAATAGCCCCTGTAGACAAAGAGCTTTCTTAAGACCTGGCTTTGACTCCTGCTTCCACCATCTAGGAGCTGTGTTATTTTGGGTAAGTCACTTCCTCTCTTTGAAACTTAGTTTCCTCACCTGCCAGGGTGAACTTACAATATTCATTTTACCTACCCGACACGGTTGTTTTGAAAATAAAATTTGATCACCAATGCAAAAGTACTCAAAGGATGTTAAAATGCTATGTGAGACAGATGGTAGCACAATGGATAGATCACTGGTCTTGGAGTAAGAAAGTCTTGAGTTCAAATCCAGCTCCAGATACCAGCTGTATGATCCTGGAAAAGTCACTTAACTTCTGTTTGCCTATTTTCTTATATGTAAAATGAGATGATAAGATGCTGGAATGGTTTGCCATTTCCTTCTCCAGCTCATTTTACAGCTGAGTAAACTGAGGCAAAGAGGGTTAAATGACTTGCCCAGGGTCACACAGAGAGTTAAGTGTCAGAGGCTGGATTTGAACTCAGTTCCTCTGACTCCTGGTTTGGCACCACCTATTTGCTTTAAAGCTTGAAAAATACTTTACAACTAGTATCCCGTTTCATCTTCACAACCACCCTGAGAGATAGGTGTTATTATTATTATTTCACTTTTATAGACAAGGAAACTGAGACAGACAGTACTGGAATTTTAACCTCATCTAGGTTGAAGAGGAAACAATGTATATATCGGAAGACATTTAGGAGTCTTCTGAACTTCTAGAGAGATGAGAAAACTGAGGGATAGAGTAGGGAAGGGACTTTTAGAAGGGTGTATTGATTAAAATCAGGAAGGTAAAACAACCTTGAGATATCATTTTACACCTTCCAGATTGGTTAAAGATAGAAAGGGAAAGTGCCAAATGTTGGAGAAGATGTGGAAAAATTGGGACATTAATTCATTGTTAGTGGAATTGTGAACTGATCCAACCATTCTGGAAAGCAATCTGGAATTATGCCCAAAGAATTATTAAACTATGTATACCTTTTGACCCAACAATACCACTGTTTGGTCTATTTCCAAAGATGATTAGGGAAAAATGCAAAGAACCTAAATGCTCTAGAATATTTATAGCAGCTCTCTTTGTGGTGGCAAAGAAATGGAAATTACGGGGATGTCCATCAATTTGGGATTGGCTAAACAAGTTGTGGTATATGATTGAAATGAAGTGCTACTGTTCTATAAGAAATGGTGAGCTCGACGAGTTTAGAAAAGACTTGCACGAAATGATGAAAACTAAGATGAACAGACCCAAGAGAACACTCTATACAGTAACAGCAATATTGTTTTAAGAATGACTCTAAGTAAACAAGTTATTTTGTCTATCGTAATACCCAAATTAACTATGAAGAATGCATTGAGAAAAATGCTTTCTGCATCTAGAGAAAGAACTGATAAATAGAAGTATATATAGAATAATTTTACATATATACCTATCTATATATGTGTGTGTATATGCATAAGTGCATATAGATATGTGTGTATACGTGTATACATATACATATATTTATCTCTAATGGGAAGGGGAGGACAAATTTATATGATAATTTTATTGTATATTTGAAAAGAATACCGAGTTGTTCATAGCAGATTTGCAGTTTCTTGTACGATCATCTTTTTTTATTCTACTCTGTTATGGAAACGCTTGTTTTATTCCATAAATTAAAAATAAAATGGCAAAAAGAAAAGACAAAGAAAAACTGTACACCAACAATTGTAAACAATAATCAAATTATGTTCTTATTGGGACAGAGGATTCTGTCACATCTCCCAACCTAGATACCAGCTTTATCTCAGCATTGGCTTTTTTTTGGCTGCCATGTCATATTGTTGTCTCTCATTGCATCCCCTAACACATGCAGATCTTTTCTATCATTCTTGCTATCTATCAACAATCTTTACCTGTGCATTTTTTTAAAATGCAAGCGTAGGATTTTTACATGTTGTTTCAACAATCTGGCTAGCAGCTCCTGTGGGGGTGTAAGACCCACCCACAGCCAGCACCCCGAAAGCTGCCAGCATGCTGCAAAAACACAGGTTCTTTTGATCTGCCTTAATAAGGAAAGCAAGGTGAAGGGGTTGGCAAGCTTACTTTAATTCAGCATACAAATATCATTCACTTAGTTCAGGGGGAAAAGCCAGCACCCTGAACTTCAGAGCAAATTACAAACAAATTACAAACATCAACAGACAGACCCAATACAGATTCATAGTTACCAACAGCTAGGTTCATCCCAGGAGCTCAGAACAAGGGCTGGCCCAGAGTCACGTGCACCACCACTGCTGCGGCTAAGAGCTCCGAGGAAGAAGAGGCCAACCCCTGGCTTTTATATCTTTGTCAGCGTCAGGGGTGAGTCACACATGCCACTCACCCACGTGACCTAAAATCGTCACAAAGAGGCAGACTGAAACCCACTTGGTCTAATAGCCTCTGCTGCTCCAGGCATGTAAACTAGGCCCTCCCTGGAGTTAGCCCCACCTTGGGCCCCACCTTAGTTGCCAATCCACACCCACATAGGTTTTACACCTAATAGGGGTTTGGGCCTGGGGCTTAGCACTTAGTAAGACTCAATGAAATACACTGAATTACTCAACAGAACCAAAAGCCAAACTCTTCAAGGGCACTTGTTGAACTAAGTGCTAAGGAGCCCATTTTGCTTACCAACACATGTATCCCTATTAAAGTCATCATCTCACATTGGGCCCATTGTTCTAGCCTTAACATACATTTGGATCCTGATTTGGTCATACTATGTGTTAGGCATCCCTCTTGGTTTTGTGCTACCTGCCAACTTTATAAACATTCCATTTTATAAAGGACTCAGATAAACTGGAGCACAGGCAGAGTAGAGGGGCAACAATAATGAGGAGAACTTGAAACTATGAGGACATGTTCAGGGAATTGGGTGTCTTTGGCTTGTATAAGAGAAAACTTGAAAGGGATGTGAGTGAGGTCAGTAAATACATGAAAATCTGTTATACATAAGAAAGAACTCTTCTACACTGCCATCTTAAGTATTTGCTTTTTCTTGGTTTGGAGAAATAAACACACTAGTCATTGCAACCCAGGAAACTGCTTCACTGGGCAACAGACTGATTCTGTATGTACAGAGGGATGTACAGTTTTATTCTGAGGGAGACAAAGGGAAAGGAGTCCTCTTCCCCAACTAGGTGTATGCTTTCTCTAAATTATTGCAATACTCTGTATTATTACATGATGTTACATTTAATTTAAATGTAAAAAAAGAACTAGAGAAAGTTTACCTAATGGATCTTTGACTATAATTGTGGTGTGTGGGTCATGGAAGACTAAATAATAGATAGAATTAGTCAAACGTGGTTAAACAGATGATGCACATGTGTATAATCTTAATTTACCTTAGCTGTCTCTTTCTATATTTCCTCTCTCATTGTGTACATGAAAGGGGCATGCTCTATCCAGATGCTCCCAATTTTTTTTAATCTAGCAATTGTCCTTTACTCCCCATAGCCAATCAGTTTTCAAGTCTTTTTGATGCAATATCCATCATACTTAGCTTCTCTATTTATCTCACAACCACTTTAAACAGACCTTCATCCCTCTTGCATGGACTAGTGCAATATCTTCCTAACTGATCTCCCAACATCCAACCTCTTTCCTCTATAATCTATCCTTCAGACAACTCCTATGTTGATATTCAAAAAGTATATAGGCCATGCTAGTCTCCTACTCAGCAAACTTCAGTCATTCCCTATTGGGTGTGTGGAGTGTTTAGGGAGGACTTCTCGTGTGAGGGCTTACCAAGCCATTTTCAGAGCTGCTCATCCACCTGAAGTGTCCAGCTGTCACCAACTCTCATCTGTGACTCCAAGATGCTGTAGCATGCGCAGTAGCCACACTCCAGTAAAAGCATCTCAGTAGAGGGTCTAAACCAGGTTGCTCAAATCCATCCACGAGTTAAAAGGACGTCTACCTCCAGTATGTGAAGACTTTCTCCCCGAGGAACGGGCAGATAAAAGCACTTCGTTTCAAGGTCCTGCAGCAGGTGCTCTGGAGCACTTAGAGCTTGGTCAAACATCAAAGACACCAAGGTCATCCACTACACTGCTGACTTCTGTTCTGCCATTGGACTTAGATAACTCTGGAAGAGAGACTGAGGCTGACAGCTTTGCGCTACTCTGCCTCACCTAAATCCAATTCACACACAAGTCAAAGCACCATCCTGTGATGCCATTGGTCCTCTTCAAAACCAAAGACACAGCATCATCCTTAAGACAAAACATAACCTCCTCAGTCTGACACATTAAACCCTTCATATCTGCCTTTAATGTATCTTTTCAGTCTCATCACCCATAACTCCCCTCAAATTCCAGCCTAGTAGATCTATTATTATTTTCTACGGATTCTATTTCATCTGATATATTCATGCTTTTGCAAAGGAAGTCCCTCTCTGTGCCTGAAATGTTCTCCATCCTCACCTTTGCTCCTTAGTCCCCTGGGGAAGGCCTAGCTCAAATGCAACCTTCCACAAGGGATCTTCCTGATTCCTCCAGTCATTAGTAAAACCTGAAACCATTTTGATTATATTTTTCATTTACTCAGATCTGTGTACATGTTGTTTTCCCTTAGAGTGAACAATCTATGAGGGCAGGGATTGTTTTGTTTTTATTTTTGTATCTGTAGTACTTAGCACTGGGGGCTAGCCATATAGTGGGTACTTAATGAATGCTTGTTAAGTTGAATTGAAAAGTTAAATGGATTGCCTTATAAAGTAGTGCATTCTCTGTTACTAGAGTTCTCTAAGCAAATATTAGATGACCACTTATGATATTACAGACTGATTCTGCTTAGGCAGGTTATGGACTAGAAGGTTTCTAAGTTCCGGTTCTAACAATTTTATAGCACTGATACTAGGGTACTTAGATGCAGAGAAATCTTATATACTATAGTTATTCGTACCACAACAGTTTATTAATAACCTTCGATGTTTGAGATTCTGTTGGGGGAGATACAAAGATTTTTAAAGGCACAATCTCTGTTCTCGAGTAGGTTAATAATTTATTTGGAGAGACAAGATTAATGCACGTGAAATAGTGCAAAAGATTTCCTCCTCAGCTTTGGTTACAAGGTAGTGAGGCATTATTTCTCTTCACTGGAGTTCTTTGGGGAATTATTGGATGACTACTTTCTAAGAATACTAAAGGGAGAAGATTTCTATTTAAAAATAGGTTGGACTAAAAAATCTGAAGTCCCTTGGATATCTAACAGAAGAATAACAGAAATATGAAACTCCTGAGGCCTATTTCTGTTTCTCTGTCCAATTTTTATCTCTCCCTTCCGTCAATCTCCTTCCCCCAATGTCTTAGTAAAATGTGAATCCTCTGAAGGCAGTTTTTGTTTGTCTCCTCACTCCCCCTCCCCACAAATGACACAATCCTTGGCACATTGGCATTTAAAAATTTCTCATTGAATCAAATTGATTAATTAATACTCTAGCCCCAACCCTGTAATGTAATCAGTCCACTTAGTTGGAAAAAAATTGGTAAACAATCTCTTTATCCCTTGGCTCAACTTGTAGGCCTTCACAGTTTGAATAGAAGAGAACAGATCTATGCACTCCCAAATCAGGTGATGTCACTACTCTTCTGTTTGTTTAAGGTTTTGGAGGAGTGGGTGTGAATGTCATAGAGTTTTAAGAGCTGGAAAAGACTTTGGATTTTAGTCCAAATGTACCTAAACGAGATCCCCTAGCCAACATCCTCAATAGCTAATGAGAATTATCTTTGTAATAATAATAACGATTAATAATATTAATAATAATAATTGCCAGCATTTATATAGCACTTTAAGGTATATAAAGTACTTTACAAATATCATCTCATTTTGTACTCAAAATAACTCTAGCATGATGGAGACATTATCCCCATTTTACAGATGAGAAAATTTAGGCAGACGGAGGTTAAATTAATTACCTGGGATCACCCACCTTCAGAGAATCCAGATTTGAACTCTAATCTTCTTCATTCCAGTTTTGGCATTCCTTCCATTGCACCACCTACATCTCTCGGATTCTTCGGACTCTGTGATATTGTTATCTGGGTTTAGGCCTTCTCTGCCATCCACACATTAGATAGAACACTCCTTAGAAACAAGGATTTTTTCTTATTTCATCATGGTACCCTTTATGCCCATCACATTACATTACAAAGAGTAGGAATTTAGTGTGTTTCCTTGTTTCTGTTGTTTTTTGAATGCACAGAGCAGGCCACCAAACTCCTTTAATTCTCAACGGCTTCTCTCAAACTGAGAAGACACAATCACTATTTTGACTGTGTTACTCAATTCCATTCTAGTTTAGTTGAAACAAAGACTATGTGGAAGGGAGTAGTATGAGATAAGATCAGACAAGAAGAGTCTAAAACTAAATTGTGGAGGGTCTTGAATGCCCACATGAGGAGATTATCCTTTATTTATTGGGCAAGTTGGGCATATTCAATTCAAGGGAGTAAAACTCTTTTATTAAATACCTACTAACTCTAACCCTAAAGGGCAGGTAGGTGGCAAGGTGGATAGAGTGCTGGGCTTGGAATCAGGAAGACTCACCTTTCTGAGTTCCAATATGACCTCTATGACTTACTACCTGCATGACTCTAGGCAAGTCACTTGATTCTGTTTGCCTCAGTTTTCACATCTCTAAAATGAGCTGGAGAAGGTGAAGCACTCTGGTATTTTCTGCCAAGAAAACCCCATTGGGGTCATGAAGAGTCAGACAAGACTGAAGAACAACAAAAACCCCTCTAATCTTAACCATAATTAGTCACAAGGCAATATTTTAGGCAAGAGTTACAAAGAAAAAATAAAAATTGCTGATCTCAAGAAGTTTATCTTCTTCTGGGAGGACATATCATGTGTAGGTAAGTAAGCACAAAGAATATACAAAATTATGTAAAGTAGTTATATGTGGGTCATGTATGTATGTCCACATGTGTTGTCTAAATGTAGCTCATTGGAAAGAATGAACAGATCTATCTCTGGAAAGTCATCCAACCTTCCCCAAAGAAGAGATTACTTCTTGCTTGGAGGGGAGGAGGTGATTGGAGCCACAAAGCTGGCTGCACTGTTCTCCTCAGAGAGTGGGTAATAGACTAATTGTATAACTCTCTACCCATGGATGGTACTGACATGCTATGTATGGTCCACAGGGTCTGGAAGAGTTGGGCACAATGGAACCTTCCATGACTGAACTAAACAACAACAGCAAAAATACCTTTCTGTTCACTGCTACACCAATATTGTTAATCAAGAGAACATTTTTTTTTCTGCTTTCTAGACACTTTCCTGGTCACTATGCCTTAAAAGGAAAAACAGTGCTTCAAGCAACGTACAAAAGTTTGATACTAGTTACATAAAAGATCATCATAAATAAGGAATAAAGGCGTTTATCCAAGAAGACAAAGAAAACTGAGACTTTCTATAGATTAGAATACACTACGTAATACATAAGAGTGATTGAGTTTTCTCTCTGGTCAGAGGGAAAGAGACAGAAAGCTGGGGAGATAGGGAGACAGAGACAGAGAGACAGAGATGCAGAGACAGAGATAAGAGAGATGCTGATCCCACCCAAACAGAGTAAGCTAGAAACCAGAGACAGGGAGAAACACTAGCTTCTCCACATTTTGACTGCTTTCTCTCTCCAGGCTTCTCTCCCTGAAAAGAGCCTGGGACCCTGTATATTCTTTTTAGAAGTGATAAACCAGGTCTCTCATCTCTCAAACTCTTACCAATTCCACCCTTCCAACAGGAATACAGAGATGAATAATCCTTATCTAGCCAAGCATAGATGCTGTGTTACATATGCAAAGGGAAAGAGAGCTCTAGATTTATCAGGAAAGGCTTCATTAAGAAGGTGGCACCTGAGATGTGCTTTAAAGGAAGCTTTGTTTTTGAGAAATGAAAATAATAAAGGAGTTCATTCTAGAGATAAGGGGCCGATTATGTAAAGGCATGGAGGAAGAAGATAGAAGCTTGTGTGTGGTGAGCAGGTCAGCTTGACCAGAGTGAAAAAATGTGGGAAGGAAAATAGTACAAAATAAGATTAATAATAAATAAGTCCTTTCCCACTCAAGAACCTGTAATCCTCAGATTTTTTGGAAGATTGCATTTGCAAAGCACCTTTCTACCTTTCATGGCATTTTCCTATCTATTCCTATTAATTTGATTCTACTAGAAATCTTGGGGAGTGGTCAAGGAAGCCATTATTGCCCTCTTTTATCTAGTAAAGAAACTGAGGTAGGTCAAGGGACCTCAAGGGATTGGCACAAAGTGTTAGGACTATAATCAAAGTCTTAGGATCACTGATACAGTCAACTTGAGTTAGATATTAAAAAAAAGCAAAAAACTTCAGAATGCAAGCTTGTCCATTTTTTACCAGTCCACTAAAATGGACTGCCAAGGCGGACTTACTGGAAACTTGAAAATAACCTGACATTGATCTGTCACATGTGATCCGAATCAGAAGGCAGCTCTATGAAACTAAGCCTTTGACTTTGCAAGCCCATTGTTCTCAGGAACACTCTAGTGGAAAGAGCACAAAGCATTACTTTTTTATTTTGCCACTAGCTATGTGACCTCAGATGAGACAATTAACTTTTATGTGCTTCAATTTCCTCATTTTTAAAGCAAGGTTAATAGTATCAGTCCTAAGCTGCTTTCTGGGGTGATTGCGAGGCTCAAATGAGATCAGAGATTCAAAATTATGGATGTATTAACATCTTTCCCTCCTCACCTCCTTTGTATGTCCATCCAAATCCTGTGTCATCTCCCCTCCTCCCTCCAAAGGTGAAGGGAGGAGGGGTGATGCACAGCTAGAAACCAGCAGAATGACTGATAAATCCACAGAGGTAACCACTAAGCAGAAAGAGAATTGTACTGATTTGTGTGTGATTATTTCCTTATATAGCTCACTCCAGAGTAGTATTTTCAGAGGTATGTGAGATTTGCTCATCCAGATGGTTGCATTTGGAAAAGATGAGAAGTCCCTTTGTTTATATATGCAAAACACTTTACATACCTTAAAATGCTACACAAATGTTAGCTGATTACAACTACTTCTACTATTTCTGCTATTTTTATTACAACTGTTACTCTCAAACACCCAGGAGTATATTATACAAGAGTACAAGTTCCCAAGTTCTGACATCTCTTGTCAGACCTAGGTTCTGGCCAGACTAATTGATCCTGATTTGACCTCATATGGCCTGCAGCTCAAAAGTATCCTCACTTGGTGATCACAAGAAGCAATACAGGGACGCTCTCAAGGTCTCTCCTAACAACTTTGGAATTGATTGTGTGACATGGCACAGGACTGCCCAGCATCACATGCCCACATCAGAAAAGGTTCTGTGTTCTATGAGCAAAGCAGAATTGAAGTAGCTCAAAAGAAATGTGAGATGTTCACATATAGAGAATCCATCCCAAAGATTCACATGGACTATTTGTGCCTGACCTGTGGTAGAGCATTCCAAGCTCATCTGATCCACCACTGGACACACTTTAACTTGACCCTAGCATAGTAATATCACTTTAGTTCTCTTCAAGAACGAAGGACAGCAACCAACCAACCTACAGCAGCCTGGCATCTGAAAAATAGGGACCTTTGTGTCTATGCCAGAAGATAGTCCATGTCCTCCAGTGTAGCACTGTCTTGATGTCAGTAGATTGATTATAATAACAACAGCTAACATTTATATGGCACTCTAAAGTTTGCAATGTACCTTACATATGCTAGTTCATTTGATCTTCACAACAACTCTGTGAGGTAGATGCTATTATTATTCCCACTTCACAGATGGTGAAACTGAGGCAGAGGTTAAGTGACTTGCTCAGGGCTACACAACTAGTAAGTGTCTAAGGAAAGTATAGAAATCATGTCTTCCTGATTCGAAGTTTCGCACTCTGTCTACTTTAAAACCTAGCTGTGCCATCACTAGGTAAGTTCCTTATGAGGATGACCTGTGTTTTGTTTCCTCAAGTGCACATTATCCATGAGTTAAAGTCCAGCTCGAGCCCATCCTCTCCCATGAAGCTCTTTCTCATTGTTCTAGCTCGCACCGGTACCTTCCTTCTCCAAACTCACTGAGGGATCACTCAAGAATATCTTTCTGCAGCCCTTCATTTTGTATGTGGAGAAATTGAGGTGCAGAGTCAAGCCAAGTGAACAAGCATTTCTGAAGCATTTACTTTGTGCAAGCACTGGGTTAAGCCCTGGGAATACAAACACAAGCAGAAAGAAAGACAACCCTTGCCTTTGATGAATTTATATTCTAATGAGGGAAGACGACACATAAAAAGGGGGCTGAAAAGGGAGAGGGGAGAGGGACTAGATTCAGGTACCTAGAACAGGTATTATTAGAAAACAAATTGGGAGAGTTAGGAGTACAACCTGGCGAGGAATGGTGGCCTGTGCTTCCTCATTAAAATAGTGCTTTATCAAGGAACAAGCCAATCAGAGGGAGTAGCTGCAGGAGGAGAGGGCACTTCTAGTGTATGAAAAAGAGAAGTGAAATGAGCTTCCAGGGTGAAGAAGTTACTGGGGGAATTATAAAGAAAGACCAAGAAAATAAGGAGTGTGGCCAAGTGATTTGTTCAAGGTCATATAGTTTCAAAAAGATAAAAGCATTATATACATATCCAGTAAGTTTTCCTAGACTCTCACATCCTGCCTTCTTCCCACCCCATTCAACTCTTCTGTAGTCTATTCAATCCTTTCCCTATGCAGTGGAACAACTCTATAGCTTTCTATGACCATGGAGCTGGGAGAGGTTAATGCTATTGGACAAGGCTCAGCTCAGGAACAGAACCCCAGACACCTCCAGGATCTACCCCAGGCCCTAAACATAGGCCACTATTACTAGAAATCCAGACACCAGAGAGTTACCTTTAGGGCTGGGTCAAGGATACAGCCTACGACCAATTACATAAATATCAGATCTCTTGACAATGATACTTCATCTTTGGAACTGTGGACATTAAACCCAATTTTCCTCCCTCTGTGTTTGAAAGAGAACTGAGATGCTGCCTGTTATGAAGAATACTCTTGAGAGTAGGATTCCCAGTTAAAAATAGTTATAATACTGTACATTTACATCCTCTGGCTAGCAAACTCTCATCTCTCTCAGTGAATCTGAGTGACACAGAACTTGCTGCCTAACCAACCACTCTAAGACTTCCAATTTTCTCATACCTATATACCTCAGCCTACTCTTCCATTTGAAACTCCCTTTCTATTGTTAATATATTTTCCTTTGTCTTAGGCTTTTTCCTGTTACATTCAATACTTCTAATACTTACAGAGAAATAGCTCTGTGCATTCCTGGCAATACTTTCCAGTCTTATATGCATCTTCTCTCCTGTCCCCAGGAGCAGGGGGAAGCATGCTTCTTGGTCCCCATTTCCATTTTTAGATCCTTCCTCTGTCACCACAACTCAGTATATTATTACATCAGCAACTCCTCCTTTGAGGTTTCCTTTATCAGTCTGTCTAGACCCTGAGGCAGTTATTTATCAATATCTAAATAATTTTCTCTTCTTTTTCAAGGGGTTTTGTACATGACTGATGGTCTTCCTTGCCTTGGGACTTAAACATATTTGCTAATGTTTTCTCAAGCATCTTGGCCTTCTGTTTTCTCATCTTCTCAGTTTCCATGATTTATTTCACTCTGACTCAGTGGCACAATGGAAGATCTCAATCTCACTATCCCCTATGGGTGCTCCATATCCATGTTTGAAAATTTTGAAATGCCACTATTAGATTGTAACCACCTACTATTCACTCTTCACCTATGTCTCACTTTTCCTAAACCTATTATTTGTCCCTCCTCCAAGGGTGTTTGTTCTTAGGCCTCTACCCTTGTTCTGCTTTCATATTCTCAACTTCTCAGTCTTAACCCTATATTTAAATATGTCCAGTCTTATACTGTGCTCTATTCTCACATCCTTCCCCAACATCCTGGCTATTAACACCCTTTCAAACCCAATCCATGGATTATCTTCAGTATCTGCCTTCTCTACTCTTTCTCATGTGCTGCTAAATAGTGCTGGAAGAAGCCAAACTATTTTGATTGAGTTTGCTTCAAATTTATGTTACCGAATGTCAATCAGACACCCATTACAGCAAGGCAATCTTTTTTACTCTTCCTAACTAATTCTATCACATTTCCCATGTTGATGCTTTCAGATTTTTTTCTTCTCTCTCAAACCTCTAACACTTAATCACAGCCAAGGACCTTACCTCACTGCATTGAGAAAAGAACGACTATCACCTTGACCTGTGTCTTCTTTTCTATTCTACATCCCCAAATTCCTTGACATAACCATGTGCTCTCTTTCCATTTGCTACAATCTCAGATAAAGGGATAGTCCTTTTCCTCACCTTGGCCCTTTGTCTACTTGTGCCCTTGACACCATTCCCTCCTGTCACCACTGGCCTGTGACTGTCCTCCTTTTAATTTTAGTTTTCCATTTTTCTACAAATGTGTCTATTGCCCCTACCCTTTAAAAAATAAAAACACCTTCACCTTCTATTCTCTTAAACTAATGTGTTATATTTCTCTTCTCTCTGCCCTTTTTAGTGAAATGCCTTGTAAAAGCCATCAACACTGATTGCCTTTACTTCTCTTCTCCCTCACTCTCTACTCCTTGAACTCTGTCTTCTGATCACATCACTCAACTGCAACTATTCTCTATATGTAACCAATAGAATGCAAATTCCTTGAAGGCAAGAACTGGTTTATTTTTGATTTTGTGTCTTTAGCACCTAGCACATAGTAAGCATCTAATAAATATTTTAGAATAAATGCATGAATTATTATTTCTGTATCCTTATATTGATGGTCTCTCATTTTACTCATCTCATCTGATAATTTATATCTATCTATCTATCTATCTATCTATCTATCTATCTATCTATCTATCTATATCTATATACGTGTGTGTGTGTGTGTGTGTGTGTATGTATGTATATTTCCCCTTCCAGTAATCATGCTCAGGAATATCTGGTGTTTGGCTAACTTCATAGAACAAAGGCTTTCAGACCAGGCCTGGGCTTACTTCAGTCTTAAAATATATACTCTTCTTCTTCCCTTACCCTAAAATATTATACCACCTTAAAACTGAACAGTAGACTTTTTTTTCCTTTGGGTAAGTGTGTCCTTTGTCCTGGCATCTGCTCAGGTGGTTTCACTTACTAATGTCTTGACTCTTGCCCCTTAGCTGGGTGTACGATCTTGTCTATAGTCTGTCCCCTTCCTCTGTGGCTCTGAAGAAGACATTGGAGTTAATCATTTGTCAAAGTGCTTGAACACTCTGATGAAATGACAGCCATCCCTTCCACAATGCAGGGCTTAGAGTCATGTACCTGTGATCTGCAAAATCCTAGTAAAAGTTTGTCCTCCCTTCATACCAGAGAAGAAATCTGAATTATTTTGGTATTAAAAGAAAATACATTGATATTATACAATACTATACACATATTTTATGCATTTCTGAGTTTCTAAGCTTTTTCTGTGTCATCTGATGGCCTTTGTGTGTCATCTGCAGCTTCTACAAAACTCAAAAAAAATTCCCATTTAATTTCTTAGGCTGACTCTCATATTGAAACTGCGATGGGGAAGGTCGTGATGTGGAAGAGATAACTGTATATGATTTAGCAAAGTTGCACAGTGAGTTAGAAGGAAAACCAGCACTAGAATATAGGTCTCCAGTCTCCCAGTATTGTGTTGTTAACTTAAAGTGCGCTTTTCCTTAATACCAGATTTTTTTTTCAGTGGTAGAGGGATAAAGAGAAAAGTTCTTTTCCAAAACAAACTTGAAAGTAAGTGAAATGTAACACTCTCAACAAAAACTCCCTCACTCTTTTCTCAGTCCTGTTTCTTTCCTTCCCCCACATTCATGTGCACACAAACATCAATTAACAACATTCTGCCGACTAGATTTCCCAGTAACAGAAGTGAATGTTTCATTAAGCATTGAGTTCCCTCTCACTGGAGATATTCAAGTAAAGTTACTATGCCCACTTGCCAGGAATTCCTACATCACATATGAAATTGGACTCAATGACCTGTAAAGCCTTCTCTAACTCCAGGAATCTTTGAATCCATTCTTTCCCCCCATTTTGCAGCTATTTCATCCTCTGGAAATGATGTTACAATAGGTGATCTTTTAAGTTCCCTGTCAGCACTGACAGTGCCTATATTCTATATCATAGCTATTTTTTTCTTCTAACATAAAATGTTCTATATCCTAAGGTCCTTTCCATATCTAACATTCTATTCTATATTCTGTGTTTCACCATTCTATGCCCTAAAGTCCTTTCCAATTCTCACTTTTATTATTATTCAGTCTAATATTTTATCTTCTATCAATCGATTTTCTAATGTCCTTTCTATCTCTACCATTCCAGATGCTAACATTTTATTTTCTAAATTCCTTTCTAAAGCTGATATTTTGAAATTCTATGTTTATAAACCCCAGTTTGCTCCTTTCACCTCTGTCGATGCTGTCCTAAACCTCATAGATATCTTTTATCTTCCCCCCTGGCCTGGTCATTGTTTTCATCATCTGTTTGGATTTTTCTGTCTATTTATTTTCATTGCTGTTTCCCTCTCAGGCAGCTCTGAACTTGTTTACACTGAGATGCCGTCACTCTCCTTTGGGTTTTACTGTAATTTCTCTGTGGTTGTTTATTTCTTTCACTTACTTTCAAGTTTGCTTTGGGAGAGAATTTTCTCTTTATCCTCCTACTGTTAAAAAAAATTTCTGGAAATGAGGAAAAGGACCATTTAAGGCCAGGAACACTGAATTAGGAGACTGGAGACCTATGGTCTAGTACTGATTTTCCTACTAACTAACGATGCTTAATCATATAATCTCTCTGATCTTTATTTTCTTCATCTTCAAAGTGAGGGTGGTAGACTACATTATCTCTAAGGACCTCTCCAACTTTAGTATTTGATAAGATTTCTTCTAGGTCAGATGTTATATATTAACTCAGTATCCATCCTATTTATTCCATCAGCCATAGACAACTATTAAGGGCCAAATTGTGCAGAGTATTATGTTAGATGCTGAAAAACACAATTTTATTTTTGATGTAGCATCTGTCCTCAGGCAGCTTACAGTCTAACATGGGGTTAAGTCAGAATACTATAATCTTTCCTGCTTAAGTCTTTTGTGTTATATATTGTACTTTCCATATCTAATAACATGTCTTCATTGCTCTGAGCCTCTGAGTCCTAAAGTTCATTCCAGCTTTGAAATCTTGTATTCTGTGCTTCATAATCCATTTCAACCATCTAACATTCCATGGAACACTGAATTTCAGAACCTTGACCAGCTCCTAAAACATCATTTCTTCCCCCAGGAAACTGACCTGAGTTTTTGATGCCCTATCCCATGTACTGAACTCCGATGTACTCAAGAGATTTTTCTGGCTAGCACAATGACTTCCCTGAAAAAATAGGAGACAGGGTTGTCACCTCACAGAGATGTAAAAGCACAGGGAATGTCTGCCAGATAGAATCATATAACTGTAGGATTTAGAGCAGGAAGAGTCTTCTTATCATATCTAG
The DNA here is from genome assembly GCA_028646595.1 of Phalanger gymnotis. NCBI lineage: Eukaryota > Metazoa > Chordata > Mammalia > Diprotodontia > Phalangeridae > Phalanger > Phalanger gymnotis. The sequence continues at coordinate 88,130,660 of CM053622.1, forward strand.
TTCAAGGACTTCATTTTTATAGTTAAAAAAAAACTGTGTCTCAGAGATGTTCCCAAGTTCATTTGCAAATACATGGAAAATTAAAGATTTGAATCCAGGTCTTCTGATTCCAAATCCAATGTTCTTGCTATATACATCATACATACATACAATGTATTCATCTAGGTATGCTACCCTTATATGTAGGTCTATGTGACGTGATTTCAAGTTCACCAATAATAGGTCTATGTCTTCAAAAAATCTCTCCCTGACTTGCTCCCTGATATATTATTAAGATAGGACAGGGTCATTTTTTTGAACACTTGGAGATAGGATTTAGCATGGAAATACCCTTGGGAATGTGTTTTAAATTCACAGTAAGGTAAAATGAATAATGTTGCATCCTTACATTAAAAGTCATTGAGTTGAGCAAAATCATTTTTATTAGATGAGGGAGCTCAGGCCCAGAAAAGAAAAGTGCTCATCTAGGACATTTGGCAGATTAGAAACAACAATGGAGTTAGAACCTCCTGGACGCCAGGATTCCTGATTCAGTTCTCTATACCATGAGATTGGCTGGAAGCTGATATTATCTGGAAATAATGTTTTTACTTTTGAAAGAGTTTCATATAGAACATTTTTAACAACCCTTATAACATCTCTGTGATACAGTCAAGGTACTATCATTCCCATTTTACAGATGAGAAAATTGTAGCTCAGGGATGAAAAATAATGTGTTCAAGCTTGTACATTTATTGAATGCCATATAACGTAAAATCGTAGGAGGCTAAATCTGGAAGGAACCATCACATTGCCTATTATGGTGTATATAATACTATACTGTAATAATACTATATATGTATATATATATAATGCTATATATAGTAGGATGTATAATGTATAGTGGGATATATATAGTAGGGTATATAATGCTGTGGTATAATTTATTACTTTATTTTGCAATCCTTGATGTTTTGCACTTTTTAAATACAGCATTTTATTTTTCTTAATTACATTGAAAGATAGTTTTAACATTCATTCAAAATTTTTCCCCCTCACCTCACATCTTCCCAAGATGGTAAGAAATTTGATATATGTGTGTATATCGATATCTATTTCTATATCTATATCTACATAGATACATATACACACGTATACATCTATATACACATGTGTATATATGTATGTATACATATACACATGTATATATGTATGTATACACACACAATCATTTAAAACATTTCCATATTATTCATGTTGTGAAAGAAGAAACAGACTAAAAGGAAAAAATCATGAAAATTTTTTTTAAAGTGGAAAAATAGCGTGCTTCAATCTGCATTCAGACTCCATTAGTTCTTTCTCTGGATGCCGATAGCATTTTTCATCATGAGTGCTTTGGAACTGTCTTGGGTCATTGTGTTGTCAAGATAAGCTAAGTCATTCACAGTTGATCATCACAAAATATTACTATTATTCTATACAGCGTTCTCCTGGGTCTACTCACTTCCCTTTGCATCACTCCATGTAAGTCTTTCCAGGTTTTTCTGAAATCTGCCTGCTTGTTATTTCTTACAGCACAATAGTATTCCATTACATTCATATACTAGAACTTATTCAGCATTGATGGGCATCCCCTCAATTTCCAGTTCTTTGCCATCACAAAAAGAGCTGTCACAAATATATTTCTACAAAGAGGTCATTCCCCCCTCTTCTTTTTTAAATATCTTTTGGGGATACAGACCTAGTTGTGGTATTGCTAGATCAAAGGATATGCACAGTTTGATTGCCTTTTGGGCATAGTTCCAATTTGCTTTCCAGAATGGTTGTATCCATTCACAACTCCCCCAACAGTGCATTAGTGTCCCAATTTTCCCACATCTCCTTTTCCATTTCTGTTATATTAGACAATCTGATAGGTAGGAGGTGGTACCTTAGAGTTCTTTTAATTTGTATTTCTCTAATCAATAGTGATTCAGAGCATTTTTTCATATGACTATAGACAGTTTTTGTTTCTTCATCTAAAAACTGCCTGTTTGTATCCTTTGACCATTTATCAATTGTGGAATGGCTTTTATTTTTATAAATTTGACTCAGTCCTTTATATATTTGAGAAATGAGGCCTTTATCAGAGACACTTGCTACCAAAATTGTTTCCCTGCTTTTCTTCTAATCTTGGTTGCATTGCTTCTGGTTTTGGAAACACTTTTTAATTTAATATAATCAACATTATCCATTTTACATCAAGTATTACTCTTTAGATGTTTTGAAATTCTGTGCTGAAAACAGTGGGCGCTTAATAAATGTTTGTTTAATTGAACTATGCTACGAAGAAGAGTAAGATAGATGAAAGCAGAGCTCTAGGAAAAGCACTATTTAAAATAATTCTGAGGTGTTTTGCTACAGTAACATTCAGCTATGATGAAGACATATTCCTCCTTGGTCCTGATGCCGAAAATAGCACTTAACATCTCCTATTCTATTTCCATGTGCTTTCACATACAAGTGGGGTCAGGCAGAAAGAGAAAGGGAGAATGAACAGAATATTTCCCTATTCCAAAAGAAGAGGCTAGGGGACAACATTATAGGCCAAGGAGAACCTGTGATTTTGTGAACATCCATATATCTATGTCAGGAAGGATATGTAACTACATCTATCTATCTATCTATCTATCTATCTATCTATCTATCTATCTATCTATCTACCTATCTAGGTATCATTGTTTTTGTTGGTTGTTGTGGTCATTTGTCCTTTATTCTCAAAGAAGACCGATGGCATCAGGAGGGTGATGACTTGACTTGCAAGTGAATCAGATTTAAGTGAGGCAGGGTGTTGCAACAATTTGGCTAGCAGCTACTGTGGGAGTGAAAGACCAACAAAACAAGGACTCTGCCAGCACAGGTTCTTTTGATCTGCTTTACTAAGGAAAGTGATGTTAAGGGCTTAACAATCTTATTTCAATCCAACATACAAATGTCATTTACTTAGTTCAGGGGAAAAAGCCAGCACCCTGAACTTCAGACCAAGTACAAACAAGTTACAAACATACACAATATAAACAGACCAGATCACAATTCATAGTTACCAAGAAACCACCAACATCTGGATTGATGAGCCGGGAGGCTCTTAGAGCGTCTGCCCAGAATCCCATGCCAACACTCCAGGAGTGAGAGCCTCAAGCAAATAGTGCTGTTTTCTCTTTTTATAGTCTTTGGATGTCATCAAATGTCATCAGAGTGACCAGAACTTAGGTGCCTACTATTGGCTCTAGTCTTAGCAATTCCCCTTAGGACCCTGAGGGTTTCATGCCCACATAGGCTTCGCACCTAGTAATTAGGGGTTTGGGCCTGGGGCTTTCCACCTAGTAGTAAAAGGGTGTGGGCCTGGGGTTTAGCCCCTAATAAGACTCAAAGAGAATTAATTAATTTATCATTCTAAAACAGCAAGAAAGGCCTACCTCAGTTACCAATGCACAGGGCTGTGCAAAGTCATCAGCCTCTCTCTTCTAGAGTTATCAGAGTCCAGTGGCAAGACATAGGTCAAGACAACTGGTGATGTCCCCAGATGCAGTGAGAGATTCTGGCCTCAAGCTAAAGTCTTTCCCAGGTTGTCCCAGTTTGTCTGAGACAACACTCATTTTACACATGCATGCACGCATGCACACACGCACGCACACACACACACACACACACACACACACACACACACACACTTGATTTTAATATATGTATATATGCTTCCTTCTATTGGACTGAAGTCTGCCTAGTTCATTCCTCTGCCCCTTTAACAAATACGGAGATACAGCAAATCCTTCTGCCTGAAACCTTCCCTCCTTTGGAGAAGGTTGTAATGTGATCACTAAGTATTTATCCTACAGAGAATATCTAGTGAAAATGGGATCAAAATTACCCAATAGATAAAAGGATTTTTTTTATGAGCTACCCCTGCCCCCATACACACATTCTTGGAAGCAAAGGAAACTTGAAAATTTTAAAGCAAGGCTCTCATCCAGTTCTCAGATCAATGAACTAGTGTAGCAAAGCCCACTTATTCAACCTTCAATGTCTTTGTTTTGTCAGTGTTTTGTTTGTCTGATAAGATTTGGATCAATGTAAAAGACAAAAGAAATATTTGTTCATAGCCCTTTAAAGGGAACTGACAAAACATTTCTTCTGTTAAAGACCATCAGGAGAGTTCAGTATCAGAAAAAGTATAGTCTAAGCTAGTTTGGCTAAAGACTGAGGGAGTTTTATCTGAAATAAAAGATGGGTTAGTATAATCAATGAGGCAATGATTGCTGTTATTAAAATCAAAGTTGACCTGGGGTAGGAGAAATCTGGTCCTATTTTCTGTGCTAATCAGGCACAATGTTAACTGTTTTAATCCTCCAAAATCACTGAATCAGATCCTCAATGTTGGGATATGGAAATGATTATATGGAAAATTAAATCTTCCCTTATTGTGTCGGTGGTTTTCATTCTTTCTTTTGCCTTCCCTTCTCTCTTTTCCTCCCTCTTTCCCCCTCTCCCTCCCTTCCTCTTCCCTCCCTCCCCCTCTTTTCCTTTGTCTCTCTGTATCTCTCTCTCTGTCTTTGTGTCTATCTCTAGGTATCTCTGTCGCTATCTTCCTCCTTTTTTCCTTTCTGTCTCAATCTCTCTTTGTCTTTGTCTCTCTCTGTCTCTACCTCTCTCTCCACTTATCTTTCTGCTTGTCTCTCTGCCTCTGTCACTCTGTGTCTCTGTCTCTTTCTCTCAGATGGAGTGAAGGCCACCTTCCCAGGTGATAGGATGTAGCCTCTCTCTCATAGTCTACTTGTCTTGTGGCCTCTACCTTGACATTATTAGCAAAGGTTCCAGTAAGTGACAGTTCTGATGAATTGAGATCATCAACTTGTTCCCTGACTTGTTCCCTAGGGTCCCTGACAACATTCCCAGTCACATTTGGACTAATATGATTGTTCTCTGAAGGATCAAAGGGCTTTAGTTCATTGTTCCAGTCCTTTGAGCTATACGCAGTCCCTGAAGGACCTTCCTTAAGTATAGCAGTAAGAGTCATTGTCAAGAAAACTTAACTTTCTTGCTATACTTAAGAAAATTTACGTATAGCAGTAAGAGTCATTGTCAAAAAAACTGAGTTTCCTATTTGTGACTTTAGGTAAGTCGTGTCCCCTTTCTGATGCCACAGTACCCTAACTTGTAAAATGAAAGTGTTGAAATTATCAGCAAGATGCATAAATCGTTAATTTCTTCCTTCCTTCCTTCCTTCCTTCCTTCCTTCCTTCCTTCCTTCCTTCCTTCCTTCCTTCCTTCCTTCCTTCCTTCCTTCCTTCCTCCTTCCCTCCCTACCTCCTCCCCCCCTCCCTCTTTCTTTCTTTCCTTCTTTTTTTTCAGTGGTTATTCTTATTTGTCCAAGATGGAAGTGCAGCTTAGTCCATTGTAATTTAAAATTCCTGAGTTCAATAGCTCTACCAGCCATAGCTGCCTCCACAGATGGTCTTATGTGCATGCATAGTGGTGCCAAGCTCTTTAAGTGGTTTATTTCTATAAATTTCTCTTACCCCAAAAACTTAAAAGGAAAGGATTATATACCAGATATAAAGTAATTTCAATGGAATCCACAAGAAAAAAAAGACAGAAACTCTACCCAAGGTCAAAACCTCATAAATAAATATTGGAAAAATTTTAATATTTAGAGCTTTCAGGCATAAGCCTTTCCCTCAACTGGTTCTATTTCTCCACTGCAATAAGCAGAATAAGCTTGTGATTTGGAGTTCAGCTATAAGAATCTCTATGGCAATGAATCTGCCCAATCTCTCTCTCCACACATCACCCCACAAAAAGCTGCAGATATGGATTTTTACCAGGCACTCAAAAGAAAGGATGGAGAATGGAAAAGTTGGGCAAGATAGAACTTGTTGCACAGTCAGTCACAGGTTAGAGAGAGACAGTATAGGGATGGAGCAAAAGCAAACAAGACAGCCAGCTGGGCTAGTCCTAATTCCCCAGAGGTTACTCAGGGAAGGAAACTGGACACCAGCTTTCATATCTTTCTCATCTGAAGTAGGCTGAAGTAGACAAACACCCAGCCTTGTTGGCCTTTTTTACATAGGAGGGAGAATTGCTAAAGAATGAGAAGGATTCTCAAAGGTGAGGGACAAGAATTGCAAGAAACTAGTCAAAACACTAAAAGAAGAAGAGAGAAAGCTTGAATGAAATGAAGATATTCGACTAAACCTACAAACTTCCCTTCCAATTCCAAGAATTCACTCTCTTTCCAGTGTGAAAGCTGTTTGGCTCTCCAGTTCTACTCATAGCTAGCTACCATTTACATAGCTTTTCTCAACCCCTCTTAATTCTGATGCCTTATCTCATTTAGTTATTTCTAATTTATCTTGGATGTAGCTTGTTTGTACATATAAGTTTGCTTTTTGTTTCCTCCATTTGATTGTGAGCTGTTTGTTTCTTTTTGTATCCCTAGAGCTTAACACAATGCCTGGTATGTAGTAGGTAGGCATGCGACTGACTTACTGACTTGGTGCTTTAAAGTTTGAAAAATGCTTTACAAATATTACCTCATTTTATCCTTACAATAATCCCAGGAGGTTGGTTTTATTATTATTATTATCATTGCCATTTTACAGATAAGGAAACTGAGGCAGGCAGCAGTTAAGTGCCTTGGCCAGTTCTGTACAACTAGTAACTATCCAAAGCAGGACCTGAACCTAGTTCTTTCAGATTCTATATCTAGTTCACCTTTAGCTGCCTTTCATGCCAATTCCTGGCATGGAGGTCATCATAGGTTGTTCTGTCTCAGACAAGGTTTTGGAGACCGAGCCTCTTCCCATATGCCAACCTATGTTGGCTCTTTTAATTCAAGGCCACACCCCTAAGGATCTCTAACTTTTGACCCAGAGAATAACGGAGATTTAGAACTGGAAGTGACATTAGTGATTCTTTCGTTCAAGTTCCCCATCTTATAGTAATGAAGAACAGAGAAGCTCAGAAAGGTTTTGCATACATAAAGAAGAGAAGCTCCATAGCAAGGCACTGTTCTCTGAGGAAAAATGAGCAAGGCCACCATGCCTTGTGTCAATGACCAGTGAATAAAAGTCTCTAACAAGTAGTGAGACTCTGTGGTCCTGAGGGGGGAAAATCATATTTCAAATCAATCCAGACTCAATTCCAGAACGCAGGGTCATCTCAGAGAACTTGGAAATGTGCATAGTAACAGCCAGAGTCAGTACTTAAAATTCGTCCTTTGGTGCCCAAATACAGAATTCTTTCTATTATAAATCTAAGGCCACCTCATAATTGTTGAAAAGGATCATAATGATAAATGGATATAATAAAAGTTGGTGCATGGAAATTATTCCTAATTATAGCATACCTGGGGATTTGTGGTTAAGAATTTAGAGTTTCTTCTCTTCAAATGTCTTGGTTTCTATGTTCAACTGAGTTCAATTTAATTCAACATTCTTTAGCCACATAATGCATACAATAAACTGTGTGGAGGATTGGAGATATGAAGACAAAAGATCACATAATGCCTTTTCTAAAAGGGCTTACAGTCTAGAAGGGGAGCCATATAGATAAATAAATTTAACACAAATTTTTAAATGTTTAAATGCAAATGAAAGGTCAGAGTGACCTGAGAGGTCCAAATAGGGAGAGGTCACTTTTGAATGAGGATATATAGGAGATGGAGCAGGTAGGTGGCACAGTGGTTAAAGTGCCAAGCCTGAAGTCAGGAGGACCTGAGTTCAAATCTGACCTCAGACACTGCCCTGGGCAAGTCATGTCATCCTGTTTGCTTTAGTTTCCCCATTTGTAAAATGAGCTGGATAAGGCAATAGTAAGCCACACCAGCATCTTTTCCAAGAAAACCCCAGATGAGGTCACAAAGAGTCAGACACGACCAAAACGAATAGACAAGACAAATATAAAAGGCAGTGCAGCCATGGAAAGAACACTAACTCTCAAGTCAGAAGATCTGGGTTCAAATCCTGATTCTGATGGTTATTACCTGTGTGACTCTGGGCAAATGAGTTAACATCTTTGGATCTCAGTTTCCTAATTTGCAAAATGAGATGTTTGGATTAGATGGTCTCTGAGGTTTTGTCTAGACTTGTGATCCTTTGATTCCTATATTAGCAAAAGCTTCACGAAACATATGGCATCAGAGGTAAGTCTTACAAGAAAGAGAAATAAGGAGAGAGTATTCCAGACATGGGGGAAAATGTCTACAGAACCAGAGAGGTAGAGAAGGAAGGATAAGACTAGGGAAGAGTAGTTGGTCTATTTTGTCTGGAACTGTCACAAATAAAATTATGACAGTTTCCAGGTATTAACAATTTATTCACTAGGCTGTCCAATAATTGATAAATTGACATTCAGTGTCTCTTGGTTACTGAAGACAAAGATGCAGGGTCTTGGATCATCTTAAATGCCCACCTGACAGCAAATTATCAGGCCCTAGCCTGATAAGTGAATGACAACCCTAATTGGTGGAGACTTGATGAGGAGGTGGACTAAGAGCCCACAGCCTTTTCCCATTACTTCATAGCGGTCACAAGATTAACAGCCTCTAGCAATCCAGACAAGCAAAACCTTTTAGCATCAGGATCTCTCTGGTTTAATTTCTCCTTAATGAGCCAGGGCACCCCAAACTCTGATGAAGGGACCAAGGTCACACCCATGGCTCTTGGAGTGATAACCATCACACAGGCAAATGTTCACATAGTGGTCAGAAGAAGTGATACAAGGACACTCTTAACGTCTCTCTTAAGAACTTTGGAATTGATTGAGAGACACTGGCACAGGACTGCCAACATGGCATGCCCACATCAGAGAAGGTGCTGTGCTCTATGAGCAAAGCAGAATTGCAGTAGCTCGAAAGAGACACAAGATGTGCACATTTAGAGAATCCACCCCAAATGTTCACCTGCAGGATTTGTGCCTGACCTTTGGTAGAGTATTCTGAGTTCATATGGGTCTGATCAGGCACAGTCAAACACACTATAACTTGACTCTAGCATAGTCATGTCATTTTGGCTCTCTGAGAATGAAGGACAACAACCAACCAACCAACCAGGCAAGTTTTGTTTATGGGATAAAGAGTCCCAGACCAGGCCCTGGGTGGGGCTGTTATGTTATCTCATTCCTCAGCCAGTTTCTGGAAACACTTTTTCTATGTGAGCTAAAACTAAGAGCTGGGAATTTTAAACAGAGAAGGGAACATTACAAATTAATATTAATAATCAAATGATGCAGCATTACAATTAATTTTCCTCAGAATGTTGAGTATGAGAAGAAGTGTGTCCTGAGTTAAAATGAAAATGGAAAATTGGAAGCAGATTAAGGAGCATTTTGAGCACTAGGCTAATGAGCTCATTTTTAAAAAAATCCTGCTGGAAATAGAGAGCTATGGAATATTTTTGAAGTGGGGAGTAACATGGCCAGACCTTAGTAATACTTTTGCAGCTTACTTTTGCAGCTGTGTGAAGGATAATCTGGAGAGGGGAAAGACTGAAGGTAGGGAGACAGATTAGGAGGCAGTTTATTGCAGTTTTCCAAGAAAGAATTGATTATTAGTGCCTGAAGTAGTGTGGTGGCTGTGCAAAGGGAGATGAACGGAAGGGTCCAAGAGGTAGGTCTACAGTAGGATCACAAGGACTCTGAAAATAAATGTACAGTTATCTTTTCCACATCTTGACTTTTTCTTTTTTCTTCCTTTGTAATCCTATGCACTTTATTTTAGGCATTTAAAAACATTGTTCTTTGAAAGGATCCATAGACTTTGCCAGATTACCAAGCCTTGACACACACACTTAAAGGGCTAATAAGGTTAAGAACCCCTGATAGCTTCTCATTGAGGGAGTTGGGTGAGGAGGGAGGAAGGGAGAGAATTTGGAAATCAAAGTTTTAA
>CM053622.1:88141060-88158399 GCA_028646595.1 Phalanger gymnotis
TGACCTTTTGCTGTTTGTGGGTTGTGAGGTCTGGTACATGCCACAGCTCAGTAATTCTGCGAGCTCGGGCACCCTCGGCTCCACTCCAGGTCTCGTTGGTCCGCGGTCTGCTGCGCCGCGCGCTGGGCTCTGCTTGGCTCAGCTCCGCTCCCCTCGGCTGGGGGCTGGGGGTTCTGTTCGGGACAGACCTTACCCCGAGACCATCCAGGCAGACCTGGGCTGGAGTCCTGCTTCCCTCTGCCCCTTTGTGGGTTCTGTAGTTCTAGAATTGGTTCAGAGCCATTTTTTCATAGGTTTTTGGAGGGACTTGGAGGGGAGCTCACGCCAGTTACTGCTTTCCAGTCGCCATCTTGGTTCCGCCCCCCCCCCCGTTGACTTTTTCCATTGCAGTTTTGATATATTGTGGGTCGACATAAGAAATTAAATGGGAATCTTTGGGGAGTTTTGCGGAAGCCACAGATGACGTGCCAAGGCCAACAGATAACATAGAAAATATTTAGAAACTCAAAAAATACATAAAATATATGGATAGTATTGTATAATACCAACATATTTTATCTTTTAATACCATAATTCAGACTTCTTCTTTGGTATGAAGAGAGGGCCAACAAATTTTAGACAGATTTTCTGGATTTCAGGGCCACCAACATCTAACCCCTCATGCTGTGGAAGGGATAACTGTATATGTGGGTAGAAGGAAGCACCAAATTTGGTTGCTGTCAAAAACAGAATTGGAGAAGTTAAACAAGCAGATTGGTTTTAGGAGGGGGTGATGAAAGCTTCAATTTTTGTAATTTGAAGTATGGAAAAGATATCCAGGTGAAGTTGTACATGAAGCAATTAGAAACCCAGGAGTGGAACTCAAGGGGTGGGGGTGGGGAAGTGGGGGTGGGAGAGTAGGGCTGGGTGGATAAATTTGGGAATCATCTGAATTGAGGTGATAATTGAAGCCAGAGGAACAGAGGAACTTACCCTAAGAGAGAATGTAGTCTAGAGAGCAAAGAAAAGGTATACTGGTCATAGAGCCTTAGGAGGATACTCACCCATACTTAGAAGACTGAAGATGAACTAACAAAGGAGATGAGATACACTCAAATAGGTAGAAGCAGAACCAGAAGATGATGCTGACCCAGGAGGCAGCAGGGATGGAGATGAAGCTGGTTAGCAGTGCCAAATACTGGAAAGACATGAAGGAGGCTGAGGTCAATGGATCTGGTGAGGTACATAGATCATTGGGGATATTGGAGAGAACAGTGGAAAGGATGGAAGCCAGATTTTAAGAGTTAATAACCCACTCTGTAATAAAAAAGTGGAGGATGGTTTACATTAGTCCAGGAATTTCTTCATGGGGAATTTCTTAGGTCAATAAATCAAAGTTCCAATAAAAACAAATAAAATCCAAACAATACTCTCTAATTATTTGTGTTCATAGTGTAGCTTTCTATTGTAATGTAAGCTCTTTGAAGACCAAGACATTTGGTCTTTTTATCTTGGTACCCTAGCACCTAGAATATTTAATAAATGTTAATAGAATTAAATTGAATTACCAAGCATAATTGGGATTGAACAGAGGATACACAAATCTGCCCTTTTGATTCTGGCCATGTGATTCAACAGGGAGACTGAAGAGGCTGTAAGGTGCTGAAGCAGCTAGGACATTGAGTCTAAAGTCAGGGAGAGCCAAGTTCTAATCTAGCCTCAGATACTTACTAGCTGTGTTACTCTGGACAAGCAACTTCATCACTTTCTGCCTCAGTTTCCTTAAGTGTAAAATGGAAACAATAGTAGAACTTATTTCCCATGGTTGCTGTGAAGGTCAAGTGAGATAATATGTGCAAAGCACTTAACATGATGCCTAGCCCATAGTACACACTTAATAAATGCTTATTGACTGACTGGCATCCATTTCCTTTGTTGTTGGTAAGTCTTTTCCTACTCTTCATGGCCTCATTTGCACTTTTCTTGGAAAAGATATCATAGTGGTTTGTCATATCCTTCTCCATCTCACTTTACAGATGAGGAACTGAGGCAAACAGGCCTAAGTGACTTGCCCAGGGTCATACAGCTAATAAGTGTTTGAGGCCTAAGTTGAATTCCTGAAGAGGAGTCTTCCTGACTCTAGGTATGGTACTCTATCCACTGTGCCACCTATCTGCCCACCCCTTTCTACCTGTGTCGTTTTATACTGTTAAAGATTTCATCTGACTCATCTAACCTCAGTTCTTACAAACAAATATGTTTGGCCCGTCTGCTCCCACAGGGGCACAGGACCACTCTGGATTCCGACTCTATGGCATTTTTAAAAAGAGTTTTCTCTCTCTAACTGAGGAATATTATTATGAACCATTCATATGCTTCATAACTAAACTGCTGAGGTCAGCATTACTACAAATGGAACCCTTTCAAACGGTCAGATCATAAGCCTTACTTGTCTCAACCCTTAATATTACACTTGATTTCTCCAATATATGTCATAATATTCAGGTCTTTTACCATCCTAGTTACCATCCTCTGGGTATTGTCCAGCATTTTAGCGTATGTTCTAAATTATGACAAGCAGAATGGAGCCCAATACTCCAGATGTAGACTTATCAGGACAAGTACAGAGAGATTATCAACAAAATTCCGGTGTACTATGTTGAACACATTGACTCATTGTTGAATGTGCTTAGATGCTGTGATGTCAGGAACTACAACCTTTATTTATGGGTGGCATGGGAACTTCCTAAGAGTAATGTTAGAACTAATAGAGCTTTCTTAGGTGTATATGGGGTAGACATTTACCAGTGTGCTCTGGCCGGATGGCTGCCATTTGAGCCTCCAACCTCAAAATATCTTTACTGCACAAAACCAGGAAAACTACTTTCATTAGAGATTCTGCAGGTTACAAGTGGTGGAGACCTGATTATTTTTTTTATTAGGAGAGTGTAATTAATAAGGCTACTGTAAGGAGAGATAGTCAGAATCTTAGAATCAGAAGGAAACTTGGAAGTTATCTGGCCCAATCTATATCTAAACAGAAACATTCTCTAAAGTATCACTAATCATTCAGCTTCCATTTGGCATTATCCAATTGAAGGGCAACTTACAACCTGCTGAGATAGCCCACTGCACTTCTGGCTAACTAATTGTTAAAAAAAAGTAAAGTTAAATTTCATAATCTCTGCAAGTATATGGAAATAGCACCAAATTAGTTAGATGAGTCCCTTCCCATTGTCTTTTCAGTCTGTTTTCTCATGACTAGATCTAATGTTCCAGCCAAACAAAATATATTCCTTACTGTATTCTAATCACAACACAAAATTTCCCACCTCCACATCTTTGCTAGTATTTCCTATTGCCTGGAATGCTTTCCTCTCCTCCCTCTTCCTTTTGAATTTTTTTTTTCTTCTAGCCATATAGCTACCTATCTCATGAAATCTTCCCTGATTCTCCTTCCTCCTACCTCAAAACTAGAAGTAATCTCTCTTAATCTCTCGTAGCACTTTTTTCTATTTGTCCTTCTGCACACTACTATATGTTCATCAAAATATACACATATGATTTTATCTTCCATATCATGGGGGTTAAAGGCTGGCACCCCAAATCCACCTAAATTTTTTTGGCCCTCTCTTCATACCAGAGAAGAAGTATGAATTATTATGGCATTAAATTATAAAATATATGAATATCATATAATACCATACTTATATTTTATGCATTTCTGAGTTTCTAAAGTTTTTCTGTATCATCTGCTGGCCTTCATATGTCGTCTGCAGTTTCTGCAAAACTCCCCCCAAATTCCCATTTAATTTTCTTATGCTGATCCACACTATATCGAAACTACTATGGGGAAAGTCATGATCTGGAAGGGGTAACTGTATTGATTTAATACATCAAATGCTTTCCCCTAAAACTCCCTGACATTGTTCATTCTCTGGAAAAGTTAGAGAAATTAGCAATTAACAGAGAGGAGGGATGTGTCCTTTAAACTTTGGCAGGATGATACTATTACTATTCTATTTGACTAAAGTCTCCTCTCTATTTAGTCTTTTATTTGTACTGTTACATTCATCACATTTATTATTCCTTTGGATCTGCTTTCTTCACTTGTCACCATTTCATGCAAATCTTCCCATGAAGAATTCCAATTTTTCATATTCAATCTTTTTTGTGACACAGTGATATTCTGCCACCTTTGTGAATCATATTTTGTTTAGTCACTTCCCAATTACTGGTCACATATTTTATTTCCAGCTTTTTTTATCACAAATAATGTAGCTATGAGCATGTGCACATGTTTGGACTATGGGTCTTTTCTTGCTGTTAATAGCCATCTTGGAGCACAGTCCCAGTTGGGGATCACTAGGTCACAGTGTAGGAACTTAGTAACTTTTCTTATATAATGCCAAATTGCTTTCCAGAGTAGCTAAATTAAATTTGTAGTTCTACCATCAATAAATTAGAATACTTTTTTCATAGCTCCGCCAATGATGTTTTCCCCAATATTTCTAGATTTAAATGTATATGGAAGTAGTTCAGGCTTGTGGTAATTGGCATTTTGCTTATTATTAGTGATTTGTAATATGATTTCAAATAATTGTCAATGGCTTATTTTGAAAACTATTTGTGTTTTTGGACTACTTGACTAATGGAGAGTGGATTTTGACCTTATATTTCCATCAATTTCCCATCCATTTTTAATATCAGATGTCTATAAGAGTTGTTTAATGCAAAAATACTTGCCAATGAATTTCATTTTTTCAAATTTTTCCCTTATCCCAGTTGTGACTTTCAATGTATCTTGCACTTACTAAGTTAATGTTTAGAGTTAACATATAAGTAGAATTAGGGTGAAGTAGTGTGTTTGTCCCTATTCAATTATACCTTCCCTTTGCATTAAGCATTATTTTCTCCCTTCAGTTGTCTTTTAAGCAACTATAGGTGGCCTCGACCCAGACTCTGTGCTACTCTCTGGCCTTCTTCATGTAATGCTACTGTATAAGACATCTTCTCCCTTTCCTACTAGTATTCAAATCAACACTACCAAAATACTCCTGATGGTTACCGCTACCCTTTATGTGTTGCCTTCCCCTATTAAAATGTAAGATCCTTGAGGAACTGGGGGAGGGGTGGGAGCTGTGTAGCTTGCTATCATTTGCATCCCTAGTGCTTAATAGTTTCTGCATGATAAGCTCTTAATAAATGCCTGTCCATATGATTCCTCTACCTTTTGAGTTAAGCATTGCACCCTTTCTTTGGTTGTCTTGCATGCAAATATTCCTGCTGGGGGATTTTGTTGTGGTCAAGCTACTACATTTTAGAAAGGAAATTGACAAACTGTAAGGAATTTAGAGGAAGCAGACCAAAATAGTAAGGAGAATGGAGACCATAAAACCCTAGGTGCTTGTGCCTTTATCTGAAAGGTTACTTTTTATCTATTATATTTGATATATACCTTTTTATAAATAATTTTATTGCTATTTTGTTTTTACATTCCCTGAGGATCCCCTTTTCATATGTGTACTGTTTTCCCATTTAGAACATGGGCTCCCTGAAGGAAAGAACCATTTTTGTTTTGTCTTTGTATCTCCAGTGCCTAGCACTTAATAGATGCTTTAAAATGTTTATTGATTGATTTATCGATGAAGATTCATGGAAGGATCTGCAGACAGCTTAGTCAGAAAAAGAGAAGACTTAGGAGGACAACACAGATATCTTCATGGATTTGAAGGACTACTATATAGAAAAGGCATTCATCTTGTTATTAGCTCCAGAGAGAGGATTGAGAGTTACTGATGGAAGCTACAAAGAGGCAAAAGTTGATTTAATGGAATGAAAATCTTCCTGATAATTAGAGCTCCCCAAAGTAGAATGGGCAGCTTTAAAGTATAGTGAGTTTCTCTTCCCTACAGATCTTCCAGTGGAGACCCTCCTTTTCAGGCACAGGTTAGGCTAAGTGATCTCTAATATCCCTTTCAACCAGGGGTTGGGAACCTACAGCCTTGGGGCCACATGTGGGCCTCTAGGTCCTTAAGTGTGGCCCTTTGATTGAATCCAAATTTCAGAGAAATTCAGGCAAATGGTCACCCTTGAGGATCTAATGGACCACATGTGGCCTCCAGGCTGTGGGTTCCCTACCCCTACTTTCAACTGTGAGAATTTATTATGATTCTTTGAATGACAGTCCAGGTCTTCAGATCTTTACAGTCTAGTAGAGGAGGAGATAAAAACTAGATGAGTGGTACAATGGATAGAGATAGTGTCAGGCCTGGAGCTGGTAAGACTCATTTTCATAAGTTCAAATCTAGCTTCAGCCACTTATTAGCTGTGTAACTCTGGTCAAGTCACTTCACCCTGTTTGCCTCAGTTTCTTCATCTGTAAAATGATCTGGAGAAGGAAATGGCAAGCCACTCCAATATCTTTGCCAAGAAAACCCCAAATGGGGTCACAAAGAGTTAGATACAACTGGAAAACAACTCAACAGTGATTGACTGTTTTGTGAAGAACACTGTATGCTGGGTTATTAACAACGTTACTAAAAGAATCATAAGTGTTCCTTCTTTAGTTAAGTTATTTGCTGGGTCTGGTTCTGTGTGTGTCCCTGTGAAAAGAAATATTTGTTTGGGCTGATGCTGATTAATAAAGCAAACTCAGGAAAAAAATAAGACAAAAGGGAATTTATTGTAGCATACCAAAGCAGAAATATTGGGTATAGCAGGCCCCAACTCAAATTACTTTTATAGAGAGGGATAAATAACTACAATATAAGGGCAAGACAATCCTAACTGGTATGAATTTCAAAGAGGTGAAATGCCACTTCAGCCCCTCCACTGTTAGGGAGATAGGGTTAGCACTAAGGAGAAGTAATTAGTGTGCCTATAGACCAGCCTCTCCTGCTGGCTGGCTTCAGGGAGCCAAAGTCAAGGAAGGTTAAAACATGGGGTCACTTCAGAATGACTCTGCATTACTGACTGATTTTACTCACCCAGCTCCCCTCACTAAGAACCCAAACCCATCCTAGGCTAGTCTTTACCATGCTGGTCATCATTTGGCTGGCAGGAATTGTGGTCCTTGCCATTTGCCTATGGCTCAGATTTGACTGTCAGACAAAGTATCTTTGAGCAAGAAGACAACAATTCCAGTTTCTGTACTGGTATTTACATCTTGATTGAAGCTGGTGCTCTCATGATGTTGGTAGGTTTTCTAGATGCTTTGGGACCATGCAGGAGTCATAGCACATGGTGGACTTGTTCTTGCCTTCCTCTTGGTGATTTCTGTCATCAAAATAGCTGCTACCATCTGCATCTATTCCCACAAAGATAAGGTGATTCATGAAGTCCAGGGATTTTATAGGGAAATGTATAACAAGATGAGGACCAATGAAGGTTGGTCCCTATAAGGACACCCTCAAAGCCATCCACCATGCACTAGATTATTGTGTTTGGGCTTGCCTTTGGATCAGTTGATCACTCACACCTTCCCTAACAAGGACATTATCTCATATACTAAATGACATATGTCATTCTGAAGTGACCCCATGTTTTAACCTTCCTTGACTTTGGCTACCTGAAGCCAGCCAGCAGGAGAGGCTGGTCTATAAGCACACCAATTATATCTCCTTAGTGCTATGAGGTCTTGCCCACAAGCTACTGAGGAAGTCTTCAACAATAAATTCCATATCATCAGAGCTATGGCCATAAGGCTTGCTGCTGTGATGATCTTTGACATGATTTTTCAGTGTGATTCTAAGCTGTGCTGTCTGCAAAAATGGAGAAATGGTCTAGGCCTTTGATTTCATTCCCTTGACAGTAACGTTTGCCATGTAAAATCAGTTTGTTCATGTTTTTTGCTTTATTTGCCACTAACTTTAGTAATCATTTCACATTTTTAAATGGATGAAATTGTTTTATATTTGTTATCTTTTTAATGCCTTATTTGGTCTAGATATTTGTAGTTGAGGGATTTTTTGGTTTGTTTTTTGCTTTTTTGGTCAAAGAAATCCTGCAATGAAAGGTACTATATTCTCTAGATTCTGGTCAAAGATATTGTATATAATCAAAGACCATGTTGGCCTTTAACTTAGATAAAAAAAATTCTTAGATTTAATTGGGATGTAACTTATGCTGAAGACAATTTCATATGTAATAAAGATTATGACAATTGAAAAATAATAGTCAGTTTCACTTTAAAATTGTTAGAAATCAGGACTACCAGAACTTTGAGACCTTAGTTGCAGAGTACTTAGATGAAGACACTTACAAAGCAAAGATACGGTTTTACTCTGAGAGCCAAATTAATTAATAATGCCATTTAAATATTTGTTAAGCACTTATTAGTTGCTATGTGATGGAGATACAAAGACAAAAATGAAATAGTCTGCCCTGTGGAAGTATATGTTCTTTATATGAAGTATCTCTGATAAGGTCTAATATGCAAGACAAATATACAAGCAACAGAAATATGACAAAAGCCATTCTCTACTAGATAAATGGCCTACAAATATGAAAAAAATAACTCTCAAAAGAAGAATTGCCAACTATTAACCATATGAAAAATGTTTCATAGTTTTGATAAGGGAAATATCCAAATAATTCACAATTTCAGTCTTATACCCAGCAAATTGTAAATGATGCCAAAATATTGGGATAGTCAGTGTCAGAGCAGCTGTGGAAAGATGGATTCACTCCTGTATCGTTGGAAGGTAAGAACTGGTATAATCATTCTTGAAAGCAAGAATGGAATCTGTGGAATCTGTGAAGAAACTGACTATGGCTTTTAACTCAGAGCTTCTACTAATGATCACTAACACTACTGCCTAAGCATAAACCCAGATAACGTCAATGAAAAAAAAGTGCCCATATCTTTCTTTTATAGTAACACTTACTGTATTAACAAAGACCTGGAAACCAAATAGTTGCCCATAACCGAAGAATGGCTGAACAAGTAGGCATGATGTGCACGCGCGCGCGCACACACACACACACACACACACACACACTATTCTAGGAAATGATAAATATGGAGAATGCAGAGAAATATAGGAAGACATATGATTTGATATAAAATGAAAAGTAGTAGCAAAAAACAATCTATAAAAAAGTCGGAATACAAAGGCCAACAATGAAACAATTAACACAACCAAAGTGTTCTCAAAAAAGACAAATAAGAAGGCACCTCCTGTTTCTTTGAAGAGGTGGAAGATTAGGAGTTCGATACATCACCTAAAATGTCAGGCTTTTTCTTTAAGTTATTTCATTTTGCTGAACTTTTTCCCCATCTTTTTTAAATTCTTTGTTATGAGGGATTGCTTTCTGAGAGAGTGAGGAGGTAGTGGTGCGTTAAGAACTGAAAGTAATGTGAAAACATAAGATGTCAATTAAAATGTAAGATTATCTTGGGAATTTTATTTTTGAATAATTGAAACAAAGAAGATTTCTATTGCTCAGCATGGCATGTGAAAAAAACCACTGAAACTTTGAGTAAGACCTGGATTTGAATCTCAATGGCAACCTTTACGAGTTGCATTACCCTGGGTAAATCACTTCCTTTCTGTGAGTCTCAGTTTCCTCATCTTCAAAACAAGTAACAATAATTTCTTGCATCATTTATTTTATCACATGGAAAATTCACAGTCCTTAATGTTTTGTAGGAATAGAAGCCATATCTGTAAGATCTTTTGATGGAACCCTCTTTTTAGACTTATAAACTTCTCCATTCTTTCTGTTAAAAAAATTCTTACATTTTTGGAAAGGGTGAGTGGCATGCCCCCCACTCCCTTCTGTGGTGTTACTGATTCTTTTCACAGGCAAGAAGTGTCTTCTACTCAGACATCCCAAAGCCAGAACATTTCATCAAGATGACAGTGACATCTAACAAATCACGACTGTAAGCTTCAGAGATCCCTTTGCTAATATGTAAATCTGGCAGGAAGTGTGCATGACAGTGATGAGTGAGAAGTCCCCACTGCTGCCAATGAGGTATTATGAAATCCAGAAGAGGCAGGATTTTTCCCAGCTCAAAATATCCTCTTAGAAAGACTTTCTGCCATCTGCCTTGTAGGCCAAGAACACCACATCATTGTAGCACACACGGTCTTTCTTTTTCTTTTCCTTGAACTGAAAACATGATTTCATTATCATCATTGAATATCAGGGTATAGAAAATGGAATATATAGAACAGGAAAAAATGACTTTGGAACCTAGAATGTTAGAGTGAGAAGGAAACTATGGATGTTAGAAAATAAAATGTTAGACCTTGAAAGAACCTTAAAACATAGAGTGATAGAAATGAAAGGAAGGAAAGGAAAGAGCCTCATAAAATGTCTATGTGTCAGGCACAATGCTTCACAAACATTATTACATTTGATCCTCACAAGAACCCTAGGAGATAGATGATACTATTATCCCCATTTTACAGTTGAAGAAACTGAGGAATATGATAGTTGACTTTACCAGGGTCAAACATTTAGTAACTTTCCGGACCAGATCTAAGTTCAAGGGTCACCTAACCCAACATTTTGAAGAGAAAGAAATATGATTTTTAGAAAGGAGAGGTTATGTACCCAAAATTACACAGTGAATTAATTCCATTTAAATTCAATTCAAGGAGCATTTATTAAACACCTACATGTGTAAGTCTAAATCAATTGTCCCTATATGAAGTACTTTATGCTGCTTCAAGAGTGATAGCTGTAACTGCACCTAAGGATGTTATATCTGGCCATGTCACCAAGGGCTTCTGCAAGCCCTGAGGTATTAGCTCAAATAATTTTCAATGAATGACAAGGGCTAAAATGTTATGTCTTGAGACCTTTTTAGTCCCTCTGTGCAAACGTGGCTGTGACCTACTTTGTCCCCATGTCTTTCAGACATTCCTTTTTAGCACCTCCCTTGGTTTTTTCCTGTCTCAGTTGTTTTGCAGTTGTGTCCTATTCTTTGTGACACCATTTGGGGTTTTCTTGGTAAAGATACTAGACTGGTTTGCTACTGGAGTGGTTTGCCATTTCCTTCTCCAGCCCATTTTACAAATGAGGACACTGAGTCAATCAAGGTGGCATGATTTGCCCAGGATCACATAGCTAATAAGTGTCTGAGGCTAGATTTGAACTCAGGAAGATGAGTCTTCCTGACTCCAAGCCTGGCACTCTATCCATTGGACCACTTAGCTGTCTAGCCTATACTTAAGGGTATGATGAGTTCCCATTATAATACATAACTAACTTGGTTTGTGTTTGCTTTCAGTCTATATATTCTTTATCTTTCACATCCTCAGTATGTTGCCTCAAAAGAACTACTCTTTCATATCTTTAACTTTGTCCACGTGGCCAAAGTCCTGATTGGTGACTCCCTCAGTTGCCCCAGTATTTTAGGCAGACCCTGTAAAGCTTCACTTTATCCCTATTCCCAAGCCCTCTTTTCCATAGCTTTGAAAACCACTCTTCTTCCATTCTATCTTCCTTCCTCCAGTTCTGGACCCATGTTCAAATGAAATTTACCAGTGTTTCTAGAATGAAATAAGGACCTTATTGCCCCACTCACCATCCAATAACTTTCAAAAGCTCTCCCCTAGGTATCATTCCCCTATGTATACTGTTATCCCCAATTAGAATGTAAGCTCCTTGAAGGCAGACAGTATCTTTGCTTTTGTATTTGCATCCTCCAATTCTTTGACTCCACTTGGGGTTTTCTTGGCAAAGATACTGGAGTGGTTTGTCACTTCCTTCTCCAGCTCATTTCACAGATGGGGAAACTTAGGTAGATAGGGTTAAGTGGCTTGCTCAGGGTCACACAGCTAGCAAGTGTCTAAGACCATGTTTTAACTCAGGTCTTCCTGATTCCATGACCAGAACTCTATCCACTGCCCCACCTAGCTACCCCTAGAAGCTTGGTATATAGTAAACATTTAAAAAAGACCTTTTTATCCATTCATATAGATCAAATTAGATGATCAATTTCAAATAGAAATACATTTACTAAAGTAAAAAAAATGAAATAAAATTCAAAAGCAGAAGGTTCATGCCTGGACAGGATTTCATATCTCATCCACCTTAACTTTAGGGTCGTATCTCTCATTTTTGCCAAATATTAGAGTTCAAAGAGAAGAGGGAAGGGAAGTATTGTTTCATTGGCCTATTTCCCTCACCCCCACTCATGGCCAGTGACTAAACTCCACCATATTAGCCAGCAAACCAGAGCCTTCTTGGTAGCCAGAACAGAGTCTATTGCCTTCTTATTAGAGGAGTATTCCCATTCTACTCCCAGTTCAGAACATGATTATATAGCATCTTCCCCTTTTCTTTTGTTAGCCTTTTGTACCTCTGGCATCTCTGGTATCTTTTCTTAGAACGTCAAGAAAGCATTTCCTCAAGGCAACTTCATTTACTTCAAATGTCTAAAAGCTACTCCAGTTCTATGCTTCCCTTTCTTTCTGTAGCTTAAAAGATCCAGGAAATTTCAAGTGAAAGATATTTTTCTTCATCAACATGCCACTGTGCTTGCCCTTTGGGATAGAAATATGAGACACAACAGTATTAATGAGGTTAACTTTCAAAACTAGGAATATAAGATATGTACATATAAATATAATGTGAAGTTGCTTGTGAAGGAGGCAAAGGGGAGTGCCAGGAAAATTTGAGGAAGAAGAAGGCATTTATAGCTGTTAGAACAGAAAATGTTTCAAAGTGAAGGTGGCATTTTAGATAAATCTTAAAGACAAAGCGGAATTTTAATAGGAAGAGATGAGGGTGGAGTATATTTCAGGTATGTAAAACAGCTTGTGCAAAGACATGGAGGTGGGAGATGGCTGATGAGATTCAGGGAACAGATTAAATAGGTTTGAATGAAATGTAAAATTCATGAAGTAATGGGAGAATAGGCTGAGTATTTTAGAGACCATTTGGAAAGAGTTTGAGATACTAGATTAAAGAGTCTGTATTTATTCCATATATAAGAAAGAACCATTGAAGGTTTTGGAGCAAGGTTTTGAACACAGTTAGACATTTGCAAAAGGAAAAAACATCAGCAGAAACTAAGAGAGAATCAGAGAATCTTACAGTTGGAAGGGACTACAGAGGTTATTTATTTCAACACCTGGATAGCACCTATGGCGTAGTACCAAAAACTCTAGATTTGTATTTAAAAGGTCTGTAGTCAGGAAGACTCATCTTCCTGAGTTTAAATCTAGCCTCGGACACTTACTAGCTATGTGATCCTGGGTAAGTCACTTCACCTTGTTTGACTCAGTTTCCTCATCTGTAAAATGATCTGGAGAAGGAAATGGCAAGCCACTTCACTAGCAAATAAATTAATCAGATTTATTACCCATGTCACTATGGGCAGGTCACCTAAACTCTCCAAGCTACTCTTTCTTCATGTACAAATGAGGTAATTGAACTAAATTATCTCCTATGGCTTATGCCTCTAAATCCTATACTTGATATCCTGAACAAGTGGCCAATGAGTCTCTACTTGAATACCTTTAGTCACAGAATACTCACTAATAACTGTCATTTTCATGTACATCAAAGGTTACAGAGTGCTTTATATGTATAATCTCATTTGAGCCTCACCACGTAACTTGACACGTAGGTACTTTTCTTAGACTTGTTTTATAGGTGAAGAGACTTAAGGCAAACAAAGGTTGAATAATTTATTCAGGGTCAGAGAGCTAACAGGTATTTGAGGCTGGATCTGAGTTCAGGTCTTCCTGACTCCAGGCCCAGCACCCCATCCACTGTGCAACCTAACCTGCCTCAAATCTTTTGTTTTATCCTCTGAAACATGGTGCCTCTTTATTTTTAGATCAACTCATGTGAGAGTGCTAGTACTCTCAATCAGTTGTTGAGCCCATATTTTGGGTGGAGAGCTGTTTGAAGACATCTAGGAGATGGAGAAAAAGAAGATTTAGCCCTTGACTTCAAGAAATTTTCAGTGTTGCTGGGGATATGATATATGAATGCATGATACGAATGGAAAATCTCAGTATAGAATAAAGTGCTAAATTGTATAATGAAGACAAGAAGTTCAAAAAGAGTTGAAAGAAAGAAGAGAATAAAGAAATATGTGGAGATGAGGGATTACTCTCTCCTTGGCCTGTCAATCAAGGTGCTAGATAATTTGGTTCCAAATCACCGTTCCAGGTTCCCTTCTGTGTTTCAGTTTCATTCAAAGTGAATGTTTTTCCTTCCTTGTGCATAAGTGCCTCTATCTCTGGTTCTTAATTCAAGGAGATGTCTTTAATGGAAGACCCTTCCATCTATTCCTATTGATGTCCACCCCATTCTTTAAGATCCAGCTGCACACTATCCCATTCATGAAACTCTCCTTGTCAGAATTAACGAAGCACTGTATTTCGTCTCCTTTTGTTGTAATTTCTCATTTTGTATAATTGCTATTTGGGTAGGTGTTCAGTTCTGCATACTGAAGGAAGATGAGAGAGCCTGCAGGTAATTGGAATTAGGATAGTGAAGGGATCTGAGATGATATTAGTTGAGGGATATTTGAAGTACCTAAGAGTACTTATCCTAAAAGAGGTGGGTGGGGAGCAAGGAGAATGAGCAGATGACAGTTGTCTTCAAGTATCTGAAACATCATGAGGAAGAATCTATAAGAAAATGCCCATAGAAACTGTCAAGAGGAAATTTTTCACTTGATGTCAGGGGGAGAAAAAAGATCCTATTTAATTAGAAGTATTCCAAAGTAGAATGGAATATCTCAGGAAGTAGTATGTTCCCTCTCAATTGAACTTTTCAGACTGGATGAACACTAGTAAGCTATATTATAGCGAGAATTTTTTTTTCAGATGTGGCTTTGAACAGATGGCCCTTTAGGTCCCTTCCAACTTTGATATTCTATTTTTCTCCTCAGTCTCCCCCTAATTCTCTTAGAGCAAAGATTAGATTTCATTCCTTTGTGTACTTCTCCCCCTAATTTCTAGCCCAATCATGGAGCTTTGCATATAACCATTGACTAAATTATAAGAGCATAGCTATGAGGCACAGTGGTTAGAGCACTGGTCTAGGAATCAAGAACACTCATCTTCATGAGTTCAAATGTGGTCTCAGACACTTGCTGTTGGTGGTGGTTGTCGTAGTCCTTCATTCTCAAGGAGGAATAATGATATCAGGAAGGTGAGGTCTTGACTTGCAAGTGAATTAGATTTAAGTGAGTGTAGCAGGAAGGCCGAATTTATAATCTCAAATATAATCATGTATATGTTTGAATGGTTCGAAATCGCAAGGTATGAGAGGTTCTCTAAGGAGAAAACAACAAGAAATTTATTTAGGCCCCACCGCAGCAGAACCGTGAACCAGCCTCCCCATTCTGACACCTTGACCAAAAGACTCCAGGCCCAGAAAGCCCGCCTCACAAGAGTAACCAGGAGGCCACAGAAAAACAAGATAGTATTTAGCCAAATCATTTTTACTGGCCTCAAGTCCTTGCTCGCACTCCTGGGTCTACACACGGGTCACCTCTGCTTCCACAGCTTCCTGCTTGTACAGCTTCCGCTTCCACTGTAGTTGTCTCTTGGCTCACCAACCAGAGATAATCGGTTGCCTAGTTGGCACCTCTTAAGTCATCAATCTACACCCACACAGGTTTCACACCTGATAGGGCTTTGGGCCTGGGGCTTAGCACTTACAGCTGAAAGTACTTTCACTCAAAGTAAACAAAAGCCATGCTAAGGAGACAATTTTGCTTAACAACACAGTGAGGCAAGGCTGTGCAAAGCCACCAGCCTCACTCACTCCTCCAGAGTCATCAGATTTCACTGCCAAGACATAGGTCAGGATGACTGGCCATGGCCCTGAGTGCAGAGAGAGAGTTTGGCCTTTTAAAGTTAAGGTCTTTCCCAGGTCTCTGTTTGTCTGAGACAACATCCATTCAGTGAATAAAGGCTAGGTAAGGACTGAGTCAAAAGGTAGCCTAGTTTGCCTTCACCAAACAATCAGTCTGGGAGCAGAAGACTCTCAGACTTTCTGCCTAGAATAGAAACGATTACTATTTATTTTCACTCACTCTTAGCCATCAAAACCCAAACAAGGAGCAAGTGAAGCTTAGGCTGGAGCCTATTATTGGCCTTCAGGGAAACCCAGACTGCTTTAGGTTTAAAGGTATAGTCAAGTAGCTCAATTTGAATTCCAATGGACTTTATCAAAGCCTGGTTTGCCAGAGATACATTTCAAGAAATCATAAATGAAAACTATATGAGATGAAAGAGTTAATTGTCCTGATCTTTCTTCAAAACAAAAATGATAGAATAAATAGAGGAAAAAAATCTAGCCCCCAAACTCTAAGATATCTTGTGAAGTACAATTGATCAAAATTTACATTCCTTTGGACAGAACACCCACATGTATGACACCCCATATGGACAGAGGGAGAAGAGAAGGCGGGGGCAGTAAGAAGAGGAGGAAGAGGAGGGAGGAAATAGCAGCATTGTCCAATTGTAACTGGCCAGTTGTGCCCCCAGGGGGCCAGCTATTACTGCTCACAGATTGTTTTTCTTTTTTTTCTTTTTTTTTATATTTTTATTTTTAGTTTGCAACAAACAGTTCTACATAATTTTGAGTTCCAGATTTTCTTCCCTCCCTCTCCCCCCTCCCTCCCAAAGAAGGCATGGAATGCCATATAACTTCCAGGTATAATTTGGCATTGAATTAATTTACACACTAGTCAAGTTGTGGAGAAGAACCATGACCAATGGAATGACTCATGAGAAAGAAGAAACAGAACCAAAAAAAAAAAACCAAAAAAAAAACACAACCCAACAACAAATACAAAAGAGAGATAAAAAAAAAAGTGGGGGGGAAAAAGGTGAGGATGAAGTGTGCCTCGATTTGCATTCATACTTCATAGTTCTTTCTCTGGATGTAGACAGCCCTCTCCCTCATGAGTCCTTTGGAGCTTTCTCTACATATTGTGTTGCTGAGAATAGCAAAGTCTGTCAGGGTTACTCATCGCACAATCCATATATATGTGGTTGTGTATAATGTTCTCCTGGCTCTGCCCTGCTCACTCAGCATTACGTCGTGCAGGTTCTTCCAGGGTGTTATGAAGTCTGTATCATCCCCATTTCTTATAGCACAATAGTATTCCATTACCTTCATATGCCACAGCTTGTTCAGCCGTTCCCCAATTGATGGGCATCCCTTTGATTTCCAATTCTTAGCTACCACAAAAAGAGCCGCTATAAATATTTTTGTACATATGGGTCCTTTTCCCACTTGTGTGATCTCTTTGGGATACAACCCTAGGAGTGGTATTGCTGGGTCAAAGGGTATGAACATTTCTATAGCCCTTTGGGCATAGTTCCAAATTGCTCTCCAAAATGGCTGGATCAGTTCACAACTCCACC
>CM053622.1:88158899-88189141 GCA_028646595.1 Phalanger gymnotis
GAGAGAGAGAGAGAGAGAGAGAGAGAGAGAGAGAGGGAGGGAGGGAGAGGGCATAGGATGAGTTGAAGATGAATAAGGGATGAGAGAGGAATATATTGAGAGAGGGAGATAGGAAGAGATGGAATGGAGTACATTATCTTGCATAAAAGTGGCAAGAAAAAGCAGTTCTGTAGGAAGAGAAGAGAAGGCAGGTGAGGGGGAATGAGCAAATCTTGCCCTCATCAGATTTGACCTGAAAAGGGAATACCATACATACTCAGTTGGATAGCTTACCCCACAGGAAAGATGGAGGAAGAAGATAAAGAAAAGGGGGATGATGGAAGGGAGGGCAGATGGGGATGAAGATAATCAAAAACAAACACTTTTGAAAAGGGACAGGGTCAAGGGAGAAAATTCAATAAAGGGGGATAGGTTAGGAAGAAGCAAAATATAGTTAGTCTTTCACAACTTGAGTATTGTGGAAGGGTTATACATAATGATATGCATGTGGCCCATGTTGAATTGCTTGACTTCTTAGGGAGGTGTGCCAGTAATGCAAAATGGGCTTCTTAGTACTTAGTTTAATGGGTGCCCTTGGGGAGCTTGGCTTTTGTATACCTTGAGAAAAAGTACTTTCACCTGTTAAGTGCTAAGCCCCAGGCCCAAAGCCCTATCAGGTGTGAAACCTGTGTGGGTGTAGATTAATGACTTAAGAGGGGCCAACTGGAGAACCAATGTTCTCTGGTCTCTGGTGGTTGAGGTGGGGCTTGAGAATGCCAGAGGCTTGGCTGGGAGGAGAGGTGAGAAACTACAGCTCAAAAAAGCCAAAGCAGAACCGATCCGTGTGTGGACCCAGGAGTTCGAGCGAGGACTTGAGGCCAGTGAATATGATTTATGCCATCTTATTTTTCTGTGGCCTCATGGGTAGTCTTGTGAGGCGGGCCTACTGGGCCTGGAGGCTTATGTTCATAGTATTGGAATGGGGTGGTTGGTTCGCTAATTTGTTGCTCTGGGCCCTGAATAAATTTTTGGATGCCTTCTGCTTAGAGAATTCTATATACCCAATGATTTCGAACCATTCATATATATATGATCCTTTCTGAGATCATAAATTTGGCCTTCCTACTATAGGAGGGTGGATGGGAAGGGAAGAGGGGAAAGAATTTGGAACTCAAGGTTTTAAAAAATAGATGTTCAAAAGTAAAAAAGTTTTTTTTTTTTCTCATGCAGCTAGAAAATAAGATGCACAGGCTATGGGGCATAGAGATTTATCTTGCCCTACAAGAAAGGAAGGGAAAGGGAGATGGGAGGGGAGTGGGGTGATGGAGGGGAGGGCTGACTGGGGAACAGGGAAACCAGAGTGTACGCCATCTTGGAGTGGGTGGAGGGTAGAAATGGGGAGAAAATTTGTAATTCCAACTCCTGTGAAAAATCAATGCTGAAAACTAAACATATTTAAAGAAAAGAAAAAGAAAAAAAAAGAAAAAAAACTTGGTGGGGGGGAGTTGTTTTTTGCATCTTCTTTAGTCAAAGCATTCTAGCACATCACCCTATACTCTGGAATCCCGTTCCTATAGAGCCCCCAGCATTCAGCAGCTCTTTCTGAACGTATCTCCCCCACCCCACCTTTAACCATTCTTTTCTCTTTCCTGTAGTTCCTCTGCCAGAGCTACCCACCTGAATCTTCTTATAGAGTCTCTAATTCCCGGACCCTTCCCCAGAACCAGAGCTTGGGAGCCAAGGATAAACTGTGCCAAGCATAATTGTCAACTTCTATGCCCCTTACGTTGGAACTCAAATTATTTTTACCTCTTTTTAGCGTTTGTGATTTTGTGTTATGTTGAGGCAGATTGAGTAGATCGAGGAATCAGGAAGACCTGAGTTCAAATTTGACCTCAGATATTAATTAGCTATGTGATCCTTGGTAAGTCACTTAATCTATTTGCCTCAGTTTCCTCAACTGTAAAATGAAGATAATAAGGGCATTTTTCCCATGGTTGTTGTAAGGATCACGTGAAATAATATTTGTAAAGTGATTAGCATGGAACCTGGCACATAGTAAGCTCACATAAATGCTAGTTATGGTTATTATGATAATTATTTTTGAGGCTCCTTCCTACTGAATGCCTCCAATACAGCTCTGCAGCTCTCCCTTTCTAGGACTGTCTAAATAAGAGGCATAAAATCTTGACAGATTAAAATGTGACTGGGAAATACTTAATGAGATAAAAATACAGTAGAACATAGATAATGTTAACAAATAGTTTTCTGTGTCAAGATACAGCCTGCAAGAATTCTTACACACAGTTTAATGAACCTTTTTCTATTTGTGTTTGCCGCTACTGGTCCATGTTAGTCCCTATAATCAGTAATAAAATCATAGAATGATGTCACATTCTCTTCCAAGCAAAAGCGTTGGGGAGGTAATAAAAGACCTGCTTTCGCAGCTTCCTTGATGTGTTATCTGACTTTGTATCTCAGAATCATATTCACTAATTAAGTTCAAAAATGCTTCAGAGGCCAGCTACAATAGTCCAACAAGGCACTGAAAATGAATCCCTGATTAAAATATATCTAACCTGCTCATTTTTATCTACTATAGTCCAAGGCACTGAAAAAAATTTCTGATAAAATAGTTATTCCTTCCACATTGCAGAAGTTGGGGCCACAGACCCCTGCAATCTGGAAAATCCACATAAATTTTGGCGCTCCCTTTGAATCAGAGAAAAAGTAGAATTTTTTTAAAATTTTTTTGCCTGGAGTGTTTACGGTACTTTATTGTAAAATTTGGTCAGAGGCTATATGTAGGTCAATGTTGAGTAAAAATACTGTACGAAAAAGAACTTTTTCTGTGTCATCTGCTGGCCTTTACATGTTGTCTGCAGCTTCCACAAAATTCACCCCAAATTCTCGTTTAATATTGTATGCCGACCTGTTATACATTGAAATTCAATGAGAAAAGTCACAATACAACTGTATGTCCAACCTGCTCATTCTTCACCATCACCAAGCAAGTACATAAGAGAAAGAACTCCTTATTTTTCTAGGTAAGACTTTCTACTTCTGGATAGCTTTAATTGTGAGTTTTCCTTCAGGTCTAAATTGGCTTTTTTGCCATTTCTACCCTATATTCTTGGTTGTTCTCTCAGAGACCAAGCGAAATAAGCTTAACTCCTGTTCTACATAACAATCCTTAAAATATTCAAAGACAGCTATTCTGCTCTTTCCTTCCCACCCTCCACATCTTGTTTAGGTTAAACATCTGTATTTCCTTCTACAGAACCTCAGTACAACATGATCTCCAGGCTATATGCCTTCCTAGTTGTCCCTCTTCTGTACACTGGACCCAAGACAGCTCTTGTTAAGGAATAACTTGTTCAATCTACCTCTCCTGCTACCTGACTTCCTTAGCTGCCATAACACCTTCTAGACTTTCACACTTGATTGTTTCCCCATGCTTCCCTAAAACTATCTTTGGGGAGATGTAATCACATAGGGCACTTCTGAATTAGAACTGTATTTATATGGATTGCACAATTTTCCCATTAGTCCAACATTTTCTAGTTCATGGCATGACTCAGTTTAAATTTCAGAGGTTTTTCTGTTGCTGAAAGGAAGAACAAAATGCTAAGCTGTTTCTGTTTTTGACAAAATTTGCATTAGGACTCACATTCTTAATTCCACCAAAAGTAGAAAGACTAGTCATGAATATGAAATATTACAGTTATACAACTATTCAACTCAGGAAACATTTCGCAGACTCCCAGAACTAGAAAGGACATTAGTGCAAACTGGCTGAACATATTGGCCACTAGTTGGCACAGTGAATAGAAGGCCCAGCCTTGATTGAGTAAGACTCCTCAGTTCAAACTTGGCCTCAGACACTTACTAACTGTATGACCCTGGGCAAGTCACTCAACCCTGTTTACCTTAGTTTCCTTATCTGTAAAATGAGCTGGTGAAGGAAATGACAAAACCGCTCCAGTACCTTTACCAAGAAAATCCCAAATAGAGAGGTGAAGAGTTGGACATCACTGAAATAACTGAACAAAAACAACAAAGTCGAACGTATGTTTGAAGGACATCACTTGAAGGACATCACTAATAAAATGATATGGCCTCCTCTTGATGACCTCTGAAGAGAGACAGCAAGCACATTGCTTTCTGTAGGAGCCCATGCCACTTTTCAGCCATTTTAATTAAAAAGTATGGCATTGTAGTTAAGGCACTGGATTTGGATGGAGAAGGTTTGCCTTTGTATCCTGCCTCAGATACTTATTAACTGTATTATTACAGATATTGAACTTCTTAAGGCTGGTCAAATGTGGATAATGATTCATGCCCTACTGAGTTCACTGGGTTGTGGAAAGGAATGAGATTCACAAACATTAAAACTCTGTACAGTAATGGCATTGATTATTAAGGCTTTTTCCTTATGTTAAGACCTGTCTCTTTACAATGTCAACTTATTGTTCCTCTCGGTTCATCCAGGATACATTTAATTCCTAATGCAAAAAACAAAAACCAAACAAACAAAAAACAGGCAGGGCACATGAATCTTTTTCCTCCCATTTTTTTAAAAGTTCATAGACACACCCTTGCCTGAGTACAAGCTAAACTTGGTAAGAACTGGGGCGGTATTATTATTTTTTTGTTTCTTGCCTATAATGTCTTCTACAATAGACTCCTAATTTATTCTTGTTGAATTAAATTGCACCCACAGGACCACCCTTCAAAATTTGAACATGACTCTACTCTCTTACATTTCAGCAAGGCTCTTGTTGCTTATTGTTACTTCCTAGAGCCCCTATTTCCTTTAAAGCTCAGTTTAGTTGCATTTCCCATGTGAAAGGCCTATAGCAGCCCTTTCCTGGTCCCCTAGATGTTAATGTGTCACTCACCCCCCAAAAAATGTACCTTAGCATTTATTCTACATTTTCTTACATATGTCCATATTGATTATCCAAACAGGATTTAAGCTCCTGGAGGACAGTGACTATTTCATTTTTGTCTTTTTTTTTAATTTTTCATACCCATCACAATGCTACTCCTTTGGACTCCTTTGTTATGCCATCAGGAACTTCGTCATCCTGTAATATCACATTAGCCTTGGTATCTCAATTTGGTATTCTCTTATTGGAATATGTAGAGTGCTTCCCCCAACCTCCATTTTAGGAGGGCCTCTAGCCAAGCCATGTCTTTATTTTCCACTAGGCTGTGCTCCTTTGGACTTTTCCATCATGCTCTCTGCCTGGCACTTTTCCTTTTCCTTTCCTCCCTTCTTTCCTCTGATTAGATTCTAAGTTCCTTGAGGGTAGAGATTTTCTTTTTCATATTTATATGCTCCAAGCTTAGCACGGTGTGTGACATGCTGTTGGCACTCAAGAAACACTTATTGGGTGAGTAGGCATTTAACTATCCAAGTCAATCTGCATGTACTATTGTCTCATCAGCACCTCTCTACCTTCCTCACAAAGATACCATAAAGAATTGTCATGTGCTTTGCTGAAATGGAGGTATATTGTTCATCTACAGCCTTTTCCAGATCTACCAGGCTTGCATTCCTGTCAAAAAAGGAAATCAGGCACATTAGTCTTCCAGGACCTTTTCAGATGTAGCCATGCTGATGCTTAGAAATTACTGCTTCCCCTTTTAAATGGTTTCATATTGTATCTTCAGCAATATGCTCTAGAATTTTGTCAGGTGTCAGAACCAGCCTCACTGGTCTATAGATTATTTAAGTTACTCTCCATTTGAATACTTACCATTCTTCAGTTACGTAATATCTCTCCCATTTGCCACTAAATTTCAGAATCACAGGCTCATAGAGTTGGAAGAGACTTCGGAAGCCATTTAATACAACCCATATAACTTGAACAAGAGTTCTAGCTCATTCGCTATAACATAAACAACAAAAAAAATAGCCATCAGTTTTTTTGAAAGTCTTCCAGTCATGGCACAATTATTATCTCCTGAGGCATTTTGGAATATCTGTAATTGTTAGCAAAATTTTCCCTATTTCAAAACTGAATCGGTCTCTACAAATTGCGCACATTGCCCCTAGATCTTCATTCTGGGCCCAACAGGACTAATTCAATCCTTATTTTAATGTGACAGATCTTGGAAGACAGCTATCATATCCCCCATGTCTTCTCTTTCTGTGGTTTAACATCCCCAGTTTTTTTAACTGACCCTTCCATGGTACATTGCTGGGGGAGGACACTTCACTCTCGTGATTACCCTCCTCAGAACATTCTCCAGTTTATAAATGTCCTTCCTAAAATGCAATATCCGGGAAGATACACAATATGCTAGAGATGGTCTTTCTAAGGAACAGATCAGTGGAACCTCTTACCTTCTGGATACTAACATGTCCATGCTTTTTTTTTTTGCCTGGTATAGTGTGTTATTAGCATTTGTTATAGTTTCAGTTCACTAAAACTCCAAAATCTATTTCAGAAGAATTTGCTTTCTACTTATGACTCCCTCCTCTCACATCTGCCAAGTTTATTTTTTGAACCCAAGATGATTGAGATCACAGACTGTTGATAACTGATCAGCAATCAAATCTGGTCAGTACTTAAATGATCTAGAATGTAGGTTATTTATACACGCTGGGTTTTGTCTCATTAAGGACATATGGTTGTTCTTCCATCATCTTTCCATTTTCTTGGCATTGAGATAGAGGTGAACTTTTTGTTGTTCTCTCCTCTTTTCAGATATTTTTCCTTGGAAGGTGTATTAAGCACCCTCTATGAGCATGTTTTTATGTGAGGTGCTGAAGGATAGAAAACTGATGAAAACTTGTCTGTAAACTCAAGAAGCTAATAATTGTGTAATGGAGATAGGGTGTACATACAGATAATTACAATATAAAATCAAAATCGGACCATTTAGCATTCTACTGGAGAGCTATAATATGAACGCAAGAAATGAATCCAAAGTATTGTAGTTTCACAAAAGAGAGACCGCTACTAACTGAGTGGATCAGGATAAGCTTCACATAGAAAGAAATACTTTAGTTTTGTTTTGAAGTCTTTCTCATCCTTTAAAAAAGGGGAAAAAAGCTACTTGTTTTCAAATATACCTACCCTTTCATATATCATCTCTCAGTCTTAAAAAAAATTCAAATGTCTTTACTTCCTCACAACTCACTCTCTCTTCGACCCTACAAGTTTGGTTCCCATCATTCTGTTGTGACCTAAATCAAAGACCTTGACCTCCATGAGTCTCAGTTTACCCACAGACAAATTCATGGGGTTGATTTTCTGGCCTCTTAATTCACTTCTAGCCCTAGATCTATGATCCTATGAAACTGCTTTTTGAAGAGTCACTGATAATATTCCAATGCCACATATAAATGATATTCAGTTATCCATCTTCATTGCCTTTCGACTGTTATTGGCCACACCCTTATTCTGCATACTCTCTCCTCTGGTTTCAAAGACACCACACTCTCTTATTTATCTTCTTGTTTTTCTGTCTTATGTGGCATCTCACCGTCTTTCCAACCCCTTAAGGTGGGTATTCCTAGAGGTTGTACCCTCGATCTTCTTCAATTCTCTATCCCTATGTTTTCTCCCTTGCTAATCTCAATCGCCCTAATGATGTCAACCATCAGGCATACACAGATGGCTTCCAGTAGAAATTCATGGCTCTTACCTCTCCATCCTTTACAAGACATCACCACGTGTATATTCTATCAGCATCCTTTTTCTGACTTCACTATTTCTGCCACTGAAACCCGCATTATTCACCCCCATCTCCCCGCTAGTCCAAATTGGGTATATTAAGGGGAAACTTCTGGTCATGAATAATAGTATGAGTAAAAGAACAAGGATCAAGAAGAGTCTGTGGAATGGGAGGTTGTTAAATTTTATTTGACCATAGTGTAAATGGAAGAAGTCTTTTGTAAGCAAAAAGCTGGGGTTGTTCCAGTTCCTGGGAAACTTGTAAGAGTTTTTATCCTGTGGACAATATGGAGCTAATGATGTCTTCTTAGAAGAGTTATGGCATGATGAAATCTGTGTCTTGGAAAATTACTCTAGAAATGGTTTGTGGAATGTCTTGAAAAGGGCAGTGATGAGAACAGGGATGTATTTGTTGTAATAACCTGTGTCAGAGATTATGCCTTGAAATAGGTTGATGGTAGTGGAATTTGGTGACAGGAAATTAGCAAGGTTATAAAAGCATTGCATGAAGGCCCAGAAGAATTCTATTCAGATGTGCAGGTTACTAGGTATGTAGCCTAGGGCAAAACAGTGTGGTATAATGGAACAGGCCATGGATCTGGTGTCAAGGTGTTCATCCTCCAGGTTCTTGTCTTCTGTTAGTTATCATCTGAGTGACCTTGGAAAATTCACTTAACCAGTCTGCTTCTGTGAATTTTGTTAAGGCTGTTGGGGTCCCTCCAGAAACTCAGGAGATTTTGTCAAGGGTATAGATGCCACTGACCTTGCCATAGAGTTATTGTCACTTAGACCTTTGCTGCTCTCTATGCCTAAAGCTTCAGCCACAGAGCATAGCTTGATGCAAAAGACTGTCTCAGAGAGCTATATAATACAAGTGAGCAGAGATAGATTACAAAGGGCATGCCACTAGATAACCAGGGTTCTCTAAACTGTACTCCTATGCTATGGCCAGATCATTTTCTTGACCTTCCTTCTACTAACACAATCAACTCTATAGCTCTGGAATAAGAATTTGTTAGCTCACCTTGCTTTTATGATACTTACAGACTCAGGATTGGCCAAAGACAGATACTGTCATGTTAATAATAGCTAACATTTATGTAGTGCTTACTAAGTGCTAGGCACTGTGCTAAGAGCATTACAATTATTATCTCATTAGATCCTGACAACAAGCCTTGGTGCTGTTATTATCCCTATTTTATATATGAGGAAACAGGCAAACAGAGGTTAAGTGATTTGTCCAGGGTCACACAGT
Source organism: Phalanger gymnotis (assembly GCA_028646595.1). Classification (NCBI taxonomy): domain Eukaryota; kingdom Metazoa; phylum Chordata; class Mammalia; order Diprotodontia; family Phalangeridae; genus Phalanger; species Phalanger gymnotis. The sequence continues at coordinate 88,167,825 of CM053622.1, forward strand.
TAGTAAGTGTCTGAGGCTCAATTTGAATTCAGGTCTTCCTCTACTGCACCACTCCCTGATACTAGCAGTATTTGCTACCATCCTACTCCCATAGTTCTGCAGCCCTGCTTCCCTAACTGCAGTGGCAAAAATAATGATAGAAAGAATTCACTGTGGTCATTTCCATCTAGGACCAAGAGTTTTAAGATGAGCTTTCAACTCAATGAATTTCAAGCCCTTTATTGATCAGTCCAGCCATTTCTAAACACTCTGATCTTGGAACAGCAGAGCCTGTTTTATCGCCTTGCTGCCACCTGGGCTTCATTAACTATGGATTCATGGTTAATGTGGCCACAACTGCTCTTCAGGAATTTATTGGGAATTAAAAGTGTTAGCTTTTTTTCCCGTTTGCTCACAGCCGTAACAGCCAAAGTAATTTAATATTCAACAAAATATGCCAATAGACATCAGAGATTAACACTTAATCACCATCTAAGATAAAATACATGAAGCTAAAACTTTCCTAGTAAGCTGAATGTACTTAATCATACCTTGGAAGGCCAGAGAGATCTGATTTTCAGTAAGAAATTGGCAACAATGGTCTACATTTTAGCACTGAGTTCCTTGTTTTACCTCAGTTTTCTGGGCATTATGTATTTCTCTTAAGTACCCTGACCAAAGTCCCAGTAATGGGATGTGAGTCACGTGCTCTCATGCCCTCTTAATGTTCAGAATAAGATCATGACTTTCTCCATGATCCCCTTTCAAGTTTTGTGTCCAGAAGAAGGAAGGCAAATCTAGATTGTTACAGTACAACATTTTTAATTCAGCCCACACCATCCCCAACTGTGGCACATATTAGTACCCTCTCCTTTCCCCTGCTTATGATCCACCTGTGATTTATACCCATTTTTTTTCTTTTTCACTTGTATAATTAATTTACCATTATATACACCTACTAAATCTCACGTCAGTCTGATGCCTTCTGCCACTCTTTCTTCCTTTTTCCCATGTCTCACATGAAGAGGTGGCTTTTCTCCTTAACAAGACAAACCTCTTTAGCTATGCGAATGATCTCATTCCATTCCATCTCCTCCAACAGATTATCCCTCTTTCATTCCCATTCTCAAACTTTTTCCTATTGTTCTCTACCTACTATATCTACTGACTGTTTCTGAACTGCCTACAAATATCTCTTTGTGTCACCCATCCTCAAAAAAAAATCACTCGATCCTTCCATTCCCACTATCATCTTATATTTCTTTTGCCTTCTTCTGCTCAAGACTAAATTTCTTGCAAAGGCCATTTACAAAACTCCTTAAAATCTGTCTTTTAACTCATCATTCAACTGAAACCGCTCTCTGCAAAGTTTAAAATGATCCATTAATTGAGAGATCCAATGGCCTTTTCTCAATCTTCATCTTTCTTAAACTCTCTGAAGCCTTTTACACTGTTGATCGCCCTCTTATCCTTGATACTAACTGTTCTCTAGGTTTTTTGGAAAATCATTCTCTCCTGGTTCTTCTCCAACTTATCATTCCATTGAAACTGTTCTCTCTAAAGATACTAATCATTTTTTAACTGCCAAATCTAATGGTCTTTTCTCAATCCTTACTCTCCTGACTTCTCTGTAGTTTTTGAAACTTAACCACTTTTTCCTCCTTGATTCTTCCCTTTAGGTTGTCAGGACACCAGTCTCTTCTGGTGCTCCCACCTACTGATTGCTCCTTGTCTTTCTTTTTCCTGATGTCTCATACAGACCATCCCCTCAAACCGTAGGAGTCTCCTTCCATAACACAGTGACACTGGTCTCATTGATGTTATGACCTGCTGTTCCTCACATAAGATACTCTCTCTCCCAACTTCACACATTTTTATTGGCTATCTCCTGTGTGGTCTCCCTTCTTGTGTCCAGTTCCTCAATTGCTTGGCTTCCTTCAAGTTTCAGGTAAAATTTGACTTTTTGCAATGTCTCACTTAATGTTAACACCTTTTCTCAGAGATTATCTTTGAGTAACAGAGATATGTGTATGTACACATATACGTATGTGGTTATACACATGCATCTTATGTTATGTAGTTATTTGCATGTTGTTTCACTCCAACCTTTCACCCTTCCAAATTTCCCTATTACTGTCAAAGGTACCACAATCATCCCAGTTTCCCAGGCTTATATCCTAGGCTCCATCCTTGATGCCTTACTATCTTACCCTCACACACACGCATGGCATGTACGCCATGTCCATTTTTTTTAATATTAATCATTGTTATATAGATCATTGATCTGTATTTGTTGAGGGAGTCCTTGAACTAGGAGTTCCCCATGCTGAGGAAATTCCTGGTCTTTCATCTTTTTTTTTCACAATTTTATGATGACAAAATACTTTCATATGTGTCGTCTCATTTTATCCTAAATAAAAGAGGAAAGAAAAAAGAGGAGAAAGAGAGCCAAATCCTAAAAAAAGTAGCTTTAAAGTTTACGAGCAATTTACATATATTATCTCTCAATGGACTTTATTATTTCCATTTGGCACTCAAACTCTACTCTTTTAACTCAAAGGACATTATTCTTCTCAATACACTACAGGGACAGACAATACAGACTTTACTCAAATCCCATGACTCACAACAGCATTGGTAAGTAGCCACCGAGGGCAACTTCCTCTCTAATATTTCCATATTTCAAATGGTTAATAATTTAATCAGTATGGATATCACCTCCACAACACGGATTGCATCTGTATTTCCCATACCTCTGGAGGAAATTGGATGAATTACTATGGTCAAAACAAAAATAAAATAATAATAATAATAATGAAGATGATAAGCTTGCATTTTATGAGGTGATTAAAAACAGATTTGTACATAGATGATTTTAAAAATGGTGCAAGGCAATTTTTAGGGGCCAAGGGTAAGCACCACAAGATGAAAGAATCAGGAAAGATCTCATGTAGAAAGTTGAACTTGAGATGCATCTTGAAAAAAACTAGGGATCCTAACAGGCACAGGTATGGAGGGAATACATTCTGGGCATGAGGGACAGCTAGCTTTTGTGCAGAAGTTTAGAAACAAGAGATGGAATGTCAAGTATGAAGGATAGCATAAGGCCAACAAGGATGTAAAGGGAAGTTGAGTCCAGTTTGTAAAAAGTTTTGAATGACAAATAGACGAGTTTGTATTTGAACCTAGAGGTGATAGGGAACTTCTAGCATTTTGTTGAGTCAGGGGTGGGGGATGGTGATAGTGTCAGTCCTGGAAAATGAATCAGTTGTCTCTGAAGGTTCCTTCTAGCTTTAAATCTGTGAATCTAAGACCACACGATGCCTTAAAGGGAAAAGGTCAAAGGTCAAAGAATGCTAGCATGATGCCTGAAGAAGTAGCAGTCCCCACTTCCTATATATTGCTTAAATTTTTATCCATTTTTATAGCTGGAGCACCTTAGAGATCATCTAGTCCAATCCTTTTATTTTATAGATGAGGTAAGAGAGGTTGTGAGAGGTTAAATGTCACAGACAGAAATTATCAATCAACAAACATTTATTAAGTCTATATTAATATATTTAATTAATATTAAGTATATTAAGTTCCGTATGCCAGTGCTATGTGCTAAGTGCTATGGATATAAAAAGAGGCAAGAGACAATCCTTACCTTCAAGGAGACGATAGTGTAATGAGGGAGAAAAAGTGAAAACAAATATCTTCTAAGCAAGCTAAATATAGGATATACAGGAAACGATCAACAGAGGAAAGGCATTAGAATTAAGATGGTTTGGGGAACATTCCCAGGAAAGAGCCAGAATGTGGGTTGAAATCTTCCAATTATAAGTCTAGTAATTTTCCCTACATATTGCAGTGTCTCTTATGGCGTAATATTATCAGTTATCTTAGGATATCTCCAAAAGGTGGGTCATAGGACCATCATCACTATTTCAATCAATCATTATGTCACCAAGAATGCATTAAATACCACGCACGTAGCTACCAATAGAAAGCTGTGTGTGGGCCAAGAAGCAACAGTTAGACCCACACATGGAATAAGTGATGGTTTTAAGATTGGAAAAGGAAGATGACAGGGCTATACATCATCACCTTATTTACTTAACTAAATCATGCAAAGTGCCAGGATGGATGACTCAAAAGGCAGAATTAGGGTTGCCTGGAGAAATATCAACAATCTCACATATGCAGATGATACCACTCTGTTAGCAGGAAGTGAAGAAGAATTAAGAAGTCTCTTGATGAGGGTGAAAGAGGAAAGTATAAAAGCTGGCTTGAAGTTTAACGTCAAAAAACTAAGATCTTGGCAACTGGTCCCATCACTTCTTGGCAAATAGAGGGGGGAAAAATGGAAGCAGTATCAGATTTCATATTCTTGGCCTTAAAGATCACTGCAGACAACAACTGCAGCCATGAAATTAAAAGTCATTTACTCTTTGGAAGGGAAGCTATGGCAAATCTGGACAGCATATGAGAAAGCAGAGATATTACCTTGCTGACAAAGGTCCATTTAGTCAAAGCTGTGGGTTTTCTAGCAATGTATGGCTGTGAGAGTTGGACTATAAAGAAAGCTGAGCACCATGGAATTGACACTTTAGAATTATGTTGATGGAGAAAACTTTTGAGAGTCCCTTGGACAGCAAGGAGATCAAATCAGGCAATAATTAAATTAATTCAGACTATTCACAGAAAGATGAAATATCGAAGCCAAAGCTTAAATACTTTGGCCACATAATGAGAAGACAGGACTCATTGGAAAAGACTGATGTTTGGAAAGAATAAAGGCAAAAGGAAAAGGGAATGGCAGAAAATGAGACAGATAGTATCTGAAACAATGGATATGAACTTGGACAAACAAAAGAGGTAGTGGAGGATAGAAGGGCCTAGTGTGCTATCACAAAGAGCCAGACACAACAACTGAACAACTACACAAATACATAAGTGAGATATAAGCTGGTATTTTATTTGGGGGATGCATAGATAGACAGAAGGAGAGAGAAAGACTGGGATGGAGTGTCAATGGAAAGTACAGTGCTTCTGGAACAACCCTAAGCTTCCCATGCAAACAAAGGCCCATCTTTAAACAACACTATCCTAGCAGTGGAGCTGTATCATAGCTAGATATGAAAGACAAAAATCTCTAAGGAATGAACAATGAATAACATGCAGAGGGCAACGAAGGGATGCATGTGGGGAAATAAGCAAGCTGAAACACATAGCCAATGAGAACTCTGAAGAATGGGAATAAATGAAAGGATATCAAATATTTTCATGATCTTAAGAGAAGATGCAGTTGGTAGCTCAATGAATAGAGCTCTGAGCCTGGAGTCAGGAAAACCTGAGTTCAAATATGGCCTTAGACACTTACTAGCTGTGTGACCTAGGGCAAGTCACTCAATCTCTGTTTGCTTTAATTCATTGGAGAAAGAAATGACAAACCACTCCAGTGTCTTTGTCAAGAAAACCCCATGGACAGTATTGACATTCTATGATTCATGAGGTCGTACAGAGTTGGGCATGACTGAATGATTGAACAACAATGAAGAGAAATTGGGGATGGGGATGATAGAGTGTTCCACTGGTATACTCACAATGTCAGGAGAAAAAGAAAAAGTCTTCTAGCACATTGGGTAAACCCCTGTGGCACACTTATGGAATGTTGTGGATGAGAGTCACATAGGAAGGGTAAGTATGAATGCTTTATATTCTGCACAGAGAGAACTTCCAAATCCATGTGAGCACAGAGCCATATGAAAGACTAGGTATCCATATGATGTGTTTTAATGACTCTCTCTCTCTCTCTCTCTCTCTCTCTCTCTCTCTCTCTCTCTCTCTCTCTCTCTCTCTCTCTGCCTCTGTGTCTCTTTCTTTCAGTCTTTCTTCCAGAAAACAATTTCTCTCTTTCTATCCTCTTTCTTTACCTTTCTTTCTTGGTCACCTGTATAATTTCAAGTCATCTGTTTATACTGCAGCCCTAGGAAAGGTAGCTATTTGTAATTTAATTTCATTTTTTTCTTAGGAAGTTTTTATGTTTAGGGTTATTGTTAAAAATTACTATATAGTCTCTATCTATAGGTACAATTTTGGTAGATTTACCTGTTTTATATATTTACATAGGTTTTTTTTCTCCCAAAAGACCATGTATTTGAAATTTCTTACTAAATATTCTCATCTATGAAAATTTGCTGGAAAGTTATTTCTGTTTCATTCATTTGCTAAAGGGTCCTGAGAGTTTCCAAACTGAAAAGAGAACAAACCCCAAAATCCCTCACAGAAGTGTTCATAACAGATAGTGGAGGATACAGATGGGTGTGTGTGTGTGTGTGTGTGTGTGTGTGTGTGTGTTGGCACGGAGGAGGGGTCGGGGGTGGGATAGGGAGGTTGCAACATTCAAAGGAATGGAGTATTGCTGGGAAGGATTGATTAAGATGGCACACAACAGTATAAAGGACCAGGGAAAAGTGGGGCCTGAATTGGGAAAGTCCAGAGATTCTGAAAATTTTGAAGATTGTTGGGGTACAGAGGGCGTTGAAAGCAGTGAGCCTGTATCATAATTTATCCAAGGTATATCCCCATCTAAATTGAGCAGAAAGGTAGTAATTCAACAAGGTGGGCAATAATGTGAAGGATTGACATTCCTTCCTTAGAGGCATCTATCCTTTCAATAATATAGAAAGGCAGAGTAGTACGAAAGAAAGAACACTGGATTTGGAATCAAAGGACTTGGTTAAAATACTAACTCTAATCCTATCTATGTGACTATAGGCAACATAAATAACTTCTCTGAAACTCACTTCCTCTCCTATAAACTGAGAATGTGGGCTCAGCATATTGGCAAAGATGACAAAAAGATGGCAATAGTCAATATTGGAAGGCTTATGGAAAGATGTGCACAAATGCACTGCTTGTGGAATCTGAATTGGTATAAGCAGTATGGAAAGCAATTTGGGATTATGCAAATAACGTGGCTAAAATGTTTATACATACCTTTAGACTCAGAAATTCCCCTGCTAACCTTAAGCCCAAATTACTGACCAAGACAAAGGTTATGTATGCTCCAAAATGTTTGTAGCAACATTGTTTGAGATAACAAAGAAACAGAGACAAAGCAGGTGCTCCTCAATCGGGGGACGGCTAAACAAATTGCAGCACATGAATGTAATGGAATATTACTATGCTGTGAGAAATGACAAATGTGATGAAAACAGAGAAGCATGAAGAAGCCTACATGAAATGATAACAAGTGGAGAAAAGCCAGAAAATAAACAATGACTGCGACCACATCGAAGGAAAGAACAACCACTACAAAATAATTGAAAATAAATATTGGAAAATTACAAAGAACAAGTGGCTCTGAAGTAGAGATAAGGGCAATTCTTCGCACAGGGAGAAGCTGGGAGAGGGGGCGTGGATTCACAAGTGTGGAACATTGTATGTAATGCTATACTTTTTCCAAGCATTGATAGGTTTGACTGACTTTTCTTCTCCTCTTCCTCTTTTTCTTTTTTCTTAAAAAAAAATGACTGTGTATAATGGTAATGTAAATGGGAAGATTTCTCATCCATTAATAGGCTCATGTGACCCGCTTAAGTCACATGGAAGCCTAAGTCACATGAGTTTGAGTCACACGAAGCCTGTGGTGGGAAAAGCTTGTTGAATGAGTACAACAGGGAAGGGTGGGTCAGGAAGGGCGGGGCCAGAAGGGTAGAGAAGTCTTGAGAGGAAGTTGGTCAGAGCAGTTAGAGCTGAGAGAGAGAGAAAGCAGCAGTTAGTGTCAGTGAGAGAGGGGCATTTTGCCTAAGGGAGCTTGGTTTATGGGAAGGAGTGGGGATGTTGGTGCCCCCTGCATTGCTAATATGTATAGATTTCTTTGTTGCTATGACGGATTTGGCTTTCTGGTGTTTGAATAAATGTTTTTGGTTCTGCCTCTCATGTGGAGAATCTGTTATATTTTGCGATTCTGAACTATACCTGGTGTATTCATAGCCACCGTTAATATTGCATTGTCGCTACACTGTGGCAAGAGAGAGGAGGAGGAGGAGAAAGGAAAAAAGGAAAACTTTATTGATGCAAGAACAAAAGGTGTTGTGAGCCAGAGAAAACTGATGTGGCCCCAGTGCTTAAGAGGTGTGTATGCGAAGGTCTCAACTGATCCAAAGAACAGTAATTACCTTTTTCCCAGTCACTTGCTTGCTGAGGCATGATTAGTGTTAAATTTTCTATGTCCCAGCCCATCATTCCTTATTCTTTATTAGTCAATTCAGATAATACTCTGATTTCAGTGACCCAGACTCTCTTATTACCTTACCTCATAGGTGATGGGTCAGGCTCCTATTAATGCCACATCAGCTCTTTGTCTAAAATATTATATTAATTTGAGGCTTGAGTGACTTGAGGTCCTGGGATCAAAATGCTCATCTTGTTGCATGATCAAGTTATCAGCTTGACCATATAGCTGGAGATAGTGGGAGGTATACTGTACCTGTGCTGTTCCCCTTTGGCATCTCTTCCTCTCTGATGGCTACCATCTATATGTGTCAATGTCACTCATTGAGAATAGCTCCTTCCCTATTTGACCCTCAGATATCAATAAAATCTATTAAAAACAAGTATGTGAGGATGGTGGAAGGACTTTACATTATAGTGGAAACTGGATCTGGAGTTAGAGGTCTTTGGGTTCAACCTTGGCTCTGCCACTTCTACCTACATCAGCTTGGGAATGTTGCTTAAACAATCTGGGCCACAGTTCTCTCATCTTTCTGTAACATGGCTTTTCTGTGGACCACTCTTTTAGGGTCAGCCTTGCTGCATTTTACCCCCTACATCCTTAGGAAGATAAACCCATCTAAAAGGGTTGGTGAGGTTCTCTTCTCTGCCATTTATTTGGGCCCCTATAGCTTGGGTTCCCCCAGTAAGAGCGTTGGATTTAGCATTTGGAGTTCCATTTAACCACTTAATATCAGATTATCTTTTACAAAGGGATATTTAGTTAAAAAAATACATGAAGAGCAAGTTTGCAAACATTTCCTCCCAAGGCCTACAGTTACCTTACCAGTGTCTGGAGAGGGGAGGGGAACAGGCTCATGATTTAGCTCAGTTTCTGTATAGCATTAGTTCCACCAAGTTCAAATTCAAAGCCCTGTTGGACTAGCCTCTGGGACCCTTGTTTCCTAGTATTTCACTTTCGGACTGGCTTCAGCAACCAACGTGGATTCCTGGCCTTGTGGATTATGGTGGCTCAAGCTACTTACTGGGTTAGAGATTATATCGTCTGCATTTAGAATGGAAGACAACAGGCCACAAGAATAAAAGGGGGGATCCTTTCAGGGCCATGTTATGAGCCAAGGGGTCTTTTACCTTCAGTCTGGAATGAAGGAAAAATCCTGACTATTCTCAGTCAGCCAGTTTTAAAGATGCAGCTAGTCCAATTCTGCAGATATTTGAGAAATGCTGTTCCCAACCTCAGGGTAGACCAATGCAGAATATCCATACATGCTCCAATCTTCTTGTTCTGCAGGTCCCCTAGCATCCCTTCTATGAATGAAGTCATTTACATCATTTAGGCTTATAGCAAACTGTCATAATATTTATAAAGGGCTTAAAATAGTTAATCTTCAAGACACTTTCTAATACTAACTCTATGATCCTATGATCTGGAAGGTTTTCTCAAGTTCTGCAGAGGTATTGTACTAGAGTAAATTATTGCCTTTGTGCCTTCTCCCCTTTTATAATTCCTTCCCATGTCTTTCCACAAATCTTCCATGAAAGATTCACCAATATTCTGAAGACTTGCTGCTTCTTTAATACTTCAGGAACATTAAGGAACACTCAGGGTTTCCACTTTCTGTTTTTCATTGCTGCCTCAAGATCAGCCCATCTTCTTTTAGGAATATCTATATCCTTGAGAATGCTTTCTGTATATCTTTTCACAAAAGTCACTGCTTAGAACATGTTCCAGCCTAGGGATACAAACTGTGTGTTGGTTTTTTTTAATGCTTTGGGTTATTTATTAGTCTGATCTTTCCAAGACTGTGACTTTCTATAATTTGCAGCTGGATTGCATCAATGGAAGAATATTCGTGTTTAAAAGATAGACCTTAGAGGAGGCAATCAGTTTAGATTCTTTGACAGCCCTGTGCGGGTTCTCAGTTGTGATCCATTCTGCTCACCTCATTGGCATCTGCTGCACATGTCCTAGATAACTATAATGATGGACTCACATAGTGGGCTGCCTTTCTAGCTAGATGTCAGAAACTGAACAATACTCATTTCTCACCAACTTTATGTTTTCAGGCTAAATGGTTATACTGACCTTTGTTGTTTCACAGTAGATTTCCTGGATGGGGTTTTGTGGAGGCCTGGGTGTTGATATAATTATTACAATACCATCTAAAAAGAGGACCATTGGAAAACCTCACCATCTTTAGGCACTTCTCATATTTGGATTATGCAGGGACCATTCTTCTCTTAATTGAGAATGGCGAATCCCTTAAGTGGGCATGTCTCTTGGTTTTGCCAGAGATGATGATAATGGTGGTAGTTATACTTGCAGAAACTTAACTGAATTCGACTTTTAACTTTCATGATAGATAGGGAAACAAGGAGAAAAAGGAAAGAAGGAAGGAAATAGTAGTATGTTGTTTATAATAGGCAGTATTTATTAAATGAATAGATGGAAATCTCAAAATCATCTTCTGAAACGTTGCCAGTGTTGAATCAAATTGAATTCTGTTGAAGTCAATGACTACATTGTATGCCAAGGATCACATTTTATATCATAAGGCATGATCTCCATAATAGATGACATTCTCTATACAAGGCCATATTGTCTTTCAAAGGTCATGCTTTGCATCAAGGGTTACTCAACTGCCTGTGTCATCTCAGGGCCAAGAAATACCATTTTCCAAAAAGAATTAGCCTCTTATAGTGAAACCCAAATCTCATCCCTAGGCCACATAGTAGAGGGAGAGCCAAGATGTCTATGTCCTTGCTTTTCTGTGGCCTGTGCTCATTCTTCAGCATGATACAGTGGATTAAACACTAAACTTAGAGCGAAAAGTCCTAGGTTCAAGTTCAATCTCCAACATTTACTAGCTATATAACCATGGATAATTCTGTAGATTGCTTTGGACATAAGTTCTCCTCATATGTGAAAAAGGGTTATAAAGGATTATAAGCTCCTCCTTAAAAAACTACCCCATTGACCAGAGAGTCTGATGAAGGCTATGCACCAGTATGTAATTTGGGTATCTCTGATAACTTTCAGAAGTTGTAAAAACTTCGGGAAAGGACCTAGAGATGGAAAGAGGAAGGTGGCTATTGGACTCTGGGATCGCTCCCAGAGCAATCACAACGTACCCTGCTGGGATATTAGGCATTGAGGTTTTCTCTTCCCTTCCCATGGCAAATGACTTCTGAACATTGATTTGGCAGCCCTGGTGCAGATGCTGAATTGTTGCCTCATGTGTATGGGTATACAACTTTCAGCTTGATGTGGCTGCCCTTTGTCTACAAGGGCCAGATTTCAGTCCCTTCATACCATGAATAGTGGTAAAAATGGCGGTGGGTCCTTGAAGAATCAGAAGTGCTCTAGGAAGATGTGATAGTCACCCATATATCAAGATTCAATGCCCCCTCTGTGTTCATCTAATGGTCAAGCCATTCGTGTCTATTCCCTTGCTCGTAGTGTGCCAGTAAAGCAACAAAAGGAATGAAGGTAAAGACTTTGACCTTTGGGGACTGGGAGTGTGGGAAGTGGCTTGCTTTGGGAGAGGAGAAGTTATAGAGTGTCTACCATCAATGTTTTTAACTGATTTTTATCCTATATTGCTCTTTTAGGTAAATTGTCTTTCTTTACCTCTACAATGTGATAGCATGTGATTAATTTCTGACTGGCCAGGGGAAAGAAATTTAGAACGACTGGGAGCTCAGAACATTGATAAGAGTAGATATGAACCTGCAACACGCTGTGAGAACCTGAAGGTGAAAGAAGAGATACAACTTTTACCACATACCTCACAGAGTGGTCTGGGGCAAAGTGCTTTGTAAACCTTAAAGGAGCTGGAGAAATGTGAGCTATTGATATTCACTTTATGTGGAGATCAGATATTGCTAGTACATTTTCCCATTCCCTTCTAAGAGTATGGTCACTGCATTGGTGGGCTAGAATCATAGCATTGTGATTTTAGGACTAGAAGAGGCCTTATATGCCATCAAGTTGAAACCCCTTGCTTTATAGATAAGGAAATAGGCTAGAAGTGGAATTACTTTGCCAAGGGTTAAACAGCTGGTGAGTGTCCAAGATAGGATTTGACCTTGAGTTTTCCTGACTCCAAGTCCAGTGCCCTACCAATTATTCCATATTGCTTCTCACTGTCTTGGATTTCTTTTTGGGGGGATGCTGTAAGTCTATTATGAAGTAACTAGGTGGTGTAGCGGATATAGGCTGGATTTGGCCTCAGGATGACCAGAGTCCAAATCCTGCTTCAGATATCAACTGGCTATATACCCTGAGGAAGTCACTTGATTTTTCAGCCTCAGTTTCTTTATCTGTAAATGGGGGTGATAGTAGCACCCATCACTCAGGAATGTCATGTGGATTGTTTGTAAAGTGCTTACAAGCCGTAAAGTGCTATACAAATGCCTGCTATCAGAGTATGCCTGCCCCATTTGGTGCAAAATGTCATCTCTTTCATCCAAACACACAGCTCAAAGTATTACCTCTTCTTCAGCATCTACTGTGTTAGAGCCTGGTGGACATCCCACTGAGTCAATGGGGTGCAAGGACAGGTTTGAACCTGTCACCCTAGATGCTCAACAGGCATGCCGTGGTCATGACAGATGATCCATGGCAACAAAAACCCCATTTCCCAGTGTATCGAGTCTACATTAGCCATGCTGAGCCGAAAGTTATTTTAGAATAGATATCATCTTGTCTATTGAGGTGAATACTGCTACCCTTATCTCCAAGGTAGTACTGCTAAGTTACAGAGTCTTAGAACATGAGGTCTATAGGCTATAACAGTAGTGTACCCCCAAGAAGAGAATGAAAAATAAACCTGCTGCTTAGAATTGTGTTTTACTTCATTTTATTGAAAGGTAACATTCTTTTTATCTGAAAATGGCTTCTCCATAGCTTCAGTAAAATATTATTTGGTCCTGGATCCAGAGATATTAAACTGTGATAAATATGGGTGAATTTTCAAGCATGTGATACAGGAAATTTGCTTTTCTCAAAAATAACTCAGAAACCATTATTATAGTCACTTCATAATGGTGCCACACAATTTCATGAAAGATGGTTGTTTTACTACAACGAGATACTAAACTTGGGAAAAATTGGGATATGATTCCTACTTGAAAAAATTCTAAGTTCTATTTAGTTCTGTCCCTTTCCCCTTTTCCCCATCCCAAGGAAATTTAAATCTACTACTCGCCTAATGATCAGCTGAATTTTCTGACCTTTTAACTCTTGAAGTAATGAGTTCTTCCTTAATGGAGGGTTTCATATTGAAGCTGAATTTATCACTTTTTAGAAATGTCATTGAAGGAATTTGTATGTCCTCTGGTTGTATTTCTATATAGGAGAGGAGAGGACAGAACAGAAAAGGACTTACAAGAATAAGAAGCATAGGTGAAGATAGGAGAGAGCATGAAAAGAGAGGATAAAATGATGTGACATGGACAAAAGTCCTATTTAAATTAAAAGTCTACATTTAGTGGACTTAAAAGTCTTATGATGTGAAAGTAACTATGGTTTTTCAAAGCCTATGCCAGCAGACGGCAAGGTCATTCTCTAGAACATAAACCTGTCAGAAAGGTTCTGTAAATGCTGCTGTTTAGATGTAGAAATATCTTGGTTACATTGAGCATAGGAACACCACATTGTCTCCTCAGTGAGATAAATCATCACTCGAATAAGATTAGCCTAGCCATCTACACAGCAAAAACAAAGTGGATGGAGAATCTTCACTGTTCAGTTTATGAAAATGCAGCTGGATTGGTAACACACTTAGCTAATTCAATAATACATATGCCCTAGTTATCCACTTATAGTAGACAATGAATCTAGGCCCGGGATTGAAGAGAAGAAAGAAAAAATCGGGCTAAATCATATATGAGAAATTGTCTAATACCTTCAGAGATTCAAGGCTGCTTACTGCCACCAAAACCTAACCTTTTAACATTCATTTTTTCCTCGTGGGGCTATATGACTATGAATCGTGGAACACCATTATCTCAAAAGAATGACAGTTATAGATGATTAAAAGGGAAATGAAGGGGGAAAAGTAGATGCCAGCAAGCTATAGCATTTTAACAGTTATGAGAGAAAACAGTTAATGAACGGTATGAAGGATATCATTGTGGCCATGAATGACTGGGAAAGATGGGTCAGTCATAACGAGAGGGAAAAGGCAACCCAGATGCTTTCAGTGTTATAAACAAAATATAAAAGAATTATAGAGAGAGCTCCATTGTATTGCTCTTTGGAGGACACAGACAAGTATCATACAGAATGAGGAGAAGTGTATTGATTTCATATTTCAGCAACAGAGATAATGACCATACCAAGACCACAGATCCACTAAGGTTTTCTATCAATCAATCACCAAGCATTTATTAAATGCCTACCATGTATAAAAGACTACAACAAGCAATGGGCTTGACCCAATTGGAGCTCTAGTAGACAGTCAGCCATTGCGAGCCAGGTGGAATACTCTGATGGTTCAATGACAGAATTGTACTCTCCCCTTTAGTCTAGAATTCTTATCCCAGTTATTCCTCTTATAGACATCAGATTAGACAGGGGCCTAAAAGTAAAAGTTTTCTTCACTCCTGATACCAAGCCACACATCTGTGTGGCTGTTTAATCCTTGCTCAGTACACAGCCTAGGGTGCTTTGATAAATCTTCACCCTGGACACTACCTTCGAGTACAGGTCTGCTTTTCAGTCCATAACCTGGAAATGCATAGTAAACAATAGAACTGCTAGCTGGTACTGTTCCTATGGCCCCCATGTGCTGGATCTGAGACTTCTTCTTGCCTCTTTGTGGCCTAGAATGCTCTGTATGGCTGTTCCTGGCCAGACACCATTACTAATTTCCCAGATCTCTCTGTTTCATGCTAACATGGGTTATAAAAATGATTCATTGTGGATTTCACAGTTCAGTCTGATGCTCTTTCTAAATCTTTTTTGGAGGGTTTTTTTTTGAGGTAGAGAGACATGAGAGCTCACCAGTTGTAATTCTTCCTGTTACTCTCTCATCTTGGCCTTCTCTCCTACTTGAGCCAGTCTTGAAGGAAACTAGAGATTCCAAGAGACAGAGGTAAGTGGTGAGAGTATTGCAGGAATAGGGATACCTGAAGCAAAGGCACGGAGG
The DNA here is from genome assembly GCA_028646595.1 of Phalanger gymnotis. Classification (NCBI taxonomy): domain Eukaryota; kingdom Metazoa; phylum Chordata; class Mammalia; order Diprotodontia; family Phalangeridae; genus Phalanger; species Phalanger gymnotis. The sequence goes on from CM053622.1 coordinate 88,183,181, forward strand.
CAGAACATGCAGTGTTGTGTTTTCAAGTATTAAATATTGTATGCTATTGGCAGCTAGGCAACTCAGTGGATAACACATTGGACTTGGAGTCGGGAAGACTGGATTTAAAATTTGGCCTCAGGTGCTTACTAGCTGTGTGACCCTGGGCAAGTCACTTAATCTCAGCCTTTCAGTTTTCCCATCTGCAACACAGTGACAATAATAGCACCTGCCTCCCAGGGTTGTTGTAAGGATGAAATGAGATAGTATTTGTAAAGCTCTTTGCAAACTTTAAAATCCTATGTCAATGCTAGTTGTTACTGTTATTAATGAGGAGCAACCAATAGATGAATATGGCTGGATCACAGAGTGTGTCAACATGCATAATTTATAAAAAGACTAGTTCTTGAACTGATATCTTATTTTTTTTAATTTCTCTTAGGATCTGTACCAACAATTTGGCTAGTAGCTGTTGTGGGGATGAAAAACCAACACAAGACCAACAACAAGAAGGCTGCTAGCACAGGTTCTTTTGATCTGCTTTTCTAAGGAAAGCAACTCTAAGGGGTTAACAATCTCACTTTAATCACACATACATGTATCATTCACTTAGTTCAGAGGGGAAAGCCAGCACCCTGAACTCCAGAGGAAATACAAATAGAAATTTCAAACAGAAAATATCAACAGATCAAATAACAATATTCAATAGACAGGCTTTGTCTAATCAAGACATCACATACATAGTTACCAAAAAGAGAAACACCAATGGGCCTGGGTTAGCAAAGCCGGTGTGGGGCAGTTACAACGGCTTGCCTAAAGTCTCAACATTCCTTCCATTAGTGAGCTCCAAAGGCAAGACGCCAGCCTCTGAGTTTATATGCCCTGTTCAGGGTCAAAGAGAGTCACAACATGTGACTCGAACCCATGTGACCTAAAAGCTTCTGGCATCACAAACATGCAACTAAAACCCATATAAACTAGGCTTTCCATTGAGGTAAGCAGGTCATCAAAGACTCCTGATTTAATCAAAGAATCAAAGGCTGGCCTCATCAAGAGCACTCGATTAAATAAGTACTCCAAAAGAGAAAACAATAAAAAAGTCTCAACTTAATTACTGATAGAGGCTCTAGCACAATTTTTTAAAATGTGATTCACTTAATACTTGTTTGTAAATAAATTAAATCTAGGAATGGCTGCATGGTGTGGTGAACAGAAGTGGTCTCAAAACCAAAAATGACTGGGTTCTAATTCTAATGAGATATTTCACATTGTCTTCCACTTTTTCATTCCTTTGGTTCTGTTTTACAGTATCTTGATTTCTCATAAAGTCACTAGCTTCCACTTGCTCCAATCTAATTTTTAAGGTAGTGTTTTCTTCAGTGGTCTTTTGGACCTCCTTTTCCATTTGGCTAATTCTGCCTTTCAAGGCATTCTTCTCCTCATTGGCTTTTTGGAGCTCATTTGCCATTGGAGTTAGTCTATTTTTTAAGGTGTTGTTTTCTTCAGTATTTTTTTCAGTATTTTTTGAGTCTCCTTTAGCGAGTCATTGACATGTTTTTCATGGTTTTCTCACATCATTCTTATTTCTCTTCCCCAATTTTTCCTCTACTCCTCTAAATTGCTTTTCCAAATCCTTTTTGAGCTCTTCCATGGCCTGAGACCAGTTCATGTTCTTCTTGGAGGCTTTTGACATAGGCTCTTTGACTTTGTTGACTTCTTCTGGCTGTATGTTTTGGTCTTCTTTGTTACCAAAGAAAGATTCCAGAGTCTGAGACTGGGTGCGTTTTCACTGCCTGGCCATGCTCCCAGCCAACTTACTTGACCCTAGAGTTTTTCATCAGGGTATGACTGCTTGTAGAGTAAAGAGTACTTTGTTCCAAGCTTGAGGGGATGCTCTGTTATTTTCAGACCTATTACAGCCAGCTCTGCCACACCAGCACTTTTCCTTCCCCAAGAACCCCCAATGTGGACTGGACTCAGATCCTCAGCAGGCTCTGCACTCCTGCTCTGATCAGCTACCTAATTCCTCCCACCAGGTGAGCATGGGGCCGGAAGCAACTGCAGCTGTAATTCTGTAGTTGCACCACCTCTGCTGCCCCCGGTGGCTGAACCGTGAATGCCTAACACTGTCCCCAGCAGCTTTTCCCACTAACCTTCTCTGTTGTCTTTGGTGTTTGTGGGTTGAGAAGTCTGGTAACTGCCACAGCTCACTGATTCAGGGCACTAGGGCCTGTTCCGCCCGGCTCCTGGTCTGGTTTGTGTGAACGGCCCATGCTGGGCTCCACTCCCCTCGGCTCCCAGCTCTGTGGGTGGTAGACCTCACCCAGGGACTATCCAGGCTGTCCTGGGCTGGAGCCCTGCTTCCCTCTGCTATTTTGCGGGTTTTGCCATTCTAGAATTTGTTCAGAGCCATTTTTTGTAGGTTTTTGGAGAGATTTGGGGGGTAGCTCATGCAAGTCACTGCTTTCCAGCTGCCATCTTGGCTCCGCCCCCTGGGTTCTAGTTCTGACTTTGAAAAATATTGGCTGTATCTTCTCTAAGCAAAAAAATAAATGTCAACACAGAGATTAATTGGTTGAATGAATATCATATGTCTATCTCCATTTGTCCCAGTATATACATTGTTGTTGTTGTTGAGTCATTTTTAGTTCTGTCCAACTCTTTATGACCCCATTTGGGGTTTTCTTGGCAAAGATCCAGGAATGGTTTGCCATTTCCTTCCCCAGCTCATTTTACTAATGAGGAACTCAGACAAATAGGGGTAAGTGACTTGCCCAGGGTCACAGAACTAGTAAGTGTCTGAGGCTGGTTTTGAATTCAGCAGGATGAGTCTTCCTGACTCCAGACCTGGCATATTTACATAATAATAATGTTATCAGTTGATGTTTACCTAGTACTTAGTAATTTTGCAAGCCATTTGATGAATACTATTTCATCTGAGTTTAATAACAAATGTGAGATTGACACTAAAGCTATTATTATTTTACCAAAACTGCAGAAAAGGAAAATACTCTAGTGAATAGATCTTAGCTATCTAGCTAAGTATCAGAGGTGGGATTTGAATCTAGATATTTCTGGGTTCAATCTAAGGACATTATTCCAGGACACTAGCTGCCTCTGTTGGCATTATTGCTATTCACTATGACAAAGTTACATATTAAGTCAATTACCCATTGCAAAAGATTGGAGTTAAATTGAGCTGGAGGTAACAATATGACTAGTTATCTCTGACCTTCATCTGAATTAATAACCTTAAGGGAATCAGTATGATAATCATGGTTTTATTTATATGATTCTTTATCTTATTGCAATGCTCCTGAGTGCTTTGCAATAGCCAGAGACTAGAATAATAATAATAATATCTCTGGAAACTGTACTTGCAAAAATCTTAATTCAGCTAGATCTTAAGCATCATGAGGGATGAGGAAAGTAGAAAAGAAAAATTAGGAAGACAGGGAGGCAGGAAGGAAAAGAAGAAGGGTGAGAGGGAGGAAAGAAGGAAGGAAGGAAGGGAGTGACAGAGGGAGGAAAGAAGTGAGGGAGAGAGGGAAGAAAAACAAGCAAAGAAACATAGTGCTTAGTTTTTGTGGGCAATAAATGTTTGTTGAACAAATGGATAGAAATCTCAAAATCATGTTCTCGGATGTAGCCCATCAGTAGGATATGGCAGCCAAAAAGTGACAATACAACCTAAACCTGATTAAAACAGGCTTAGCTTCAAGTACAAAGGAAATGACAGCCCTGTTGTACTCTTTCCTGGTCAGACAACTTCTGGAACATTGCTTTCATTCTGGAACTACATTTTAGGAAAGTTGGAAAGTCGGGGCAACTAGGTGGTGCAGTGAGTAGAGCACTGGCCTTGGAATCAGGAGGACCCGAGTTCAAATCCAGCCTCAGACACTTGACACACTTACTAGCTGTGTGACCTTGGGCAAGTCACTTAACCCCAATTGCCCTGCCTTCCTCCCTCCAAAATAATAAAGAAAGAAAATAAATAAAGAAAAGTTGGAAAGTGTCCAGAGGGTGGCAACCAGGTTGCACTCTATGAGCATCAATTGGAAGAACTGGGGATGTTTACCCTGGGTAAGTGAAAACTCAGGAGAGATATGATAGTGGTCTTCAAATACTGGAAGGGCTGCTACAATATATGAAGGAGAGGTAAGACTTGTTCTGTTTAATCATAAAGAGGAGAACTAAGTCATGGTAGGAAGTTAGAAAGAGGATAATTTAGGCTTGAAATATAGGGAAAGAAAAATAATATTTCCTAGTCATTAGTGCTGCCCCAAATTGTAATGGTCTGCCTAAGGCTATATTTGGTTTCTCTTCATTAAACGACTTAAATTAAAGGCTGCAAGGCCAATTGTTGGTTATGCAGACTATTTTTCAGTAATGGGTTAGAATATATGGTAACTGCGATTTCTTCTCATTCTGATATTCTCTGTGAATCATTTCATTATCTTTCTGAATGTGCTTCTGACTCTGGACTTCTACACCATGCCCTTTGCTGGGTACCTTCACCACTCCATCTTCCAATTCCTTTTTATTTGTTGTCTTCCCTAATTAAATTGTAAACTGCCTTCGGGCATTCTTTTAGCTTGCATTTTTATCCTCAATACTTAGTACATTAATTGACACACAGTAAGCACTTAATAGATGTTTAAGCCATTTTCAGGGCTGCTTATTCAACTTTGGTGTCTACCTGGCATTGAACACTCACCTGTGACTCTAAGAAGCTGCCATAGTAGTCACACTCCTGTAAAACCATCTCAGCAGGCAAGCTAAACCAGGTTGAGTCTTATAGGGCTCAAACCTACCAGCAAATTAGGAGGATGTCTACCTCAAGCATGTGGAGTCTTCCCCCAGTGGAATGAGAAGATGAGAGCAATGTGTTCCAAAGTCCATGAGGGAAGCTGAAGCAGGGACCTTGAAGTGTTTAGATCTTGGTCAGACATCAAAGATGCCAAGGTCATCTATTGCATCCTGGGCCATAACCAGTTGTCCTGACTTTGGTCTTGCCACTGGAATTTGATGACTCTGGAAGAGAGAATAAGATTGACAACCTTGTGCAACTCTAGCTACTTAAATCCAATTCATTTGCAAGTTAAGATATCAGACATGATGTCCCTGGTCCTCTTCAAAAACAAAGGATGAACAGTTACAACTACTTTATATGTGATTAATTCCTTGTGGAATTTGGGGAGGTCAGAAGTAAATCTCCCTCCCTCCCTCCCTCCTTCTCTCTCTCTCTCTCTGTCTCTCTCTCTCTCTTTCTCTCTCTCTCTGTTTCTCTGTCTTTCTTGTTCTCTCTCATGTTCTCAGTCTCTTATTATTAAACACTTCCTACGTAGCAGACACTGTGCTAAGCTCTGTGTGTATACATAATATTTTCTGACCCTAAGGAACTTACATTGTAATGGGGGTGGTAAGATGGACACATATAGACATTTACAAGACATATTAAAATCAAGTCTGATATAATCTCACAGGGGAAGGCATTAGCAATTGTGACAGGGGTACAAGTGGTAGTCCCAGAAAAGGCCTCAGGTAGAATGTGGCACTTGAAAATTGAATGAAACCAGGGATAGGATAGCATCCTGGGAATCGAGGGTGGCCATTGCAGAGAGATGGTGTGAAGTTTGAAATGACAAAATGACAACAGTTGTGGGATGAGTAAGAGTCAAGGCTGACAATAAGGCTATGAACTTGGGTAATTGGATGTATGGTGGTGCTATAGACAATAAAGAGATAGAAGATGTAGTGTCATGTGTGAGACAAAGCAAATATACCAACATGGCTGGACTATAGAAAGCATAAATATCAGAATGTGTAAATAGGTTAGAAAGGGGGATGAGCCAAGATGGCGGCTGGGAAGCAGTGACTGGCGTGAGCTCCCCACCAAGTTCCTCCAAAAACCTATAAAACAATGGCTGTGAACCAATTCTAGAGCTGCAGAACCCACAAAGTGGCAGAGGGAAGCAGGGC
>CM053622.1:88197120-88252835 GCA_028646595.1 Phalanger gymnotis
ATTCCTCCCACCAGGTGGGCCTGGGGCCAGAAGCAACTGCAGCCGTAGTTCTAAAGCTGCCCCACCTCCGCTGCCCCAGGGGCGGTGGCCGAACTGCAAACTCAGTCTCTCAGCTTTTCCCACTAACCTTCTCTGTTGTCTTTGCTCTTTGTGGGTTGCGAGGTCTGGTACATGCCACAGCTCAGTAATTCAGGATGCTAAGGCACTCTCCGCTCCACTCCTGGTCTGGTCGGTCCCGGTATGCGGTCCGCGCAGCACAGCGCCGCGCGTTCTGGGCTCTGCTTGGCTCAGCTCTGCTTCCCTCAGCCTTGAGCTGGGAGCTCCGTGCTGGACAGACCTTACCCAGAGACCATCCAGGCTGTTCTGGGCTGGAGCCCTGCTTCCCTCTGCCACTTTGTGGGTTCTGAAGCTCTAGAATTGGTTCAGAGCCATTTTTATAGGTTTTTGGAGGGATTTGGTGGGGAGCTCACGCCAGTCACTGCTTTCTGGTCGCCATCTTGGCTCCACCCCAGTATAGTTTGTCTAAAACGTAGAGTATATGGGTGGGATTAATAACAGATAAGCTTAGAAATGTAAGGTGTTGCCAAGTTATAAAAGACCTTGACTGTTAGGCACTACAGACCTGTAGAGTTGAAGCATGTGGGCTGCAGTAAGAGTCCCCAAAACAGTATATGGATAATAACTGGAATAAAGGATGTCATGGCGTAATAGCAATTTAGATTTGAAGATCTTTCCCATGCATTAATAGGCCATGTGACATGCTTACATCATAGGAAGCCTAAGTCACATGGGGTGGGAGGAGCTTCCTCAGAGGAAAAGGAAGTTGTGTCACAGGAAATGTAGAGAGAGAGCTGTTACAGCCATCACGATAGAGCCGAAGTAAAGAAAGTAGACCTGTGATAGCTGGTGGCTGTCAGTGAGTGAGTTTTTTGGGAAGATGCCAGCAGGGGGTTGGAGAGGTTTTGGGATGGCGAGGCTCCATATTGTGATATTGTGTTTTAAGTTTCTTGCTGTAATGATAAAGTGGGCTCATTAGTTGTTGGGAGCTGAACTTTGGTTATAGGATATGGTTATCTGGTGTCTGAATAAATGTTTTACTTCTACTTTCTATTTGGAGAGTCTTTCATACTTTGTGATACAGAACTACACAGGCATATTCATGATTATTGTTGATGTTGTATTTATTGCCCTACTGATACACATGGGAAAACATGAGATCAGGACAGGAGGGAGAGCAATGATATAGCAAGAGTGAGGGATAATAGTTGGTTAGTTCAAATATTGTACTTGTACCATAAAGTATAGTGAACAAGTCAACAATTATTTATGAAGTACTTACTTTGGGTCAGACCTATACTAAGAACTTTGAATCCAAATACAAAAAGGCAGGGTATAAATTCAAGAGTCTTGTCCCTCCAAATCTAATAGCTTGTTCACAGTACCATAATGTTTCAAATAAGAAATTGTCATTTCAGACTAACATTTATTTTTCAGGGAGGATTCCTAGAATGGTGAGTCAGATGACTACTATCAATATAGTTTGCCTTGATTTTAACAAAACATTTCATAAAGTCTCTCAACATTTCTTGAAATTTTCTGACCTACTCCACCATCACCCCAGAATCTCCAGACTCAACATTTCTAAGTGGGCAAGATAAGAGAGGTAGAATTAGTGCTTTTTGAATGGTCAGACATGAAGACAGTCTTTATTGTTCCATGTCATTCTAGAAAAAGACATGTAATAGGGTGGTGCAGGGATTTGACCTTTGCCTGTGTTATTGAAAATTTATTTTAGTTACTTGGATAAAGTAATAGATTTGCTTATAAAATTTCCTTTGATACAATGCTAAGGGGAATACCAACATCTTGAGTTACTAAGTCAGAATTCAAAGAATATCATGACAGCCTAGAAAATTGAACCAAATGTAATCACGAAATTTGATAAGGGGGTGAACATAAAGTTTTACACTTGGGTTCAAAAAATCCTTTCACAAGTACAAGATGGCAATGTGAAGTTAGACAACAGTGGGTCTGAAAAAAATCTATAATTTTAAATTTTAGCCCATTTTAAGTCAACAATTTGATATAGCAAAAAAAAAAGACTGCTATAAGAGAGATATAATGTACAGAATGTGGGAAGAAATAGTTTTTCTCTACCCTGCCTTGGTTAGATCACACATGGACTCATATTTATTTCTGAATGATGCATACATACACACACACATAAACACAACACACATACATAACAATCTGATGTGGAAGTTAGAAAGGCTGCTTTAAGAGAGATACAATAAATAGAGGATTGAGAAGTGATAGTTCTCTACCACGCACTGCTTAGATCATCTGAATATGTGTGTATATATTTGTGTGTACACATATACATGTATACACATATATACATATGTGTGTATGTATGTGTGGCTTGATAGGCTTCCAAGGGGTGCCACCAGAATGATATTAGGGAGTGTCTCTCTCAATATGAACATTGGTTGAAGGAACTGGGGATATTTAGCCTGATATTAGTAGTTAACATTTATATTTTGCTTACTAAGTGTCTGATACTGCCCTAAGCATTTTTTAAAAATCATATCATGTGATCCTCACAACAACTCAGGGAGATAGGTGCTATTTTTATCCCCGTTTTTCAGATAAGGAAACATACAGGATAGAGGTTGAGTTATTTGCCCAAGGTCATACAGCTAGTTCCAATATTGGAACTTAAGTCTTTCTGACTCCAGGCCTACAGTCAGAGGGTACTCTATGCTTTGCACAACCTAGCTGTGATGATTTAATGGCTGTGTTGAAGTATCTGAAGATCTGTCACATGATTGATTACATTTATTCTTTTCGAACCTGGAGAGAAGAACTATAAGAAATGGGTCAGAGTTTCAGAGAGGTTTCTTTTGGTTCCATGTTAGGAAAATTTTTCTATGAAGTTGACCTATCCTAAAGTGAAATGGGCTGCTTGGTTTTCCCTTCATTAAATGTCTTTAAGTGAAAGCTGAATTACCATTTGCCATGTTTGTTGTAGAGTAAATACCTGTTTGGACATGAGTTAAACTAGATGCCCTATGAGGTTTTTGAATCAATGAAAAGCAAGCTACAATTTACAAAGTTTAAGTTCATATCAGGTGATCAGGCAAGGCTGCTTTGGTTGCTATATGAAATGGACTTTTCCAAATATTAAGATGCCATACAAATGTGGGTCTTCGTTATCATTTGTTTTTAGGGAGGATTCAGACCACTATTTATCTTTCTGTATCTTATAAGGGAGCTTGACCTTAGATTTTAAACAGATAACCTTGTATCTTGTGCCCTTACAGTCATCATGGCTGTGTATTAAAGGGCCATGGGGAGTGGAGTAGTGAGCAAGGAGAGGAAGAGCCAGGGAGCTTTAGAATGCAATCACACCAGGCAATCTTTCCATTACTTTGTTGTGCTTTAAAATGTCTTTACTTCCAGGAGGATTTCTTAGAAGACTATCTGTGGATGACATTTGCTGTTCTATGCACATTAAATTAATAAAAGTGTGAAGACTCATTTTTCTGGGAGCTCAATCATGAGACCATAATAACAGCAATATTAGAATAATGATCATCACTTAAAGTACTGCTTTTCCATTTGTAATAACTTTTTCTAATGAATCCAATGATCCACTTGTGGGGCTGGTAAGTATTTCAGCCTTATATAGTGGACAGAATAGCAAAGCTGGAGCCAAGGATGTGTGTTCAATTCCAATTTTCTTTTTTCATGATTCATTTCTTAATTTTTTTTATGTGCTAACTTCTTTTTTTTTATTTAACATTTTTAGTTTTCAGCATTAATTTTCACGAGAGTTTGAATTACAAATTTTCTCCCCATTTCTACCTTCCCACCAACTCCAAGATGGTATATATTCTGATTGCCCCATTCCCCAGTCAACCCTCCCTTCTGTCACCCCACTCCCCCCCCATCCCCTTTTCCTTTAATTTCTTGTTGGGCAGGATAGATTTTTATGCCCCATTGCCTGTATATCTTATTTCCTAGTTGCATGCAAAAACTTTTTTTTTTGAACATCTGCTTTTAAAACTTTGAATTCCAATTCTCTCTCTTCTTCCCTCCCCACCCTCCCTCCCTCCCTAAGATGGCAAGCAATTCAACATAGGCCACATATGTATCATTATGCAAAACACTTCCACAATACTCATGTTGTGAAACACTAACTATATTTTGTTTCTTCCTATCCTATCCCCCTTTATCCAGTTTTCTCCCTTGACCCTGTCCCTTTTCAAAAGTGTTTGCTTTTGATTACCTTCTCTCCCATCTGACCTTGCTTCTATCGTCCCCTCTTTTTTATCTCCTTCCTCCTTCTTTCCAGTGGGGTAAGATACCCACTTGAGCGTGTACGTTATTCCCTCCTCAGGTCAAATCCAATGAGAGCAAGATTCATTCATTCCCCCTTGCCTGCCCTCTCTTCCCTCCCAACAGAACTGCTTTTTCTTGCCACTTTTATGTGAGATAATTTACCCCATTCTATCTCTCCCTTTCTCCCTCTTTCAATATATTCCTCTGTCATCCCTTAATTTTATTTTTTTAGATATTATCTCTTCATATTCAACTCACTCTGTGCCCTCTATATATATACACACATATATATGTATACATATATATACATATATGTATATATATGTATACATACCCACACACACACACATAGATAGATAGATAGATAGATAGATAGATAGATAGATAGATAGATAGATAGACAGATAGATAGATATAGATATGTATATTCCCTTCAGCTATCCTAATGTTGAGGTCTCATGAATTATATACATCATCTTTCAATGTAGGAATGTGAACAAAACAGTTCAACTTTAGTAAGTCCCTTATGATTTCTCTTTCTTGATTTCTTTTTCATGCTTCTCTTGATTCTTGTGTTTGAAAGTCGAACTTTCTATTCAGCTCTGGTCTTTTCACTGAGAAAGCTTGAAAGTCCTCTATTTTATTAAAAATCCATATTTTGCCTTGGAGCATGATACTCAGTTTTGCTGGGTAGGTGATTCTTGGTTTTAATCCTAGCTCCATTGACCTCTGGAATATTATATTCCAAGCCCTTTGATCCTTTCATGTAGGAGCTGCTAGATATTGTGTTTATTCTCATTGTGTTTCCACAATACTCAAATTGTTTCTTTCTGACTGCTTGTAGTATTTTCTCCTTGATCTGGGAGCTCTGTAATTTGGCAACAATATTCCTAGGAGTTTCCTTTTTGGGATCTTTTTCAGGAGGCAATCTGTGGATTCTTTCAATTTCTATTTTACTGTCTGGCTCTAGAATATCAGGGCAGTTTTCCTTGATAATTTCTCGAAAGATGATATCTAGGCTCTTTTTTTGATCATGGCTTTCAGGTAGTTCAATAATTTTTATATTTTCTCTCCTGGATCTATTTTCCAGGTCAGTGGTTTTTCCAATGAGATATTTCACATTGTCTTCCATTTTTTCATTCCTTTGGTTCTATTGTGTATCTTGTTTTCTCATAAAGTCACTAGCTTCCACTCGCTCCAGTCTAATTTTTAAGGTAGTATTTTCTTCAGTGGTCTTTTGAACCTCCTTTTTCATTTGGCTAATTTTGCCTTTCAAGGCATTCTTCTCCTCATTGGCTTTTTTGAGCTCTTTTGCCATTTGAGTTAGTCTATTTTTTAAGGTGTTATTTCCTTTGGTATTTTTTGGAGTCTCCATTAGCCAGTCCTTGACTTGTTTTCCATGGTTTTCTTGCATCCCTCTCATTTCTCTTCCCAATTTTTCCTCTACTTCTCTAACTTGATTTTCCAAATCCTTTTTGAACTCTTCCATGGCCTGATACCAGTTGATGTTTTTCTTGGAGGCTTTTGATGTAGGCTCTTTGATTTTGTTGACTTCTTCTGGCTGTATGTTTTGGTCTTCTTTGTCACCAAAGAAAGATTCCAAAGTCTGAGTCTGAATCTGAGTCTGTTTTCATGGCCTGGCCATGTTCCCAGCCAACTACTTGACCTTTGGTTTTTCCTCGGGATATGACTGCTTGTACAGTAGAGAGTACTTTGTCTCAAGCTTGAGGGGTTGTCCTGTTGTTTTCAGAGTTATTTCTACACAGCAAGCTCTACCACACCAGTACTACTCCTCCCCCAAGAACTGCCAACTTGGACCCTACTCAGATCTTAAGCAGGCTCTGCACTCCTGCTCTGATCTGCTACTTAATTCTCCCACCAGGTGGGCCTGGGGCCAAAAGCCACTGAAGCTGTAGCTCTGTAGCTGCACCTCCTCCACTGCCCCCAGGGTGGTGGTCCAACTGTGAAGTCCTTTCACTCTGTCCCCAGCAGTTTTTCCAACTAACCTTCTCTGTTGCCTTTGGTGTTTGTGGGTTGAGTAGTCTGGTAACTGCCACAGCTCACTGATTCAGGGCACTCTGGCCTGTTCCACCTGGCTCCTGGTCTGGTTGGTCCCAGCACAGCCCACGTTGGGCTCTGCTCTGCTCCTCTCCCAGCTCTGGGCAATAGACCTTACCCAGCATACATCCAGGCTGTCCTGGGCTGGAGCCCTGCTTCCCTCTCCTATTTCATGGGTTCTGCAACTCTAGAATTTTTTCAGAGCCATTTTTATAGGTTTTTGGAGGGACCTGTCAGGTAACTCAGGCAAGTCTCTGCTTTCCAGCTGCCATCTTGGCTCCACCCCCTCAATTCCCATTTTCAACACATACTAGTCATATGACAGTGAACAAGTCACTTCAGCTCTCTGAGATGGTTTTCTCATATATATGTAAGAGAAAATAATATTCACATTATCTACTTTACAAGGTTATTTTGATGCCTGTGTTTAATTGGTATCCCAGCCTACAATGAAACCAGAACTAGTACCTTAGGATGAGAAATGAAAATTTATAAGATTTGGCCCTCTGGATTCATGAAATAGAACTTGAATGTCAGTTATGAGGAATCATTTTTGTTATGCCTGCCCAAGTGTGTGTGTGTGTGTGTGTGTGTGTGTGTGTGTGTGTGTGTTTTGTTTGTTTATTTTCAAGGGTGGAAGGGGAGTAAGGGGAGTAGAGAAAAAAAAAAAGAACAACTTTTTTTCATAGATTCCCTCAGTCCCACAATAGGGCCTTACAATTACTCTTTATAAAAGTCACACAGACTCTAAATAGGAGAACTATGCTTAAAACCAAAGCCTCCTAACTCCAAAACCATTGCTGTCCAAAATCATAGGTCAATTAACACCCCTTGAAATACAATTAGATAGAGCCTGATATAAATTCAAGCAATGTAGAAAGTCAAGAATTAATCCATTCCAAGAGGCAAAGCTCCATTCATTGATTCATTTGATAGGTATTTATTAAATTCCTGCTGTTTACAAATACTGAAGCTGAAGCTTAAATACTTTGGGCACATAAGGAGAAGACAGGACCCATTGGAAAAGACCCTAATGTTGGAAAAGATTGAAGGCCAAAGGAAAAGGAGACAGCAGCAGATGAGATGGATAGATAGTCATGGAAGGAACAAATAAGAGCTTGGACGGGACTTCAGGAGATAGTGGAGCACTGAAGGCTCTGGCATTCTATGGTTCATGGGGCCATGAAGACGTGGCCATGATGGAATGTTTGAACAACAAAATTTAAATAGTCATGTGACTGTAACCAAATCATTTAACCTCTCTTGGAGACAATTTTTTACTTGACTCTTTAGGGTTTTTTAAGTACACCATCATATCATCTACAAAAAAGTGTTAATTTTGTTTATTTACCTATAGGTATTCCCTCAATTTATTTTTTATTGTCTTATTAGTCTAGCCAGGATTTCTAGTCTTAAGTCAAATAGAAGTGGTGACAACAAACTTCCTTTTTTTCTCCCCTGAATTTATTAGAATGGATTCTAGTTTATCTCTATTACAAATAATGGCAGCTCTTGGTTTTAGACATGTGGCATTTATCATTTTAAGGAAAAGAGCATTTATTCCTGTGTGTTCTGGTATTTTTAACAGACATGGGTGTTTAATTTTGTTAAAAACTTTTTTTCTACATCTATTGATATAATCATATGATTTTGATTATTTTGTCATTAATACGTTTAATTAAATTTATGGTTTTCCAAAAAATTTTACCAGCCCCATATTCCTGGTACATATCATATCTAGTCATAATTTTTCTGATATATCATTTTAGCCTCTGCTTATATTTTAATATTTTTGCATATATGTTCATTAAGGACATTGGTTTATGGTTTTCTTTTTTTAATTTTATTCTCCCTGGTTTATGTATCGAGATCATATCTGTGTCATAGAAGGCAGAATCCTTTCTTTTGCTACTTTTGCAAATAATTTATATAATATTATAATTAGTAAGACAAAATACAAAAGGAAGCTGAAAACTGGGGGTACTGGATCAGGGGTACTATGTTCCAGTGAGTCAAAGCCAAGCAGAACTGCTAATGGAAAATGGAGGAAGGCTGTAAACCATCCATAAAGGAAGGCTTTGGGAAAGAATTTAATGCTCTGCCCTTCAATCAGAGGGAAGAGGCAATTGAGGATAAGTGGAGACAGTGTTGAGTATCAAAATCTGAGTCATTCTGTGTGGTGATGAGATTTCCAGTGATCAGCTGATCCTAGGCAGGGCATGATATTCAGTGGAGTAAATGTCAAGCTGAGTTGCTGATGCAAAAAAAAAAAAATTATAAACTGATGAAGAATGTAATGAGCAGAAGTAGGAGAAAAATGTGTATGATATCAACAACACTGCAAAACCAAACAATTTTGAAAGCTTTAACAACTATAATCTGTACAATGACTATTCATGATTCCAGAGGATTAATGAAGATGCATATTATCAATTATAAGTTGTAGAGAGTAATTCCTATTCCTGAAGCATTATCTTTCCTGTTCCTTTCCTTCTCATGCCCCAATCCTTCACTCTCTCCTTTCCTTACTCCCCCAGGACGTGCAATGGAAGAAGGGGCTTTGTATCTCTGTAGATGATGCTTTTACTGTGATGTTGACCAATGTGGAAAAAAAAGAATCAGAAATCTGCAATCGGGGTGGATGTTAGAGAGTATGGAAGTCTTACGGCACACCTCACACATATCCTGACTTAATCTATCTAGATAATTACTTTAAATTTCTACTTTCCTTCATTTTTGATGAGGAAGCACAATCTTCCTATATTATCTTTTTAAAAATTTCCTGAATATTAATTTATATTTGTGTAGTGAGATACTAAGGCACTTATCCCAGCTCCCACTAATATTAATGGTACCCAGAAAGTGGATATACCCTATCTTCAGGATTTTATGGGTACCCCTGAGGAGTGGCTTTCTTTAATGCTAACAGCTTAAACCTATATTCCAGGGTATTCTTCCCACCCCCACTGATAACATCCAGTTCCAATTAAGATAAATCAGCTTTAAAAAGGAATATTTATGTACGTGTATATTATACATTATTTTTATATGTACATATTGTATATTGACATATATCATATTTATATATTATATATGCATGTACACATACTTACATGTGTGTATGTACATATGTATATATACATATATACACATGTACACATGCGCGTGTATGTGTGTACATGTGTGTATTTAAATATAGCAAGAACAGAATTACGAACATTACTCCCTCCCCTAACACCAGGGCCATACTTTCTGTTACCTCAGTACCTGGGGAATATAAACTCAGATTTAAAGTGGTTGCTTTTCTGGAAGCAGGGATCTCCAGCCTCTCTCACATGGTGATTACAACAGCCAATTATATTGTGCCTACTCCCAATTGGTTACAATACCTAAAGTCATGGAGGTTCTATCAATGCTACTTTTCTCATTTCATAGATGAAAGACATTTTACTCATCCTCCTTATTTTATAGATGAGGAAACTGAATCCCATAAGGGTAAGCTGTTTTATCTGGGCTATACAGAGAGTCACAAAGCCAGTATCTGAACTCAGGTTTTCTAATTCTGATTCTAAGATCCTTTCCATTTCCACTAACACCACCTTTCTCCCTCCTGACTCAAAGAACTGGCTGCTTCATTAAATAATGATCACGCCATCCCAGGAGTTCCTCCAACAAAAGGTGAATGGTCACTTATACCGAATGCTATAGAGAAGATTTCTGCTCAAATAGGTTGGGTAGGACTGCCAGAGATTCTGTGAAAACATCTTAACAGCTGCCATCCTCCAACCTATTCTTCTTTTTGCTACCCACCAAATCTGGTCACTTCAGACCAAGGCAGGCAGATGACCCAGGGGATAGACTTCTGGGCTTAGAGACAGAAAGACTTGGCTTAAAATCTGGCCTTAGGTACTTACCTAGTTGTATGACCTTGGGCAAGTTACATAATCTCTGTTCATCTCAGTTTCCTCAATTGTAAATTAAGCATAATGTTCTTGTTTAGTCATTTCAGTTGTGTCTGACTCTTGGCAACCCCATTTGGGCTTTTCTTGGCAAAGATACTGTTGTGCTTTGTCATTTCCTTCTCCAGCTCATTTTAGAGAGGAGGAAACTGAGGCAAACAGGGTTAAGCGACTTGCCCAGGATCACACAACTAATAAGTATCTGATGCCAGATTTGAACTCAGGAAGATGAGTCTTCTTGAATCAAGGCCCAGTACTGTATTCATTGCACCACCTAGCTGCCCAAAAAGAGCATAATAATTTCATCTTTTTTTTGGATTAAATGAGATATTTCCTGCTTTCCCTGGGACTTAATCAAATCACTTAATCTCTTCACATTCTACCTTTTTCTCTGATAATTATAATCAAATCAGTGCTGTCATTTGTTGAACCCGAAAGTTGGTAGAAGGAAACAACAGGCTAGGTGATAGAAAAATTTATATTACTTATACATTTATTTATTCCCTTTAAACTTAGGGGATACATGCATGCATGGGGGCCAGACTAAGTCTGACTCCCTGAAAAAAAGAAATGAGGAAGCTTAAATACAATTTTTGGTCCCAACACAGCACCCTGCATTACATCACTTTTATGACCCCCATGTATGTTAATTATGATACAAGACAAGGATTTTCCTTAATGGAATAGATTGTAAATAGAATAAGTCAGGATAGTTGACAAAGTGTCAGTTGAAATTACAATCCAGGATCTCTGTGTTTAATTTGCCATTAACATTCCATAACATAGGATATGCCCATAAAATATTAAGATAAAGAGAAGTCACTTAATTCAAGTTAATGTATGGGGCCAAGGTTCTCACCCTTAATGGCAATGGACAGAGAAAGGAATGCTCTGAGTGTGTCGACACAAGAAGATGAATCTCTGAGCTCACTCAGAAAACAAAGAAGCTGTTAGGTCCAGACTTTTCCTCTGATTAGTTCAGGCTCTGGATCTTATTAAAATTACAAAAATGATATGAAATGGTATAAAATGTTCCTCATTTAAAATACCAGGAAAGAATATGTCGCTGGAGTGCTCCATTGTTTTGTTCACTGTCTCTAGGAATGCCCAAACCATAGCTTCCTTTCCTGGCCACTATTCTCTTTTATATATCATCTTCCCCATTAGAATGTGAGCTTCTTGAGGGCAAGAGCTGTCTTCATGTGTGTATAAAAAATAGTAAAAGGAATAGCAAAGCATATATTTTAAACCTGTTAAACCTTGTGAAGAATTTTTAGTAGCTATTTTTCTCTGTCTGCTAAATGCTACAGTAAATAGAAGAATGAAATTAAGAGTCAGGAAGACAGAGTTCAGATCTTGCCTCAGACATTTACCCATGCGAGGATTAAATAGAATAGTATACATAAAGCGGTGTATGAAGCTAAGTTATTATTTCTAAGTGGTATATTTCTTCCCCCATATCAACGCTTCACAATTTTATAGCACATTAATGTTTTCAAAATGCTTTCATCACAATTCTGTGAAGTCAGTGAGTTAATAGATAAGCACTTATTAAGCACCTATTATGTGCCAGAGCTAGGGCATCAATGTGGCACAGAGGATAGAATGCCAGTGGGGTCAGGAAGACCCGAGTTCAAATCTGACTTCAGACATTTTCTAACTATATGACTCTGGGCAAGTCATTTTACCCTATTTGCCTCAGTTTCCTCATCTGTAAAATGAGCTGGAGAAGGAAATGGAAAACTACTCCAGTATCTTTGCCAAGAAAGCCCTGAAAAGGGGTCATGAAGAGTCAGACATGACTGAAAAACAACTAAACGCTGTGCCAGGCAGTGTGCTAAAGTGATGAGGTTACAAAGAAAGGTAAAAGTCTGCCCTGTTTTCAGAGTTCACAGTCTACTCATAGTCATTTTTTTTCTTTCTCAGGTGATGGGGCAGGGAGAGGGAGATATGTGAACTAAACCTCTGAATTTATCAGCATAAAGAGCTACCAGTATGAAAACTTTCCATTAAAGCATACCGTCAACTCTGTAATTTATAACTTTATGGGAGAGATGAAATTACTTGCTATAATGGTCACACAGATAGGTTGTATCAGTCAAAAGAAGGAACTCAGGTCTTCCTTACTCCTTGGCTGGCAAACTCTACACTCCACTAGAGATTCTCAAATCTTTTGGTCTCAGGACCCTTTTATACTCTTAAACTTATTATGGACCCCAAAGAGCTTTTGTTTTGGGGAACCGTATCTATCTATATTCTGATTGAATCATATTAGAAATAAAAATAAATTTAAAATATATTTATCAATTAACTTAAATATGATAGTAATAAACCCATTATATGTTAATATAAATGCTATTTTAGGAAAAATAGTTGTTTTCAAGACAAATGAGAAGAGTGACATCGTTTTACATATTTTATATAAATTTCTGTAAAGTCTGCCTTAATAGAAGACAGTTTGATTCTAATCTCTGCTACTGTATTCAATCTATTTTGACATATTATTTTGGTTGAAATATATGAAGAAAATCTGGCTTCACACATGTAAGTAGTTAGAAAAGAAAGGAGTACTTGTATAGGCAAATAATGTCTTAGTATTATTATAAAAATTGTTTTGACAATAAGAGCCTTCTGCAAGAGTTTCTGGCAAGGGTATACTGGTAAATGTTTAACCACTAGCTCTCCAGGCCAAAAAATAGAAAGGATGTAAAATATACCTATAAGTTTATTCAGTATTATTAATATCTTTATATTCATTTTTTTAAAAAAATCTAGATAAGCAACATAAAAATAAATCACATACTGATTTGTAGCATTTGTTGATTTCCAAAGTATAAATGCTCACACTAATAACTTAACATTTGGCTGGGTAAGCATACCTCTGGTGAGGTCCCTTTGGATTTCTCAGAGCATATTTTGAGAACCACTACACTATACTATGCTATAAAATGTGTAGATGTATTAATAATCACACTTTATCTAGATAAAGAAACTAAGGGACAGTTGTGGACATGATTTGCATAATATTATGTATTTATTTTAGAGCTCGGATTGCAGCCTAAATCTTCTAAACTCCAAATCAGCACCCTTTCCTCAATACCATAAGCCTGATTTGGAACCCCAATGAAACTTGACTGTGCCCCATTACCCTTTGGGTGATATTTTCTAGCATTGGGATGTAAATTGTTCTAAGACTCTGGAAGATTTCTTTTTTCAGCCTTGGAAAAGTATTGTGGCAAAGGATGCAATTGAACAGTTCAATTCAATTCAACAACTATTTATTAAACACCTGCTATATGCTGGTCTGGGGCATCTAGGTGGCGCAGTGGATAGAGTCAGGAAGATTCATCAAATCTGGCCTCACACACTTACTAGCTGTGTGACCCTGAGCAAGTGACATAACCCTGTTTGCCTCAGTTCCCTCATTTGTACAATGAGCTGGAGAAGGAAATGGCAAACCACTCCAGTATCTTTGCCAAGAAAACCCCAAACGGTGCCACAAAGAGTAGGACATAATTGAAAACCAACTGAACAACAATAATATGCTAGGCACTAGCAGGAAGCTTACATTCCACTGGCATTCACAATATGCACACCTAATAAATAAATACAAGAAAATTTCAAAAGGGAAAGAGTACATCAAAGAGACATTCAACAAATACTTACTAAACATCTGCCAGGCACTGTGATGGATGTTGAAAATACAAATACAATGAATGAAACAGCTAATTCTCTTTTATCAGGATATAATTTCCTTCTTTATATCTTTTAGAAAAAGCTAATTCTCATAAGGAGTTTAGTTCTATTGGAAAAATAAATACATATAATATATAACTTTGGCTCTCATCTATAGCACAGATTTGTAAAGTAGTGCCAGCATTTATAATGATTCTGTATTTAAAAAGGTAATTGTGAAAAAGTCATGATTATTTCCTCAATTAGAGAGTACAGCTAACAATGGAATGGAGGTTGGGCTCTCAGCTCTGTCTTAAGAAAAGGTATCTCCCTCTTTCTCTACTGGGTGGCCCATGTTACTCCATCATGGTGTTTAGGAGAAATAATATTAAATCTGGTAACTGTATTCTTTAACAGAACACATTTAAGAAAAAACATAAACACAAACGAACTGGGCAGGGTAGAGCCTGCCTAATTGGGATAAAACATAAGATCATACAAACTTCACAGATTTTCTGTTTAGATAGAATTTATTTCTCATAATATTAAGGGAATTGCAGATGTGGCAAACACCAGCTACTGCTGCCACAATCATGCTGCTGCCATGGAATGACAGCCACTTCTCCCTTTTTCTCTCCTCATTCTTCTAGAAAGTTTCCAAATTCCTGCAAAGGATTTGCATGAAAACTTCTGCCCACTCCATTCCCTCTAAAGCTAATCTCCCATTAGACTCCTTTCTAAACAAACTGGGAAGAATTACAAATCCTAGAAACCTTGGTGCCCCGCCAACCCCTTACCAAGGGTTGTAAAGCATATATAAGCATATACAGAACACAAGAAGTGAAAGCATCTTGTTTCTGAGATTCAGTTCATAAACTCAGGAAGCCTCTGAAAGCGAACAGTGAAAAGGGCACAGAATTGAATCTGAGGAACCTAAGATGCCAGATTGCATTTGAGGAAATGGGCAGCACTTTCACTGATTCTAAGCTACTCTCTGAAGCAAATGACTATCTTCCTCCTCCACCCAACACACCCAAACAAAAATATGTTCCTTATGATGGTACTTCAGAAAACAAGATCAGGAGAAGTTGCTGGACCAGACCATGTATCCATGATGTCAATCAAGGCTGGAGACAATGAAACCTTTGAAAAAATGAGGAATAATTTTACAAGTCATCACAGGAAACAGAAAACAACAAAAGAAGTTATTCCTGTCTGTGTCTGTATTTCTTGTAGTATCTCATTCAATGATGGCCATATAATAGGTGATTGATAAATAAATCTTTGCTGTTGACTGGTTATTTGAATTTGCAGCAATCTGCAAAGTCCTGCTTCCCTCAAACAAGCTTCCCTCAAATCAATTTAGATTTGAAGATCTTTCCCACCCATTAATAGGCCACGTGACCTGCTTATGTCACAGGAAGCCTAAGTCACATGTGGTAGGAGGAGCTTGCTGAGAGGAAAAGGAAAATATGTCACAGGAAATGCTGAGAGAGAGCAGTTAGAATTTCGGGGAGAGCAGATGTGGTGGCTGTGTAGTTGTGGGAAGGCTGCAGCAGAGGGGTGGAAGGTTTTGGGATGAAGTGGTTCTCTACTGTGTAATTGTGTATTGAGTTCTTTGCTACTGTGATGGATTGGACTTATTGGTTATGGGATTTGGTCCTCTGGCATCTGAATAAATGTTTTACTACTACCTTCTATATGGAGAGTCTCTTATATTTTGCGATACGGAACCACATAGGCATATTGACAATTATCATCTATGTTGTGTTTATTGCCTTGCTAATACAGTATGATATGACTCATAAGGCTAAGAGAGATGTATTGGCCTGCAGATTTATTAGA
Organism: Phalanger gymnotis; assembly: GCA_028646595.1. Lineage (NCBI taxonomy): Eukaryota > Metazoa > Chordata > Mammalia > Diprotodontia > Phalangeridae > Phalanger > Phalanger gymnotis. The sequence goes on from CM053622.1 coordinate 88,213,002, forward strand.
CAATTATAATTAGGGCTCCTAACAAGTTGGAAAATTCAGTCCACAATAAAATTTCTCTGGTAGGAAATCTAGATGAGTTGTATGGTGTTAAAGAAACAATTTTGAATGGGAAAAGTTTTTCTAATCTTTGAGGTTTAGCTTGAATCAGAAGAGGAACTCAGAACTGCAGAAATGACTAGTTTTTTTTTGGTTGTTTTTGTTTTTTTTTCTCAGAGAGCTCAGAGACTCAGGGAGATAAATTTGTAACAGGTCAGCCATCTCTGTGTTGGGTGATCTACCTGTTTTAGTAAAAATTTCCCACTAAACTGCAGATTTCTCTAAGGGTAAATGAAGGTGGAGACTGGACCTATCCATTAGTTTGGTGAATTTCCATGTATGGAAACTCCCTCTACCAATGCAGGTCAGTACCTTCTCTGTAAGTTGTAGTCTTAGTGAGCTGCCTAAAGCACTGAGAATGGTCTTACCCAGAGTCACACATCCTATAGTTGCCAAAAGTAGGAGTTGAATCCAAGTTTGATTGACTCCAAGTCTGGATGTCTACCCGTAATACCATGCTGTTTCTCTTCCTCATATCAGGGTCTTTATCTGGGAGAATCTAACGAAATTAGAAGAAAGATCCCGTAGGAAAATAATATTGGCATAGTGGGAAGGACAGCAAACATGATGACAGAAGAATGAGATTTGAGACCAGGTCTTATCACTTATCAGCAATGTAAAATTATGCGATTTAGAAGTAGAAGAGACCTTAGGTGATGAGTATTATGGTGGTAGTGGTGGTGATAATGATGAAGACGAGGATGACAATGATGAAAAATGAGTAAAAGTGTTGGACCTGTAGTCAGGAAGACCTGAGTTCAAATCTTTCCTCAGATACTTACTAGTTGTGTGGCCCTGGGTAAGTCACTTAACCCTATTTACCTCAGTTTACTCATCTGTAAAATGAACTAGAGAAGGAAATGTCAGACCACTCACTCCAATATCTTTGCCACAGAAACAAACAAACCCCAATGGGGTCATGAACAATCAGGCATGACTGAAATAATTGAACAACCACAAACTATAAAGTACCAAAAATATGAGCTATTGCTAGAATATTAGGTCCTTTGGATTCAGGGTCATTGAAGATCTCCTTGGGGACCAAACGGCTGATGGGAACATCCGTGCTGATGTTCCAGAAGTTGCTAACCTGTCTAAAAGAAAAAAAAAATCCAATTAAATCTGGGATAAGTCAAGGGAGGGGGAAAATGGAACAGGCCTGTCATTCATCTAGTTTAGGTCTGGTGTGGGGCCAGCGAGGAAAAGGAAACAGTTGTTTCACAGGTCCTGGCAAACAAATTGGAATGAGTGTAGGTGGGGGTGTAAGCCAGATCACAGATCCAGGTCAGCACAGAGCCATGAAGGGCCCTTGTTAAGAGAAATTGTCATGGATGGAAACAGCAAGTCACACGGCCAAGGGCCAAAATGCCACAGCAGTAGGTTAAAGAAGGATTGAGGATGTATAGGCTGATATAACCTGTGCTCACCTCATTCTCTTGTCTCTCTGAAATATTATTTTTCCTCTTGGCCCAGAGGTCATGATGATTCATGGAGAAACAGAAACTTGAAAAGTGGTTTCTAATAGCTGCAGTGCACACGAGAAGCTGATTGACCTTACTCTCTCACTGGGAGTCTTAGGAAACATGAGCACATGACATGCAGGAAGTATGATTGAATTTAGAGTGAAGGAGAGCCATATACTGGTGCATAGGGTTGGATACTTCTTCTGCCTCCCTCTGCTCTTGAGTTTCAGATTTCCTGACTGCCATGTGGGTGTTTGGCATGGTAGAGAGGGCAGGGTGGATCCAGGCTTACAGATCTTGATAACTTTGCTTTCAAACTGCCAGGTAGCTGCTGCTATCACTGGTGTGACAGCCAGAGACCCAAGCAGATGGTACACGAGACTGGTGGAGCCTAGCTTGCTGAGACATCCAAGATGCTGGAGCACAGAGAGGGGTGAGATCGGGTAAAAGGACTAAATTTGTAAAGCACTTAGCACAGTGCCTGGCACTTAGTAGGCACTATATAAATGTTTATTCCCTTCCCTCCCACTCTCCCAAATCCCAAGACTGGCAGCTATCAAGATTCCAAAAAGTGGTGAACAAGGAAGGATAGGCTCCTTCTAATATCACTCATACTCTCCTTTCCCTCATGTAATACAAGATCTAAAGCTGGAGGCGCAGTCGCATAGCTCTCTAGTTCTTCATTTTCCACAAAGTGTGGGTACTTGCAGCTTGATAATTCTCCAAATCATATCTAAAGATTTGGGGGATGAGGGAAGTGAAACGTTGATTGGGAAATGACTTGAAGTAAATCGTTCCAAACAGGAGTTCTTAACATCTTTCATTTTTGTTGTTTCATTAACTTTATGACTATAGTAAGCTGAGTAGCCATTTCTTTTGAATGAGGAGGTAACTTTCACAGGTGTGATGAGGGGTCCAATTCTTAACCACACAAAGGAAACAGGTGATCACAAAAGATAAACAGATTGCTCTGAATACAGGAAATTGAAAAATGTGTGTAAAGGAAACCAGTTTAACCAGGCTAAGAAGGGAAGTAATCAATTAGGGGAGGGGGAAATCTTAGGATCAAAAATCTCTGATAAGGGTCTGATATCTATGATAGATGTAGTGGCATATTATGGTGCCATAAAAATGATGAAATGGATAGTTTCAAAGGAACCTGGGAAGCTCTCTGTGAACTGATACAAAGCAAAGTGGGAAGAATTAGATTAATTTAAACAACATAGAGAAAACAACTTTGTATGACTTTAGAACTCTAATCACACAATGATAAATCAGGAGTCCAAAAGAATGAAGTTAAGGCATGCCATACAGTCTGTAACAAAGTGATGAACTTAAAATGTTGAAAGAAACATATAGTTTTAGACTAGCTATTGTGTGAATTTGTTTTGTTGGTCTATGCAGCTGCATATTCAAGGCTTTGTGTTGCTTTTTTTTTTAAATTTGTGCAATGGACAATGGAAAATGGGAGGGACCGATTAATTTTTGAAAAGAAAAAATAATAAAGTATATTTAATCTATGAAAAGTCACACTTATTTCAATATAATTTATTACTGTGCAGAGTTGTTTCAGTGAAATTAAATTTCAGACACAAGTGTTGACTCTGTGAAGAGTAATTACTAAATATTCCTATTTCTATTACCATTTGTCTTAGTTTGGAAGCTAATAGAATTGTGGTATTAGAGAAGAATGGCAAGGAGATCAAATCAGTCAACACTTAAAGAAATTAATTCAGGCAATTGGCTGGAAAGTCAAATACTGAAGCTGAAGCTTAAATATTTTGGCCATATGATGAGAAGATTCCGTCATTGGAAAAGACCTTGATGTTGGAAAAGAATAAAGGTGAAAGGAAAAGGGGGGAAACAGAAGAGATGGATAAATAGTATCATGGAAACTTGGACAATCTTTGAAAGAGAGTGAAGGATAGAAGGGCCTGGCATGCTATTGTCCAAGGGATCACATGCAAGAGAAGCACTGAACAACAAAAAGCCTTATTGGAAGCAGGTGAGGTTTTCAAGCTCTCCTCTCTGTTTTCCTTAACATTTAGCTGCAAATAGTTTGTAAATGGGTGATTTTATGATGTCATTGGGCACACTTAAGAAATAAACAATAGCCCACTCAAAAAACTGGTGTATACAAGGGTTTTATTAAGGAGAATATTACAGGTAGCTGGGTACTGTGATGATGGGAAGCAATGAAAGTGGTTTAGAATGTGATTGGAAAATGTTTGGCCTCAATATTCCTCCCATGCTTTTGACGATTCTTCTGATCTCCAAATAAATAGTGAATTCCTCTTTCAATGCAGAACAAATGGTGTCTTTAATGGCTCTTTCTCGGCTCTTACTTTTTAGGATGCTCACTTTTTAGCATTATTTAATTTGCATAGGGCCTGACATTTATATGGATTCTGCATAAATGCTTATTCCCTCTCCTTCATCAGAGCCCAACTGTCCAGGATATCAGGGCTGAGGCCAGATCTTCACGGTTACCATTTTGATCCTATAAAACACCTGCTATATATTACTCTAGATGACATATTATCATCCTCATCACCTTGCTCCCATCTTTTGTGATGTGACTCAGAAGAAATTGCTATCCTGGTATTAAACATTTAAAAATGTATTACTTTAATATTATTTAATCTTTAAACAGTTAGGAAATTCAATAGAAACAATAGAATAATTTGCTTTGGAATCTGTAGTTCAGGGCCCCTGAAGCTCCTGTTACACATTGCTTGTATACTTTACCACACTCAGTTCTAGTTAGAACTTGCTGCTGAAATTCTTCACACTTGCTGATGTGACACAGTTGTTATTCAGTCTGGCTCATCACAGGGCTTCCACACTCTGTGCCTTGTCACACAGTTAGAATAGCTCTTCCTGGTTAATATCTAGAGAAATTTCTTTGCTACTAGTCCATGTTCATCGAATCTATGGCCTATCAACTATGCAGTACCTGCCATAGCAGGACCTTTGTTTAAAAACCATGTTTAAACTCGAGCTCTCAGAGGCTCTTGGTTTTTCATCAGAATGCACAGTTTTCTCACATCCAGGCTACCACCATTCCAGCTGCCCAATGGGCAGTTGGGGGAGATGGAGTCCACAGAATTTTCTACTTTCTGAATCCATCTGTCCATACTGTGCTTGATGGTAAGTATCAATTAACCATTCTAACATATCCTAGTGTTGCTGTGTGCCATTCACCCGAACTCTGTTCTAAATGTGTGTGACACGCCATCACTGTAGAAGCAAAGGAGGGCCATTTTGTAATTTGACTATATTGATGGAGGGATCTTGATTGAGTGGAAAGTGTGGGGAGGACTTAGATTTTGATCCTGTTTCTACCACCTACTGCCCGTGTGATCCTTGGTCATTCACATAACCTTTCTGAGTTTCCATTTCCTTAGTTATGAAATGAAGGGGTTGGACTCTATGGACTCTAGGGGTCCCCTCCTGCTCTCGAGCAATCACTCTATGATCATGGCTTAAAATCTCATCACCTTGTTAGTCAATGCTCTATTTTAACTCACTGTTCTTGAGTAGGCTGATCCTTGGACAGCAGTCACAGTCTGACCAGCTTGGGAGGACTTAAGTTTATAGTACTCTGACCTGTCTTTTAGAAACCCAGGATGACAGCCCCGTCAGAATGAGGCATTACAATAACATTATGTCAGTACACAAAAAGCATTAAGACTTTTGTTGTAGGAAGTGATGATAGCTAGATAGCAGAGTGTTTAGAACATTGTATCTGAAGTCAGAAACACCTGAGTTCAAATTTAACCTCAGATACTTACTAGTTGCCTCAGTTTTCCCATCTGTAAAGTGGAGATAATAATAGCACTGCCTCTCATGATTGCTATAAGGATAAAACTAGATGATATTTGTAAAGTACTTAGCAAATTTTAAAGTGATATACAAATGGTGCTATTATTGTCTCTTAAAAATTACTCTTTTACCTAAATTAATTTACCTATTTAGTGCCATACTAAACTACCAAAAATTATTTTATAGAACTAGAAAAAATAATAACAAAATTCATGTGGGAGAACAAAAGGTCTGGAATATCAAGGGAATTAATGAAAAGAAATGCTAAGGAAGGTGGCCTAGCCATACCAAATATTAAACTGTGTTATAAAGCAGCAGTATTGGCTAAGAAATAGTGGTAAATTAGTGGAATAGGTTAGATACACAAGACACAGTAGTCAATGACTATAATAATCTACTGTTTGATAAACCCAAAGACTCTAGCTTCTGGGATAAGAACTCACTATCTGATAAGAATTGCTGGGAAAATTGGAAACCAGTATAGCAGAAAGTGGGCATAGACTGATATGTTGCACCATATACCAAAATAAAGTCAAAACGGGTTCATAATTTAGATATAAAAGCTGATACAAAAAGCAATCTGGGAGAGCGAGGAATAGTTTATCTGTCAGATTTATGGAGAAGGGAAGAATTTATGAGCAACCAAGGATATAGAGCATTACAAAATGCAAAATGAATAATTTCGATTGCATTAAATTGAAAAGTTTTTGTACAAACTAAGCCAATGCAACCAAGATTAGGAGGGAAGCAGAAAATTGGGAAAGAAGTCTTACAACCAGTGTCTTTGATAAAGGCCTCATTTCTAACACATACAGAGAAATGAGCCAAATATATAGGAATACAAGTCATTCCCCAATTGATAAATGATCAAAGGATATGAATAGGCAGTTTTCAGAGGAAGAAATTAATATCTATAGTCATATGAAAAAATGCTCTAAATCACTATTGATTACAGAAATGCAAATCAAAAAAACTCTTAGGTACCACATCTCACCTGTCAGATTGGCTAACATGACAAAACAAGAAAATTATTAATGCTAGAGAAGATGTGGGAAAATTGGAACACTAATGCATTTTGGTGGAATTGTGAACCAATTCAACCATTCTGGAGAGCAATTGGAACTATGCCCAAAGGGCCATAAAAATCTGCATACCCTTTGACCCAGCAGTATCACTTCTAGGGCTGTATCCCAAAGAAATCATAAACATGGGAAAAGGACCCACATGTACAAAAATATTTATAGCAGCTCTTTTTGTGGGGGCAAAGAATTGGAAATCAAGAGGATGCCCATCGATTGGGGAAAGGCTTAACAAGTCGTGGTATATGAATATAAAGGAATACTATTGTGCTGTAAGAAATGAGGAGCAGACAGACTTCAAAACAACCTGGAAAGTCTTATCTAAACTGATGCTGAGTGAGGGGAGCAGAACCAGGAGAACATTATACAGAATAACAGACACACTGTATCTCTGATGACTTTGATTGACTTGGCTCTTTTTAGCAATGCAAGATTCTAAGACAACTCCAAAAGACTCACGATGGAAAAAGAGATCCACATCCAGAGAAAGAATTACAGAGTCTGAATGCAGATTGAAGTAAACTAGTTGCTCTCTCTCTCTCTCTCTCGCTTCTGTTTTGTTTCTTCTTTCTCATGGTTCATTCCATTGGTTATAATTCTTCTTTACAATTGGACTATTGTATAAATAAGTTTAATGGGAGAGTTGGGATTTGAACTCATATTAAAGATCAAATTCAGTACTCTTCAATATAGAATTGTTGTTGCTTTTTAGGAGAGAGAAGAAGGCTTGAAATGATCCCTGCAAGGATAATAGTAGAGAATCAACTAAGGAAGACTAATAAGACAACCTTCTGGTAGTTCAGACCCAGTTGTGATTTGATAACAAGCTTGTGATGCACTCAGTAGTCAAAGATGTGTAATTTAAGCCACGTGGGGCAATAAGACAAGGGAACAAACACTTTCAAAAATATTGGGCATAATACAGCTGATGGGGTTAAATTATGAGGTCAGGATTAGGAAGGGAGGAAACTGAAGCCAGAGCAGGTGTAATTGCTGGGAGAGAATTAGGGCATGGAAAGAATGGAGGTCATGGAGTGAATAAAAATCAGGTTTAGGAGCAATGAGGTACAAATTGTTCCTTCTCTCCTGTTGCTGAACACTTCGGGCCCAGGGGAGTCAGCATACTCCTTGCTCCTCCCTGTCACCTCCAGAATTCCCACTACTGATATCAACCTCTAACCTCTCTTCCTTTGAATTTAATTCCTCCCATTAATATTATTTTTTATAGATTCTTTTCTGGACTCCCTCCATCCTAAATGATTTCAGTCCCTGGGTTCCAGCCTTTCTCTCCACCCCAACTCCTATCTCACACTTGGGAACATAAATACACATGTTGCCTTCCCTTCAAGCATTCTGGTCTCCCAGTTCATGCATCATAAGGTTCCCACAAGCTATTTCTTCATTCTTCTTCAACTATCTCAAGGAGTGGTCATATAATAAATCTCACTCTCATTCATAACTGGCTACCCCATTATCTTAAACTCTGAAATTTCTTTCTCATCATAAGCCTATGTCCACAATTCTTTCCCTTTGCCTTACTCCTAAACTTATTATTTGAACTCACCACATGCAGTCTTTCCAGCTTTACTTGTTTTCCCAGATCAATTCTAATGCACTGACCTCATTTCCCTCTTGCCGTAGTTTTGACTATGACCAGTTCATCTAGAGTTTAAATTACAGACGCTATCCTCTACCTTCAAATCCCATTCCCCCTTTTTCCTAGCAGAACTCATACTATGCCAATCCTTAATCATAGGTCTCCTTCTGTGTTACTAAATTCTCTATGGGAAAATAATGTAATTGTGACAATTACGCATGCTACAACTTTATGTTATTTCCTGTTGCTCGTGCCCTTAGTGCTGCTGGGAAGTCCTTGTATTCTTATCAAATTGACTTTCTTTTATGCTCCCCAGAGCAGCTGTTTTAAATCTTCTCCACTAGCTCCCTACACCTTCTGCAAACATTTCTTTCTCAGTAGATAGCCTCCTTTATCCCCCTTCTCCACAGGTAAAAAGCCTCTCCACATTTTCCCCGTATGCTCCTTCTTTGCTCTGGTCTTTCAGTAAGTCTTTCTTGCTCTTTTTCCTCTGTGCCCTTAACCTCAACCTCTCTCTTCTGTACTAGGAACTTGCCCCAGTAATCATTTGCATTCTCTCTCTCATTTTCTATTTCTCTCTTTCTACCGTCTCCTTACCCAATCAATGCCTGCAAACTTGCCAGTGTCTTTCACATACTAAACTTACAATCCTACCATCCACTCAAATTATCATTTAATGCCCTTATTCCATTTCTTTGCTAGGCTCCTAGAAAATATCCTCGCCTCTACTTCCTCACCACCTGTTCTCTTCTCAAGTCCTACAATTGGGCTTCAGCCTGCACTGGTCTACTGAAACCCTCCTCTGAAATCACCAGGAATTCTAAACTGTTAATTCTTGTGCTCTTTGCTCTGGCCTTATGCTTCTCAACCTCTCTGGAGCCTTTGACACTTTTGATGATCCTCTGCTTTTGAATACTCTTTTCTCCATTGGCTCCCATGACACTTCTTGTTCTCCTCCTGTCTGTCTGGTTGATGTTTCATATTCTCCTTTCCTGTATCATCATCTTTCACCCAGGCAGTTCATCCTCAAGACTGTTCTGGAGCCACTTATCTTCTTGACAAATGCACTTTTTTCTCCTCCCTGGTGGTCTTCTTGCCTCCTGTGGGTTCAATGATCACCTCTGTGTGTATGGCTCTTAAATTTACACGTATGGCTTTCATCACCAGGCTGAACCAGTCCTGAATTATCGATTACTTCCTAGACATCTGTGACCCATAAAAAATTAGAGAGACATAGTTTCTGTGTAATTAGTCATTTTATTAATCATGCTAACAATAATTAAGAAAAGAGGTCAGTGACATTCTTGAATGCCAAAGACCCCTCGTAGAACCCATTCAAAACTTATATGCCCTTGCAGGAGTGGGTGTTCTTAGTATGGCAATTGACTGATAAACAATTAATGAGAAGAATTAATATTACAATGAGAGGTGATCCTATTTTAATGAAAGGCTGGGGAACATGACTCTGATCACTCATTGCTGGTCAAAGAGACTTATCTACATCCATATCACCCTGTCTAAGGTAACCTGGAGGAAAAGATCTAACCACCCCTACCCCCTACCTCCACCCATACCTTCCAGAGCAGAACACAATGGGATGCAATTCACCTTAGATTAAATTCTTTGTAAGGTTCTCTAGTTGGGTGGAACAACAACTCCCACCCAGGATCAAAAGGCATGTACCCCAGGGATCTGAGTGATTTCACCCATCAACAATGTTCTTCAAATGCTGGTCTCCCTCACATTAACAACCAGTTATTTAATAATCACTTCTCTCACATCTTCATCTAGATTTCCTCCTGACACTTCTTCTTGGCAAGCAGAATATATACACAAAGTAGGAATTATTATCAAATGAGACAATATATGCAAAGTGCTTAGCATAGTATATGGCACAAATAGGCTCTTAATAAATGTATATTTCTTCCCCTTCTCTCCTCTCCATCTACCTCTCATCCAATCTTCTCTGTTTTTATCAGTAACACCAGTGTCTCTCCAAGCCACCTAGGTTTCTAATCTAAGAATTATGTACCAAGCAATCACTCAGTCAGTGCACAAGCATTTGTCAACCCCCTTAACCCCCATGGACCAGGAACTATGCTAGTCCCTGCAAAAATGAAGACAGGAATAAAATAATCCCTATGTTGGAAGATCTTGTGAGAAAAATCAAGTCAATAAACATTTTTCAAATTCTTACTATTTGCCAAGTGGTGTCATGAGTGCTAGGGATACAAAGAAAAGAAAAAAGAATCCCTAACCTCAAGGATCTCACACTCTAATGGAGGAGACAACAAACCAACAATTATATATAAATAAGTACATGCATGGCAAATTAGGGGTAATCAACAGAGGGAAGGCACTAGCATTAAGAGGAATTTGGAAAGGCTTCTTGTAGAAGGTGGGGTTTTATAGCCTGAATGGATGAATAGATCCAAAAATAATCTTCATAAAGATGGTAATTGGATTAATGGGAGTGACTGAGATAAACAAGAAGAGAAGAGGGACAAGGGACAATGACAGGGCTGGGGGTGGGTGGGTGTGTGCATACATTGTTACTAGCAAAACTTAGATGAAGATCCTGCAAAGAATACTGTAAAAGGAGCAGTTGGACAAATAGGAGGCAAACCAGGAGGAAATCAGGGTTACAAAAACCAAGAGAGTAGAGAATATTAGAGAGAAGAAAAAGAGATCAACACAGTCAAAGGTTGCAAAGAGATTTCTAAAACAAAATAAAACAAGGTGGCAGAGGCAAGATGGTGGCTAGAAAACATGGACTAATCCATCCAAACATCTGTAAAAAATGGCTATGAACAAATTCTACAGCCACAGAACCCACAAAATAACAGGGAGAAGCAGGTCTCCAGCCCAAGATGGCCTGGATAGTCACTGCAAAGAGTTTATCACACCATACTGGGAGCAGAGCACAGCCCAGCGTGGGCCGTGCCAGGACAGACCAGGGCAAAGGAAATCGGGTGAGCAGGACTCAGGGCCCTGAATCATTGAGCTGTATCAGTTACCAGACTTCTCAACCCACAAACACTGAAGACCATGGAGCAGGTCAGTGGGAAAACTACTGGATCTGGGTGAGAGAAGTGTGTGGTCTGGCCCCAGCCCTGGGGGTGGCAGAGGTGGCACAGTAGCAGCAGCAGGAAGCTCTGGCAGCTGCTCCCAGAGTCCCTGGCCCAAAAGGTGGGAGGAATCAAGCAGCTGATCAGAGTAGGAGTGCAGGGATTACTTTGTTGGCGCAGAGGCAGGGTTCTCTTGCTTTGCTCTGCTTGCAGCTGGTTCATGGTCCTGGTTGGCAGTTCTTGGGAGAGAAGGAGTGCTGGTGTGGCAAAGCTTGTGGTGACTATGGAGAGGGAGTCCTCCTGGTAGCTACATGGCAGAAAAGAGTGCTTGCACTCACAGTCCAGAACACAGGACAGGAGAGGAGCATCATGCCACCTCAGAATAGAAGTAGCTCTGAAAACAGCAGTGCAAGGTCCCTGAAGCTTTGGACAAAGCACTCTCCACTCTGAAAGCAGTCATACCTTGACGAAAAGCTCAAGGGTCAAGTAGTTGGCCAGGAACGTGAGCAAGTAGCGTAAAATGACTTACCCTCAAACTATAGAATCTTTTTTGGTGACAAAGATGATCAAAACACAGAGCCAGAAGAAGTAACAAAGTCAAAGAGCCTACATCAAAAGCCTCCAAGAAAAATATGAATTGGTCTCATGCCATGGAAGAGCTTAAAAAGGATTTTGAAAATCAAGTAAGAGAAGTAGAGGAAAAATTGGGAAGAGAAATGAGAGAGATGCAAGAAAATCATGAAAAACAAGTCAAGACTTGCTAAAAGAGACCCAAAAAATTGCTGAAGAAAATGACACCATAAAATAGACTAACCCAAATGGCAAAGGTGCTCCAAAAAGCCAATGAGGAGAAGAATGCCTTGAAAGGCAGAATTAGCCAAATGGAAAAGGAGGTCCAAAAGACCAATGAACAAAATATTACCTAAAAAATTAGAATGGAGCTAGTGGGATCTAGTGACTTTATGAGAAATCAACAAATTATAAAACAGCAACAAAAGAATGAAAAAATGGAAGACAATGTGAAATATCTCATTGGAAATACTACTGACCTGGAGAATAGATCCAGGAGAGATAATTTAAAAGTTATTGGACTACATGAAAGCCATGATCAAAAAAAAAAGACCCTAGACATCATCTTTCAAGAAATTGTCAAGGAAAACTGCCCTGATATTCTAGAACAAGAGGGTAAAATAGAAATTGAAAGAATCCACCGATCGCCTCTTGAAAAAGATCCCAAAAAGAAAACTCCTAGGAATATTGTAGCCAAATTCCAGATTTCCCAGGTCAAGGAGAAAATGTTAAATAAGGAAGAACAAAAACAGAGAAAGAAAAGCATAGGCCAATTTCCCTAAGGAATATTGATTCACAAATTTTAAGCAAAATACTATCAAAGAGATTATAGCAATATATGACCAAGATCATGTACTATTAAATTAATTAATTTATTCAGTGCCATATCAATGAAACTGCAAATGAATTATTTTAAAATACTAGAAAAAATAACAAGAAAATTTATCTGGAAGAACCAAGGTCTAGGATATTAAGGAAATCAATAAAAAAATGTGAAGGAAGATAGACTAGCAATATCAGATTTTAAACTATATTGCAAAATGGTAATCATCAGAATGATCTGGTACTGGCTGTGAAATAGAATGGTGGACCAGTGGAATAATTTAAGTACACAATATACAGTACTAAATGTCCATAGTAATCTCATATTTGATAAGCCCCCAAATACAAACTTTTGGAGCAAGAACTCAACATTTCATAAAAACTACTGAGAAAACTGGAAAGCAGTTTGGTAGAAACTAGGCAAAGTCCAGTATTTCAGATTATACCAAAATAAGATCAAAATGGGCAAATTATTTGGATATAAAAAATTTCATAAATAAATTAAGGGAGCATGGAAAATTTACTTGTCAGATCTATAGGAAAGGGAAAAATTTATGACAAAATGAGATAGAGAGGATCACAGGAAGTAAAATGAAAAATTTTGATTGATTACGTGAACTTAACAATAAAACCACCACAGCCTAAATTAGAAGGAAAGCAAGAAACTGGGGGCGGTGGGTGGGGGGTGGGAGGAGGGAATTCACAGCAAGTTTCTCTAATAAAGGCCTCATTTTTCAAACATTTCTCAAAGTAAGCCAACTTTATAGAAATAAGCTCCATTCCCCAATTCATAAATGGTCAAATGATATGATCAGGTACTTTTCAGAAGAGGAAATCAAAGTTATCAATAGTCATGTAAAAATGCTCTAAAGCATCATTGATTAGAGAAATGCAAATTAAAACAATTCTGAGGTTCCGTCTCACATCTATCATATTGGATAACATTACAGAAAAGGAAAATGATAAATTCTGGAGGCTGTGTTTAAACATAGGTACTTTAATGCACTGTGGGTGGAGTTGTGAACTGGTCTAATCATTCTGGGGTACAATTTGTCACAAAGACCAAAGGGCTATAAAATTGTACATACTCTGTGGCAATATCACTACTAAGTCTGTATCCCACAAAGATCAAAGAAAAGGGAAAAATACCTACATGTACAAAAATATTTACAGCATCTCTTTTTGTGCTGGCAGAGAATTGGAAATTGAGGGGATGCCCATCAAATGGGTAATAGCTAAACATGTCGTGGCATATGATTGTGATGAAATAGTATTCTCCTATAAGAAATGATGAGTTGGATGGTTTCAGAAAAACCTGGGAAGACATATATGACCCTGCAAAGAGTCGAGTGGGCAGAATCAGAAGAACCTTGTACATAGTACAAGGTAATATTGTAACAATGATGAACTGTGAAAGACAACTACTTTGATCCAGAAAATGATCCAAGACAATGCCAAAGGACCATGATGAAAAATGCTATTGTCTTCCAGTGAGAGAACTGATGAATTCTGAATGCAGATTGAAGCATACTTTTAAAAATGTTTGTTGTTTTATTTTCTTCTGTTTTATTTTGCGACATGGCTAATGTGGAAACATTCTTCAGGCCTTCATGTGTATAATTGCTTGTATCCTTGATGAGGATAAAAGGATGAGAAGGCAGGGGAGAAATTGGAACTAAAATTTTTAAATTGTTAAAATTTTTAGATTTAATTGGGAAATATTTAGTGAAATAAAATATAAAATAATTGGGGAATAGCTGAACAGCTTAGTGAATATGAAAGTGATGGAATATTATTATGCTATAATAATACTAGGCTGGTTTCAGAAAAACCTGGAAGACTCATATGAGCTCATACAAAGTCAAATGAGCATAACCAGGAGAACACTGCACACAATAACAGCAATGGAATGATGTTCAGCTATAAAAAGTTTAGCTACTTTGATCAAGAAAATGATCCAAGATAATTCCAAAGGACCCACGATGAAAAGTGTCATCCACTTTCTGAGAGAAAACTGATGAATTGTGAGTGTAGAATGAAGCACAATTGTTTTTTACCTTGTTTGCTTTTTTTGCAACATGACTAAGAAGAAAATATTTGTTGCGTGACTTCACATGTATAATTGATATATTGCTTGCCTTTCCAATGGGTTAGGGAGGGACAGGGGGAGAGAGAATTTAGAACTCAAAATTTTAAATAACAAATACTAAAAGTTAATTAATTGAAGGATTGAAAATACACACAAACAAAAATAACGACATAACGGAGAGACAAAACTTTCAGGTTAGAGAGCAAGCAGTGAGGAGTGGAGTAGAGGAGAAGAGAAATAGCAGTTGTTGGCTGCCTTCTCAAGGTCTCTGAGTCAGTTATTGACTTGATAACAGCAATTAGAAAGATCTATAGGTATTTATTAAATGCTTACTATATGCCAAGAACTCTGTCACATAGATGCTGGGGATACAAAGACAAAAATATACAATCCCTACTCTCATACATGTCAGGATAGTACATGTTCACAGAGAGGTAAATATATGGCAATTAAAAATGAATATAATTACTTGGGCCCTGCCAAATAAGTTAAAACAGGGTGGGAAAGTATTATGCATAATAGGTCACATGATAGAAGTCTACACATTAATTGAAACAGGCGGAAGACCTAAAGGACAATTCCTTTTCTTGGTAGCCAGGCCTTTTATCTTTCTGAATTCCACAGGTAGAATTAAGCTGCCTGTCCTTCTAAAAAATTGCTGAGGAAGAAGCTCAGATACATTAGATATTATAAAATACTGTGTTCACGCCCTCAGAACTTCAGCTTGTGCTCCCAAAGTTGGTTATGATGTAAAGTTTCTTAATCCACTTTGTACGTAAAATCTAACCTATTATCATGAGGTCAAAGAGGATTTGTAACATTAGAAAAAGGGCAAGAGCATAGAGTACAGTGGATAGAGGACCAGGCTTGTAATCAGGAAGACTCACCTTTCTGAGTTCAAATCCAGTCTCAGATATTTACTAGCTATGTGACTCTGGAAAAGTCACTTAACCTTGTTTGCCTCAGTTTCATCATCTGTGAGCTGGAAAAGGAAATGACAAACCACTCCAATATCTCTGCCAAGAAAACCCCAAATGGGGTCACAAAAAGTCAAACATGACTGAAACAACCAAACAACAGGAGCATGGAGACTTGCCCTCATTCCAACATGCAGCATATACTTGAACAAGTTATTTTCATCTTCAGTTTCCTCTGTTTTCATTCTTTAGGATGAAGGGGTTTCACTAGATGGTGCTGGAGGTCCCTTTTAACTCTAAATCTAAGAGGGAAGTAGAAGAGTTGATCTTCAAGGTCCTACCAGATCATTAGCACTAAAATCCTCGTTTGAGTCTTAGATCATGCCACCACTTACAAGAGACCTTATCTGATTTACTCAGATTTTCCTGATCCCCCTTAAAATTATTTTTTATTTATTTTTATATATTTCATATAGATTTATCTTCATTTCTGTCTAGTAGAAATCAAGCTGCTTGAGGGTAGGAATTATTGCATTTCCATTTCTGTGTCCACAGTAGCTAATACAATATCTGACACATAGTAGGTACATAACAAAGGCTCATTGAATTGAGCTGGAACTTTGGTAGACCAAGGACTTTTTGGAGGGGGGTGGATTCTCTCTCTATTGATTTAGACATTAATCCCTTTGTTGCTTCTCAATCTCTCTATTTGTCTATTTTTCCTATGCATCTTTCATAAAGAGCCTACTGGTTCTTTTCATTTCTCTTGAGTACTCATGTAGCCCTCAGGCTGTCCATCTGTTAGCTTTCATTCTCAGTAATAATAACTGACATAATTCATACTCAGGCCTTGTCTTCTCATCTATTTAAAATACTATTTTCTCTTGGGTACAGGGTGATGATGAACTGGGGAAGAGTTTCTGGAAGGCCTAAGTTCAAATCCAGCCTCAGACACTTGTGATCCTGGGCAAGTCACTTTGCCACCATCTGCCTCAGTTTATTTACCTGTAAAATTGGGATAATTTTAGCACCTACCTTGTACAGTTGTGGGGCTCAAATGAGATAATATAAATCACTTTGCAAACCTTAAAGTACTACATAAATGGTAGTTATTATTTATTACATTGATCCAAATGGACTTCAGAGTGCATGAATTTGTGAAGTAGAAGAGACAAAAACCATATACTCACATACAGAATTTACTTCTTTCTTTTCTTCCTTTGGCTTGAAATTTGGACTTTCTAGTCAGCATGTAACTATCTGTGGCAAGTGGAGGCTGCTATCAAAACAAATTTACTGATTACCATAGATGTGTCTGGAGCTGGAGACAGCTATTATTTACTGAGGACTGTGGGGCTTCCATCAGGGAGGCTGGAGCTGTCAATTTGCATAGCCAAGATTTCATACAGGAATATGTGATTCGTGAATTTTTTTCTAGCCCTCCCAAAGAACTCAGAGGGCAAGCATGAGAAAGTTTATGAGATGATTAGAATAGATGCTTCATACAGACATGTGTAATGCATTCCCTTTCCTTTTTTTCTCTATTAATTAGAGTAGATGATCACAGTGTGCTAATTATCAGAGTTTTGTTGATAAAAGGACATCATGACCTAAGAAAGGAGCATTTAGATATGGCATAGAGACTCTATAACTATGTATAGACTTTAGGTTTCAAAATTTGAATATTATTCCATTTCATCATGTAGATTAAATTCTCAATCAAGCTAGCACCACTTGAAGCTAGTGGCTCAGCCATGTCTTCAGAATGCATGTTCTCTAATGGAGAAAAGAACTACTGCAATTTTTAAAATTAATTTTTAGGAAGGCTATCCCATTCATTAGCCAGAGATTGGTGAAAGCATTTGAGGTAAGGCTCAAGTAGAGAGGCATCATGTGGACAACTAACACATAGCCTTATTTGCTGGATAATTAATACAGTGGCATTCTCCCTTCCTTTAGTCTTGGAGATGGTGATACATGCTTTGGTCCACTTAGTGCCATAAGTAACTGCTATAACACAGGCATTTACATAGCACTGGAAAATTCACAAAACGTTTTGCAATACAGTAATCTTTTGAGCTTCACAATAACCTTGTGAGGTAGCTACTGCAGATATTATTATCTGTATTTTGTGTATGAGGACACTGAGAACCACAAAGTTTACATGACTTGGCAGATAGTAATTGACAAAGCTAGAATTAATTCCAGATCTTCAAGTCCAGCATTCAACCTGCTATGCCATCCTATGTTTTACTAAATAAACAGCCCCCACACATGCCAAGGGCATGCATAGTTCTTATGATCATTAAATGTGGCCTGTATATAATTCGATATACACCTTTGTATGATCAAATATATATATACATGTATGTACATGCAGATATGTGTATACTCATACATATTCATATGTGTGGGTATATATGTATATATTTGTGAATGTATGTAAATGTGTACCAAAATATGCATTATCGAGGTTATTTCCTTCTTTAGAGTGGTGCATAAAAGTATTTCTTTTCACATATGTACTCAAGCCTTAATTATCCTAGCTTTGATTCTCTGGCTTATTCCCCACTGCCTAGCTCTCCCATTATAAACCCATTATAAAGGTTCAACTAAATTATCTGAGTTGAATAGGTGACAGAGAAGTATTTCAGATAACTGAAGCTGACTGATAATTGGAAGCAGTTTCTTACAGGGGAGATAAGAGGAGTGAACAACACAGGAGGCCCTCTAAGGAGATGGGACATTATGCATATGACTGCCCCAGCAGCTTTTCCTTCAATTTCCATTGGAAAAATCTCCCCACTGAGTATAAAGCAGCCTATTCCCATCTGGAATTATAGTACTTACTCTTTCATGCTAGATAAAACATTTATTTGGATATAAAATGAAGCAAAACTGAATAAGCAACGCATCATCAGAAATGTAATTAAAGAGTGTTTGCTGGTTTTACTGTTAGTTTCTTTCAGAAAAAGAACTTTGCAGGGAGTACATACAGATTTTATGCATATATGCATACATACATGGAGGGATATTAGATATCTATCTACATATATATATATGTGTGTATATAATATGCAAATGTTGTTCAGTAGTTCCAGTCATGTTTGACTTTTTGTGACCCTATTTGGGGTTTTCTTTGGTAAATATAATGGAATGGTTTGCCATTTCCTTTTATATCTCATCTTACAGATGAAGAAACTTAGGCAAATAGGATCAAGTGATTTGCCCAGGGTCACACAGTTAGTAAGTGTCTGAGGCCAGATTTGAATTTAGGAAGATGAATCTTCCTGACTCCAAGTCCGGTATTCTATCCATTGTTCCACCTAGCTGCCCCCTACATACATACATACATACATACATACACACACATACACATATACATATACATACACACACACAGTCAATCCTCAACTTTTGTAGGGGTAATGTTCCTAGAATACAGAGAAAGTCAAAAACACGAATGTTGCTAAATTGAACCAATGGGAAATAGGGGGTTAGGTTCCTAAAACTATCAAAAAACTGTAATCTGTCACTAGAGATTACTGAAAATGTACTTCTCTGCATATATTTAACAAAACCTAAATTCTGATAATATGCACTTTTCCCAACACATAACTGTGAAATAACCCATACAATGCAGTATATAAAATAAAATTGGTAACATGCAAAACATTTTTTTTGCTAGTAATTCCCTAGAATTCTGTGACCTCTTGTGTTAACATCTCAATTAAAAACAAACACCAACAATAACAACAAAAAATTGATTTTGGACAATATTCACTTTTTATAATACATGAAATCTACAGTAACAAAAATCCTGAAATTCTTAACATTAAAACTTTTTTATCCTGAATCTTACCTTCCACTGTGTCAGAAGACAGTATGAGGGCATTGTACTATATACTATACTCCTGTAAACTTCTCTACCTTGGCTGCCCTCTGAAACCCAAGGGAGAGTTTTCTGGGACTTTAGTTGCTACTGCCAAAAGATGCTGACATCACCTCTGACATTCTCCTTCACAGCTGGTGGATGATGTGGAAGATAGTGAAGGATATACCAACTTGAGATAATTCTTCAGCACTGTTTGCTTCCTGTGCTGTTTGAGATCCTTAAGGACCCTGGCGTAAGGGAGCATAGCAGAGGTGCACTGATGTTTAACCTTAAGTCTAGGATAGATGATGGGATCAGCAGCCTCAATGTCTCTAGCCAGCTGGTTAATTAGGCTAACAACAGCTGCAGACATTCAGAAATGAAGTTTATTTAACACCTTCATTTTCTCACTGAGCCATATCACTGACTTTGTACACTTGGGCTTAGATCCCAAAGGACTTTCCTTACACTTTGGAAGCATAATTGCACCCCAAAACTTTAGCTTTAAAGGCAAACAATGAAAAGCAATGAATGCACAGGGAGCTCTTTACAACGGTAGGGTGAACAAAACCATTGAAGCTCCTAGTAGGATACCAGCTGCTCCACAAATTTGGGTGCATCTCACCTTTTATTTTTTTCTCTCCACTATGCATAGTCTTGAATGTGTAGGGTTGCCAATAGGAAAGTGAAAATGAGGTTACTGATAAAATCACTTGAGTACTTGAAATTGCAAAAGTTAAATGAAGAATGTTGAGTATTGACTGTATACATGTGTATTATATTTGTATCTATAGTTTTATATTTATATAGATGTTTGCATGTATATATATATATATAAATAATTACATAAGCATACTGATACCTATATATACAAATCTCTCTCTCTCTCTCTCTCTCTCTCTCTCTCTCTCTCTCTCTCTCTCTCTCTCTCTCCATTTCTATCTATCTATATATACACATATACCTATGCATGTTCCCTGGTCTCCAATCTCCTCACAGAATCACATAATCTCAGAGTTTGAAAGTACTTCAGAGAAATTCTAATACAATTCTGCACCAAGAAATAGTCATGCAGACTGCATCTAAATTGATAGGGAACTCATAACTTCCTGAAACAGCCTATTCCACTTTAGGACAATTCTAATTGTGAAGATTTTTTCCTAAACATCAAGCTGAAATTTGTCTCTCCAGAGACAAAGAGAAGAATTCACATATTGCCTTCAAATGAATACTTGAAGGAAGCTGTCATATTCCACCAAAAATATCTCATCTTCGAGCTAGGTAGGTGATGCATTGGATAGAGTGCTGAGACTGGAGTTGTGATCTGAGTTCCTATCCAGCCTCATATACTTACTAGTTGCATGACCCTGGGCAAGTCATTTAATCTCTACCTCAGTTTCTTTATCTATAAAATGAGGATAATGACAGCACCTACCTCCCAGGATTGTTGTGAGCATCAAATGAGGTAGTAATTCAAAACATCAAATACAATGCATTGTACATAATAAGTGCAATATAAAAGTCAGTTGCTATTATTTTTTCTGGGGTATCAATTATTTCTATGACCAATTCTGTTATAGCATATTCTCCATTTTCCTTACCATCTAGGTCACCCTATACTGGATTCACTTTAGTTTAGGAACCTGCTTGCTTAGCTGTTACCTTGATTTGGTTATAACCTAATTAGCTACTGACACTTAATTACTTTCTAGCTGTTTGAATGAGTGTGGTGACGTAATTACAGTCTCTATACCAACACAACTTCATCCAAAATGGAAGGATCCAAAACGTTTTTGACAAATTAGCTTTGGGCTGAATCTGAAAGGTGATATTCAGTTGGGATACATGTACCATTTTATGCTCGAGTGCAAAATAATCAATTTCAGAAGTAAAAGATGTGCTTTGTCATATTGATATCTCAAAAAAACCTAGGGGTTTTAGTGGATTGCAGATTCTGTATTGGTCAAACCACAAAATACAGCAATCTTGAGTTATCTGAAAAGGGTCAAAGGCATGACTTTCAGGTGTAAGGATGCTATACCCACTCTATACTTGACCATAGTCCGACTTCATCTGGAGTATTCTGTTCAGTTATGGTCACAGGTAAGGAGGACACTGATAAGGCAATGAATGTCCAAAGGAGGGCAACCAGGGTAGTGACAGGCCTCAAACTCATGCCATAATGAGGTATTAAAGGAAATGGGTTGTTTAGCCTGGGGAGGAGAGGATTTCAGGAAATCATGATCACTGTGTCCAAGTATTCTAATGTCTGTCATGTGAATTATGTATTAGATTTTTGGGCAGAACTAGGTGGAGCAATAGTTGAAAGTTCCTAACAATCAGAGCTATCCAAAAGTTGAATGCTGCCTCAAGAGGTGGTAAGTTCCCCTTAATTGAAGGTCTTCAAACAAATTTGAATGACTACTTATTAGATATGTTATAATAAGGATTCTTTTGGGGTATAAAGTGGATTAGATGTGCTCTGAGATCCCTTTCATGAACCTCTAAGTAGGTCTCAGAGAAGTGGACAGCAATGACATCTGTGAGTTGATTTAGGTGGCAACTTTCTGTTCTTTGATTTTCTTTTTAAAACTAAATATATATAGAAATAGATATCTTTTGAATTACATAAACTATATTTCTCCCTGTATCTCTCTCCATGACAAAGAATAAAGAAAAAGGAAAGAAAAAGACATCAAAGTCAATAAAGACACCAACAAAACATGATGTTTATGTAATTTTCATGGTTGTAGACCACCTGACCTCTACAAAGGAATGGGGGTATGCGGAGAAGGTGCCTTTTCATATCTCTTCTTTGGAACCAAGTTTGGTTTTTATAATTTTACAATTTTCTTTTGATTGTTTTGGTGGGGTTTTTTGGTTGTCTGTTGCTTTTTTTCTTTCCATTTACATTGTTGTAGTCATTGCACATACTGTTTTCTTGTTTCTTTTACATCACTTTGCATCAGTTCTTCTAAGTATTTCCCATGCTTCTCTGTATTCATCATGTTTATTATGATGAATTACTTATATTACATTTGCATAATAACTTTCTGATCTTAATGGGACTGGACCTACTTAATTCAAACCTGATTGGGGAGTGGTGATGGGCAATACCAACTATAGCAGGGTTCATCTGCTATCTCCCTGAGAATTTCTTAGGTGACTGAGAGTGTCACTTCTATTTGGGCCTAGTACCAATACGGATTGATAAGCTAGTATCACTAACTTTTCAGGGATTCCTGTGTGTCTTGTCTCTTTGAGGTTACTCTTAACAACTTCCCTAACTCAAAGGCTCCCTGACTCTATACCACTGCTTCTCATTAAGAATTCCATGCTTGATTTGTATAAGATATTTCTATGAATTTGAATGTTAGTACTGAGCTAAAATTTCCCTAAAGATCTGTGTGCTTGACAATCCTTATGAAATACTCGCCTGCTTTATTTAGTAGGGTTCAAGCCAGCCAAATAAGAGTCTGCTGTCAAAAAGTTCCCAAGTGATTGAATGGAAAGGGGAAAAGGGAGGAGTGGAGGGTCATAGATTTCCCAAACACTTATCAAGGGAGGAGTGGATCTGATTAATTTCTTGGAAAATGAAATCATAGACTTTTAGAGTAACCATTTTATTAAATGTTTTTCCTTGTCAAAATGGAAGGATTGCAATTGAACACAATACTCCAGATGTCATCTGACCAGGACAGAGTAGAGAAAGACTGCAACCTGCCTCATTCTATATTTTATACTTACTTTAAATCAGTTATTTAAGCAGCCACTAAATAAACATTTACTAGAGGCCTACTATGTGTCAGGCACTGTGCTAAGTGCTAGGGATACATAAAGAAGTAAAAAACAGTCACTGCCTTCAGAGAGCTCACAATCTAATGGAGGAGACAACAAGGAAATATGTACAAACAAGGCATATACAAGATAAGAAAGAAAATAATTAAAAGCAGGAAGGCACTATAATTAAGGTTTGGGAAAGGCTTCTTGTAGAAGATGGTCTAAGGTCTTGTTAGGTTTTAGGGGCACTATGTCACATCTCTTGATGATTTCACTTTGTTAATGTATCTGACATTCTTTATCCTTTCTCCATTCACATTGCTACCACTCTAGTTTGAGACCTCATTGCCTCTCATTTGGACCGTTGTTCAAGGGCCTAATAACCCATCCTTCTATTTCTAGTCCCTCCCCTTTCCAACTTATCATTCACACATTTAGAAAAAAGTCTTCCAAATGATCAGTTCAAATCATGGCACTAATTGCTTCAGTTTCTTTTAAATGAAAAGGTTGAATTAAATGATTTCTAAGGTCTCATCTGGTTCCCCTAGTGACTCTTCTTTATCTGCAGAATAAAATACAAACTTCTTAACCTAATAATTAGACAGATTTTGGACTTTAACCTATCCTTCTGGTCTTATTTCACTCTAATTCACATTTAATCAATATAAATTTCAGCCAAACTATAATAACTGCTCCCTTCACGACTAACTTCCCCTGCCCTTTCCTGTCTCCATTCACTTATGTAGATTACTCCTGTTACCAAGAACACATTCACTTTACTTATCTATTTGATGAATTCTTGTCATTTCTTCAAAATAACTTAGAAGGTCCTCTGTGAAGCCTTTCCTGATCCCTCCTTAAGTGGATATGAACTCTCCTACTCCAATATTTCATAGCATGTTGTCTAGGTCACTCCTTTACTATCATCACATCCTAATTTGTATCATGTTATCTACACTGATGTTTTATCTAATTTATTAGGTTACAAACTTTTTGAAGGAAGGGACTACATTTTTTTTCTATCTTTGTATCTATTTGTTTGAAACATAGTGTCCATAGCAAGGAAAGTAATAGTCTCATTGTATTCTACCCTGGTCATATCACATGTGGAGTATCATATTGGGTTCTGAGCTTCCCATTATAGGGAGGATACACAGACACACACACACATTCTCTCTCTCTCTCTCTCTCTCTCTCTCTCTCTCTCTCTCTCTCTCTCTCTCTCTCTCTCTTTCTCGCTCTCTTGCTCTCTCACTCTGTCTTCCTCTCTCACCGGAAGTGAAGTCAGAGATCGTGCCTAGGGTGAGGCATAATGGTGAGCTAGAGGGAAAGTTGGAATCAGGAATAACTAGGTCAAATCTGCTTGAGACACTTACTAGCTGTGTAACAGTGGACAAGTCACTTAACCCTATATGTCTAATTTTCCTCATCTGCAAAATGAACTAGAGAAGGAAATGGCAAGCCATTCCAATGTCTTTGACAAGAAAATTGGGTCATAAAAAGTTGGACATGACCGGAACAACCAAAAAACAACATTATGCACGAATGTATATATGTATGCATAGATACACATACACACATAAATACATGTGTGTATTATGCACCCATACACATACATCCATATACACATATATGTGCATACACATATATATGTTTCTATTCAATTGACTAAGCACAAATTAAGCATATGCTCTGTGTAAAGCACTAATGACATAATAATAGTACTTAACATACATATAGTACTTTAAGGTCTGAAAAGAAAATCTCATTTTATTACAACAACCATGAGAGGTAAGTGCTATTCTTCACATTTTACAGAAAGGAAAACTGAGTCAGACAGAGGTTAAACAACTTGCCCAAGGTCACTCAGCTAATAAGTGTGTGAGATATGAAGGGGGAAAAAATCATAGACTTCTCTATCTAGAATTGGTGGGACTCAAGAAGCAATCTAGCCCATTCATGTGAGGAAACTGTACCCAAGGAGGTTGAAACAACTAGCCCAATACCATACAGATACTGAGTGCCAAAGGTGAAAGTTCGTCCTAGGTCCTCTGATTTCATAGTTACTGTTTTATCCATTGTACCACATGATGCTTTATTAATATTCCAGGTCTCCTTAAGGTATATACCATCTCCACTGGTACAGATCAGTCCTTCCAGGATTTCCTGTGTCATGGGATTTAAGTGTATGTTTTTTAGTAAATTCTGCATAGAGACTCTACCAACAGACCGAGGCTGCCCTCTGCTCCCTTGAGTCCCAGTATTATATTTCAGTTATTTCTGTATTGTCCCACATTCCCATTATGTGATGATCTTTTTTTCCCTTTCTGATTATATGTGTCAGTAGTATATCTCTGTTTCTATCTTCTTTATCTCTCTATCTCTACTTCTATATATCCCTATAGATCACTATGTACAGATATATATATATATATATACAGATATATATAAATATGCATATATGTATATATACAGATATTATATATGTATATATTCAGACATATACATATATAGACATGCATATTATGTACACAGATATACACATATTATATATATTATGTGCACATTATGCACAAAATATGTATGCACACATGTAAATTTATTAGATTGTTCAAAGCACACATATCCTTTTAATATACCTGAGATCTAAATATTTAAGATGCCATTTTTAGGAAGCTAGGGGGGATGTTTTGTTTTCTCCTAATTGTACTTCCTGATGGTGGAAGATGTGCAGCTTATAACCTTCTTCTGCACAATTCCTCCATTTCCTATGTCACTACATAGTGCACCCATCACACTTAATTACTGCTTCCATAAAGCAAACCAATTTCAGCAAGACAGACTTAGGAGAATCAAGAGACAAATATCCTCACATTCCCACTTTAGTAGATTTTGTGATTGTTTATTTGTAGAAGAGTCAATGGATCATTTGGTCGTAGGTTTGAAAACAGCTGAAGTTGAGATTTCCACACCATCTCTCCTGCATTACTTTATTCCAAAGTAGTTCCTTAATGATGAACCCAGAACAGCTGAATTTGAGATGAGTAGGATTTTGTTTTCACTTATTCTGAGGGTCTATACAAGTATTCCCCTTTGATGTCTCACTGTATCATAGCAATCACTCTGGGTATTCAAAGGCCATGCCAATTACTTCAACCCCTAGAGGAGAGATTCTCAACACATTTTTGTGTGGCAAGGATACCCTTTTGTAGCCTAGCATAGCCTAGTGACCCTTTCTCATAATACTATTTTTAAAAGCATAAAATTGAACACATAGGATTATGAGTTAAGTGAAATATTTTGAAACATAACTATGAAAATATTTTTAAACAAGATTTTAGATGCCATGTTAAAACCTCTGCTCAACTAGGTCCTACTGGAGTGGAAAAGCTAGTGACGCAGTATGTTTCTGTCATCAGAGGACCAACCTAGATAATTGTAGAGAAGTGTATCACTAGGCTGACTGAAGCATGACAAAAATTTTGGCCACAACTGTTGTTAAAGACTATTCACATGTCAGAGTTGTTGTATAGATCTGAGAGGAGTTGTAGTCCACATTAGTAAAGAGTGCCCACCATGAAAAAAAATCACTAATCCTTGAAATTTTGTAATATTATTCTCCAAACATAATTGCTTTATAGAGAAAGGCATAGTATGCTGTTTGATACATTATATTTGTGTGCACATGTATATGTATGCACACATATATATGAAATGAAAAAAATATAGGGCAACAAAAAGGGGGGAACAAGCAATTTCTTGGTGCGTTCATTGCTGCAACTCTTAGGTTGTAGTTCCCCTCAGCAAATGGGGTTTCCTCAATAAAAGGCAGCATACTTTTGAAAGGGATAGTGGGGTGATCAGAATGTTTTATTTAGAGTCTATAAATACCTGTATTTGAAACCCAGCTAAGGGTTTTGCTAGCTGTGTAACAAGCAGGTTATTTTACTTCACAGAGATGTCATTTTAGCAATGGTAAAATAGGTACAAAAGTACTCCTATGACCTAGTTCACAGGATTATTTTAAGGACAATGCATTACAAATCTTAAGATGCTATAAACATGTGTCGGCTATAATCAGAACACTAAAATCTACCAGGAAACTATCATATTTGTTAGTGTATAGGACATTCTTTCTGACTCGTTTCTTTTTTGGATTTTTATGTAGTAACTCTTCTCTCCAAAATAACAATTAGCATTTCTTTGCTAACGACTTTTAAGTCTATCTATCCAGCCCTAACCTCTCTGCTGATCTTCAGCCTTACAATTCCTACTGCCTGGGTTTGGATGTTCTATAGATATCTTGAGCTCAACATATCCAAAACTAATCTCGTGATCTTGTCCTCTAAGCCCTCTTCCCTAGTTAACTTCTCTACTAGTTTCAAGGGTACAATCTGTGACTCCTCACTGTCTCTCACCCAGTATAATCAATTTGTTGCCAAGTCCTATTGACTTTCCCTTCGTAAAATTTCTTTAGCAAATCCCTTCTCTCCTTTGATACTGCCACCGCCTTGGTGTAGGCTGTCACCACATCTTACAGTGTGGGGAGGGGAGGAATGGAGAGAAAATTTGGAACTCAAAATCATGTGGAAGTGAATAGTGAAAACTAAAAATAATTTAATTAATTTAAAAAAACCCTCTGTTTCATATTCTAAGCCCTTCAGAACCTATACCCTACCTACTCTTCCAGTCTTCTTATACCTTATTCCCCCTTATGTGTTCTTTGATCCAGTGACAATCCTTAGTATTCCAGTAACAAGTTTAAAATATCAAATAGACTATTGGTGATGTGGGATTGAAGCTCAGGGGAGAAATAGGGTAGATATCTAGACCTTGGAGATAGAAATTTTAAGGACCATAGATTATAGTTCCAATTCTACTGCTATATCCACCCCAATAAGCATCTGCTATGAACATACCTTTAATTGGCGTATATTTGCAAAGATGCTGGCCTTTAATTCAAAGTTCTCAAGACACTCTAAGTTGTATAGAGTCATAACATAAACCAAGATAATGTTCATTGGAAACTAGACCCTTCAAATGCCTCAGTCATGGACATGGGGTTGTCTCAGGCAATAAAATACTGGGAAGAAGAAGGGAAGAACAACTATATGGAGTAGAAGGAATGGCTGTTTGAGAAAGAAAAGCAGGAAATGACAGGTGGCATGAATTGGGAAGAAAGTATAACAGTGGAGAGAAAGAGAAACAGAGGCAGATAAACAGAGAATGGGAGATAGAATGTGGTATGATACAAAGATGTATTGATGCAGTCTTCCGACAAGATTTCAAATAGTGACTCACAACAGCTCCTTGAACCTGGAAAGTAATAAGAGTTCTAACAATTCTGGGATGTAAATGGTCTCAGTGAAAATTTCATAATTGGCAATCAGGTTACAACTGAATCCAGGCCACCCCTGGGAAGATCCAAGTTTGAATTCTATCTCAGACACATACTAGCTGTGTAACGTAAGATTAGGCAAGTCATCCCTAGTTTGTTCATCTGTAGATGAATACAGCAGAATAAGGATGCAAATAGCATATACCTTACAGTGTTATTGGGATGACCAAGGTAGGTAATATATGTAAATCACTTTCCAAACCTTAAAGCACTATGCAAATGCTGGTTATCATCATCATTAATTATTTGACTCAAGAACTCAGCAGGTCAACTGGCATTTAAGTGCCTTCTATGTGTCAGGCATTATACTAAGGGCTAGGGAGTATAAAGAAAGCAAAAAACAAAACAAAACATCACCTTCCCCCAAGTGTTTCAAAATTTAATGAGAGAGACAATATGCAAATGGTTGGGTACAAAGTACGCATACACACACACAAACATATATATACATATATATGTGTGTGTGTGTGTGTGTGTATACACACACACACACACACACACATAAATTCAGGGCAATCTCATAGGGAGGGTACTAAGATTTAGGAAGCCTAGGAAAGAGTTCTGCAGAAGGTGAGACTTTAGATAAGACCTGAAGGAATCCAGAGAAGCTACCAGATGGAGATGAGGAGGAAGAATATTCAGGGTGGGGTGGACAGCCAGAAACAACATGGAGGTCAGAGTCACTAGAGCACAGAGCTTGTTGAAGGGTTGGGGCGGGGTAAGGTATGGGAAGACTGGAAGCAGAGTCAGGTTATTAAGGGTTTTAAAAGCCAAACAGAGTACTTTATAATTGATCCTGAAGGCAATAGGAAGTCATTGGAGTTTATTGAATTGGGAAGCAAAGGGAACATGGTTAGATCTGAACTTTAGGAAGATCAATTTGACGATCGAGTGGAGGATAAACTAGAGTGGAGAGAAACTTGAGATGGGCGAAACCATCAGCAGGATATCACGATAGTCCAGGCCTGAGTTGTGAGAGCATGCCCAAAGTTGGTGGCAGCGTCAGAAGAGAGAAGGGGGTTATGAGAGAAATGTTATGAAGGTCAAAACAACAGACCTTGGCAACAGATTGTAAGTGGCATGTGAAAGAGAGTGAGGAGTCAAGGATAAAACTTAGGTTGTGACCATGGATGATTGGGAGGATGCTGATACCTTAAAGAGTAACAGGAAATTTAGGAAATGAAAGGGTTTGGGCAGAAAGATCATGAGTTTGGTGTTGGACATGTGGAGGATGTCTATGGCAGATCCAGTTTGAAATATCTGACAGGGTTTTGGGGATGGAAATTAAAACTAATCTCTCCAAAGTTACCAATGATCTCTTAATTTTGATGGAGATCAAAAGAGAGACCAGAGCTAGACAATTAAATCTGAAAGTCATCTGTATAGAGATGAGGTGATTTAAACCATAGGACAAGATGATCCTGATAAGATCACAAGAGCCTTGGGGACAGTCTAGGTTAGCAGTCATGATATGGATGCACATCTAGCTAAAGAGACAGACAAAGAGATTTCAGACACAATGAAGAACCAAGAGACATCAGTGTGACAAAAACCTATAAAGAACAGAGCATCAAGGAGAAGTAGGTGATTGACAGTGTCATGAAGGATGAGGATTTAGAAAAGGCCATTAGATTTGGCAATTAAGAAATCAATGGAAATGAGAGGGAGCAGTTTCAGTGAATTGATAAGGTCAGAAGCCAGACTGCAAAGAGTTAAGAAGGATGAGAGGAAAGGAAGTGGAGACACTTATTTTTGATAGCCTTCCCAAGGAGAAGGGAAGAGAGATATGAGAGAATAGCTTGAGGGGATGGATGTATCAAGTGAGGAGTGGCAGTGAAAGACCAACACAAGTCCAACAACAAGAATGCTGCCAGCACAGGTTCTTTTGATCTGCTTTACTAAGGAAAGCAAAGTTAAAGGGTTAACAATCTTAGTTTAATCAAACATATACATATAAACTCAGTTCAGGAGGAAAAGCCAGCAACCTGAATTTCAGAGCAAGTACAAACAAGTTACAAACATACACAATATAAACAGACCAGATCACAATTCATAGTTACCAAGAAACCATCAACATCTGGGTTGACGAGCTGGGAGGCTCTTAGAGCGGCTGCCCAGAGTCTCACACCAACACTCCTCCAGGAGTGAAAGCCTCAAATAAACAACTCTGTTCTCTCTTTTTATACAGTCTTTAGACTGAGCAACCAAAACTTAGGTACCTACTATTGGCTCTGGTCTTAGCAACTCCCCTTAGGGCCCTAGGGGTTTCCCACCTCTCTGAAACTAGAGAACTAGTTTTCTAACCAGTCCGGGGCTTTGCACCTAGTAGTAAAAGGGTGTGGGCCTGGGGTTTAGCACCTTGTAAGACTCAATCAAAGACAATTAATTTAGCCTTCTGAAACAGTAAAAAAGTCCCAACTTAATTAATATTACATGTGGTCGTGCTTGTAGCCAGTAGACAGGAAGCTAATAAAAGAGAATAATTGAAGATCAGAGAGTGAGGCTCAGTGATATAGGGGTTGATCTCCTGGAGAGAATGGAATTGAATAGGATTGCTTGTGCATGTGGAGGAGTTTGCCTTGAAAAGGATAAGATCTACTTTATTCTATGAAATAGGAAAAAGGAGAGGGTAGTGGCAGAAGGCTTCTGGGTGATGTAAGTTTAGGAGTACAGGAGAAGAGAGAGCTCCCTGCAGAGGCCCTCATCCTCCTCCTCTCTTCAAAACAACTTTCACAGTACTACCAAAGTTAGCCTCCCAAAACAAAGATCTGATCATGTCTCTTTCCTCACATGTTAAATGAAATTGGGAGAAATTGAATCATGAGATCGTGTTGATTGGATCCACTACAAATATATGATATATTTCAATGGAGCTCTCATTGCTACAAGACTATCTTTTTAAACAGCCCTAATTCATTTTATGTCCCACTAATTAACTCTATATCCCTACAGTGGCTTTCCAAGCCTCTTCATCATTTCTAAAGCATCCCACAGCTAACTAATTACTCCAAAGTTGCCATTGATCTTTTGATTTCCAAATCCAATGGCCTTTTCTCAGTTCTTATCTTTTTTGACATCTCTGCAACTCAATCATCCCTCTACTCCTGGGTACTTTCTTCTCTCTTTGTCTTTATCACATTACTTATTACCAGTTCTCCTTTATATCTGCCTGCTCCTTCTCTGTCTGTTCCTGGATCCACATCTTAACTGCTAACTTTGAATGTCCCCAAAGTTCTAATCTGGTCTTTCTTTCTCTGTTATCTCACCTACCGATGTCATTGGCTTTCAGAGATTCAGTTATGATCTCTATGTATATGATCCTCAGATCTGTTTGCCTAGCCCTAACCTCTTTGTTTACCTCCAGTCTTGCATTTCCTATTGCCTATTGGACATCTTAACTGGATGTTATGTCGACATATTAAATTCAATATATCCCAAACTGAACTCATTATCTTTCCCCCAGCCCCCATTTCCTACCTTCTCTTTTACCATTAAAAGGTACCACCATCCTTCTATTCATCCGGTCTTATAACTGTTTAAACAATCCAGCTAGCACCTTCTGTGGGGGGTGTAAGATCCACCCACAGCCAGCACCCAGAAAGCTGCCAGCATGCTGCAAAAACACAGGTTCTTTTGATCTGCCTTAATAAGGAAAGCAAGGTTAAGGGGTTGGCAAGCTTACTTTAATTCAGCACACAAATATCATTCACTTAGTTCAGGGGAAAAAGCCAGCACACTGAACTTCAGAGCAAAATACAAATAAATTACAAACATCAACAGACAGACCCAATACAGTTCATAGTTACCAACATCTAGGTTCATCCCAGGAGCTCAGAACAAGGTCTGCCCCAGAGTCATGTGGGCCACCACTGCTGCAGCAAAGAGCTCCAAAAAAGAGGAGGCCAACCCCTGGTTTTTATATCTTTGTCAGCGTCAGGGGTGAGTCACACATGCGACTCACCCACGTGACCTAAAATCATCACAAAGAGGACTTAAACCCACGTGGTCTAAGAGCCTCTGCTGTCCCAGACATGTAAACTAGGCCCTTCCTGGAGTTAGCCCCACCTTGGGCCCCATCTTAGGTGCCAATCCACACCCACATAGGTTTTACACCTAATAGGGGTTTGGGCCTGGGGCTTAGCACTTAGTAAGATTCAATGAAATACACTGAATTACTCAACAAAAACAAAAGCCAAACTCTTCAAGGGCACTTGTTGAACTAAGTGCTAAGGAGCCCATTTTGGTTACCAACACAATAACCTATGTGTCCCTCTTACTCCTTACACTCACTCTCCATATCCAATTTGTTGCCTTCCTGTTCATTTCTACCATCTCATAATCTCTGATAAATACTCCCATTCTCTCCTCTGTCATCATCACCAGCCTATAGTGCAGGCTCCCATACCTCATGCCTAGACAATTACAATAGTCTTCTGGTTGGTCTCCCTGCCTCAAGTCTCTCCCCACTCTAGTACAACCTTCACTCAGCTGCCAAATTAATCTTACCAAAGTGAATTACTGACCGACTGCATCACTCTCCTATACAGTAAGTTCCAGTGGTACCCTGTGACCTCCAGGATCAAATATAAATTCTTCTGTTCAGCTTTTAAAGACCTTCCTAACTGGCTCCTTCCTGCATTTCCAATATTCTTACACCTTACTCCCCTCCATTTTATAATCCAGTGATATTCACCTTCTTGCTGTTCCTCCCAACCTCTCATTTCCCTGGCTTTCTCCAAGTCCTACCTTCTACAGGAAACCTTCCCAACCCCCTTCAGTTCTAGTGCCTTCTCTCAGTTCTTTATCTCCAATTTAATCTTGCAAAAATCTCTCCCCATCCCTCCCCCCACCCCTCTCTCTCCCTCAATTTTTCATAGACTCTGTTGACCATGGGATCAAACACAGCTCTTAAGAACCTATCGTTGGAGACCCTCCGCAAGCAGATACCAAACTATTTTTCCAGGTTTATTCTACATGATTCCAATTCATCCTCTCTATCTTCTCCCCAAATTTTCCAGGCTCTTAAGTTCATGCTCCTATCTCCCTCCTCTGCAGTGGTGCACACAATCTTGTATCCTTGGAATATCTCCCCTCACCTCTACCTGTCAAATTCCTCTCTTTTTTTCTGAGGATCAGGCCAACTTTTCTCATGAAGTATTCTCTGATACTTCAAGTTATAAGTGACCCCTCCCCCCTCCCTCTTTCCTTCATATACACTTAAACTAATTTTGACAAATTTGTTTATCACCTATTATGCGCAAAGCACTTTGATGAGCCTTGAATATGACAAATTTGAAATACATACTTGAAAATGAAGTATACACTTAAAAATGAAATATTTCCTGCCCTCAAAGAGTTTATATTCTACTGGGAAATTTCAAAACCTACACAGAAAACAAAACATGCAGTAAATTTAGAACAAAAGAAATCAAGGTTGGGGTAGGCTGGAGATTAGGGGATGGAGTAGGTTATCAAATATGTAAAGGCAAAGAGATAGTAATTAGTTTTAAAAAAGGATAGTTCATGATGGCAAGTTAAGGGAGGAAAAGGCTAGGTCACCTGTTTGTAGAGGAACATAAATCAGACTGTTAACTTTAGATTTTATACTAGATACAATAGGGAGCCATTGAAGTTTATTGAAATGAAATGAACTAAATTGAATTGAATTGAAATCAAATGATTTTTTAATTGAGAACCATGAGGTCATTTCTGTGCCCCAGTAATGTAATTTTCACAACTGTGTGGAAGGTGAATTGTAAAGAGGAGAGATTGATAGCACGGAGATCAATTGGGAGGCTATTATAATAGATCAGGTGATGAAGACCTCAATAAGTCACTGGCCATGTAGCAGGAGATATATAGTCAGTAAGACTTAGAGATGTATTAGATATGGAAGATGAGGAAGAGTGAGAAGTCAAGGCTCCACAGGGCTGCCAAAGTAACCTTCTTTAAAACAAAATCTGATTATGACAGTCAATTGCTCAATGAACTTCAAAAGCTTCCCATTTCCTCTATGATCAAATAGAAACTCCTTGTTTGGGCATTAAAAACCCTTCAAAACATGGGTCCAACCTCTTTTCCTATCATATATATTGCTCCCCTCCACTCACACCGCAGTCCAACAGAACTGACATTATAGATTTAGAGCTGGAAAGGACCTTCAAGACCATCTAGTCCAAATGCTTCATTTTATAGATGAAGATACTAATTCAAACCCAGCTCCTTTGACTCCAGATCTAGTCCTTCCAACTCACAATTTTGTATTGCCCATCACCAGGTCTTTAAAAAAGCATCCTTCATATTTGGAATATCCTCCTTCCTTACCTTATGCCTCTTGCTATTGTTAGCATCCTTCAAAATTCAGCTCAAATGCTACCTCCCATATGGGACCTTACCTGTTCCTCTTAGCTGCTAATGTCACTTTTAAAAAACTTGTACTTATTTTTGTATCTATTTATTTCTGAACCAGGGGCAGCTAGATGGCACAGTAGGT
The DNA here is from genome assembly GCA_028646595.1 of Phalanger gymnotis. Lineage (NCBI taxonomy): Eukaryota > Metazoa > Chordata > Mammalia > Diprotodontia > Phalangeridae > Phalanger > Phalanger gymnotis. The sequence goes on from CM053622.1 coordinate 88,248,073, forward strand.
AGATCACTGGCTCTGGAGTCAGGAGTACCTGAGTTAAAATTCAGCTTCAGATACTTATCAGTTGTGTTACCCTGGGAAAGTCACCTAATCCTGTTTGCCTCAGTTTCCTGATCTATAAAATGATCTGGAGAAGGAAATGATAAACCACTCCATCACTATTGCCAAGAAAATCCCCAGAAAGGGATCATAAAGATTTGCATGCAACTGAAATGACTGAATAACAATAACATCTCCTCTGTGCCTTTCTGTTTCTCTATCTTCAAGGTTTTTTGTTTGTTTGCTTACTTGCTTTGCTTTGTTTTGCATTATTTAATATTTTTAGTTTTCAACATTGATTTCCATAAGATTTTGAGTTACAAATTTTCTCCCCATTTCTACCCTCCCTCTGCCCTAAGATAGCATATATTCTGATTGCCCCTTTCCCCCGTCTGCCCTCCCTTCTATCACCCCACCCCGCCTTATCCCTTTCCCCTTACTTTCTTGTAGGGCAAGATAGATTTCTATAAGTTGCATATTAAAACAACTTTTTTTGAGCATTTGTTTTTAAAACTTTGACTTCCAAATTCTCTCCCTTCTTTCCTCATTCCTGATTGCCTGAAATCAGGCAATTCAACATAGGCCACATATGTATCATTATGCAAAACACTTCCATAACAGTCATGTGGTGAAAGATTAACTATATTTCCCTCCATGCTATCCTGTCCCCCTTTATTCAATTTTGTCTCTTCACCCTGTCCCTTTTCAAAAGTGTTTGCTTTTGATTACTTCCTCCCCCATCTGCCCTCCCTTCTATCATCTCCATTCATTCCTTTGGTTCTGTTTTATAATATCTTGATTTCTCATAAAGTCACTAGCTTCCACTTGGTCCCATCTAATTTTTAATGTGGCATTTTCTTCAGTATCTTTTGGACCTCCTTTTCCATTTGGCTAATTCTGTCTTTCAAGGCATTGTTCTTCTCATTGGCTTTTTGGAGCGCTTTTGCCATTTGGGTTAGTCTATTTTTAAGGTGTTATTTTCTTCAGTATTTTTTGGGTCTCCTTTAGCAAGTTGTTGACTTGTTTTTCATGTTTTTCTTGCAACTCTTTCATTTCTCTTCCAAACTTTTCTTCTACTTCTCTTACTTGCTTTTCCAAATCCCTTTTGAGCTCTTCCAAGGCCTGAGACCAATTCATATTTTTCTTGGAGGCTTTTGATATAGGCTCTTTGACTTTGACTTTGTTGACTTCTTCTGGCTGTATGTTTTGATCTTCTTTGTCATCAAAAAAGATTCCAGAGTCTGAGTCTGAGTCTGCAGCCTTTTTTGCTACCTCGCCATGTTACCAGCCAACTACTTGACCTTTGAGCTTTTTGTCAGGGTATGACTGATTATAGAGTAGAGAGTGCTTTGTCACAAGCTTTAGGGGCTGTGCTGCTGTTTTCAGAGCTACTTTGGCTTGTCTGTCACTGCAAGCTCTGTCGCAGCAGCACTCCTCCTCCCCCAAGAACTGCCAACTTGGATTGGGACTCAGATCCAAGCACGGTAAAGCAAGCCCTGCACTCCCGCTCTGGTCTGCCACTTGAGTCCTCCCACCATGTGTACCAGGGACTCTGGAAGCAGCTGACACTGCTGCTCTGGAAGCAGCCAAAGGAGCTTTCATGTACTGCCTCCACTACCCCCCAGGGCTGGGGCCAGACTGCTTTCTAACCTGATCTAGCAGTTTTCCCACCAATCTGCTCTGTTATCTTTCACATTTGTCGGGGAGAAGTCTGGTAACTGCCACAGCTCAATGATTCATGGCCCTACACGACTCCTGGTCTGGTCTGTCCTGGCATGGCCCGCGCTGGGCTGTGCTCTGCTCCAAGCGCTGTGTGATAGACCCTTCCCAGTGACCATCCAGGCCATCCTGGGCTGGAAATCTGCTTCCCTCTGTTATTTCGTGTGTTCTGCAGCTCTAGAATTTGTACAGAGCCATTTTTTACAGGTGTTTGGAGAGATTTGGGGGAGAGCTTAAGCAATCCCTGCTTTCCAGCCACCATCTTGGCTCTGCTCGCCTCTTCTTTCTTTTTTAAAGCAAATTAATCAATGGTTTATCTATCTTATTTTTTTAAAAAAAAATAAAACCAGCTCCTAGTTTTATTTGTTTTCATTTTACTCTAAATTTTATTAATCTCTCATTTGATTGTCAGGATTTCCATTTTTAATTTAATTGGGGATTTTGATGTTTTTTTTTGTAGTTTTTTTAGTTGCACACCCAAATCATTGGTCTACTCTTTCACTCTTCTGCTGATGTACCCCTTTATAGATGTAAATTTCCCCCTAAATATTGCTTTGGCTGCATCCCACAAATTTTAGTATATTGTCTCATTGTCATTCCCTTTAATGAAACTATTGATTGCTTCTGTCATTGCTTCTCTGACATATTCTTTAGGATTATGTTATTTAGTTTCCAATTAGTATTTAATCTAAGATTCTAAGACCCTTTTTGAATGTAATTATTATTGCATTATGATCTGAAAAATGATGCACTTAATATTTTTGCTTTTCTGAATTTGTTTGTGAGGTTTCTTGCCCTAATTCTTGGTAAATTTTTATGAATGTGCCACGTGCAGCCTTTTTTTTTAAAAAAAAATTAAAGTGTTTTATTTTTTCCCAATTACATGTCAGAACACTTCTTAGCATTCATTTTTAGAAGAGTTTTGATTCTGAATTCTTCTCCCTCCCTTCTCTCTTGTCTCTCAAAATGGTAGGCAATTGGATATAGGTTATATATGTGCTATCATATAGAACACGTTTGCATATTAGTCACAGTTGTGAAAGAAGAAACAGATCAAAAGGGGAAAAGCCCACAAAAAAAGAATAAAATAAGTGAAAGAAGGATGCTTCAATCTGCACAGTTCTTACTCTGGATATGCATAGTGTTTTCCTCTATGAGTCCTTTGTGCTTGTCTTGGATCTTCTGAGATCTTGGATCTTGCTGAGAAGAGCTAAGTCATTTACAGTTGATCATCACATAATGTTGCTGATACTGTCTGCTATCTTCCTGTTTCTGCTCATTTCACTTTACATAAGTTTGTATAATAAGTCTTTTCAGGTTTTTCTGAAGTCTGCCTGTTCATAATTTCTTATTGTGCAATAGTATTGTTACATTCATATACCACAGCTCGTTCAGTCATTCCTCAACTGATGGAATCTCCTCGATTTCCAATATTTACCACCAGAGAAAGGGGTGCTAAAATATTTCTGCACATGTAGGTCCTTTTCCCATTTTAAGGATCTCTTTGGGATGCAGACCTAGTAGTAATATTGCTGGATCAAGGTTGCCCTTTGGCCAAATTGCTCTCCAGAGTGGTTGTAACAGTTAATAACTCCACCAACAGTGTATGTGTCCCACTCTTCCCATATCCTCTCCAACATGTATCATTTTCCATTTTTGTTATATCAACCAATCTGGTTGGTTGAGGTGGTACTTCAGAGTTGTTTCAATTTGCATTTCTCTAATCAAAAATGACTTAGAATACTTCATTTGTCTGTAGATATCTTTGATTTCTTCCTCTGAAAATTGTCTGTTCATATCCTTTGACCATTTTTCTATTGGGGAATGACTTGTATTCTTATAAATTCAGTTCTCTATATATTTGAGAAACAAGGCCTTTATCAGAGACACTTGGTGTAAAGATTGTTTCCCAGCTTTCTGCTTTCCTTCTAATCTTGATTTCATTGGTTTTGTTTGTGCAAAAGCTTTTTAACTTAATAAAATCAAAATCATCTGTTTTACATTTTGTAATGCTCTCTATCTCTTATTTGGTCATGTACCTATAACTCACTTAATTTCTCCTTTAAGAATTTGGATGTTACACCACTTAGTGCATATATGTGCAGTATCTATGGTGCCTTTTTAGCAAGATGTAGTGCCTTTCCTTATGTCTTTTAACTAGGTCTATTTTTCCTTTTGCTTTGTCTGAGATAAGGATTACCACCCCTGCTTTTTTTAACTTCAGCTGAAGCATAATAGACTCTGCTCCAGCCCCTTGCCTTTATTCTGCGTGTATCTCTCTGCTTCGAGTGTTTTTCTTTTTTTTACCCCATCCTTTTTTTATTATATTTTTATTTTTAGTTTGCAACAAACAGTTCTACATAATTTTGAGTTCCAGATTTTCTTCCCTCCCTCCCCACATCCCTCCCCAAGAAGGCATGGAATCCCATATAACTTCCAGGTATAACTTGGCATTGAATTAATTTACACACTAGTCAAGTTGTGGAGAAGAACCATGACCAATTGAATGACTCATGAGAAAGAAGAAACAGAACCAAAAAAAAAAAACAAAAACAAAAACAAAAAAACAAAACCCAACAACAAATACAAAAGAGAGATAAAAAAAAGTGGAGGGGGGGAAAGGGGAGTATGAAGTGTGCCTCGATTTGCAATCATACTTCATAATTCTTTCTCTGGATGTAGACAGCCCTCTCCATCATGAGTCCTTTGGAGCTTTCTCTGCATATTGTGTTGCTGAGAAGAGCAAAGCCTGTCAGGGTTAGTCATCATAGAATCCATATATCTGTGGTTGTGTATAATGTTCTCCTGGCTCTGCTCCACTCACTCAGCATTACGTCGTGCAGGTTTTTCCAGGTTGTTATGAAGTCCGTATCATCCCCATTTCTTATAGCACAATGGTATTCCATTACCTTCATATACCACAGCTTGTTCAGCCATTCCCCAATTGATGGGCATCCCTTTGATTTCCAATTCTTAGCTACCACAAAAACAGTCGCTATAAATATTTT
>CM053622.1:88253335-88281136 GCA_028646595.1 Phalanger gymnotis
GTGGTAGCTAAGAATTGGAAATCAAAGGGATGCCCATCAATTGGGGAATGGCTGAGCAAGCTGTGGTGTATGAAGGTAATGGAATACTATTGTGTTATAAGAAATGGGGATGATACAGACTTCATAACAACCTGGAAGTTTATACATGACATAATGCTGAGTGAGCAGAGCAGAGTCAGGAGAACATTATGCACAGCCACAGATATATGGATTCTGTGGTGACTAACCCTGATAGATTTTGCTCTTCTCAGCAACACAAGGTGCAAAGACAACTCCAAAGATGGAGAATACTATCTACATCCAGGGAAAAAAACTAGTATGAATGCAGATTGAGGCACACTTCGTGCTCACCTCCCCTCCCTCCTTTTTGTCTCTTTTGTTTTTGTTTTTGGGGTTTTTTTGGTTCTGTTTCTTCTTTCTCATGATTCATCCTATTGGTCATAATTCTTCTCCACAACTTGACTAGTGTGTAAATTAATTCAATGCAAAGTTCTACATGGAAGTTATATGGGATTCCATGCCATCTTGGTGGGGAGGGCAGGGAGGAAAGAAAATCTGGAACTCAAAATTATGTAGAACTAAGTGCTGTAAACTAAAAATAAAAAAAATTAAAATGAATATGTGTCTGTCAAAAATAAAAAAGAATTATAAGAATCATTTTCCCATGTAAGGATGTAAACAGTTCAACTCTATTAAATTCCTTGTATTTTCTTTTCTCTTTTCACCTTTTTAGGCTTCTCTTGGGTCTTGATATTAGAGATCAAATTTTGTGATTAATTCTGATCTCTTCATGAAAGTCTGAGATCCATTTCATTGAATGTCTATTTTTTCCCTTGAGGTACTATACTTAATTTCACTGGGTTGATGATTCTTGGTTGTAGTTATATCTCCTTTGCCTTCTGGAATATCATGTTCTATGACCTCTGATCCTTTAATGTTGTAACAGCTAAGTCCTGTGTAATCTCGATTGTGGCTTTCCAATATCCAAATTGTTTCTTTTTGGCTACTTGCAGTATTTTTTCCCTTGATTTGATCATTCTGTAATTTGGCTATAATGTTCCTTGGAGTTTTTATTTTGGGTAGTTTTCCTTGATAATTTCTTGAAAGATGCTGTTCAGGTCGTCCCTTTGACTGTGGCTTTCAGGTAGTCCAATGATTCTAATATTGTCTCTCCTGGACCTATTTTCCAGATCAGTTGTTTTTCCCATGAGGTATTTCATATTTTCTTCTATTTTTTCATTCTTTTGAATAAGTTTGACTGATTCTTGATGTCATAGAGTCATTAGCTTCCACTTGCCCAATTCTAACATTAAGGAGTTGTTTTCCTCACTTACCTTATATATTTCCTATTTAGTTTGGCCAATTGTATTTTTTAAGAACTTGTTTTGTTCAATGGGTTTTTTGTTATCTCAATTCTACTTTTTAAGGAGGTGTTTTCTTTTTCCAAGAGACTGATTCTTTTTTCATAGTTCTCTTGCATTACTTTAATTTCTTTTCCCAATTTTTCTTCTAGCTCTCTTATATGATTTTAAAGCTCCTTTCTGAGCTCTTCCATGAGTTTTTCTAGACTTGAGACCACTTTCCATTTGGCTTTGGGGTTTTGCCCATAGGTGTTTTGACATTGTTGTCCTCTTCTGAGTGCTTGATTTTCCCTGTCATCACAATAACTTTCTATAGTCGGATTCTTTTTGCGTTGTGTTTTTGCTCATCTTTCTTGGCCTTTTTCCTCTCTTAAAATTGAGCTCTGTTCCTGGGTTGGAAAGGGTGCCATCTCAGGCTTCTTGTGCCAAGTGCTGCAGGCCCTGGCTATTTATCTGGTGCCACACTAACAGTGCCCTTAGGCCCACAGGGGACCCTCATGTCTGGTGCTGTGCTGAGGGGATGGGGTTGCTAACTCTGCTGGAATCCATAGGGGTCTGGCAGTTTACCTGGTGCTAAGCTATGGTCCTAGTGCCGGTGTCTGGCATGTGCTGAGGCCAGTGGGATGTTTCTGCATTTCCCTGGGATTACACTGAAGCATGTGGCTCTCTGGCCACTGGAGATTGCCTATTTGCCTAGAGTTATGTTGAAGCATGTGACCGTTCTTGGAACTGGAATCTGCCCATTACCCTGGCTATGCTGAATCCTTTTTGGGGTCCTGGAGTTGGGGTTTGCCTCCTCCTTTACACTGGGGTTCAGGATCTCCCACTGGTTTGCTGACAGGGTGAGGGGACTTGCTGTCCTGGACTGCATTTCCCTTTTGGCTGAGTGAGACAGATCTTTCTTGGTCTTCCAAGTTTCTTGAGCTAAAATATTATTTCATCCCATCATTTTGCTCGTTGTGCTGTTCCAAGATTTGTTTTAGGATGCTATTTTATGGTTGTTTGGAGGTAAATATGGGAGAGTTATGGTGATTTACTGCTTACTCTGCCATCTTGGCTCCTGGAAGTCCTTTCAGGCATATTCCTTTATATTCCCATTCAATTTTCTACAGAGGTCTATCATATCTAGCTTTCCTACTTGGCCGAGTGCTTGCTTTCTCTACTCTACTGTCCTGTAGCCAAATGTCTACCATGTCACTCTTAAGAGGATAAGCAACTTCAGCCTCTCATTTCTACTCAAATTATCTAACTCTCACTTTTTCAGGAAGAGGCTTTCTTTTGTTTTTGAGCTCCAATTGTATAGCTGTATTTTTTCTTTCCCTTTTTCCTCTTGAAACACTCCTATATTCCAATGTTCTGAGAAAAGTCAAGTTTTCCCTCCTCTGTCTCAGACACCCTTGAAACCTTGCTTCTATTTCTTTTAGGAACTGTTTATTTCCCCTAACAACCTGGAGTGAGGAGAGGTATTCCTTGAGTCCCTTCACCTTCTTCAGGAGGAAGTTCAGAAGACATTTGAATGCCTATAGCTGTCATTTGACTGTGAAAAAACAACAAATATCACATACTTAATGCAAGATACTGCACAATTCCCTGTATTTTCCATAAAGGTTGAGATTTTGAACCTTTCTCAAATATTACTTTTCAATATTTACAGATCCACCCTAGGAACTTGGTTAAAACTTTTTACAACAATCATTACTTCTTGATAGCATTATAGCCACCAAGCCAATTTTTTTTCTTTTGTTTCAGTAATGTCACAGATACACCTGCTATCAATTTGCTGTCAGTTTACTTAATCCTTTAATTGTTCCATTTACCCTTTTCATATTTGCTTGGCTTTTTTTTCTTTGCCAGCAATCTTTACTAATCTTTCTTGAGTCTACTTCTTCAAACTATTCCCTAATCTTCCTTCATCCTTCTTAATCCTGCTCAATCCCTTCATACACTCTTTATTCCTCTTTATTTAACCTTCCCCAATGACCCAGAGTAGAATATGAACCAGTATCTCAGCTTTGAGGTTCTTCAACTTTTCCTCCATTTCTCCCAAATTTGCCAAAGTTTTTTATGTATATTCAACCTCTGGCCTACTTAACTAGGTTAAACTTGTCCAAGTCACCTACACAATATGCTCCTTATTTGAGTCAATCCCTTCTTTCTTCTCCCACTACGTTCTTTGATGGGAGGAAGTAAACACTTATTAAGTGCCTACTATGTGTCAGCTATTATGCTAAGTGCTTTACAAATATTATCTCATTCAGTCCTCAAAACAACAATCTTGTTAGGCAGGGGCTATTATCTTCCTCTTTTACTGTTGAGGAAACTGAAGTAGTTCAAGGTTGGGGTCACTTGCTTAGGGTCGCAATAGTAAGTGTCTGGAGTTAGATTTGAACTTAGGTATTCCAGACCCACTTGACTATGCATAGTGCTAGCTACCTACCTCATGGAGAACAGAAATAGAAATATAAGCTCTCTTTTGTTGAGGAGATAACTTTTTTCAGGCATGAGTTGGACAAGATGGTCATCGAGGGTCCTTTCAACTCTTAAATTTTGTGATTCTGTGCCTTACCTAAATTTTGAATTATTCTGAGGCCTATCTATCATGGTACTCTATATACAGTAGGTAAGTAATAAATATTTGGTGAATGAATGAATGTCAATTGAATGTAGTCAAAATATTTACCTTGGAGAATATTTGGGAAGACATGATAACTAGTCAAATAAAGTAGCATAGTTCAACATAAAGAATATTAATGCTAGAGTCAAAGACCTGGGTTCCAATCCTGCCTCTAACACTTATTTGCCTGTGCCATCTTGGGCACAATATAACCTCTTTGAACCTCAAGTTCTGCATCAATAAAATGCAGAGAGTTGGACTAGAAAAGACTGAGGTCTTTTCCAGCTTCAGATCTCTGATCCTATGACTTAAAAATTTGAAGGGTCATCTCGTTAATGGGAGATTAGACTTCTTTTTCTTGGGCCCTGAGTGCAAAACTAGGGATAATGGAGTATAGAAAGTTAGCCTTTAACCTATTGTAAGGAAAAATTGAAATGTTCTGACATGGGAGAGAGTGAATTCAGCCATCCTGAAGATGTTCAAGTGGAAATTGCAAAAAAAAAATTTCAGGGATGTTTTCATGAAGTCGTCAAATAATAAGGGTTCTAAGGAACCCTAGAGACTACACAGTCCAAATCCTGTATTATGTAGATCAAGTGGTCAATAAGCACTTATTAGACACTTATTATGTTCTAGACCCTGTGCTAGGAACTGATGACATCAATACTAGAAGACTCAGAATCATAAAGGTTAAACTAGGAAGTGGCAAAGTCAAGATTTGAATCCCAGTTCTTCTGACTCATCCCAAATGTTTCCAAAAATTCAATTAGAGCTGCAATCTCTTTGTGAGATAAGTAGAATACTGTATAGCTGCTCTTTATAGTAGGCTACAGTGAGAAGATTCCTGCTTAAATACACACTAAGCTAAATCATTTGATGTTATGGTTGGAAGGTGCCATAACAATCCCCAAGTCTAAAACCATAGGCCTAGGGAAGGGAAATTAATTACCCCTGAAAAATGACTTGAAATAATTCTCTATATTACTAATTATAAGAGAAATGCACATCTAAACAGTCCTAAGCTTTCTCTTCATACCCAGAAAATGGGCAAAAATGACAAAAGATGTTAATAGTAATATAAGGATTGTGGACAGATAAGCCACACTAATCAACTATTGGCAGAACAGTGAACTGTTCCAACCCTTCTGGAAAGCCATTTAGAATTATACCTAGAAAATGATTAAAATGTCCATATTCTTACACAGGGATAGATCATTGTTAATAGTCTAGAATTTCGGGGGAGGCTTCTACCACTCAAGGATTTCTATTAAATAATATCTTTTTTGGTCTTTGCATTAATCATCAATATATTTTGCTTATGAAACCCTTACAAATCCAGTACAGAGATTTCCCCCATCAAGTTCATGCCTTCTTACCTTAGTTGGATTAATTTCTTTGTACAAACAACTTTTCAGCTTCATGTATCTGAAATGATCAGTTTTATCTTCTACAATTGGCTCTATCATTTGTTTGGTTAATAATTTACCCCCAGGCAGACAATGGAATTTGATCTGGTTCTCATCAACTTTTTTTTAAATGGTATGATTTTACTATTTAGGCTATGTGTCCATTTCAAGTTTATTGTGATGTATGATATAAGATACTGATCTAAAGATGGTTTTCTTTTGACAAAAATGGAATGTGAGGGGAACAGGGAGTCTGCTTTCACAAAGTACGTAGTTGAATGTTTATGTAATCACTGATTGACCATTAGTTTACTTAAGAGGAAAACAGGAAAATTGTGTCATAACCCACAATGCTTTTAGTGTCTGCTTTCCCTTCAGATACTCCTGCATTCTCAACAAAGAAAATAAACCTGGACAAATGTTTACTTAGAGAGAGGGAGAGAAAGAGGGAGAGGCTACCAGAGAAAGGGCAAAAATGGTGAGGAGGTCAAAGTTCTATAAACACAGGCAGCATTCAGTAGTAAAGCAATCGTTCCTAGTACCTTCTGTCAGCATTCTTTGTAGAAGAAAGATTTGAGTCCTGAGTAAAATTTGATTTGCATGCCTGGGGGAATTATAAAAGAAACCTATTATGGAATGAAATGGGCTGTAATCACATTGAAAGTATAGAGATAGTTGCATGGGGGAGGCTACTGCATGGCCAATGGCCTGTTGCAAAAGAAAACACCATCATGTCCAAGAAAAAAGCCAAGCAAAATTTCTAGGATGGTATTAACAAGTGTTTCCTAGGAGATCTATGAGATCTATGAGACTGATTCCATCGAGAGAATCTGATTGCTAAGCTGTCCTGAGAGAGAGACTCCTGAAGCTCGTACAATTATAGATTTATAGCTGCTGAAAAGTACCTCAAAGGTGATCAAATCCAATCCTGTCATTTTAGAGGTGAAGAAACAGGTTGAGCGACTTGGAAGAGTGACATAGGTAGTATGCTTCAGAGGTAGGATTCAGACCTAGGTCCTCTAATGACAAAATTAGTACTTTTTCCACTGTCCTACATTGCCATGAATGAAATGGACATTATTCAAGAGCCCAAGTAAAGCAACAAACTAGACCCAATATTGTCACTGAATCACTATCTGGGGCCTTCAAAAAAGTACCTGTCTCATGCTAAATTTGTGTATGACCATGCTCATGCCAGCTTCTTGAAGAGACAGTGATTTAAACTGTCCAGATTTATACACTGGCTACATATATTCTGGAATCCACCTGTCCTCTTTGCCAAGATACAAAAACTAGGTCCTTATCGTATGCCATCTATAGCAAAACAACAATAAAAAGAATTGCAAGGTAAAGTAGTTTTCTAAGAAAAACAGCTATAGCCTGATAAACAAGGAAGCAGGTCCCTATGCTCTTTCACTTTAAGAACAGTAAATAAATAAAAGCATATTAAGACTTTGTGAATTATAAAATCATTACAGAATCTTGACAGGCTAGAGACAGCTAGGTGGTACAACATATGGAGCTCTGGGACTGGAATCAAGAAAACTCTTGTTTCTGGTTACAGATTCTTAATAGCTGTATGACTTTGGGCAAATCACTTCACCGCTGTCTGCCTCAGTTTCCTTATCTGTTAAATAAGGATAATAACAGCACTTACCCCCTAGATTTATTGTGAGGATAAAATGAGATAATATTTGTAAGTTACTCTGCCAACCTTAAAGTGCTACATAAATACTAGCTCTTATTATTACTATTATAAGGTGAGAGGGTTGGGTTGAACCTAATAAAATAAAATTAAGCACGGATAAAAGTAAAGTCTTGCATTTGGATAGAGAAAAAACTGTCTTCACAAGCATATGATGGTGGAGGCCTAATTAGACAGCAGTTGTTCTGAAAATGGCCTAGGGTTTTTGTGGCAACTTCAACATCCATGTGATTCTGTAGTAAAATACAACAACCAAAAAATCTGGTATGACCTTGAGCTGCATTAGGAAGATATCTAACTTCTAGAAATAAGTCTGTTAGAGTTCCCCACTGTACTCTGCCCTCATAATTAATAACTCTTCTGGAGTATTTTGTTCAGTTCTAGAAACCATACATAGCTTAAGAAGTACATCGGTATACAAAGAACTTTAAGAGCAAGACAACTATGATGGCTAAAGGGCTTAAATCTATGTCATAGGAGGATCAGTTAAAGGAACTAGTGATGGTTAATATTAAGAAGAGAAGACCCATGAGTAATGAAGGGCAGGTATGATAGCTAATATTATGTATATTTGATATCCTGTCATATGGAGGAGGTTCTGTTTGGACCCACAGGGCAGAACCAAGAGCAACGAATGGAAGTTACCAAGAGACAAATTTAAGCTCAACGTCAGGGGATAAAAATACAGACCAGCAGCAGCAGCACAAGCAGCAACAACCACAACAACAGCAACTTCCTAACATTTGGAGCTTTCCCAAAGTGGAATGGATTGCCTAAGGATGTAGTAGGTTCCCCGCTTCATGGAAATCTTCAAACAAACATTGCACCTCCATTTGTTATGCATGGCTTATTGGGTATTCCTTCTGAAAATGGATTGGACTAGATGGCTGCGGAGGTCCCTTCCAACTCTCAAGTTCAATCATTCTGGCATTAAATGTTAGAACCTTAGACTAGATAGCCAGATTTGAAGACAAAACTCCAGATGAGGTCTAATGAAGGAAAATAAAGTAGGTCTTTTATCTCTCTACTCCCACATGCCCGTCCTAATGGAACCCAAGATTTCTTTACCTTTTCTGGATGTTCTATCACTCTACCAACTCATACTGAGCTTACATTAGCATCACAAGATAATTTTCACAACAACTCTATATATCTCTTCCCATCTTGGACATGTGAAGTTGATTTTTGGTACCCAAGTGCAACACTTTGACTTCATTAGATTTATTCCTATTGAATTTCACCTTAATAGATCCAAAGCCATGCATCCTGTCACGTCATCCTGGCTCTGTCGTCCACTGTGCTACTTATCCCTCCCAGGTTGTATTATCTGCAAATTTGATGAGCATACTATCTATACCTTTATCAAAGTCATTTAAAAATATTAAGTATCATAGGGCCAAGAGCAGAACTATTGCTCCACTGGAACTTCCTGTCATAGCTAATGTTATTAGTACCTTCTCTTAAATTGGTGGTCAAAGAAAGCTTCCTAAAGCACTGACAGGTAAGTAGTATGTGTCTACTGGGGAGAATACTAAGGTCATTAGCAAAAATCAGTGAAAGAGGAAACTGACTTAGACCAGGAAATAAATTGATTTAAACTGTCCTTTTTGCCTGATAAAAACCAACTGCACTGGAAAAGAAAATTAGATATTTCTATTTCCCTTCTTCCCACCCCAGAACACAAAAATGTGAATTATGCTTCTATGCATTTTCTATAGTTTGCCTTTTCATTGAACTTGTTTTTAGAGTTTAGTTTCAGGCTAAGTAATAGCTAGTATTTTCTTTGATGAGCACCCCTTTTCCATATATAGTTACCTCATCCTTACCTCACCATCTACCCCTTTTACCTAATCTATTTCTTTTGAATAATGCATATCCATCCAGAATTATAAACTGGTCATGGGTTGCATTGGAGCATTTCTCATTGATATCATTGGGTTTGTTTTCCCTACTTGTGTTTGGAATTCTGGTTCCTCTTGTTTCTTGTCTAGACTTTAGACATTTGTGTTTAGACAACTTAGGATGTGGGTTCTTATTAATGGCTTTTTTCTTGGATTTTTCTCCTGTGAATGTCAGAACCTAGGCTAGAGCATATTAGAACATAGAATATAGAATTTTAGTGCTAGACAAAGCCCTTGACCATAGATATTAGGCAGCTAGGTGGTACAGTGGAAAAGTGCTGGGCATGAAATAAGGAAGACTCATTTTCTTGAGTTCAGCATTGATACAGATTAAAATAGCTTAGTCAAGCATTAACAGTTACTCTTTTATTCCAATTAGTCCAACCCATTCTGTACCTGATTATATTGTTGCCTAATCCACATTTTTCTATTTTCATGAGAATACTGTGTGAGCTACGTTATCAAAAGGATAGCTAAAATCTGGACAAACTATATCCGTATCATTTCCCTGAGCTACTACTTTAGTAGTATTTCTGGAAAAGGAAATGAGATTAGTCTATCATGACCTGTTCTTGGTGAAGCCATGATAGTTCCTTGCAATGGCAGGTTCCCTTTATAGATGTCAATCAACATAATTTGTTCTAGATTTTTCTCTGGAATCAAAGTCACATTCACTGAAATAGTTTGCACACTCTCTTCTCTCCTTCTTCCTTGAAAATTGTGACAACGTTTTCCTTTCCACAGTCTCCTGTTGCCCCTTCTTCTGTTACCTTACTTCTTCTGTTTTCCATGATCATTCAAATATTATTGAGTGGCTTGTCGATCCCTCCCTGCATTTCTTCCAGCCTCTGAGGATGTGGTTCATCTGAATCAGATGACTTGAATTCTTCAAAGACAGTTTGGTGCCCTCTTATGCCCTCCTTATTTAACTTTGCTATTAACTGCTTGGTGATCATTTTTGTTCTGTCATTTCTAGTTTAAATAGGAATCTCCTTTTTCGAGGAAAGAAAAATAAAATGACAAACAATTCAGCCTTCCTTCTGTCATCAGACATCATTATCCCATCCATTTCAAGCAATAGCTTATCCAGTCTTTGTCTCACCATGCTTGGATCATTCTGAATTTTGGTGCTGGCATTATATTTATAGGACCACGCTGTTCACTGTTTATTACCTCACCTTGTTTCTATCTTCTATATATATTTCCTTTTAAAATTTGTTTGGTGGTTCCCGGTGCATTCACAGTGGTCTCTTCAGACAAAATCCATTGTCTCTTGGTTTCTTCAGAAATTCGTTCTCAAACATTTCCCATTTCTCTTAAGTTGACTTCTGTTAAAGTATTTTAGTCCACAAGAGCTTATCTATTTTTTCTTCTGAACCCTTTGAAATTGATTTTTCCTAATGCCAAAACTATGCCCAGCTTTCATCTTCTCTGTCCTAATCTCTAGTATAGAGAATTCACTTGCCTCCAAAATTCCCATCATTTTCACTTCAGCGTTCAGTTCCTGTTAGTCAGATCTAGAATAGAATCTCCTCTTATTGATTCCTTTATTTCTTATAGGAACTAATAAAGGGAAGTTGTATTTTAAAATTTTGTAAGAAGGAATATCCTTTTGTGGGAAGGAATTTTCACTAAGGCAAATAAAACTTATTTGCTGCTTCGCTTTTAACAAAGAGTGAGCTGCAACAGATGTCTGGATAATGACAGTCCCCCGTCATTACTATATCATGTCTCTCTGCTTCCCAAATTTCTTGTCTATTTTTAATATTTCTATCCAATGACAAAATCATTTCTGTTCCTCCCTCCTTTGTACTTTACTTGAATCATTTCTGTCATGCTTCGCTCCCTGTTCTTTCCTCTTCTCTCTTGGATTTCCTCACATGAGTATATAGAGAGGGACTATAGCTTGTGATTTCATTGGTATCATTATACCTATATAAGTATGTATATATATGTACTTCCCAGTGAGGAAACTGCCTCTACGAATACCATTAGCATCTTCTCTTCAACTGGTGGTCAAAGAGAGCTTCCTAAAGCACTGACAGGTGAGTAGGATGTGTCTACTGGGCAGAATACTAAACTCATTAGCAAAATCCAATGAAAGAAGCAACTGACTTAGACCAGGAAATAAGCTAGTTTAAACTACCCTTTCTAACTGATAAAAACCAAATATATTTGAAAAGAAAATTAGATATATCTACTTCCCTTCTTCCCACCCCAGAAAACAAAAACATGAATTATTCTTCTACATATTTTTCTAGTTTGCCGTTTTATTGAACTTGCTTTTAAAGTTTAGTTTCAGGTTAAGTAATACCTAGTATTTTCTTTGATGAGCACGCCTTCTTCATACATAAATGCTACCTCATCCTTCCCTCACCACCCACCCCTTTTAACCTAACCTATTTCTTCTGAATAAGGTATATCCACCCAGATTTATAAACCAGGCATGGGTTGCATTGCTGCATTTTTCAGTGGGATCATTGAGGTTGTTTGACCTTCTTGTGTTTGTATTTCTGGTTCCTCTTGTTTCTTGTTTAGACTTTGGGCATTTGTGTTTAGACAATTTAGGATGTGGGTTTTTACTACCGGCTTTTTTCTTGGATTTTGTCTCCTGTGAATGTCAGAACCTAGGCTAGAGCATGTTAGAACATGGAATATAGAATGTTAGTGCTAGACAAAACCCTTGACCATAGATGTTGGGCAGTGAGGTGGTACAGTGGATAGAGTGCCAGAGAGTCACAGCAAGTTAGAAATGATTGAAACAACTGAATAGGAACATAAAACAGGAGCAAGAAAAGGCTTTGTATTTAGGCTACTCTCTCCTTTTAAAAGTTAGGAAACTAAGGCCTAGAGAGGGAATTCAACTTGCCTATGGTTGTGCACTTCATGAGTGGCCAACCTTGAACCTAGGCCTTCTGCCTCTTAATTTGATGCTTTTTACCACCACATCTTATATTGTCATAGTGTATTGTTGTCAATTTCTCATTCAGTATAATTATCACATATATCAAGTGTTTTAATCTTGTCTCACGTGCTATGCTTGCTACAAGGTCTAAGTAGTCAGGGGTTCTAACTTAAATTTCTTTGCAACGTACTTTGTGCCTAGCACAGAGCTTTGCACGCAAACCAAATTTTGGTCAGGACTCATTGTCTTACAAAGAATAGTGGCAAAAGTTGTAAGGAGGAAGTTGCTTCATTTGCACATTCTAAACATTTAATAAATACTTGTGTATTTACCAGATTCAGATTGCTCAGTTTTCTAACGAAACCCTCCATAGTTTAGACTCCTTTTTAATTAATTCAACCTTGTATCTCCCTGTGTTCCAAACATATGGGCAGCTAGGTGGTACAGTGAATAAAGTGCTAGGCCTGGAGTCAGGAAGACTCATCTTCCTGAGTTCATATCTGGCCTCAGACACTCACTAGCTTTGTGACCCTGGGCAAGTTACTCAACCCTATTTGCCTCAGTTTCCACATCTCTACAATGAGCTGGAGAAGGAAATGGCAAAACACTCCAGTATCTTTGCCAAGGAAACCATATAAGGGGTCATGAAGAGTCAGAAATGACTGAAACAACTGAATGGCAGCACTCTAAACATAAACCCATAACTTATATCCTTACTGTCCTCACCATTCTAGTTTATAGCACTCTAATTCCTGGACCCAAATCTGGAATATGCTAATCTCTTCTCTGTGCCTTTCCAAATTTGCCTATCTTTCAAGGCCCCACTTAAGTTGTAGACCCTCTATGAAGTTTGTCCTCAATTCACAAACAAAACTATGTGATTTGGAGTCATAGGACCACATTCAAATCCTATCTCTACCATTTTCTAGTTATGAACCATGAACAAGTAACAACCTTTATGGATCTCAGTTTTGTCACATATGCAATGAATAAGCTGGAGACAATGATCATCTCTAAGCTCCCTTCAATCTCTAAATCTAAAGCTCTGTGATTTAACTATGCTCATCAAGAATCTTTACTTTTTCTGACCTCCTATAACATTTATTATCCCTGCATTCCATTAGTTATTATTTTGTAATGTTCTTTGTGAGTTACCATGGTCCAACGTAATTTATCACCTATGTCCAATTGATGACAAATACTTCTGTACTTAGCTTAGTCAGTCTTTAGACAATAAATATATTGTACATTGTCAGGCCCATCCTTGAAGTCTTCCTAATGGGTAGAGCCTGCTTGTACTTGTAATATGTATGCTTAGCCTTTGAGAACTATGGGTCATTCACATGACATGATGCATGAGAAAAGAAATTTGTTGTACAAGCAGAGTCAGTATCTTCTACTTAATACGTAATGAAAATAGTGATGACAATGATGATTATATTGATAATGATAATAACAATATGCCTACACAGTCACAGCACATTTAGAAGCAGAACTTATCAATCATATGCAAGGGTTTCATATTAATTTTTGCGATGAATATTCTCAGTTTTTAGTCACACCACATTATATTGCTAAAAATGTTCAGGATAGTCATTAGAAATAACTTTATCCTCAAGCCTATATCCTAGGCAAAAAAAAAGATATGAAATCAAGGAAATACTAAAATTTGAAAAGGGGAAATATTTTTTTAAAACCTAGGAGGCATTGAAAATTAGCACAACTCAAATTCTACGAGTCATCCCTAACCATGAAATGGATAGTAAAAATAATGCTGATGCCTCAAATGGTTTAAATGAGGAGATGGGTTTGGACTGGAATTTTTCAAAAGCCTTTTTGAATTTGATGGAGCAAATTCAACTAATAGATAAACTATACCAAAGCACAGTAATTAAAAATGCTAGTATCTTCTATACCTATCATGAATAAATACATTCTCTTGCAATATTTGATGAAATTATAAAAAATTTAAGTACTTGAATAAAACAATACATACAGAAGCCATTATTACCATAAGAACCCTATGGGGAAAGGTAGAGTTATTAAGAAAACTCTTAAGGGTACATGTCAAACATCATTATGGAGGAAGCAAATTGAGAGAGCTCAAAGTCAACAAAAAAAAGAACAACGTGGAACAATAGTACAACTGAAATTTTAGATTCCTTGAATCAACAATTGAAAGCAAAATGCAAAATGTTAAAGTGATAAAAGGATTCAATGTAGCAGAAAGAACAATTTTAAAAAATCAACAGTAATTAAACATTTCCCTATAGAAGCATAAGAAACAAAGATGTCAGAGGAGAGAGTGAACCCATGAAAAAGGAAGATATGGAAAATTTCTGATCATCTATATGGTCAGAAATAAGCCAAACACAACAGAAACAGAAGTTGTATCAAAGGAGAAACAGGTAACTTTGATTTCAAAATAAAGGAAAAGTAGAGGGAGGTTCCTGAAACTAGCTTCCTTGCAAAACTTCAAAGCAGTAAAGCTAGATAAGATCCATAATTTTTGGCTTCACAATGGTGCATGGATAATTGGCAATACCCAAGTTTCCTCTTAGGTATAAATCTGACATAAATCTACATTTATTAAAGAAGATATTTCATACTGTTGACCCAAAGAAAAACATGCCAGTCGCCTTTCCAAATATAGGCCAATTAATGTTTATATACTTTGTACAAAAGGTTCACAGAGTATCAAGAGTTTTTAAAATCTATAAAGACAAAGAAAACAATATATTGGCAGAAGAGAAAAATGCATGTCCCAAAGAATTTCCGGGAGTATAAAGATCAACTTATGATTGACTCTGTATTTGAACAAATTTCTCCAAAGTGAATACACTTCCTTTATTTATTATTGCAATGTCTTTGACTCAGTTTTGCCCTCATGATTTGTTTGTGTACTGAAAATATACAAAATAGACCTATGTAGAGTGAAAATGCTAGAGTAGTTAATATTTACAAGGAAACTGTTCTCCATTTGAAACACACCACCAACATAACCATGTCAAGAATAATTTATATAAAATGTGACATTTCTCGGGAAGATGGGTTAAATTCATTATGGTAGCCTTAAATCCATTATTTCTATGTAAAATTAAGTGTGACTTCCAAATTAAAGAAGGTACTGAACTAAAACATCTTTTAATCATTTGATTCACATGCATGGCATCAAGCTTTATGGTTCCACCAAAAATACATTAAAATTGCCTACATCACATTAAATATTCCCTAATGATATCAAATTTTCATATGGATTTGCTAAGTGTAAAATTCTTAACATACTCTTAGGGACGATAAAGACAGAAGGATTTGAGTGTGAATCTAGAGATCACTTTGTATCAATAAATAAAAGTGATACCTTCAAAATGAAATGATCTCCTCTAGTCAAGATACATCAAGCATAATAATATAAAAAAGAATACTGTAACTAAATGTATTTGAGACTGAAATC
This sequence comes from Phalanger gymnotis, assembly GCA_028646595.1. Lineage (NCBI taxonomy): Eukaryota > Metazoa > Chordata > Mammalia > Diprotodontia > Phalangeridae > Phalanger > Phalanger gymnotis. The sequence goes on from CM053622.1 coordinate 88,268,682, forward strand.
AATATTGAAAGGGAAGATTGTACAAAATCAATTAATTCCTAGGCACTACCAGTATCATTGTACAATTTCAAAACTATAAAATGGACCTAAAGACTTTTCCTAGGTATCCTATCAAAAACCTGCACAATATTGATGAAACATAGGGTATATCTCCTTAAGCATTTGTAGGATGATCGACACTTCCTCACTGAAACAGAGGAAGATTAATAGACATTCTTTGGACATTCTATAAAGAGATGAAAACCATACAGAAAAATTTTAAGAACCAGATATAATATCACTATGAAAAAGTAAAAGTTGATAACACATACATACCATTGGATTAGTTAAATATAACCAAAAGTGGCTTACCTCCATATAAAATCTATGACATAACTAAGAATGGAGTCAAAGGGCCTTCTGTGGGAGACACACTCATGACCTTAGCCAACAATATGTTGAACAAAGAAGCATCAAACAAATGGATGAGTTATATGAATTTGTTTGTGGAAATTGAGGAATTTATGATGGTAATAAAAAAACCAGTAAATCAAGCCTCAATTGCCTTTTCATTTTCTGAAGTGTCAATGCTCACCCTGAAAATTTAACCATAGGCTCTTTTGAACCAGTTTGAGCTGACTCCAGCACACTCCTGAGTGTATTTAATTATTGTAAAGTTCTTTTCTCATCACAAACTTACGTTTCCCTCAGGGTAAGTAGCACTTATCGTTGTTTGTTCTACCTTCTGGGAGAGGGTGGACTATTACTGAAAACTGTGAAATCCTGATCATTGCATTTTGATGTCTTCTTGGAGGATATGCTTGATGCATGTGTATACCATTCCCATAATGAGTTTGTAGACAGAAACAAAGATACATATAGGTTGGTAGATGCTGATGTCTCCTTTGCTACTTCCTCCTTTGGAATATATTTCTGTTTCTATTCTTTTGGAATTTTCTACTCTGAAAACTTGAAAAGCAGTTCTTTAGTGATGTTAAAATTGTGTTGCCCTATATAAAACCAGTAGATATATATCCCCAGTGGATAAATGGTCAAAGCATAGGAACAAACAGTTCTCAAAAAGTGGAAATGCAAACTATTAATAACCATGTAAACAAATGCTACAAATCACTAATAATAAGAAAAATGCAGATCAAACAACATTATCATGCTACTCTAGACCCTGAACAGTAGTCAAATTGACAGAAGATGGGAATACCTAGTGCTGGAGGGGTTTGAGAAGATAGGATCATGAGTGGAGCTATGAATCAGAACATCAATTTTGAAAAGCAATTTAGAATTATGCAAATAAAGTGATTAAAGTGCTAGACCATTTGACCCAGAGATTCTATTCTAGGGTTATACTCCAAGAAGGCCATCGATAAGAATAACCCAATACGTTGGATTACATGCCGTCTTGGGGAGGAGGGGGCAGGAGAGGGAGGGAGGGAAAATTTGGAACTCAGACACTTGTGGAACTGAGTGTTGTAAACTAAAAATAAAAAATATATTAAAAAAGAATAACCCAATGTATCCCCACAATATTTATATTACCACTTTCTGTGATAGGCAAAGAATTGGAAACAAAGTAGATACCTATTGTTTAATAAATGTCCAGATTATTGTTCAGGAATGGAATGGAATATTACTGTATTGTGAGAAATAGTGGATGTAATGAATACAATAAATTATGAACACATCTACATGAAGTGATGCAGAGTGAAGTAAACAGAGCCACAAAAACACTATATGCAGTGATTACACAATGTAATGGAAAGAACAACCAGAAAACCAGATCAAAAGTAAATATTGTGAAATTATAAAAACAAGTATGGCTTGCAATAGGAGCTATGAGAAAACACCCCTACTTTGCTCCCTTGCAGAGGTAGGAGGAGCACCAGGGTTCTATATTGCACAAATTTTCAGACTTTTTAATATATTGATCACTTACACTGATTTTTCCTTATCTTTTTTCGTTTGTCTTTAAAAATACAATTTGTTATATGGGGTGACTCTCTGGGAGGGGAGAGAAAATAATACTGGGGAAAATTATAGTGATATAAAAAAAGATGTCAGCAAAATGCACTTAAAATAAATTCTATTGCCTCCACCAGGTATGTTAGTGCTCATCTATAATTCCTGCTGTTAGATGAGGCTGAGAATTGTGAGCTGCTTTAACTCAGGAGTACTGAGCTGCAGCAGGGCTAATGCAGATGGTGGTGGGGGCGGGGGGCAGGGGAACGAAACCAGACACTTGGTAGATCGCAAATTCAGAACTCAAATGCAGATCTCATAGTTTCACATCCAATACATTTTTCCCCTGGACCATGCTGCCTCCTCTGTGTTTCCCAACAGTGTAGCACAGCTGGACACACAATAGGTGCTCAGCACCATGGGGCACGCAGTAGGTACTGGGTAAGGTCTCGTTACATTTATTTGATAAAGACATCCATCTAGAAGTCAGCCATTACATGAAATAAGTCATCCTAGGAAGGAATCTTTCTGATTCACAATGCCTTTTTCTTCTCCATCCCCAGGGTCCCTGGTGGGTAATTGCAGATGACAAGTTTACACTTTGATGGGAATTATGTTACTCATCTACTGTCTTGACGGTATGTTAAACTTAAACATCCTTAATCCAAGGAAATTGATATCATATTATTGCCCACATTGTGATCTGAAGTTGAAGCTTATTTGTGCATGAAGCTTTGCAGGGGAAAGTAAAGGAAAAATGAGGAGGCTGGAAGCAGATGAAGCATCGGACAAAACTAGGGCTACCTCACAAAAGTGTCTGACAGATGCATGCTGTTTGACTGATGAACCAGATCAGTAAAGTAGAAAGAACATTGGAGTGGGAAGTAAGAGACCTACATTCTGGACAGGCTCTGCCACGGGCTTGCTGTGTGACTTTGAACAAGCATCTTAATGTCAGTAGGCCTGAGGGGTTCTCTAAGGTGCCTAAAGATGAACTTACATACAATCTTCAAATCTCAGAGCTGGAAGGCACTTCAGAGACTAATCCAAAATATTGCCTGAGATATGAATTGCTCTGATAGCATCCCTAACAAGGAGATATCTCACCTTTACTGGAAGAACTTCATCAGCAAGAAACAAATACATCAGTCACGTCTCACAGCATACTGCACACACTGCCCCTAAAGTCTTTTGTTCATCCTTTGTTATCAAAGAGGACCAATGACATCACGGGGTGAAGTCCTGACTTGTGCATGAATTGGATTTAAGTGAAACTGAGTTGCACAGAGTCGTCAGCCTCACTCTCTCTTCCAAAGTTATCAAAGTCCAGTGGCAAGACAAAAGTTAAGAAGATTCATGAGACCAGGGAATGCAGTGGACGACCTTGGCGTCTTCTCTGCTGAGTACAGTGAGCCTTGCTTTGAAGCAAATAGTCAATTGGTTCCTGCATTGACTAGAGTTCTGGAATATTTCACTATTATTATTATGGTTTTTCCTTTACATTATTGCAGCCAATGTTAAAATTGTTTGTGCAGCTAGTTGGCATAGTTGATAGAATACTGGACTAAGTTTGAATCTTACCTCAGTCACTAGCTATGTGACCTGGACAAGTCTCTTAGTTCTTTCAGCCTTGGTTTCTTCCTCTGTAAAATAGGGGTGATAATAACACGTCATGGGGTTATTGTGAGGATCAAATGAGGCAATATGTAAACATTACAAACCTTAAAGCCCTGCACATACACACACACACATACATTCATATATGCGTATGTATGTGGAAGAACTCAGTTTGGGGCAATGGACTGCTGTGAGATGAAGGGAAGCTTAGAGATGTTACAGTTATTTAAGTTTGTGAGATCCTTATTCATTGACTGATGAGTGGATGAATGAGGAACTAAGGGAGGAAATGGACAAGAATTACAGAAGATGGTCAGGCATGGAGGGGTTGAAATCTGTATTGTTGTTATTGCAATGCCCAACTCTTCCTGACCCTGTATGGAGTTTTCTTGGCAGAGAAACTGGAGTAGTTTGCCATTTCCTTTTCCAGCTCATTATACAGATGAGGAAAAAGAGGTAACAGGGGTAAGTGACTTGTTCAGGGTCACGTAGCTAATAAGTGCCTGAGGCCAGATTTGAACTGAGGTCTTTCCAACTCCAGGGCTGGCATTCTATCAACTGAGCCACCTCGGGGCCCAGTGAGAGCTATATTACTGGAGGGAAAACCCACATCGAAGAGAGTGAAGATCCAAGGGAGTATTTATATATAAGATGTTTTGTAGAATACTCCATGTCTAATGTTCTTTGATTGTATTTAAAAAGTGAACCATAAAAACAAATAAACAAGATGCCTCACTATTCTCTAATGAATCTATGCTTTGTAGGCATTCCCTTTAGTGGGGCTGATTGCCACCCACTCATGCTTTCTGATACCGCATGAAACTTTTCTATGTTCCAGCTGTAGGTGAGAAGCCTGACAGCTGCATTCTTACATATAAAAAGAGCCTCCAGCATGATGACAGAAAAATAAACAAATTAATGAATTAATAGTAAATAATACATCAATCAAAACTGAAAATCTAATCTGTTGAGGTTTGACTATGCCTGGTTTAGAGATAGAGAAACTAAATTCCTGGAGGCTACTCTCTTGATAGAGGCAGACTGGGAAACAGAAACAATATCTAAAAGTTGAAATAAGGTTTTGTCACCTTCCTTTCCCCAAGTGTTTTATTTTCTAACATTTATCATTATTACTAATGATTTCTATAACCTAAAGAACATTCTCACCTATCCGAGTGACTTTTACTGAAAATCCACTAGGTCGGCTTAGTACTTCCCCTTCCTTTGTTTCCATGGTTAGGATATTTCTCTCTGCCAGATGCTGTTACTTTAATTCTGTCTGTAGCATCCAAATAACAGAATCACAGTATTAAAGCATTACAGGTGATCCTCTGATCCTCTTTCGTCCAACCTGGCCCAGCCTTTCCCCCGCACTTAACAGATGAGGAATTGGAGGTTCAGGGAGGGAAGAAAGAAAGAAGAAAGGATGGAAAGAAAGAAATAAGAAAAGATAGAAGGAAAGAAAGAAGGAAGGAACAAAAGAATGAAGGAACAAAGGAAAGAGGGAGGGAGAAAAAGAAAGAGGAAGAAAGGGAGAGAAGAAAGAAGAGGGAAAGGAGTGGGGGAGGAAGGAAGGAAGCAAGTAGTTATTTAGCATGTGATATGTTTCAGGCACTGTGCTAAATACTTTACAAATATTATTACATAACTACATGGCATATAGTTGCTATTATTTCCATTTTACACTCAAAGAAACTGAGGCAAGCATTAAATGACTTGCATAGAGTCACACAACTATTAAGTATCTAAGGCAGACTTTAACTCAGATCTTCTTGTTTCCACAGACGATGCTCTTTCAATTTTACCACCTGGCTAAGAAATAGCAAAGCAGGGAGTTGAAACCAAGTTTCCTGACTCTGATTCTAGCCATCTTTCCATGATTCCATGCTACAAAGAAGGACTTTATTCATTTAGAAGCCATGCTATTATCTTTCAAAAGAAAGCTATGCATTTTAAATACAGCCACATGAACACTGCAATGGCCTTATATTTAGTGATGCTATTGTCTTGTAAAGTCTTTATTTCCTATAAAATCTACTAATTTAGTCGTGGCATTAAATGGTAGCATTGATAGAACTTCAACAAAATATATAGGGTTATTACTTCTTGATGCCCCACCCCCTTAACAAAAATTTATGGGGAAACCTCTTTAAAACTCTCCGTACAGACCAAGGCAGAAATTAGTTAAAAGAAAATATGGCCTATGGATTCTCAGAAAAGTAAAAAAGCCATCGTCGAATGAAGCAGTGACTTAACTGAGAGGGAGCTTAGTGTAACGGACCACTTACACTTGTTGGGTCAGGTAGATCAGAGTTCTAATCCTATTTCTAATTATTTGAACGTAAGCAAATCATCTTTCACCTTGTGAAACCTCAGTTGCCTCATCAGCAAAATGAAGATAATACCCTTAAAACCTATTTTTTGGGGTTGTTGTGAGACTCAACTGAAATGATGTAACATACTTTGCACACCTTAATCCACTAGATAAATGCCTGCTATCATTATTATTATCTTCATTGTTATACTTCTATTCATGTCATCTGGAAGCTTAGGATACAATAGTTACTGGATTTTATTAGTTTATTATTCATGGGAACTATGTGTTTGCTACCTTGTAATGTGGAATAAGATATTAGGTGACCTTGGGAAAGACTTTAACATCCTCAAAACTTAACGTGGGAAACAGGCAATGCAATTATTACTATCCCATTTTAAACATAATGAAAGTGACGCTCTAAGAAGCTAAGACTATGTGGTTTCAAAAATAGATGTTTGAGTTTATTGTTTTTCAGTTTTCTCCATGTTTTCTGCTTTTCTCACATAAAAGGAGTCAACTCTGACCCCAAACTGCCCCATACATTATTCTGTAAGCCTTGAAATATTTCAGTGCTCTTAAATATTCTCCATATTGTTTGATTTCAAAGGCATAACGTGCAATTGTGTTTTCCTTTTAAATTTAGGGTTACAATGAAATGGAAATAATTGTAAAAATATTATGAACCCTTTCTCAGAATAATGCTTTTTAAATGCATAAAATGAAATTTATGGATTATAATTATATGTATGCACACACATTTAACCTCTAGAATGATCTCTAAGAACTATTCCGGATGGAATCCTGTCATGCTATGATCTTTGGAACTGATGGTTCATGTGTATCCTCAAATTTTCCACCTTTTGCAGAACATTATCTTTTACCTTGAAGCCCAGGAGAGCCCTAATGACTCTTCCTGTTATGCTCAATTGAACGTAGATCATTTCCTCTTCCTTTCTGTTAGCTCCCACTATTAACTTCCCCCTCCTTTCTAAATATAGGTGGGTCCTGGATAAACCAAATCTTGTGTCGTATAATCACAGTTTCAGAGTTAGAAAGGATCTCAGCAGGAATCTAGGCCAACCCATTCTCAAAATGAATCCCTTTATTACAATATACCTAACAAAACTTCATCCAGCTTTGATTTGAATTCCAGGGAGGAGAAACTCCCTACTTCCTGGAGCAGCCTATTCCACTTTTAGTCATTGCTAATTGTTGAGATTTTTTTCTGACCAAGCCTACATTTATTACTTTGCAACATCCATTTGCTCTTCCTGGTTCTGTATTTTGAGACTAAACTAAGAAAAAAATCTTTTCTCCAGATCATAGCTCTTTCATTATGCAAAGACAGCTTTCATGTCTTCCCACTTGTAGATGGTCACTAGCCTTCTTAAACTGTGTGGGTCAGAATTAAATATAATACTCTAAATGTCTGACCATAGTGTAGTTTTTTCCCCCAAGTCTGGAAGCTATGCCTCTCTTAATTCATTTCAAGATCTCCTAAGATTTCTTACCAACACCTGTCATGGATCACTTGGACCCATAACAGACTCCAGCAGGCATGCTGATATTTGCATGGTTCTTTAAGGATTTCACACTCTAGGTATCCATTATTTCATTTGCTTGTTGTAACCACCCTGGGAAGGCAGAAATACAGGCATGATCACTATTTTACAGATGAAGAAACTGAGTCTCAGAGAGGCTAAGTGGTTTGCTCATGGTCATACAGCCAGTTGGTATATTTAAGAACCTATGATAGCTTAGTCCAGTCCAGTGTCCCAACTCAAGATAGCATCGTGGAAGAGAAATTAAATTAAAAAAATAGAGCTGAAAGGGATCTCAGAAGTTGTTTTATCTAAATCACCATTGAATGGATGAATACTGTTTACAACAGGTTCCAAAAACTGACAAGTGAGCAATAAGCCTTTGCTGGAATGCCTCAGTGGTAGGGAATGATAACAATAGCTGACATTTCTATAATGCTTTTGATATGTTATCTCATTTAAGCCTCACACAGGTGCTACAATCCTTATTGTTGTAATCTTATAGCTAGTACTGTTGCTAGGCACACACCACTAGTCTGAGGCCACAGGGGTTGGCAACCTTCCCCAATCTCTGTCCTTTACTTGCCTTCCAGATTTGCCCTGGGTTTCTTGCCCTGTCTCCACAATGGGGAAGGAGGCTTCCAGTGTTTTATTTGCACCCTTGCCTCAGACTCCCATGGAATGATTCTATTTTGAGCTCTAATCTAAGGGGTCCTGTCCATCAAGGGGCAAGGAAATAAAAGAGGTACCTAGAGTACAAACAAAAATCAGGTACGGAACAATGCGTTTTACTCCTTCCAAAACAAGAATCACAGAATGATTACAATCAGTTGAGAGGCTAATATTCAAGTCTCAAGGGGATATTTGCAAACCATTTCTTTCTGAGAGATGCTTATTAAGTATTTTATATTTCATTTTGCTCAATACAGCCCTTTGATTCGATGGCTTTGCTCTCTATGGGCAGCCTTTCCCTACCCTTTCTTTTGCTGCTGCTTTTGCTAATGCAATTGTTCTGGTGGCTGATAATGTGTTACCCAGGAGCCCAGGAATGGACAAAACTCTAGCTCTACATCTCATAAGACCCAGTACCAGTGAACAGAAGACACAAACGGGAGGCAATCCCATCTCAGACACAGACTTGCCTAGGAAACCATGAGCTCACAACTTGCAGCCCAGTATCTGGAAGTCATTCCTCCTATTAGGGGAGCTCTGAAAATCATCCTTACCAGCTCCAGGCCAACAGGAGGGAGAGGCATAAGGGATAAAGGTTAACCTTTTAGTAAATCCAAGGAGTTCTGGCTCAGCAGCCAAGTAAGAGCCCCTATGAGAAATATGAAGGAAGAAAGGAAACAAGCTTTTATTAAACATCAACATTGAGCCATATACTGTGCTATAAACTTCACAAATACTATCTTTTTAAATCTTTACATCAACCCTGGGAAGTAGGTATTAATATTTATCCACATTTTATACTTGAGGAAACTGAGGCAGACAGATGTTACATAACTTACCCAGGTTCGCACAGCCAGTAAGTGCCTGAGGATGGATTTGAACCCTATCCATGAACCACCTAGTGGTCTATATACCTATTTTAGGGGAGATTACAGGTGGGAAAAGCCCTTCCAAAGGAGTTAGTTATGCATATAATTCACTTTATGATCCAGACAAATTATTATTCTCAGTTTGCTGAACATACTCTGAAATTTATTACCTTGTTCCCTAAACCTGGAACATCTGTAGTAGTAATTTAGATTTGAAAATCTTTCCCACCCATTAATAGGCCATGTGACTTGCTTATGTCACAGGAAGCCTAAGTTAGATGTGGTGAGAGGAGCTTCCTGATGGGAAAAGGAAGTTACATCATAGGAAATGCTGAGAGAGAGAGAAGGAGAAAGAGAGAGAGAGAGAGAAAGTGAGAGAGAGAGAGCGTGCACAGTTATGTCTGCTAATGGCTAGTAATGGCTGCCCTCGGATTGTTAGAACTGAACAGGCTGACTTAGCTGTACTGTGAGTTTGTTTTGAGGAAGACCCCAGCAGGGGGTCAGAGAGGTTTTGGGATGGCGAGGCTCCATGTTGTGATATTGTGTATTGAATGTTTTACTGCTCTGATAGACTGGATAAATGGCTTGTGGGATGTGGTTCTCTGGTATCTGAACTTCTACTTTCTATGTGGAGAGTCTCGTATACTTTGTGATACAGAACATTTTTGACAATTATCGTCTACATTGTTATTATTGTCTTACTGATACAATATCCCATGACATCCCCCTACCTTTTGCCTATTGACAAAGTAGAGAAATATAACAGCACAAAATAAGGTGATACACTTTGAGTTAATGCTATGGGAATATCAACTTAACAAACCTGAGATGGTTAGCTTCGAGAAAAGAAAATTCCTGGGGGAATATAATAGTTGTAAAGGATTTGAAGGGCCATCTTCTGGAAGAGAAATTAGACTTATTTGGTTTGGCTTCAAGAGGTCAAAACCAGAAGTAATAAATGCATGGAAATTACCAAAAAAAAAAAAAAAAGAAGCAAATCAGGCTTTATATTAAGGAAAAAGAAAAGCCTTCCTAAGAATTAGAGCTATCTCAAAATGGAATGGGCTTCACCATGGGCTTCTTCTCCTCCCCCAGTTAGAAGTCTATAAGCAGTAGTTAGATGGTCTTGTTAGGAATGATGCCATAGGGCATAAGGAAGAAAGAGAGAAAGAAGTTGGAATAAGAAATCATTTTGGGTACAGGTTACAGTATATGGCAATTGTCCCCTTTGACTCATATATGCATGTGTATGTATATATGTGTGTATATATACATACATATACATATATCTGCATATACATATAGATAATATGATCCTATTGTCCTTTATAAAGTGACTCAAATGCTACTTCCTCTCAGAAGCATTTCCCTAATTCCTCAGGTCAATAATTGCTTATAACTGGAGTTTTCATAGTAATGTAGTGACTTCATGTAGTATTTTTCACTCCTCTTATGGGCTTATTCTATGTTTTTGTATGTTATCAACATCTTTTATGTCTTAGCTCCCTACTAGACTGTAAGCACTATGAGGTCAGGAATTAATTTTATAATTTGGCCAACTCCTAACACACTGTAGGTTTATTTGCTAAATTGAATTCAATTAAACTGATCATATACAGAATGATCTCCTAGGCACTGTAAAATATACATTCATTAAAATGACCTCTGAGGTCACTGCCAACCAATGCCATTCATTATAGGAATCTATGATTCTTTGAGTTGGCTTCTCCAGCTCTGCCAGGTCTGAGGATCCTTTCCTCCTGCTATCTTGTAAATGTCACCCTATTTAGATATGCTGCCAGATTTGAGAAAAGTGAACCTTAAGAAAACAACTAATAAAGTGAGAGAATGTGTACTGCCCCAAGAAGAGAAGGATTTCATGGGCTGCTCCTCCAACCTTTCAAATGAAGGAGAGAAAAAAAAGAAAACAAGAAACAACTTCTATGAAGCTCATTTGTATGTTTCTCAGAAATTCTCAGAGTCCATTTCTCATCTTTAGCATGTGGACTTAGATGGTTAACTACTGTTCCATGAATAGGAAGATGGAGACAAGAAATAAAAGGAAAAGAATTAGATACATTGTCATCTCATTCTTGGAAACAAACAATGGCAGGTCTTTTCTTTGGAAGTCAGAGAGGCAACTTCAACAACAACAAAATTTTAGCAGAAAAAGAGCAATGTATCATATGGCCATGTGGTCCCATGTCATCCTGTTTGAAGTCTCCAGGTCCCCAGGATACACCAACTACTTACAAACCCAGCAGGTTAGACTTGTTCATAAAGTAGAACTAAGAGCCATGCATGGGAGTTGCAGGGAGGCATCTTTCAGGTGAATAGAAGGGAAATCCAGAGCTATTCCAGAGGTGGGGGTCCCACTGCCCTCTTTGGAAATTGTTAAGCAAAAGCCATAAGGCTATTGGTTACCAGGGTCACAGAGGGCATCTTGTTGGGGTCTCACTATATGGTTGTTGAGGGTCCACCTCTCAAGTTGAGAATATTTGATTTTCTACAATGATGTAATTTGATTACACTCTTTTTTTAAATTTTATTTATTTATTTTTTTATATATTTTTAGTTTTAGTTTGCAACAAACAGTTCTACTTAATTTTGAGTTCCAGATTTTCTTCCCTCCCTCCCCCCCCCTCCCCAAGAAGGCACAGAATCCCATAAAACTTCCAGGTATAACTTGGCATTGAATTAATTTACACACTAGTCAAGTTGTGGAGAAGAACCATGACCAATGGCATGACTCATGAGAAAGAGGAAACAGAACCAAAAAAAAAACAAAAAAAAACCACAACCCAACAACAAATACAAAAGAAAGATAAAAAAAAAAGTGGGGGGGAAGAAGGCAAGTATGAAGTGTGCCTTGATTTGCATTCATACTTCATAGTTCTTTCTCTGGATGTAGACAGCCCTCTCCATCATGAGTCCTTTGGAGCTTTCTCTGCATATTGTGTTGCTGAGAAGAGCAAAGTCTGTCAGGGTTAGTTATCACACAATCCATATATCTGTCGTTGTGTATAAAGTTCTCCTGGCTCTACTCTGCTCACTCAGCATTACGTCGTGCAGGTTCTTCCAGGTTGTTATGAAGTCTGTATCATCCCCATTTCTTATAGCACAATAGTATTCCATTACCTTCATATACCACAGCTTGTTCAGCCAATCTCCAATTGATGGGCATCCCTTTGATTTCCAATTCTTAGCTACCACAAAAAGAGCCGCTATAAATATTTTTGTACATATGGGTCCTTTTCCCACTTGTGTAATCTCTTTGGGATACAACCCTAGGAGTGGTATTGCTGGGTCAAAGGGTATGAACATTTCTATAGCCCTTTGGGCATAGTTCCAAATTGCTCTCCAGAATGGCTGGATCAGTTCACAACTCCACCAGCAATGTAACAATGTTGCAATTTTCCCACATCCTCTCCAGCATTTATCATTTTCCTGTTTTGTTATTTTAGCCAATCTGACAGGAGAGAGATG
>CM053622.1:88281636-88300795 GCA_028646595.1 Phalanger gymnotis
TAAATTTCTGCTTTTGGGGCTCAGGGCTCACTGTCCCAGCTTTCTTATTCTCCTGAGGCCTGGGGGAGGGGGTCTGGCTGCCTGAAATCTCCTTTTCCCCTGGGGTTGTTTTCCAGCACTGTTGCTCTTCAGCAATGGTCTCAGCTCTTTGTTGTTCCGGCTGGGTGTCTGGCACTTCCCCTGGGGGAGCAAGAGTATGTCTGGGCTCCTGGTGTTGACCCCTGCTGGCTCTGCCCCTCTGGGACTCAGGTACTCCCACTATTCGGCCACTGAAGTCTTACTTCTGTCTCCTCTATTCCAGCTTTTTTTTTTTCTTTTATCCCTCTGGGGAATTCTCTGGGTGGGGAGGGGAGGGATTAGAGCCGTTTACCTGGCCATTATGTCTCCCAGAAGTTCAAGAAATGTCCTTTGGGCTGCAAGCCTCGGGAGGTGGTATCTCACAGTTGGTGGCGTTGTGCTGCCTCTTGTAACTTCCTCAGAGTGCCGTCCTGTGTTGGGAGGCCTGGGGATCTCCTCTGGTTTCAGGTGCCCGGCTTTCTCCCAGCCCGTCTCCCACGTGTGTTTCCCAGCCAGCCGCTTCTGCTTTGGTCCCGTCTGGAGCATCTCTGCAAGCCGAGTGCTCTCCCAGCCTACAGATTCGTTCCTTCGGCCTTTCAGACTCGGGAATTGCAGTGTCTGTATAACCATGGACCCTTCTTCTAGCTCATTCCCCAGATTTATAATCCAGAGAAAATAATACTGTAGAAAAGGGACCAACCATCCTCAGTATCTGAGTATCAATACCATCTATAGGGAAGGTAAGCCAGACTGACTAAAACAGTCAGAGAGAGAGCCTGGAGGCCCCTTGGGCCAGGCAAATCAAAGCATCATTACCACTATAATCATCATCCCTCCTCAAACTCATATGTTGATAATCCAGGTTGCTGAATTTCAAAGCCTTGGGAATAGTGGTAGCTCCCAAACCAATGACTCTGCTTCCAGCCCATATGGCACAGCCATTATTGAAGAGAGCAATCACTGTGGAGAAGGGGCTTACCTTTCTTACCCCATCATTAACTGTTAACCAACTGACACACCCAGGCAGATCATTCTAAGAGCCCTGGTGGTGGCAATGCCCTGCTCCCTGCCCCCATACCATGTGCCTTGCTTTTTGTCCAACCTTCTCAGCCATCACCCAGGGAAGCAAATGCTGTGGAGATTCATTCTGCAAACTACTTCTGTAAGTGCTACAGCCACAGCCACTGAAGACCCAGAAAACAAAGTCCTCCTCACCAAAGAGCTTGTCACTGTCAGATGAGCCAACAGCAGAACATGATGTGGTTTTAGCAGTAGAAATGACATTAAAAAAGAAGTACAACCATTTGTTTTGCTTCTGCATCCTAACGGCCATGGGACCTTTCCATCAGACTTGCAGCTGAAAATCCTCCATGTGAGTTTTCTTTGCCATTAAAAGGAGGATTCTAAAAAGCAAGAGCTGTCTTAATTTTTTTGTTTCTATTCCCAGCATTTATCATAAGAGCTTGGACTCTAAATGGAAAGAAATTAACTGGAGTTGCTAGAGGTAACTCCATTTCCCAGTGTTTCTATACCATTAAAATAAGTTGCGTTAGTAGCAAAGGGAAAAGGTCAGAATTTTTGTTCCCCTATACTGTGGCTCAGTTCCTTGCTGGACCTCCAGATTTAAGGCCACAGGCAGGATCTTCCTTCTAAAAAGCCGACAGGTCCAAGGACCTCTCTCCACCTTTTAGATTCTGGGTCTTGAAGGCTCTAGGAATTTGGTATTGTTCAGGGGTCTCCCTCCTCTTTTCTCTGTCTAGAAGATTGAGCCACCTAGCTCCATTTAATTAATAATAGCTAATAACAACAACTAACAATAACACTGATAACTAGCATTTACATGGTACTTTGAATGTTTACAAAGCACTTTGCAAATGTTATCTCAAACTGTCCTCACAATAACCATGTGAAAGAAGTGTTATGATTATTCCCATTTTACAGATAAGGAAACTGAGGTAAATAGAGGTTAAGTGACCTGCTGGGGGGTCACATATGTACTAATTGTCTGAGGCCATATTTGAACTTAATTATTCCTTACTCCAGATCCAGAGCTATATCCAATGTACCCAACTGCCTCTTAAGTCATTATATTGTTTTTTTCTTCCCATATTTTTAAATATAACAACTTACAGTCCTTATAACCCATAAGTGATTGGAAAGACAGTCATTCATCTTAAGCACCTGTGAAGTCTAATCAACCCACAAGCATTTATTATGGACCTACTATGTGGCGGTCTTAGCTAGCCCATGCAGTTACTTTCTGAACTACTAAATAGTTCAAGATCTGAACCCTCAGATTCACAGTTACCCAGAAGCCCTTGCTCAGACTAAGCAGCTGCCTTCCATTGTGGTACACACCTGACTGGCTAGGGCTGCTGCCTCCCCAGATGCCTACGGTCATGTCGAATGGTTTGAAGTTGTTTTAAAATAAACCCTTAGGTTTTCTCCTGAACATTCTGCTTGGGAGTCCTCCCACTTCAGCTCACTTTACAATAGATGTTCAGGTAAAACAAGATGGTGCAGACAGTCTGAACCATTCCACTATATTCTTGGACTTAGTCTTTCTGCTATGGTTCTCTGCTCCATGACTGTAGGGGTGTTGCCAAATAAAGTGTCATTTCAGGAAGGCAGTGCCCATGCCTTCAATTTGTTTGTGTTGGGAGCCTGTCTTTTTCAAGTAGCCTCAGAAGTTTACTGATGGATTAGAATTCCTCCTTGCTAGCCCTCCATTTTCATTTGGGCTTTGCAAATAAAAAGGAATTGAAAAGAGTGGTTGACTTAGCTTCGACTGGTTGAGAACCTTCTTCTTCGAAACTGTGTGGATTTCTGGATTCCATTCAAAACACTTTGGACATCAGGACTCCTTTCTGATACTCCTTGTCCCTTCCCATGTTTCCTTCTTCAGTTGTCACGGCAGTGGAAAGTGGAGGGTCAGAGACAAGGGGAGAGGTGGGAAAAATGGAAAGGATGACCTTTTGTATCTGTTCAATTTCTCTTAATATTCTCCTATTTTCTCCTCTCTTTCCTTCTTTCCACATCATTCTGTTGCAACAATCCGGCTAGCAGCTGTTGTGGGGGTGAAAGACCAACACAAGCCCAACAACAAGAATGCTGCCAGCATGCTGCAAAAGCCCAGGTTCTTTTGATCTGCTTTACTAAGGAAAGCAATGTTAAGGGGTTGACAAGTTTACTTTAATTCAGCATGCAAATACCATTCACTTAGTTCAGGAGAAAAAGCCAGCACTCTGAACTTCAGAGCAAATTACAAACAAATTACAAACAAATTGACAGACAGACCAAATACAATTCATAGTTACCAACATCTAAGTTCAGCCCAGGAGCTCATAACAAGGGCTGGTCCAGAGTCACGAGCACCACCACTGCTGTGGGTAAGGGCTCTGAAAAAGAGAAAGCCAACCCCAGGTTTTATATCTTTTTCAGGGTCAAGGGTGAGTCACACATGCAACTCACCCACATGACCTAGAATGGTCACAAGGAGGCGATTTAAACCCACGTGGTCTAAAAGCCTCTGATGTCCCAAACATGTCACTCAAACTCATGTGTAAACTAGGCCCTCCCCTGAGGCAAAAAAGTCACCAAGGACTCCCAAATCTAATCAAGGAAACAAAGGCCAAACTCTTCAAGGGCACTTGGTCGAACTGAGTGCTGAGTCCATTTTGTTTACCAACACACTTTCCCTTCCTTTAAATAATCAATCTAGCAACAAGCATTTATTAAGCACCTACTATGTGCCCAATACTGGGGAAGCCGAAACCAAGAATGAAATAATCTCTACTCACAGGGAGCTTACATTCTAACGGGGAAGACGACAAGCACATAAAGAAGTGAACAGATAATGAAAAGAAGGAAAACAAATATGAAATAGGGATGGAGAGCAGTAGCAACGGTGAGGGGCTCAGTGACTGGAAAGGATTTATGTAGAGAAATTGATGTTTGAGCTAAGGTTTAAGGGGAAAGAACTCTAGGAGGTTGAGATAGGACGCTTGGCCATTTGAGACATGGAATTGTCCAGGTAAGGGTTGGAGAGAAGGTTAGTTTGGTTGGATCATAGCTTGTGGGAAGGAGAATAATGTCTAGTGAGGCTGGAAAGATATGTTAGGGCCAGACTATGAAGGACCTTAAAAGCTAAACAGAGGAATTCATCTTTCATTCTATAGGAAATAGGAAGCCACTGAAGTTTACTTAGTAAAGAAGTGACACAGTCAGAATTACCCTTAAGGAAAATCACTTTAGTACCTGTATATAGGATGGTTTGAAGTAAGAAAAGATTTGGGGCAAAGAGATTAAGTTGGAGATCATTGTGATAATCCAGGCAGGAGGTGATGAGGGCCTGAACAAAGATGGCAACTGTATGAATAGTGAAAAATGGTCGTATTTGAAATATATTGTAGAGGTGATAGAAATGTCAAGATTTGATAACTGACTGGATATGGCTGAGGGAGGAGAGTGAGAGGTTGAATATGATACCAAAAATATGAACCTAGGAGACTGAGAGAATTGGGTTATCTTTAGTAGAAGTGGGAAAATTTGGAAGAGGAGCAGGTTTGGCACAGAAAAACGGGTTCTGTTCTGAACATGCCTTGGATGGTATAGTAGATAAAGCTTTGGGTCTGGAGTTAAGAATATCTGAGTTTGAAATCAGCTGTAGATGTGATTGTAGGCAAGAGAAACCTCTATATGACAGTACTCCACTGTAAAATGGAGATAGTAATAGCACCTATCTCCAAGAGTTGTGAAGACCAAATGAGATAATGCTATAAAGTACTAAGCACAATGCCTGGTGCATAGTAGGTGCTTAATAAATGTTTGTTGTATTCCCCATACTATCCCCAGCACCAATTTCTCCCTTCTAGGATATCTAGTACAAAAGACAATAGCTGAAATTAAGGTGAGAGACTGGGGTTGGATATGTACATTTTCAGCTAGTGAATGTAGTGGATAGAATGTGGGACTCAGAGTCAAGAACAAAGTTCAAATCTTACCTCAGACAGTAGTTTCAAGAACCTGAGCAAGTCACTTGATCTATGTCTGGCCTAGTTTCCTCGTCTGCAAAATGAAGATAAAAATAGCTAACATTTATATAGCACTTACAATATGCCAAGCATTGAGTTTATATGATTTGATCTTCAAAACAACTCGGGAAGGTAGGTGTTATTATTATCCCAATTTTACAAATGAGGAAACTGAGGCAAACAAACATTAAGTGACTTGCCCAGGAATTCACAGGTAATAAGTGTTTGAGGCTGGATTTGAACTCAGATGTTTCTTATTCCAGGTTTAGTGCTCTATCCATTGTACCACCTAGCTGTCCCATATATTCATTATATATATATATATATGTGCATGTGTGTGTGTGTGTGTGTGAGTGATGTATATATTTATGTATATACATATATATGCACACACACATGCATATATATATATACATATATATATATATATATATATATATATATGCAGAGAGAGAGCCACCCACTTTATAGTGTTGTGAGGCTGAAATGAGAAAATATAGGGAAAGCACTTCACAAACCTTAAAGTTCTATGTAAAAGAAAACTATTATTATTATTACTTCCAGTGAAGAGGAAGGCACTTGTTTTAGAACAATTTTCCTTCTATGAAACTAAAAGCTGACTCCATAACTTTCATCTGTTGCTCCTGGTTCACTCTTCTGGGGCCAAGCAGATGAAGTCCAATCCCACAGTCTCACGACAAATTCTCAAATACTTGGATAGAACTATTATATCTCTACCCTCTAGGTATTCTCTTATTTTAATCAGTTCTTGATGTAATGGATTCCAAGGTTCTCACCAGTCAATTGACCTTCCATCAATTCAAACAGTGTTATTAACTATCAAACCCTTGACTCCCTCTCCTATCACCACCAAAATCCGACTCTGAATTACTACCTTTGTGCTTCCTACTCATGTGGAACTGGAGGAAATCATACAACCAGGCTGTTGGGTACACTATACATTGATGCCATTGTATCTCAACTGCAACCTCACTGAAAGAAGCAAAATCCTTTTACTCCTTCCTGCCTGATGGCTTATCCCACTCCTCACAAAGGCTGTTCTAAACTTTCTCTTCTCTCCTCAAGCCTTCTAAACCTGCACCTCTGCAACTCTTTCAGCTGGGGACCTTTACTGGTAAAATTGTGGTCATTTGCCATGAGCTCCCTTTACTCTCCTCTTTTTTCAAAGCATCTTGATATTATCCTCCATGCTTTCCTACACTCACTGATGAGATGACTCTTCCCCTTGCCAAGGCCAACCCCTCTATATGTTCCTTTAGCCCTTCTCCTACCTTCTCCAGCAGATTGTCCCACTATCGTCCTCCCATTCTAAACTTTATTAACTTTCTATATAGTGGTTTCTAATTGCCTTCAATTCTCCCCATCCTTAAAATACCTTAATTGGATCCTGTTATTCCCTCAAGACTCAGTTCAATATCTGCCGTTCCTTTCTCAGACTCCTAAGAAAGCTGCCTATACTTGCCACCTTATCTTTTTCTCTTCTTCATCTTTTCTTACCTCTTGATTTTTCTAACTTCCCACCTAATTACTTAACTGAAACATTTCTTTCTACTTTTATCAGTGATTTCTTAATCATCAAACTTGATGGACTTTTATCATTTCTCATCGTTTCTGATGTCGATGAAGAATTTGACACTCTTTTTATTAACTTATTTATTTTCAGTTTTCGACATTCACTTCTATAAGTTTTAAATTTTCTCCCTCTCCCTCTTCCCTCCCTCCCCGAGATGGAATATAATCTGATACAGGCCCTACACATACACTCCTATTAAACACATTTTCACATTAGTCATATTGCATAGAATTATAATGAATAGACGAAACCATGAGAAAGAAAAGAAAAGAAAACGAAAGAGAAAATAGTCTTCTTTGCTCTGCATTATGACTCCATAGTACTTTCTCTGAGTGTGGATGGTATTTTCCATCATGAGTCCTTTGAAAAAGTTTTAGGTCCTTGAATTGCTGAGAAGGACTAAATCTATCAAAATCAGCCCTTGCACACTGTGGCTATTACTGTGTAAAATGTTCTCCTAGTTCTGCTCACTTCACTCAGCATCAGTTCATATAAGTCTTTCCAGGTTTTTCCAGAGTCCACCTGTTCATCATTTCTTATAGGATGGTAGTATTCCCTTGCATTCATATACTGCAACTTGTTCAGCCATTCCCCAACTGATGGGCATCCCTTAAATTTCCAGTTCTTGGCCACTACAGAAAGAGCTGCTATAAATAATTTTGTACAGGTAGGTCCTTTGACCATTTTTATGATCTCTTTGGAATATAGCCCTAGAAATGATATTGCTGGGTCAAAGGGTATGCACTGTTTTATAGCCCTTTGGACTTAGCTCCAAATTGCTCTCTAGAATGGCTGGGCCAGTTCACAACTCTACCAACAATGCATTAGTGTTTCAATTTTTCCACATCTTCTCCAACATTTATCATTTTCCTGTTTTGTCATGTTAGCCAATCTGATAGGTGTGATATAGTACCTTAGAGTTATTTTGATTTGCATCTTTCTAATTCATAGTGATTTAGAGCATTTTTTCATATGATTATAGATCCCTTTAATTTCTTCCTCTGAAAACTGCCTGTTCATATCCTTTGACCATTTATCAATTGGGGAATGACTTGCATTCTTGTAAATTTGACTCAGTTCTCTATAAATTTTAGAAATGAGGTCTTTATCAGAAACAATAGTTGTAAAAATTCTTTCGCAGTTTTTTGCTTCCCTCCTAATCTTGGTTGCATTGGCTTTGTTTGTGCAGAAACTTTTCAGTTTAATGTAATCAAAATTATCCATTTTGCAATTCATAATGTTCTTTATCTCTTATTTGGTCATAAATTCATCCATTCTCCATAAGTCTGATAGATAAGCTATTCCTTGCTCCCCTACTTTTTAATAGTATCAGCCTTTATACCTAGATCATGTACCCATTTGGACTTCATTCTGATATACAATGTACAGTTTTGGTCCATGCCCAGTTTCTGTCATACTATTTTCTAGTTTTCCTGGCAGTTTTTGTAAGAATTTGACACTCTTGACCACCTCCCCCTACTGTATTCTTTCTCTTTTCTCCTCATTCTCTTCCTACCTGTTTAACACTCCTCAATCTCCTTTTCTCACTCATTATCCACATCATGCCTATATTATAACTATTAATATACCCCAAGATCCTGACCTTGGCCCTCTTCTTTCTTTATGCCATTGGAGACTTGATGAGCTTTCATGGGTTTAATTACCCTCTCTGAAAAAATGACTCAAAGATCTGTATAACCAGTCCTAGTATCCCTCCAGTCCCACACTACTAAGAGTCTATTGGGATTTTCAAAACTAGATGTCCTGGAGACATTTCATACTCTACATATCCAAAATAGAACTCATTATCTTTCTTTATTCTTAACTGCTATTTCTGTTAAGAGTACCAGCATTCTTCTGAGTTCATAACTACAACATCATCCTCAAGTCCTCATTCTCCATCACTCTCCATATTCAATAAGTTGACAAATTTTGTCATTTTACTTTCACAGCATCTCTCTTAACTGACCTTTTTTGTCTAATAGTTAATCACTACCTTAGGTCATGTTCTTATCACCTCTTTCCTGGATGATCAAAATTATCTTCCAATAGATCTCTCTGCATTATGTCTCTCCCCACTCTAAACCATTTTTCTACACTGCTAAAATCATGTTCCCTAAATGTAGACCTGATCACATCACTGCCCTATTTACTAAACTCAGGTACCTCCTTATTACCTCTAGAATAAAATATAATCTCTTATATTTGACTTTTAAAGGCCTTCATGACTTGATCACAATCTATCTTTCTAACAACTCTTTACATTATTTCCTTTCCTGAACCCTAGAGCATAGCCAAGCTAGCTTGTTCTCTGTTCCTTACACACAACTTCCCATCTCCTCTCTCTATGCTTTTCTGTTGGTCATCTCCCATGCCTGGAACGCATACCTTGCTTAACTAGTCATATAGAATTCTTCAGTTGCTGACAAGAGTTGTTACTCTCTCAGTGAAATAATACAGGGCAGAGCTAATGACCTGTTGGCCCAGCTGTCCCTCTATTCTGAGGGATATATGAAGACAAGAAAGAGACCTTGTGAATTTTTACCTTATGGTCCATTTAAAGATCACATTATGAGGAGGGAATGATAGAAAAGGCCAGGTGTTGCCAAATCCCAATGCTAGTTGCCTTGAGAGACACTGGATGTCTTGACTTGTTATTTAGAGATAAATATGAATACTTCTAGTTTGCATTAGAAGGAGCTGGGTCATTAACAAAAGCAATATCAATCTTCTCTCCATTCTATTAGGTATAATCACTGTGAGAAATAATAGCAGAATACTAATAGCATCATGTTTCACTTACTTGTTTCTTTGCTCCCTAAACAGAAAGCTTAATGAGGAGTTGCCTGCCAATGACCTGAAGGAAGAAAGCTGAAGGGATATACACAAACAGGCGGGGTAGAAAATGGTGCAAATAAAAGCCTCCTCAATTACAATATCTATTCCATGTCTGAAGGAGTAATCATTTATCTGAAGAAGTGGCATGGTATAGTGAATGGAGCTGCCTTCAGTGACATGAACACCTGGGTTCAAGTCCCACTTCTGGCGTCATGGTAGGTTTGGCTCTGGGCAAATAATTTGACTTTCCAGTGCCTGGGTCAATTCTCACAGACTCTAAGAAGTCCTAGAAAGCTGATTGGTATTGGTAGAGGGAATTTTATCACTGGAAGTTTCCTACACCAATAAAATCACAGCAACTCACTCCCAAGTCCTCATCCTTGGAGATAGGTCAGCTTAGGAAAGCAGCAGTATTAAATGAGGTCCTATCCTTCAACATTACTGATATGGCTAAATCAGAAGAGAGCATGTGATAACCATTGGATGGGGGCTATGCCACATCAAAGCAAAACAGGAGAGCCGGATACGAGTTCATAACAAAAGGAACAATGCCAAAGGAAGGCAAATTGAATGAGACAGTCAAATTGACAATCCTCCTAGAAGTCTATCTCCTTGTCTCCATATAGACCTCGATGGTTTGAAACTCTTGTTCCATTTTCTAGTTCCTCTCTTTCATCTCAGCACCTTATATTTGGCATTATCAAGACCCTCTGGTGCCTGACCTAGCTAAGCCTGTGTCTTAGTATTCTCACTTGAGTTCCATTTTGCTCTCCTTCTATGTACCCTCCAAGAACTTCCCCGCCTAAAAAAACTTATTAATAGGATGGGCAACTGTGGGCTATGTTTCAGAGCATCAAAGTTTAGATTTCTCATCATTTATATTCCTGTAGCAGATGAAAACAACTCTTCTTGTCCTCTAGTGACCAAGGTTGAATAAAATAGGAAGATATAAGTTGATATGTTTCCTCCACCCCACCCCATTCCCCAACTCTTGGGTATCTGTGCTTGTGGTGAGCTCCCACCTCATCTGGCCCCCTCTTCCCCTTCCTCAAGTAGCAGCCTCTCCAGGAGTGTCTTCATGAAGTCAATCTCCCTCTACTACGTTGAACAATGTCCCAGTTTCTCTCTCCTCAATGTATAAAATCTCTCCCTCTCTGATCTCTTGCTCCCCCAGTTTAGTGACACCTTATTTGGATGTTATGCTGAGAAAACCTTTGTGTTCCCTTTCATTTTTGTTCATCGGAATCCTGAATTAGAAGTCCGGAGGTTTTTTCCCTTCTCATCTCCATTATTTGCCATGAAGGAGACCTTGGACAATTCTGTTGACTTCATGGTTCTTCACATTTTCCACCTGCCAAGTAAGAGCCATGACAGTGGTCACTTGCCTTTTCCAGGGGACTTTTGGAAAGCCTAATGAGCTGCTTTTTACAAAGCACTGAGAGCACCTCTAAGGGAAACACATAAATAGAGTATTATTAGCTGTCTCATATCTAGAGTGCACAGAAGTGACTGGAGCCAGACTCCTGTCTGCCGTGCCCTTTCCAAGCAGCTACTTTGTATGTTAATTGCACACCCTTAACATTTATTATCAAATCTGTTGGTTTAAATTTCCAGAATGAAGGGTAAAAAGCACGTTCCACTCTGGGGACCTATCTTCTCTCATATTATAGAAATGAAAGTTTGCATTTGTTTATTGCTGGCCTGTGAAATCCCAGATGGAGGAAATGTAGATTATAAAGGGTAGGCAGGATGAAGCTTAAACCTGAGCCAAATGTGTGTCATCAAAAAAGATACCTGGATCTTTTTCCTCTGCCCACCAGAGTCATGCTAGTTACAGAAAACCTTTGTGTATGCCAGGTACCTATCATGTTACAATGACTACATGACAAATATAAAGTGCTGTAATAAATATTCAGTGATATTGACACCTCCTTTACTTTTAGGCCTCTTGCTTGGCAGCCTCAACTATCTAAATTCCAGTTGAGATCAGAGAAGGAAACAAAAAAGGCACTGGGACTGCTAATTTACTTGTATTTCACATATCATTTTAACAAAATAGGTTAGTTATCTGTTTTCTAAAACCCAGAGAGGATTACAAGCAACTAAGGGGTATGGGGAGGGGTGATATGACTGACTACTAGAAGGAAGCACAGTCATTAGAAGAAACAGTGATAGCTGACAGTAATTTTCCCAGTGCTGTTGAGGAGACTACCATCTTCCCAAACACCTAGATTTCTAGCGTGGTCATCATCCTCTGCTCTTCACTCTTTCCTACTCACTATATCCCATCAATTGCCAGATCCTACAGATTCTACCTTTCTAAAAATCTCCCCTATACATCTATGATTTTTCTCTCCTCTTACACTTCTACCACTCTGGTTCAGGCCCCATCACCTCATGCCTGGACTACTGCAGTAGTCTACAGGTTGGTCTTCCTGCCTCAAGCCATGCTTTACTCTGATCAATCCTGCACTCACCTGTTTCATTGGTAACTAAGGTGGGACTTTCTTACTGTTTCAGAATGATTTATTAAGTGTCTTTGAGTCTTATTAGGTGCAAAGCCCCAGGCCCAAACCCCTATCTACTAAGTGCTAAGCCTATATGGGCATGAAGCCCTCAGGGTCCTAAGTGGAATTGCTAAGACCAGAGTCAGTAGTAGGAGCCTGAGTTCTGGTGGCTCAGATGATGTTTGATGATGGCTAAAGAGTATATAAAAAGAGAGAACAGAGCCTTTTGTTTGAGGCCCTCATTCCTGAGGGCACGGGACTCTGGGCAGCCCCTGTAAGAGACTCCCGGCTCACCCAGATGTTGATGGTTTCTTGGTAACTATAAATCGTATTTGGTCTGTTTATAAATATGTGTTTGTCATTGCTCTGAAGTTCAGGGTGCCGGCTCTTGCCCCTGAACTAAGTGAATGATATTTGTATGTTGGATTGAAATAAGACTGTTAACCCCTTAACGTTGCTTTCCTTAGTAAAGCAGAATCTGTGCTGGCAGTGTTCTCGCTGTCAGGCTCGTGTTGGTCTTTTACCCCCATAACAGCTGTTAGCCAAACTGTTGCAACACCTGTCAAAATGATCTTCCTAAAGTTCCGGTCTGACAACAGCCTCCTTCCAATTCTCCACCCTCATTCAATAAAGTCCAGTTATTCCCTATTACTTCCAGGATCAAATATAAAATCCTCTGTTTGGCTTTTAAAAGCTTTATGTTTGTTTGTTTTTGTTTTCCAGTTTTCTTACACCTTACTCCTCCAAAGGATCTCCGATATAATGACATTGGTTTCCTTGCTGTTTCTTGAAAAAGACACAGAATTCCCTGGCCTTCAAGCATTTTCTCTGGCCATTTCTCCATGCCTGGAATTCTCCCCTTCCCCATCTCTGCCTCCTGGTTTTCTTGGCTTCCTTCAAATCCCAGCTACAATCCCATCTTCTAAAAGGAGCCCTTTCTGATCTCCCTTAATTCCTTCCCACTGAGGTTATCTCCAGTTTATGCCGTACATATGTTTTTGTGTATAGTTATTCGAATAGTACCTCTCCCACTAGATTCTGAGCTCCTTGAAAGCAGATACTGTTTTTGCCTTTTTCTATCTCCAGCATTTAGCACAATGTATAGCACATACACATTGCTTAATAAATGCTTGTTCATTTGAATAAGAGAAAGGATAGGAAAATCCTAATTATTAGGCACAATTATCAAAACAACTTGTGGGAATTTAATTTAGTAGTGAACAATTCTACTAGATATTTTAATAAATTTGATTATATCACTGTATTACAAAGTAATATAATATTTGATAAAATATTGATAATCTTTGAGTCATAAAAAGAAGGCCAGAACATATTCAGGATTGGCCATTTTGATTTTTTTTTCTCCTTTTTGGTCCAAACCTGTGCTGCTATTGGTAGCAGAGACTTGCAGTGTGGAAATTGTTTCCATCAAGACAAATGATACTTGCTTTGTGACTTATATAATTAAAGTGCTTCCTGGGGACATTGAGAGGTTCGGTGACGTGCCCAGGGAAACATAGCCGGCATATGTTAGAGGTGGCACTTGGATCCAAGCCTTCCTGACTATGGAGTTAGCTCCCTATCCACTATGCTATAATGCCTTTTATTTTGACAACATGTGATAAGATAATGAGAGAGACCATGGTGCACTGGAAAGGGCCAAGCCCTTTGGTCAAGAACACCTGAGTTCCAAGTCCTACTTCTGAATGGCGTTTGTTCAATTGTCATCTTACGTCTCTATATCTATGTTCCTAAAATCTTTCTAAACTGAGTTCACATAAAAATGGTACTGGGAAAAGCCAATATCCTGAGATTATCCTTTTATATTTAATGCCCTGCAGACTAAAGGAAACCCATCTGCAATTTCTGGTGGCAAAGGCTTTGTCCTGGAAAATTTGTCATGCACTCCTTTATCTCTGCAAATAAATAACTATCCCTCAGCCATTTGTTCAAAGCATCTTTGTCAACCTGTTGTTGGTTGAATTCATGTGTCACGAAATGAAGGCCTCTTAGATTTTATTTATTTTCACATAGCCCATTTATGTTTTTATTTTTACTATTATGCAACAATCATTCTTCTCTTATCGTTAGGTGAAGTTCAGAAAGAAACAAACATTATTCAGAGGAAGGCACCATCTTGTTCGTATTATTATTGTACAGGTAGATAAAATAGTTGAATTTTGTAGTTTAACCAAACTATTAGGATATAAACACATTTTCTATGTTGTTATTCAGTCGTTTCAGTTGTGTCCAACTCTTTGTGACACCATTTGGGGTTTTCTTGGCTAAGATGTTGGAGTGGTTCACCATTTACCTCTCTAGTTCATTTTACAGATGAGGAATTGAAGCAAACAGAATTCACTGATTTTCCCAGGGTCATATAGCTAGTAATTGTCTGAGGCTGGATTTGAACTCACAAAGATGAATCTTTCTGACTCCAGGCCAGAATTGTATTCAATTTTCCACCTACCTGCCCCACATCTTCTATAGACTTACTGATATCATCTTCAATAAAACAACAAAAGTAGATACAATGATGTAGGTGATATGTGACCCATCCAGCTCCCATATGATTTTGATTTCTACTGTATCTCTATATTTTGAAAACTTTTCATTCCATTTAACCTGTAGATTACAAATATTTGCTGTGGCTATATAAGTTTAAAATGTTTTTTGTAAATTTTTATCAATCAATGTAATGCCCAGGCGATTGTGAACAATTTTTTTTCTTGGATAATGTGGTTTAATTGTAGTTTCTGCATCATCTGCATGATGATGATGATGACGATGATGATGATGATAATGATGATGAAGAGGAGGAGGCAATAATGATGATGATATTGATCATGATAATGATGACATAATTCACTTAATTTTGTTCTTAGACCCCAGGCTGCCCATGACTTCAGGCAAGCCCTTGTCCCAGCAGGTAACAGTACTAAATTTGGAATCAGAGGACTGAGTCCACTACAAATTAATGTTGTCTTATCTCATCTGGGCTCTCAGTGCAGCAAGACAATCATTCAGTTCCTCCGTGGGTAATTCATTATCCTACTCTCCACAATGGCTATTTCTAATATCCTGCTTTGTCCTCAAGACTACCACAGCATCCCTTCTCACCATCTCTTCAGGTCATTCAGTGAGAACTCTGTCTTGTACCCTCCTCTTCACTTCACATCACTCAGATATGTTTTCCCAATATCCCCCCTTCTCTTCAGTCTTGAATAAAAAGGGAATATTTCTCCTCGCCATGGTCATTCCCTCTACCTGCACCCTTGATCCATACCTCCCAATCTTCTTCAGCAGATTGTCTCCACTATAATCCCCAGCCTGTCTCATCTACTCCTCTTCATTGTTAACTGCCTTGAGAAAACCATGTGTCTTCTAAAGTCCTTTCCAGCTCTAAGACTCTAAGACACACACACTATCATTATGGAAACCATTTCATTCTGGAAGGGAGTTATTTGATTGAATCAATTTAATAATGTGCTTAGCTTAGAAATCATTTTATGTACATTATCTCATTCAATCTTCAAAAAAAGTTATGTATTGTACAAATATTATTCCCACTGTGGATGAGAGAAGTGGCTATTGAGTTAAAGCACTTGCCCAGAATCCTACCAGCTAGTGTGAGATCAACCCAGAATCTCAACTTGAGGCTCTTTATTCTGTCCGCCTTTTCCTTTTGAAAATCTGGAGAACAATGAATTTGAAACCCTACTATGTGCTTCTTATGTGGCATAGCCCAACATTGGATTTGAATATTATTGTGCTTAGACAGTTCTTTCTATCCCAAATTTGGAATTAGATGCCACTAAAAGTATTCTGCACTAAGATGTAAGATAATATCTCAGAAAAACACTGAGGATCTATAAAAATTATTATTAATTTATTGAACTGCCTGCCCAGACCACTATTTGGGAAGGGCCGTGCCCATGCCTCACTTCTTTCATGACTCCATACTACAGACTTCTTCTCTTCCTCCTCACTAACCACCATGCTCTTACATGGGTCAAATTAAGTCAATAAGCATTTATTAGATGCCTACTATGTGTCAGGGACTATATTAAGTGATGGCTCATTTAACCTCCAGATTTGCGGTTTACCTTTGTGTGTTATCTTCCTGCAGACTCCTTAAGGGTAGAGACTATAGTCCATGCTTGTATTTGCATTCCCAGTGCTTACCCCTGTGTCTGGTACATTGTAAGTACTTAATAAATATGCTCTTCTCTTGTCTTCTCTTCCATTCATTCTATGTCTGTCTATCCTCCTCCTCCTGTTCTTCCTTCTCCTCTTCCTTTTCCTCTTCCCACTCTTCCTCCTCCTTCTTTCTCTGTCTCTCATCTATTTATCTTATTTCTATCTAAATAGAGCTTGGCTAATTTTTGCTCATCTTTTCTTATTCCCAGTGTGAACTTTTAGAACCTAAAGGTGTAAATAGAAGATAAACCATTTTCCCCTAACTAATCACTTAATTTAGGGTTCCCAATTGAAGTAGGAAGGCCTAATTTATAATCTCAAATATAATCATGTATATGTTTGAATGGTTCAAAATCGCAAGGTATGAGAGATTCTCTAAGTAGAACACAATAAAACATTTATTTAGGCTCCACAGAAACAGATTCACAAACTAGCCTCCCCATTTCGACACTTTGATCACGAGCTTCCAGGCCCAATAAGTCTGCCTCACAAGAGTAACCAGGAGGCCACAGAAAAACAAGGTAGTATTTAGCTAAATCATATTTACTGGCCTCAAGTCCTTGCTCGCACTCCTGGGTCTACACACGGGTCAGCTCTACTTTCGGGTCAGCTCTGCTTCTGCAGCTCCTGCTTCAGCTTCGGCTTTCTCTTCAGCATGGGCTGTAGCTGTCTCTGCCGCCATCTCCGCCGCTTCCGCCACACTCTCCAAGCTATATTCCAGCTAGCTGACTGCTTCCTCTCTCCTTCAGCTCTTAACTCCTGTCACCAACAACCTCTCCAACTGCCTCCCCAGTGCTTCTCCAACTGCCTCCAACTGCCTCTAACTGCCTCTTAGCTCCATACGGTCCACAAGCTCCTCCCACCACAGGCTTGTATTGGCTCCAGTGCTAGCCACTCCCCCCAGGGTCCTGGGAGGCTCACATCCACATAGGTTCCACACCCAACAGGGCTCTGGGCCTGGGGCTTAACACTTAGCAAGGCTCAAGGAAATACACTGAATTACTCAAAGGAAACAAAGACCATTTTCTTGTCAACACACCAATCATTATGGAGTTAATTCTCACTGCACTGTATTAATTTAAAAAAAAAATAGAAAGCATGCAGACGTGTAGAAATTTCTATAAGTTTCTGCCATAATCAACTTACAAGCTTGCCAAGGATTGCTTCTTGCAGGAAAGCATATTCACAAGGCAGTTTCCATTAAAAATGGTCTATTTATCTTATAAGAAAATAGAAATAAATTTTGGGGGTGGAAACATTTTTATCGAAGCTGTGATTCATAGTGTGGGGAAGAATGGCAGAGCAATTTCACACAGGCATGCCATCAGCCTCCTGGGGCTTTGGCTCCACAAATGTCATCTCACCACTATTTAATGCCATATTTATTGTCTTGCCATTAGCTCATAAATAAAGTGCCAAGATCTATGGTACAAGAGATGCCACTGGTGCCCTGATAGTATCATTCAAAAAAGGAAAAGATGTCAGAGTTAATATTTCCCATGAATGCTCTGGAAGTAAACTCTTGCAATTATGAAGAATCATAAGTTTCCCCATAAAATCAGTCTGAGCAAACCCTAAATGGGGCTTAAAATAGCATTTCTAGCCCATATTCCCTCATAAAATCTCAGAACCCAGTTGAGATAGCTATATCTGTCATGGGCCTTCAGGCAAATAAACCTCAAATTGATGGGGATGATGTAAAATGAAATCCCTTTGGGCTTCATATTCACATTGAAATTCTGATTCAAAGTACCAAATGGGCACTGAAAGTCAAACAGTTTACCAGTTACGTGTTTTTCTAAGTGAGATTTGGGAAACATAAAATAATTCCCAAAAGCCAAAGTCTGGAATTCTATAATAGCATTTTAATACTCTAGGCACAATGTAAATTGTTAGGGGACCTGCATTAAGATCATGGGCAGTTGTCTTGATAAGATTACTTACTTACTATACAAAATTATTGTTTCTTTTGTATTTTGTTTGCTAGTAAAGTAACTTTTTCTGCCATCATAAAAAATGGAGTATTGCTATAGCAAGGTTTCAAAGACATTGGAAGGGTGTGAAGGCAGTTTTCCTATTATTGTGACCCTTAGAATAAGCCTCAGACTGGCAAGGTTTTATAATACAATCACAGGATTATAGAAAGTTTACAGCTGGAAAAGAATTTAGAACATAGAATATCATAACATAGAGAATAGAATGTTAAAACTGGAAGGAACTTCGGAAGAGAATAATCTCTACATAGAAAATAGAATATCACAGCTGGGAAGGACTTGTCATTGAAAGTGGTAGGGCTAGACATGATTTCAGGGTAATCTAGTTCAATTCACTCATTTGATAAATGAGGAAACTGAGGCCCAGGGAGGCTAAGTGACTTGCAGATGCTCTCCTTTAAACCTTATCACAACACCTCTCCAACCTTTCAAGCTAGCGAAAATTGGCCAAAGGCAAAACAATGAGGCAGGAGAAATCCATCTTAAGTGTTCTGGCATTCTGTGCTTCTCAGCCTAATGCTCTCTTTGGTTACCTCTTCATTTGGCGGATGTCGGCCATCTGTGTGGCATATATATGTCCAGCACCTAAGAATCGGGTAAATGAGACAACGAAGGTACTTCAAAGGCTGCAGGTGCTCACTCCCTCCTGGTGTTCTGACTCTCTAGATTTAATCTTGCAAGCTCTGGATTTGATCTATGTTGCTTCCCTGACTATTCTTGATTCAGATCTCCAATATTCCTGACTTTGGATTAGGAGCCTAAGAAACAGCTCCTATGTTTCTATTGATTTTATTTTATATTTACTGTATCGTGGCAATTGTTGTTCTGCCTTCATTCTTTTTTTTAAATTTTTTATTTTTTTTATTAATTTATTTTTGACATGTTTGGTTTTCAGCATTGATTTTCACAGGCGTTTGAATTACAAATTTTCTCCCC
>CM053622.1:88301295-88313149 GCA_028646595.1 Phalanger gymnotis
GGGCCCTGCTTCCCTCTGCCACTTTGTGGGTTCTGCAGCTCTAGAATTGGTTCAGAGCCATTGTTTTATAGGTTTTTGGAGGAACTTGGTGGGGAGCTCACGCCAGTCACTGCTTCCCAGGTGCCATCTTGGCTCCGCCCCCCTCTGCCTTCATTCTTGAAGAGGACCAATGACTTGCTGAGGGTGATGCCTTGACTTGTGAATGAATTGGATTTAAGTGAGGGAGAGCTCAAAAAGTTGTCTGCCTCATTCTCTTGTCCAGAGTCATCAAGAGTCCAGTTGGAATATGAAAGTCAAGATGGCCATGAAGCAGATGACCTTGACCTTTCTAAATGAAGTTTTGGAGGAAGTACTTGAACTCAGGCCTTCCTGCCTCTAGGCTCAGCTTTCTGCTCTGCCACTTAGCTCTAAACTTGGAGAACAGGAGTGGCTTGTGACAGCTATTTTTAAGTATCTGAAAGGCCACCATGTGGAATAGGGATTAGTCTTGGTCTGCTTTGCTGCAGAGGATCAAGTCGCTGATACAGATTGAACTCCTATACACCTCATGCTGGGTGATTCCCGACCATATTTTCTTCTACATTATCTGTGGAGGATTCAATATGATGGAGTGGAAAGACCATTGGCTGTAAGACATGGGATCTGAGCTTGAATTCTGGCTTTGCCACATAGTATATACGTATATTCACAAATAAATCACTCCAGATCACTAGGTAATAGTTTCTTTTTTTGGACTTTGGACTCTGCCTCCTACAATCCTTGCTACCTCTACGATCCACCTAACAAACTGGAGGCTTTTTTTGGGTTCCTTTAATATTTCAGAAATACCAGGGAAGTACAAGCTTTCTCCATTTGTCATTCCTCACTCTCAATATATTATTATGATCATTAGCAGCAGCATCACAGAGCTAAGACCTGCTCGAGAAACTGAGGCTCATGGGTGTTAAATTACATGCCATGCATGACACAGCTAGAGAGTGAATTTCTGAGGCAGAATGAAAACCCAGATGTTTCTGACATCAAATCCAATAATTTATAAATATTTTGTAATGCTGATTCTCTGTCTGTAACCAACTTTCTCCTTTTCTGGTGATACATACATTCGATGATGTTTTTGTGACACTTCTGGAACGAATATTTCCATTGACCTTTGATTTGTCTTAAGAGGCACTTTGCCTTAGTGGAGATAATTAGACTTGGAGTCAGAAAGACACAGATTTGAATTCCAGTTCAGACACATATTAGCTTGAGTGCCTGGGAAAGTCTTTTAACCATAGTTTTCCAACCCATAAAATAGCAATGCTTACTTTGCAGGGTTGTCATGAGAATCAACTCTCATTATCAGATGCTTTGCAAGCTTTAAAGTGCTATGTAAAGGACAGTGGCGATGGCTATTGTCATCTTTGAGATAATTTATTTATTTTCATTGTGAACTTAGCCATCCTCATCAAACATAAACAACCCTAATACCGAAAGAACAAGAGAATTATATGTGAAACTATGAGCTTCTGTGGCATGCAATCTGTTCTTTTTCCAAACATTATTTTTAATTTAACGAGGTTATATCAAAATTGTTTATTTGTGTCCACTTCTGAACTTTGTGTTTCCTTCTGGTATTTTTCCATGTATTTCACTGCCCTTTTGATTTTTTATATCTTTGTTGCTTAGTCATTGCTATTCTCCTGAAATCATGATGTTCCAAGATTTAGAGCCATAACACATCCCTTACAGAAAATACACATTAAAGGTAGGGGTTTTCACATTGGTGAGTATCTCAGGACCATTGAAAGCTCTGAATAATTTTCAAGTAATGGACATGCCCATTTATTCAAAGATGCATACAGAAGGTGTTATGGTCAAATGTCAGTTTAGCTAGAGACAGCTTCAGAGTGAAGGGATATCAGCTGTGTTTTTCTATTCATGAGTCAAGCAGGAATATGCTCTCTATGTGTCAACTGCCTAGAAAGCAGTCAGCATTCATGCCAGGTATTTGTTTTTAGCTCAAAAAGCACCCAGAAGTTAATTTTCCTAGTGCACAAAAGCAGGTGGGGGAATCCACTGGTGAATTCTGAATCTGCAACTTTTCTTACCTCAGGGGCTGCTGAATGACAAGCAGGGAAGGAAGCAATGATTGATAGTTGTGCTGACTCAAAGAAGAATTCCATTAGGGACAAAGTAGGAGGCATCAACTTGATGACTTTGACATTCACAGGAGAAAACATTCACTCTGAGTTTGTAATAGCAAGGGTTTGCCTGGGGGCCCAGGGAAGAGAAGGACAAGTGACTCCTGGGTAGCATTATGAATGGATCTGCTTCATGGAATCCAGAGGGAGCTTTGCTCCAGGCAATTTCCAGGAGAGACACTTGGAGCAACACAATCTGAGGGAACTCAAAGAATCCTAGGAGCTGCACAATATAGTAGAGAGAGAGCTGGCCTTGGAAGCCAGGAAGACCTGCCAAATACTGACTGTATGACAACTGGACAAATCATTTAATCTTTCTATGATCTGGCCAATTCTTGATAAATTACAGATAGTGTGCTGAGCTACATTGGTAGAAGTATTCTCTCACCTAGGGGTTCTCTATTTCAATAAAAGCATAGTTTTAGTCAGAATATATCATGGAATCTCAGAACTAGAAGGACTTCAAGGGTTCACCTATACAACACATACTTATAATGGAAACTCCTCTAAGACATTCATTAACCAGTGGCCAATCAGCATTTAAATTCCTCCTGTTCGACATAATGCTCATGATTCATTCCATTGGTCCTAATTCTTCTTTACAACTTGATTGTTGTGTAAATAAGTTTAATGCCAAGGGGGCAGGGGAAGAAAATCTGGAACTCAAAACCATTCAGAACTGAGTGTTGTAAACTGAAAAATAAAAAAAAAAACTTAATTAAAAAAAGAAATAATCCACTACCTCTTGAGGCAGCCCATTTGATTTTTGGAGATCTTTGATTATTAGGTTTTCCATTATCTTGAAGTTCAAGGTCTTGTTTAAAGTATTCCATTGGGTTGGGTCTAATTCCTCCTCTTTGTGAGTTTTGCCCCCTATAGCTAAACAGAGCTCATCTAATGACCCTCCCATATGACTGCCTTCCATACCCCTGAAAACAAATAACATCCCAGTTAAGTCTTTTCTTTTGTAGGATAAAGATCTTGTGTCTCTTCCATTAGTATTCCAACATGTCTCTAGTTCTTTCATTCTGGTTGCCCTCCTCTAGCTGTGCTCTAGTTTATTGATATACTTCCTAAAACCTGGTGCTGAAAACTGAAAACGTTAATTCAAATGTAGTCTGGCTAGGGCAGGGGACAATGGAACCATCCTTTCCCTTCCCTTCTTCTGGATATTGTATGTCTAAGATTGCATTAGCTTTTAGGCTACCACATCACTGTTGACTGCAACTAATCTTGCAGTTTACTCTAATAACAGATCTAAAAAAAATTTACCCTTACCTACCCAATCCTGCACTTGTTCAATTGATTTCCTATACCCAAATAAATGTCTTTACATTTATCCCTATTGAATTCTATCTTTTTAGACTCTGTCTAATGTTCAAGCCTATAAAGCTTGCTTCCTAAAAGAGAAACTTTCTAAAACTTTTTCTAAAATCTGATCATGGAACTCCTTTATTCACTAAACTTTAATAACTACTCATTCCCTATGAAATCAAATATAAATTCCTCTGTTTGCCTTTTAAAGACCTTTATAACCTGTTCTGTACCTGTTTCCAACGATATGCATTAATCCTTTTCCAGGCAAACTGGCCTTTGATGTTCCATGGTTGACCCCAGCTTCTGGGGTAAGAACTCACTATTTGACAAAAACTGCTGGGAAAATTGGAAAATAGAATGGCAGAAACTAAGCATAGACCAATATCTTACACCATATATATGAATATGAAATCCCATACTGTTTGAATTTCTTCTAAAATTTATATAATGAATTCAACAAAAAAAAATTGTTACATTGTCTATCTCTTATCAACATGCTTTTGTACTGGCTGTCCCCATTGCCTAGAATGTTCTCTCCTCTTCATCTCTACTTCCTAGAATCCTTTATCTCATTCAAAACTTCTCCAGAAACATTTCCTCTATGAAATCTTTCCTGATATCATTAGTTCTTAATTCTCTTTGCCCCCAAAATATTCACCTGCATTAATTCGGTGTATATTTTATGTAG
This sequence comes from Phalanger gymnotis, assembly GCA_028646595.1. NCBI lineage: Eukaryota > Metazoa > Chordata > Mammalia > Diprotodontia > Phalangeridae > Phalanger > Phalanger gymnotis. Next base: position 88,305,484 of record CM053622.1, read on the forward strand.
ACTTTTCCCCCATGCACATGTTGTCTTGCCCAAAAAGATGTAAACTCCTCAAGGGAAGAGACTTTTCAGTCTTGTCTTTTTATACACAGCACCTTAAATAGCTATTGATGTATACTGGGTGCCTAGAAAATGCCTGCTGATTGGTTCATTGATTGTCAGCCAACGTATTAACTAGCTCTCCCAATTTTGTACCATTTGAAAAGTGGGTAAGACAGCTTTCTATGCCTTAATTCAAGGAAGGGGTAGACTTATCCAACAAGTCAGAACAATTATAGTAGAATAGATCTGGCTGAGCACAGAAGTTGTTGTTGTTGAGTTGTTTCAGTGATATCTGACTCTTTGTGCCCCATTTTGGGATTTTCTTGGCAAAGATAATTTTATAGATGATAAATTGAGGCAATCAAGATTAAGTGACTTGCCCAAAGTCATGGAGCTAATATGTGCATGAGGGTGGTTTTGAACTCGAAGATGAGTCTTCCTCTCTAGGTCCAGCACTCTATTCACTTAACAACCTAGTTGCCCCAGGTACAGAAGACTTGTGTTTAAATCAGAGCTTCGCTATGTATTATCAGCATGACTATAAGAAAATCTAACCTTAGATTTCCTCAAGTATACAGAGGATTGGCAAAAGAATTAGGTTTGGGTTCTGATTTTACCATTTACTAGCCGTGTAGCCTTTTGTGGTCATTTCAGGTCCCCAAGCCTTAATTTAGTCAACTATAAAAGAAGTAGAGATTAGACCAGGGATGTTCTTGAGCCAGCTTCTAAACTGGCTCTTAAGAGCCAGATTGTTAAATTTTCATGGTAAGCATTTATACATTGTTAATTGATAAATTATAAATTAGGCCTTTATTTGTTTTGTTTGTTGTTTAGACTTAAGAAAGTGATGGACAAAATGTTAATAATACAGATAGAACTTTTTCAGAGAGCTGATTGTTAAACATTTACTAGCATGCCCCTAGAATGGACCCATGATTTTATTGGTATATGGAACTTGCAAGTGAAGAAGCTTCCTCATTATTATAGGTCAGCAAATTTTCTGCAACATATATTAGTATTAGAGAGCAACCTAGATCACTGAAAGGTTCAGTGATTTTCCCAGGATCACACATTCATCATGGATCAAAGGTAAGATCTGAACCTTGGTCTTTACGGCATTAAAGTTGGTTTTCTATCCACTACACAATTCAGTCTCTCTGATAAAAAGATTATAGAAAGAACAGAATTTTCAGTTCAACAAAAGCTTATTAAAACTTGGCCAAAAGGAAGAAATATTAGACAGCACTTTCCTCCTTTCTTTGTAGCGGATCTGAGTAAGGAGTAAAGAACACTACAGACAATGTCAGATTATTGCAGATACAGATAATTTTTTTGATGTATTAGCTAATTTTAGTTGATCTCTCTTTCTCTCTCTCACTTACCCTTTGTTATAAAGAATGACTCAGAAATGTACTATGGTAGATAGAAATATAATATTACTGCTGAGTTTTCCCCTAATTTGCATTCCTACTCATGGCTTGGGTGGGGGAAGGAAAGTGATAGTTATTACTTTGTTCAATTACTTTGGGAATCCACTCTTCATATGCTTCCAGTGAAGAACCATTCAGTACATACAATTAACTTTTAGTAAAGTTATTTACTAAGGTAGAGTCATGTGCTGCCCATGTGAAATTTGTATGACCATGTGAGCCAATTAAATGCAGCTCATGGGGAAGGATGGATAGAGATCTCTGGAATATGGTTTACCTCTCTCCAAGAAATACTGATTCCTGCCAGGAGAGGATCAGGAGAAGGGGCCACAAGGTTGGCCATTCTGTTCTTCTGTGTGTGTGTGTGTGTGTGTGTGTGTGTGTGTGTGTGTGTGTGTGTGTGAGAGAGAGAGAGAGAGAGAGAGAGAGACAGAGAGCCAGAGAGACAGAGAGAGAGAGAGTGAGACAGAGAGAGAGAGAGACAGAGAGAGAGAGAGAGAGAGATACTGTGCTAGAGTTACATTTGTCTGCTCCCCCAAACGTTTCTGGTCTAGGGGAATGATTTTTATGTTCAAGCTTCTTGCTTTCCTGTCATTATCTCATAGTGAGAGAGCTTATATCTACAGCCTTGACTCCTTCCTGCTAAAAACTAGTTATATAAAAGACCATCATAAATAGTAAAAATATTTTTCTGGCATATTCCAATAAACTCTTTAGTTGGGAGCAAGAAGAGATGTTTCACTCACTGAAGAGGAAGGCCTGATATCACCCAAGTGTAAATTTACTGATGACTCAAGGGAAGCAAGCTGGAAATCAAGGACATGTTGAAGAGCTAGTTTCCTTCTTTATTTCTGCCTTCCAAAATTTACCTCTTCACATATTTGGAGTTGGGCCCCAAGAAAATCTGCAACTTCATCTGTTTCTCTCAAAGAAACAAAGAAAACTGTGTCTCTTCTCCAGGCTCTCATACAAGCTTTTCCCCTCACATAGGCATGTAAGTATCATCCTCCATCAACCTAGATTGATGCTTTTTCTTTAGCAGCATGCAAAATACCTGAGCCTTGTGAACATTGTTTCAGTAAGATGGCATAGCAAAGACAGTACTGAAAACAGTCATCCCAACCCCTAACCTGGGGTGTACTTTCCCATAAATACAAAACTCCTGAAGGAAGAGTGAATACAAACTTGGAATACAATAGTAGTGAGTAAGGAAAATCACTAACGATTTGGAACTTCATGGCCTGGAAATTCTTACTAACTTATCTAGGTGATTTGCATTCTGTGACTACATCAACCTAGCTGGAAAGATGTTGTCATCAGATTTCTCCCTCAAACTTATACCATCCCCCAAACTACTTAGAAACCAAACAAAACAGAGTTGTATTTTTTTGACGGGAGCTTCCTAAACTACAAACTAAAAAACAAATTTCAAAAACAATCCTATATATAAGCTATCATAGTTACTATTTAAAGATTACCTTCTCTCTTCTCAGCTTTGTGGGAAGTACAATAGAAGATATAAGCCCTGACCTCCAAAAGTTTATTAATGTTAAAGTTAAGATAAGCATGCACAAAAACCAGTTAAATAACATTAATAGGAGAGTCCATTGGAAGGGCAAAAGGAGTATTAACAATGTTAAAAGAAGTATAGAAAAAAGAAAACACCTTAAAGGATGATTTTAAGCTACCTTCTAACATCATTATATGTCATGATTTATATTTTGCCCTCTTTTCCCTCTTCTTCTTACTCTTTTTTTCTTTCTCCTCATTCTCATGCTTTTTTACTTTCTTTGCTGCACCCCCACCCCCATGCAAGGTTCACAAAGAGCTTAAAGAGGTAAAACTCAAATTAGGTCCCTTGGTTATGAGCCAAGATGATAGGTAAAGTTGCAAAGATGACTAGATCATTTGGTTGAAATGCTTGGATAATCTGTGGATTTCAGTATTTCGTTGATTTCTTCCCATTAGTACCTAAGATGAGTCATATGGTAGAAACTTAGATTGGGTCACCAAGAGGTAACCAAAAAGGCTTAGCACCAGAGAAAAGGTTGTCCTTATGTATCAGAAGACTACAGAGCTTTGACTCCATTTAAATAGAAAGCAATAACTAGCAATTTTAGTACCCTAGTAGAATTGGGGTGGGGGAGGGGCAGAAGGCGAATCAAGGAAGATGTCTGCCACCTGGTAGCTTCATATTTTAACTAACTATTGCTCCTAACTACATGTTAGCTCAGTTGTTTCTGAAACAGTTCAAGAACTTTTAGCACCTTATAAATTTTGGTGTGCTAGAGCAAAACTCCAATTGTACCACCTCAGTTATGGCTTTACTTCTCATGCATCAGGAGTTTGAAAAGATTCCCTGCTCCTAAATTGCAGCTAACATTAGTATGGCCTTCCAAATGATTAGAAGTACTCAAGCATGGGAGAGCCTGCTTCATGCAGATAGTGGGTTCCCTACTGCTAATGGTATTCATATAGAGGCTGAATGCATACTTGTCAAGATGTTGTTGCGGAAGGAATTCCTGCTCAGGTGGCTTTATACAGCATCACCTCTGAGATCTCTTCTAATGGAGGTCCTGTAATGCTCTAATTTAATTATTCCATTACCTCTTTACAAGAGCCTTTGAAACCTGCTAACTTTGAAATCTGCAAATACAAAGCCCAAGGTGAGAGAATATCACCAGACTTTGAGTGTTCCTTAGATGTCATGGATTTATGGTGCCTCTGACCATGTGATCAGCAACAGCTCCCTCTATGGGGTCTTCTATTTTCTGCCCAGCATACTTCCTCAGGTTCTGCTGTTAGGAAATATCCCTGAAATATTCTATGCTTAAGTTTTCCCTCAACTTAATTTAATCCTCTTACTCCTACAGAGTTTTTCCCTTATGGTTTATTTTTGATGCTAGGCATCTGGCCAATTTGCTTTTATAAATATCTCAGGAATGGTTCCCATGACATTTGCATGCATTTGCCACAAAGATACCTTTTTCAAACTCAGAATGCCACACTGGGGAGTTGGAATATAGCTCATATTTCATGGAACATGGCAAGCTTTCCTCATGGTTGGCATGATCAAAGCATTTATTTTAGAGTGTCCATATGTCCTGGATACCTAGCAGGTCCTCACATATACCAGCTGACAGACTGGAAAGTATTAAGGTCATATTATCATCTCATCAGTGTCAGTGTAGCCGCCTCTTATTAGCCAGGTCATAACAAATTACCTTTTTCAGGCCTAACACAAGCCTTTGTTTTCTTATATGCTTATCTAAAATTGTGCTTTATACATCATTCGTTCAGTCAATAAGTATTTGCTATGTACATATTCAGTTATATATTGTTTCCTCAATTAGATTGTGGACTTCTTGAGGGTAAAGACTGTTTTTCCCTTTCTTTGTATTCCCAGCACTTATTATCAGCATCTGGTACATAGCAGGTAATATATCCTTGTTGACTTCTTAAGCACTTACTATATGCCAAGCACAAGGCTAAGTGCTATGAATACAAAGAAAGACAAAAATATGGCCCATGTCCACATGAAAGTCACATTCTAAAGGGAATATATCATGTAAATAACTATAAACATACAAAATATATTCACAGTAAGAGGAAAGCAATCTCAGAGGGAAGACACTAGCATAAGGTGGGATCACATTGAGAAAGACTTCCTATAAGAGGTGGGATTTTGAGGTGAGTCTTGAAGAAAGACGGGAAGTTAAGAATCAGAAGTGAGGAGGGAGGGCATAGAAGATTGTCGTGGGGGAGATGAATTATTTTATGCAAAAAAATAGTGAATGGCCATTATATTTGAATCGGAGTGGGTAGAGAGTATGAGAGGCCTGGAAAGGGAAGAAGGAACCAGGTTGAAAAAGGCTTTAGGTTTATGAGGCACAAAAAGCATATATTATTTAATTTTTGTGTCACCCCCAGTGCCTAATACAGAGATCTAAACACATGAGATTCTTGATAAATATTTGTTATTGTTATTATTTGCATAGCACATTTTGATTTCTAGATGGCTTTGTTTGCATTCACATGTTGGAGCCTCACAAATGCTATATGATGTGGGTAGTTGAAGTTTCATAGCTTACATTTTATAGATGAGAATAATAGAGGCTAAGAAAGACAAAGTGATTAGTACTGAGGTCCTCTGCATCTTTGTCATTGCATAGCCTCTACCTCCATAGGAGTCAATAGTGTGACATGTCAGACAAAAATGAAATGAAAACCACCCTGGCCTGAATAATGTTGCATAAAGAAAGGACCAGTGCCCAGAATGAAGGAGGTGATAGTGGCTGGTCAGAACTCTCTGAGAACAGAGAATTCAGTGCTGGATTATACACCAGAAGTGTCACTGACAAGCTGGAGAGCTTCTCAAGGACGATGAGCAGGATGGTGAGTCGATGACAAACAAAGATAGATCTAACTGGTGACAGCCAGAAGAGAAGACTTGATCTCTGTTTTCAAATATTTGGAGTTTGGTCATGTGGAAGAGGAATGGCGTGCTGAAGCCAGCTCGAAACACCTCACTCACAGATTCAATTGTTAAATTTCAGTGTGAGTCCTTGTCTCTATAAACTAATCTAAATGACTTGAGGGTTTAGAATTGCAAAGAGGAAGGGACTTGATTGGACCTAATTTGAAGCAACAACCTTCTTTCAAGCTATAATGACTGCTTCTATAGGGACTAAGAGGAGTAGCAACCAACATGAGGAGATTTAAGATATTTTGAATAATTTGAAGACATTTTGAATTTGAATAAATGTCTTTCTTACTTTGCTAGAGTTCAATCTCTAGATATATGGCTTTTGGTAAAGCATAACCCATTCTATCCCTATCTCCAGGAGGCCCTCTTTAAAAATGCAAGGAGATATAATAGTAAGTCAATAACATTTTGTTTCTATTCATTCCTGGTTTCAACCCCTCCTTCCTACCATATCCAGAATAATCTTCTCATTGCATGTGCTACATGACTTTATTACTCTGCTCTAAAGTCTTCAGAGATTTACCACTGCTTATACCTTGTGGAATGGATGGATGGATGAAAGAGCATTCTTAAAAGATTACTATATAGAAAGTAGTGTGCTAAGTATTGAGGATACTGGAGGAAAAGTAGATCCAGCTCCTGCTCCCAGGAAGCTCATATTCTAGCAAAGGAGAAAACACAGAAAGATAGTTTCAACTACAAGTCTGATTAAAAGGTCTTGTGGTCCTTAGGGTACAGTGGCAAAGCAAATGGCAAGTCCCCTTCTTTAATGTAATTTCCACTGATAAAATACTACCAGTTTCTCATGTTAAATTGTTTGAAAATATCAAGGACTTCGGTGGAAAGAATTTTTTTCCTATGTCTTCAGAAATTATGACTACATCATTCATGAGACAATGGCCAAGTTCATCTCCATAGGTCTTGTTTTCCAGGATGGTTGTGGTAGGTGCTGGCCTGGAAGCAGGGCACGAAGTCATTTCACGTTTCTTCACTTCAAAAACTCATGGAATAAGAGTTGGAAGGGAACTCGGTAGCCGTCTAATTTGTCCTTCCACTGATATCAGGAATTGCCTCTACAGTATCCCCACCAAAAAAAAAAAATCCTCTAGCCTCCACCTGGACACACTTGGAGGGGAACTCCTTCCTTTTTAAGACAACTCTAATCATTAGCCTTTTATTTCCTTCGCTTCATCTGAAATCTGGCTCTCTGCAACTTCTACCCATGCATCCTAGTTTTCTTCTAGGATGACAGGTAGCATAGGCACAATCCAGAGATATTCTGATTTTATTTATTTATTTTTTTAAAAAATTGATTTATTTAATATATTTAGTTTTCAGCATTGATTTTCACAAGAGTTTGAATTACACATTTTCTCCCCATTTCTACCCTCCCCCCACTCCAAGATGGCATATATTCTGGTTGCCCTGTTCCCCAGTCAACCCTCCCTTCTGTCACCCCACTCCCCTCCCATCCCCTTTTCCCTTCCCTTCTTGTAGGACAAGATAAATTTCTACACCCCATTGCCTGTGTATCTTATTTTCTAGTTGCATGCAAAATCTGGTTTTTTTTTGTTTTTGAACATCTGTTTTTAAAACTTTGAGCTCCAAATTCTCTCCCCTCTTCCCTTCCCACCCACTCTCCCTAAGAAGGCAAGCAATTCAACATAGGCCACTTGCGTATCATTATGTAAAACCCTTCCACAATACTAAT
>CM053622.1:88313249-88350496 GCA_028646595.1 Phalanger gymnotis
CCCCCTTTATCCAATTTTCTCCCTTGACCCTGTCCCTTTACAAAAGTGTTTGTTTTTGATTACCTCCTCCCCCATCTGCCCTCCCTTCTGTCATCCCCCATTTTTTATCTTCTTCCTCCTCCTTTCCTGTGGGGTAAGATACCCAATTGAGTGTGTATGGTATTCCCTCCTCAGGTCAAATCTGATGAGATCAAGAGTCACTCATTCCCCCTCATCTGCATTCTCTTCTCTTCCTACAGAATTGCTTTTTCTGGCCACTGTTATGCGAGAAAATTTACCCCATTCTATCTCTCCCTTTCTCCTTCTCTCAATATATTCCTCTCATCCTTTAATTTCATTTTATTTCTTTTAGATATCACCCCTTCATCTTCATCTTGTTCCCTTTCTCTCTCTCTCTCTCTCTCTCTCTCTCTCTCTCTCTCTCTCTCTATATATATATATATATATATATATATATATATACATACATATATATACACATACATATATACAAACATACACAAATATAGACATATAAATATATACATATACATACATACCCACATATACATAAACATATATATAGACATATATATGTATATGTACATGTGGGTATGTGTGTGTATGGATATATATATATATATATATATATCCATACACACACACATATATATGCATATTCCCTTCAGCTACCCTAATACTGAGGTCTCATGAATCATACACATCATCTTGCCATGTAGGAATGTAAACAAAACAGTTCAACTTTAGTAACTCCTTTGCGATTTCTTTTTCTTATTCTTTTTCTTGATTACCTTTTCATGCTTCTCTTGATTCTTGTGTTTGAAAGTCAAATTTTCTATTCAGCTCTGGTCTTTTCACTGAGAAAGCTTGAAAGCCTTCTGTTTTATTGAAAATCCATGTTTTGCCTTGGAGCATGATACTCAGTTTTGCTGGGTAGGTGATTCTTGGTTTTAATCTTAACTCCATTGACCTCCAGAATATCGTATTCCAAGCCCTTCAATCTCTTAATGTAGAAGCTGCTAGATCTTGGGTTATTCTGATTGTGTTTCCACAATACTCATATTGTTTCTTTCTGGCTGCTTGTAGTATTTTCTCCTTGATCTGGGAGCTCTGGAATTTGGCGACAATATTCCTAGGAGATTTTTGGGGGGGATCTATTTGAGGAGGCAATCAGTGGATTCTTTCAATTTCTGTTTTGCCCTGTGGCTCTAGAATATCAGGGCAGTTCTCCTTGATGATTTCTTGAAAGGTGATATCTAGGCTCTTTTTTTGATCGTGGCTTTCAGGCAGTCCAATCATTTTTAAATTCTCTCTCCTGGATCTATTTTCCAGGTCAGTGGTTTTTCCAATAAGGTATTTGACATTGTCTTCCATTTTTTCATTCCTTTGGTTCTGTTTGATAATATCTTGATTTCTCATCAAGTCACTAGCTTCCACTTGCTCCAATCTAATTTTTTAAGGTACTATTTTCTTCAATGGTCTTTTGGACCTCCTTTTCCATTTGGCTAATCCCGCCTTTCAAGGAATTCTTCTCCTCATTGGTTTTTTGGAGCTCTTTAGTCATTTGAGTTAGTCTACTTTTTAAGGTGCTGTTTTCTTCAGTATATTTTTCAGTATATTTTTGGGTCTCCCTTAGCAAGTCATTGCCTTGTTTTTCATGGTTTTCTTGCATCCTTCTCGTTTCTCTTCCCAATTTTTCCTCTACTTCTCTAACTTGCTTTTCCAAATCCTTTTTGAGCTCTTCCACGGCCTGAGACCAGTTCATGTTTTTCTTAGAGGCTTTTGATGTAGGCTCTTTGACTTTGTTGACTTCTTCTGGCTCTATGTTTTGGTCTTCTTTGTCACCAAAGAAAGATTCCAAAGTCTGAGACTGAATCTGGGTGCTTTTTTGCTTCCTGGCCATATTCCCAGCCAACTAACTTGACCCTTGAGTTTTTCAGTGGGGTATGACTGCTCGAAGAGTTAAGAGAACTATATTCCAAGCTTGGGGACAATGCGCCAGCTCTGCCACACCAGCACTCCTCCTTCCCCAAGAACCCCCAACCCAGACTGGACTTAGATCTTCAGCAGGCTCTGCACTCCTGCTCTGATTAGCCACTTAATTCCTCCCACCAGGTGGGCCTGGGCCCAGAAGCAACTGCAGCTGTATTTCCTTCAGCTGCCCCACCTCCACTGCCCCCAGGGCAATGGCTGAACCTCGAACTCTATCCCCCTGTCTCCAGCAGCTTTTCCCACTAACATTCTCTGTTGTCTTTGGTGTTTGTGGGTTGAAAAGTCTGGCAACTGCCACAGCTCACTGATTCAGGGCTCTAGGGCCTGCTCTGCCCAGCTCCTGGTCTGGTTGGTCCCCACGCTGGGCTCTGCTCTGCTCCCAGCTCCGTGTGTGAAAGACCTCACCCAGCAACCATCCAGGCTGTCCTGGGCTGGATCCCTGCTTCCTCTGCTATTTTGTGGGTTCTGCAGTTCTAGAATTGGTTCAGAGCCATTTTTATAGGTTTTTGGAGGGACTTGGTGGGGAGCTCATGCTAGTCCCTGCTTTCCAGCTGCCATCTTGGCTTGATATTCTGGTTTTTAAAGTGTAGGTAGGACACACTTTTAAGTTTATATCTGTGTCATTAATATTTTCCCCATCACTTTATTAGGTCTGGGCAATCAACAAAACAACAAATCAAGGCCTTATGTGTAGCATTTGCAATTTCTGAAATATAAATGCTCACAATGAAATTTAACAATTGACTCTGTGAGTGAGCTGGTTCAAGCTAGCTCCAGTACACCATTCCTCTTCCATATGACAGAGCTCCAAATATTGGAAGCTGGGGATCAGGTCTTCTCGTCTGTCTGTCACCAGTTAGATCTATCTGTGTTTGTCATCATCTCACCATCCTATTCATCTTCCTTAAGATGCTCCCCAGCTTGTCAGTGACCCTTCCGGTGTGTAATCCAGCACTGAACTCTCTGTTCTCAGAGAATTCTGACCAGACACTGTCACCTCCTTCGTTATGGACACTGACTCTTTATGCATTATTATTCATGCCAGAGTGGTTTTTGTTTCCTTTTTGGCTGCCATATCTCACTGTTGGCTCAAATTGCAAGATCTTTGGTGAGGAGAGATAAGAATAGCTGGGCACCCTTGCAGGATGTGGGAAGTGCATTAAATAATGAATGACACAACATCAAAGAAAATAAAATTTATTTCTTGAAATAGCATCTCTGTTTTTAACATCAATTCACACCAAGTGCTGAAGAGACTAGCTATAATTGGTGAGAAGTTTAATTTATAGGAGTTTTTCAAAGGGGCAGGAATTCATTTCTTTTAATCAAAGGACAGCATAGGGTACTAGAAACAAAGATATAATATCACACAAGTCTTGCCATGTTGGGTCTTTCATGTGGGGCTCCAATGTATATGCATTTTTTCCAAAGCACCAATCTCAGGAAATACAATTTGACCTTTTTAATCTGATGGCTGACTCAGTTTGCTTTCTCTAAAGCTGATTAAAAGACAAAATTTCATCATATCAGATTTTACCATATGACCTAGAGACCTCTAATGTATAGTAACTGCATAATATATTATTTATAAAAATAAAGTAATATATTTCTATATATATACACATGTGTGTATATATATATATATATACACATACATATATGTGTGTATTCATATTGAGCTTGTATTACATTAAAACTTCAGAGGTTTTTTCCCCAGAAAAACATAAATTTTTATCTAACCATATATAAATGTGTGTATACACACACATATACACACCTGTGTATTTATATATACGCATTTATATATACATATATATATATACATAACATTTGTATATGCATTACACATACATAAGGGCAAGCAAAGTGGGGCTTTTTGTTGTCTTTTATATTGGCGTGCTTCTCAGCACTAAGGCAATCAAGTGCCTTTGATAGAGTCTTTCCTTTGTTTGTAGGAAGGCGCACACCCTTTTGCTAATTAGGTCACAAGAGGTGTGAAGCCCTTGAGAGATGTGAAGCACTCTGACACTGAAGAAGTGTATATATACTCTGAAGTTCGCATTTTGTTTGGAGCTTACTCATTGGAAGAGTGTCATGTGATTTGACCAGAGGAGACTGTGAGCAGCCATTAAGTAGCCCCCTGGCTTTGAAAACCCAGATGCTGGTACTTCTTTCTCTGGTAATTGTATAGGTATTGCTATGGTCAGACAGATAGAAGCCTGTCTGTTGATTTGTGTTATTTTGCTCTGTTTATATAATTTCTGATTGTATTTGCTCTGAAGTGCAGGGTGCTGCCTTTTTCCCCTGAAGTAAGTTAATGATATATTTATGTTTGATTAAAGTGAGATTGTAAACCCCTTTAAGTTGCTTTCCTTAGAAAAGCAGATCAAAGAAACTGTGCTAGTAGCCCTCCTGTGTGCTGGTGTTATTGGCCTTACACAGCCATAGTAGTGGCAAGTAGCATTTGTTGTTACAACATATTATATGCATAATATGTACATACATATACATAATATATTCATATATATGTATATACTTAAGTATATATGGTTAGATTTAAAATATCTAAACTATCTAAAATATATAGATATAAAATATCTATACTTCGATAAAAATATAGAGAGTATATACACATACATGTGTGTATACATACACATTAATATATGTATACATGTATAACAGCCCTGTGATTTTGATGGCGTACCTAACAACTCCTGGGGAAGAAACTCCTTCTAATAATGCAGATTGGTAATAAGTTTGCACTTTATGGTTTTCAAGAGTAGCCTGTGGCATTTAGAGATTAAGAGATTTACCCAGAATTACATCAGTATATGAGAGGCCTGGCTAGAACTCATCTCCTGCTGCTGAAACCAATTCTCTCTCCACTACTCCAGACTACCTGCTGGTAATAAGAAGAGCTCCTACTCAAAGAGATCTGTATGGTCATGCAACATTTTACACATAATATTTCTCATTTGATCCTCACATCAACCCTATTAGCAAGACAGCACAAATATGATTATCTTGATTTTTACCAGTGAGGAAATTAAAATTCTAAGAGTTGGAGAAGGTTATCCATAGTTCAGAGAAGAAGCTAGCCTGGACCTTCATACTCTAAATCCAGTATTCTTTCTACCATGGCAGACTGAAAGGTAAGATGAAAACTGAATAGAATGTGTATTATGAGGGTGCAGTTGGGGGTGTGGCAGGAAGAGTTCATTGGAAGGGTGAGGATCTTTCCATTCATTGTTCAATGTATGGCTTAGTTGACTTCTGCAGCTACAGAGAAGTGGAAAATCTAACCTCTATACCTCCTGAATCTCAGAATTGAAAGGAACTCTATAGGCCATCTGGGACAAGAATCTAAGATGCAACATCACCTACCAGTTACCATCCACCTTTTTCTTGAAGACTTTCAGTGAGAAGGAGCTCTCTTCTTCCAAAGGAAGACCATTTTACTTTTGGATATCTGGAACTGTTTGCAAGCTTTAAAAATAATCAAGGTAGGGGAGTGAAGCCAAGATGGTGGAATAAAAGCAGGGACTTAAATGCCTATAAAAATGAATCTAAACAAATTCTAGCACAGCAGAACTTACAAAATGGCAGAGTCAAACAAATTTCCAGCCCAAGACAATCTGGAAGGTTGACAGGAAAGGTCTGTTGCACCAGTTGGAGAGAGGAGCACATTTCAGCACAAAACAGGCCAGCACAGAGCTGTTTGGAAAACCTGGACCAGGCCACAGGGGACTGAATCACTGGCAGCTGTAGTGGTTTCCTGATTTCTCAATCCACAAATTCCAAAGACAACTTAGAAGGTCAGTAGGAAAGGTTTTTCAGAAAGAGGACTGTGGTCAGGCCCCAGACCCAGGGTGGCCTCAGCAGCAGCAGCAGCTGCTTCAGAGCTCTAGGCCCACAGATGGTGGGGATATCAAGTGGCTACTCAGAAGAGGATTGCAGGGATCTCTTTGCTGGCACTGAGGCAAGATTCTTTTCCTTTGACTCTGCTTGGATCTGGGTCTCAGTCCTGGATGGCGGCCCTAGGGCAAGGAGGAATGCTGGTGTGGCAGAGCTTGTGATAAGGCAGTGGAGAGGGAATCTTCCTCCCAGTTCTCAGGGAGAAAATAGTACTTGTGGACACTCACAGAGCAGAGCACAGGCCAGGAGAGGAGTAAACACCTCTCCTTTTATCATACCACCTTGGAAGAATTGAAAATTTATAGATCCCTAGACATATCTCTGAAAACAGCTGCATAAAACCACGTGAGAAGCAGAGTTTTACTTTAACAAAGTGCTAAAAAAAAGTCAAGTTATTGACTAGGAAAATGAGCAAACAGCAGGGAAAAAATCATACTATAAAATTTTACTATGGTGACAAGGAAGATCAAAATATACAACCAGAAGAAGACAACAAAGTCAAAGCTCCTACATCCAAAGCCTCCAAGAAAAATGTGAATTGGTCTCAGGCCATGGAAGAGCTCAAAAAGGATTTTGAAAAACAAGTAAGAGAAGTAGAGAAAAAATGGGAAAGAAAGATCAAAGCGATACAGGAAAAATCATGAAAACCAAGTCCACAGCTTGCTAAATGAGACCCCCAAAAATGCTACAGAAAATAACACCTTAAAAATAGACTAACCCAAATAGCAAAAGAGGTCCAAAAAGTCAATGAGGAGAAAAATGCCTTAAAAAGCAGAAATGGCCAAATGGAAAGGGATTCCAAAACCTCGCTGAGGAAAATAATTCCTTAAAAATTAGAATGGAGCAAATAGAAGCTAATGACTCTATAAGAAATCAAGAAATTATAAAACAAAATCATAAGAATGAAAAAATAGAAGACAATGTGAAATATCTCTTTGGAGAAACAACTGACCTAGAAAACAGATCCAGGAGAGATGATTTAAAAATTATTGGACTACCTGAAAGCCATGATAAAAAAAAGAGCCTAGACATCATCTTTCAAGAAATTATTAAGGAAAACGGCCCTTATAGTCTAGAACCAGAGGGTAAAATAAAAATTGAAAGAATTCACTGATCACCTCCTGAAAGAAATCCCCAAAGGAAAACTCCTAGGAATATTGTAGCCAAATTCCAGAGTTCCCAGGTCAAGGAGAAAATATTGCAAGTAGCCAGAAAGAAACAATTCAAATATTGTGGAAGCACAATCAGGATAACACAAGACTTGGCAGCTTCTATATTAAAGGATCAGAGGGCTTGGGATATGATATTCTGGAGGTCAAAGGAGCTAGGATTAAAACCACAAATCACCTACCCAGCAAAACTGAATATAATCCTTCAGGGGAAAAATTGACATTCACTGAAATAGAGTACTTTTAAGCATTCCTGATGAAAGGATCAGAGCTGAATCAAAAATCCGACTTTCAAATATAATACTCAAGAGAAGCATGAAAAGGTAAACAGGAAAGAGAGATCATAAGAGACTTATTGAAGTCAAACTGTTTGCATTCCTACATGGAAAGATGATATTTGTAATTCATGAGACTTTTCTCAATATTAAGGTAGCTGGAGGGAATAGGGTGAATTGACTATGAAGGGACGATATCTAAAAAGATGAAATTAAGGGGTGAGAGAGGAATGTACTGGGAGAAGGAGAAAGGGAGTAGAATAGGGTAAATTATCTCACATAAAAGAGGCAGGAAAAAGCTTTTACAATGAAGCAGAAAAGGGGGGAGGTGAGAGGGAATGAGTGAACCTTACTCTCATCAGATTTGGCTTAAGAAAGGAATAACATACACATTCAGTTGGGCATGAAAATCTATCTTACCCTAGAGGAAAGTAGGGAGGAAGGGGATAAGAGAGGGTGGGATTATAGGAGGGAAGTCAAATGGGAGGAGGGGGTAATCAGAAGCAAACACTTGTGCAAGTGAATGTTGAAAACTAAAAATAAATTAATTTAAAAAAACAATCAATTACCTATTATGTCTGAATTGGACACTTTGCAACTCCCTCCCCTTGCTCCTGGTTATATCTAGGGTCAACGAGAGCAGATGGAATCCTGTCTGCATATGGCAGACTTTCAAATACTTGAAGATAGTTATTATGTTCCCCTTTCAATTTTCTCTTCTTTAGGTTAAATATTGCCATTAATTTCCATTTGTCTACACATGGCAAGATGTAAAGGACCTTCATAATACTGGATGCTCACCTCTAGATATTCTCCAGATGATCAATGTCCATCCCAAAATATCACAACCAGAACTGAGCTCAAATATTCCAGCTGTGGTAACACCAAGGCACAATAGAGCAGGATCATTACCTTCCTAGAAATCAATATCATGTTTCTTAGTGTAGACCAAGATTTCATTAGATTCTTTTGGGCTGCTATTTCAGATTGTTGATTCATATTGAGTTTACATTACATTGAAACCTTAGGGTTTATTTTCCAGAAAGAAAAAAAAAAGAACTTTTGTCTAATCATGTCTATCCTATCTTGTACTTGCGGAGTAAATTGTTTGAAGCAAAATTTAAGGCTTTGCATTTATTTTATTAAATTTCATCTTATTAGATTCTATGCATGCTCTAGCCTTTCAGTCTATGTTTAGATGTTGATTCTGCTATCCATTGTTTTTGTTATCCCTCCCAGATTTGTGCCAAATGTGCTAAATGTGCTTTTATGCTAAATATCCTTTCATCAAGTTCTGTGCTATTGATCTCTAAGAACACTGGAAAACAATATAATTTCTTCTCATCAATTTGTAGGTTCTGGTTTTCAAATATAGTAGTCAAAGATCTCCTTGCCTCATCTTTAGTACTTTGTCCCAATGTGAATTAGCTGAAGCAAGGTAGGTGATCTGTGGCCCAAAAAACAAAGTCCATACTTAAAGATTCTATTCTAAACGCTGGATTTCCTACTCAAAAAATCTTTTAAAAAACATAAAATTTAAAATATCTCTACATAAGAGCATTTAAAATATCCTATGTTAGCAGGACTATTATTAGAGCTAAATTTAAAGAAATGACTACCTAGATACAATTTGACATCTTTATTTTTCTAAATATGCAATAACTCTTAGGCATTTTCGCTGTTTCCCCCAAAAAAGATACATAGGAGTTTCACACTAATTTACATGATTAGGGATAGAAAAATGCAGGTTTATCAGTGGTTCAGATAAAAAGTTTGGCTTAGAGTTAAAGTCCTTGGCAGCTATGTGTTGCAATGGGTAGAGCATTGGGCCTAGCCAGGAAGACTCCTCTTTCTGAGTTCAAATCTGGCATCAGACACTTACTAGCTGAGGGACCCTAGGCAAGTCACTCAACCCTATTTACCTCAGCATCTCACCAGTAAAATAAGCTGGAGAAGAAAATGGCAAACCACTCCAGTTTCCTTGTCAAGAAAACTGGGTTAACAAAAAAATGAACACAACTCAAACAACAATTTCGTGGGGCAGCTAGGTGGCATAGTGGATAAGGTGTTAGGCGTGACGTCAGGAATACCCGAGTTCAAACCCAACCTCAAACACTTACTAGTTGTGTGACCCTGGTCAAGTCATTTAACCTTGTTTGCCTCAGTTTCCTCATTTGTAAAATGATCTGGAAAAGGAAATGGCAAACCACTCCAGTATCTTTGCCAAGAAAACCCTGAATAGGGTCATGAAGAGTCAAACATGGATTACATAAACACTAAAATCTTTTTCTAGTACTTTATGGTGGCATGGAAGAAACAAAACACGCTCTGGCATTTCCCGAGAAACAAGAAGAATGTCGACCATAGGCTTGTTAACGTGCTGGTTCTATGTGTGCCTGTCCTATGGAAAGCAGCATACTCAGCTCAGAGAGGCTCATCAGAACTTTTGCCCACAAGGAATAAACTATGTACCCACAACAGCTCCTGGAGAGGTGGCTCCTAAGGCATACAAGATCTGCCTCAGTAGTGAGAGACCTGACATCTCTAAAACAATGGATCCTCAATGTAAGGAAGAATAAAATGGTTTCATATCAGATCATTAGTGGGAACTTTCTCTTTCTCCCCCATGTTAAGAGAGAGCCAAAGTCATTCAAAGCACACAGGAGCCAATAATTCCCAAGAACCCTTGGGATAAGGGTTATATAAATTGGGCTTTATAATTATTGAAGTTTTCCATCTCATGGGACTTTCTATCTCATAAATTGTTAAGGGTATGGCAAGATTCAGGCTTTCAACCTCTATTTCCCCATTGACTGTAGCTGCTACTCTCCATTCTGATATCTATTTATAGCCTGAAGAAGGTACCTGAAGTACATGTACCCACACACAGAATCAACTAGTGCTTCCTGTACTTTCAAGGGTTAATAACTAGAATGTGTGTGTGTGTGTGTGTGTGTGTGTGTGTGTGTGTGTGTGTGTGTGTGTGCAGGAGGTGCAATGTGGTGCTTACAATTTAGAGCATAGGCAAATTAAAACAACAACAAATTTAAAATGTTTTATTTAGCTCTTTGGTTAAACGATGGCATGGAGGAACATCAATGAGACCATAGAGAAGGCAACTCTGTGGGGCAAATAGATTTCGAAATAAAAGTCATTTCTCACAGAACTTTAGTTACAAAAAACGAAAAAAAAAATCATCCCGAATTCACAGTCTGCCATTAGCCATGAGACCCCTTCAAGTGCCAACTAAAATCCTACTATCTACAAAGAGCATTTTCTGATCTCCATTAAAGCTTGTGTCTTTCTTCTGTTGATTATTTCCAATTTATCCTATCTATATCTTGTTTGTATATACTTGTTATGAACTCCTTGAGAAAAGGGACTTTTTCCCTTTTATTTCATTGGCACTTAGTACAGTGACTGACACATAATAAATGTTTCATAAATACTTGTTGACTTGATTTGGCCAATGTGCTAATTTTTTGGGCCTGTCCTCATCTATGAGCCAGGGTAGAGAAAAACAAAAGTGAGTGGTCATGGCTGATTATTTATACTGAATTGAAAGTGTTTTCAAAAAAGGAATTACTCATGGCAAGAGAAGGAAGATACAATGCTTCACTTTCTCTACCATCTCACTAATTAGGATGGAACATTTTTAAGGAACTTGAGATGGTATTTCAACTGAATGCTATTCCAGCTTATTTACATGAATGAGATACTCCTTGTGAGGTCTGAGTAATGTCTCACTTCCTAGTGTACATGCTAACTCCATAGTATTACCATCCTCTGCCTAGTTGTCTCTTCTTGGATTTATATCTAGGGTATGAATGTTCCCAATAACAATTCCTAACTTATCAAAAGAATAACTCAGGCTCCGATTCCCATAGGAATCTTCTAATCTTGTATGGTCCCCAAAGGATTACTCGTTCATATGTAAATGACCTCTTTACTCCAGTAAAAGCAACATTAACAATGTCAACTTTCAGACTCTCCAGTTGTTGACAATATGCAGCTCCCAGTAATGTCTGAAATCTAAGTTTTCTTTCCACCCAGGCTTGTACATTAGCTTTTCCTTAGGTACACTCAAAGACCTTTGTACCAAGTATCCTTGCTGTCCAAATAATGAGGAGGGTTGGGAAGGTGCTGATTTGGCATTGTCCCATTCACCCTGTGTTGCCACATGGCTGCTGGCTGATTTTCTACCCTAGCCACCACACTATTTCCTTCTTGAGTTATTATAAGGCAAACATGCAGGTTGATGTTTCAGTAGGCTGGGCAGCTGAAACTGCTGTGATCAGGTGTCATCTTGACCTTTTTAATCTATAGTCCCCGACTGGAAATCTGCCTCCTCTGGTGGCTTTTGATGTGGCATTCGGATCTAAGAGATGGGTTTCCCAATCATTCTGAAAGAGCTATCATCCCTCTTAGTCACACTGCAAGGTAGAACCCCTTGAGCCTTGCCCCCTGTGGATGCTGTCCCATAAAGGCCAATGACTGATGATTCTCTTTGAGATGTTTCACTCATAGTGTGATTTTAAAAGTAACTTAGTACTTTTTCACATTAAAGCTGATGATTTAGTGGCAAGACTATTGGCTTTAGAAATAGAAGACTAGGGCTTAACTTCTGGCTCTTCACCACATTTTACTTCTCTCTGGGCTTTGGTTTACTCATATTTTGAATGAATAGATGAAAATAGATGACCTCTAAGTATCCTTCCAACTCAAAATCTATGATCTTTTGAATTGACCCCAAAGTTTTAAAACCTGTCATGTTTGACACTTAAAAGACCCAGGAACTTGTAGAGAAAAACTCAGACTTTTTGAATATTTTTTATAGTTCTTGCCTTTTTTTAACCTTTTTAAAACTTAAATTATTTGGTTTAAAGGCAATACAGGTCCTTGAGGAAAAGTACAATATTTGCCTCATGATAAACTGTTTGTTCTCAGGAAAAATATATGTTTACTTAATGAACTAAGTGTTTCTGGCCTTTGAGACCTTTCTGTATTTCCACAGAGCTTATTATGTTTGTTTCATGTTTATTTTTTCCCAATGCTGCTTATATACATCTGTCTTTGGAGTAAAAAAGTCCAGAAATAAAGGGCTCTTAGCTTCCTGATGCTTAGAGCAAGGAAGTTCTTTTACTTTTCATGACAATGTAGAGTTTTTGTGAGGAAAGGAGAGTGTCAAAGGGGAAAGTCCTATAAATAGGTTCAGAGGATCATAGAGCATGAGCTGGAACGCCAACATTTTACAGATGAGGAAACTGAGGCTCTCAGAGAAGAATTTGGCCAAGGAGATAAATAACAGAGCTAAGATTCAAACATAGGTTCTCTGATTAAAAATCCAGTGTGCTTTCCATTGCCACAGTCATCTTTGTAATCATAGATTCGTAGACTTGAAGGGATCACAAATGTACCTCCTTAAATGTAATCTCCCTCCTAACCAAATCATAGATCTTTGTGACATGTGACAAGTGGTCATCCAGCATTCTTTGCTTAAATATCCTTAGTAACAAGGGAGCTGCTACCCTCTCAGACATCTCAATTTGATTTGATATATCTTTAATGAGAGTTAGTATAGACAAAAGCAACATTCTCTCCTTTGTCTCTACTATGTTTTGATTGTCTCCTACCTCTATCAGATAGATTTGTGTTCAAATCCCACTTTTGGCATTTACTAGCCATGTAACCATGGGTAAGTCACCTAACCTCTTTAGATCTGTTTGTTCATCTGTAAATTAAGGGATTGTACTAGATAACCTGTTAGTTCCTTTTCAGCTCTAAACCTATGATCATAGAATTCTACTATGACACATAATTATGTATAATAACTTAGGTCTTCATATTACTTTATATGTATGATTTTTTTTAAAAAAACTAAAGTTTTTATTAATATTTTATTTTTCTTACATAATCATAGTTATCCAAAGTATCACTCCCAGAGAACCATCCCATGTAACAAATACTATTTTATAGAAAAGGGAAAAAGTTCAACATGACTGATCAATTTACTGAAAAAGTCTGAAAGGATGTGCAGTGTGTAACACCTGTGGACCTCTCGCCTCCATTTTTACATTTTTTACATTTACTACTTTTTTGGTGTGTGTGGTTGTTTCTTCCATTTACATAATTGTAATTACCATGTATATTATTTTCTAACCTCTACTTTATTCTGTATCAATTCATGTAGATCTTTCAATGCTTCTCTCTACATATCACATGCATCATTTCTTACAGCAGCATAACATTTCATTACGTTTATGTACCACAATTTGTTTGGCCATTCACCAATTGTTGGGCATCTATTTTGTTTCTGATTCTTCTTAACGTTCAGTTGTTTTCAGTCATGCCTGACTTGTGACCCCATTTGGGTTTTTCTTTTTTTTCAAATTTATTTTTAGTTTTCACCATTCATCTCCACAAGATTTTGAGTTACAAATTTTCTTCCCATCTCTACCCCAAGATGTCATGTATTCTGATTGCCCCTTTCCCCAGTCTGTTCTCCCTTCTACCATCCTGCACTTCCCCACACCCTTGGCAAAGATACTAGTGTGGTTTAGCATTTCTTTTTCCAGCTCATTTTATAGGTGAAGAAATGGAGGCAAATGTTAAGTGACTTGTCCAAGGTCACACAGCTAGTAAATGTGTGAGGCTGGATTTGAACTCAGGAAAATGAGTCTTCCTGACTCTGGGTCTGGCACTCTACGCACTATGCCGGCAAGCTACCCCTTTCAATTCTTAGCTATCACTTTTAATCTCCCTTACCAATCACTACATATCTCTGTTTCTGCTTTGCCACTGTGTCACTGTCTGTCTCTTTCTCCCTATCCCTCCTTCCTCATTTCCACCCTCTATTTCTCTGTCTTTCCTTCTGTTATTCATCATGTGGCTGCATGCTTTAATATATTCATCAAGCAATATTTTCCTACAAGTGTGCTCCATGCCGTATGGACCTCAAACTGCTGGTTTCCTTGTCTTAACTCTAAAAGGTGTTTAGTGGTGTAGCTTATATGAAAGATACCCCTGAGAACCGAAGTAAAGTCCTCTTTGGCAGCAGCCTCTTTTCTGGACAGCAGGGTGCTTCTCTGCATAGCTCCTCAGGAGGCCCATCTGCCTCCACCCTCTTCAGC
Source organism: Phalanger gymnotis (assembly GCA_028646595.1). Taxonomy (NCBI): domain Eukaryota; kingdom Metazoa; phylum Chordata; class Mammalia; order Diprotodontia; family Phalangeridae; genus Phalanger; species Phalanger gymnotis. The sequence goes on from CM053622.1 coordinate 88,327,731, forward strand.
TTTTCCATTTAATCAAGCTCAGCCAGAAGCCCCACTTTCATCACTGATCATTGTCACCAGGATTGCTTAGATGTGATATAATTCCAGGTGCAAATCAATGGAGAGTAAGTGTTAACTTGAAAGCAGGAGGAGAGAAACAAATGTTCACAATTCATTCATCTCTGACTTTAAAACAAACAATATCTTATATGATGGAGATGCCTCTTGTAGCATAGAAGCAAGTGTACAGGATTTGGACTCATAAGGTTTAACTAGTTCTACTAGTGCTCTGCTGGGTGACCTGAAGAAAACAAACCACTTCATCTAAGATTTTATACAACAGTATCTATTTCAAACCTGAAGGGACGTCAGTGGTCATTGAGTCTTGGATCCTAGATCCCAAACTGGAAGGGATCTTATAGATTATCTAGTTCAAATCCCTCTATTACAGATAAAGAAACTGAGATAAGGAGAGGTAAAGTGATTTGACAAAGTCACATAACTACTGAGATATTTGAGATTCAAACTCAGATTTGGGGATTCCAGGTTCAGAACTAAAAATTGAACATTCTTTATCCTATGCCATGTTGTTTCTTAATTTAAATTTATGGAAAATTGAGATCTAAGAAATTGTGGTGTTTTTTCCCACACCACCCACATAGCAAGAGTCAGAGACAGGATTTGAACCTGGTTCCTTTAACTCCAGTTCCAGCTCTGTACTATACTCTCTCTGTATACTTCAGTTTTCTCTTGGATGAGAGTAGGACTAGGTTGATTTTGGTAGGACTCATGGAGCATTAATAGCTACTGTCAATTCAATGAAACAAACTATCTGTTAAGCTCCTACTAGTTGCAAGGCACTGTTTTAGGTGCTGGGGATAAAAAAAAGTGATAATGAAACAATTCCTGACCTCAAGGGATTATAGTCTCTTGGGGGACGTGACAAGTAAGCAGATAAGCAAATAAAAACTGATTTGAAAAAGGGAATCAACATGCAGGGGTGTGTTTAATTAGTCAGTCAATAAACACATATCAAGTGCCAGGCACTATATTAAGCACTGGGGATACAAAGAAACGTAAACAATAATCCCTGTTCTTGAGGAACTCACAATCAAATGGAAGATACAACATGCAAACAACTATGTACAAACAAACTCTATACAAAATAAATTGGAAGCAGGAAACAGAAGAAAGATGCTAAAATTAAGAGGGATGGGGATGGCTTCCTGTAGAAGGTGAACTTTTAGCTGGAACTTGAAAGAAGCCAGGGAAGCCAGGAGACAGAGAGAGGGAAGTGGAGTGTTCCAGGCATGTGGAACAGAAAGTGGCTCCAGAGAGGTCTTTAGAGGAGTGCCCCAGAGAACTGTCTTTGTTCAACTTCAGGAATTTTATCAATGACTTAGATGAAGCAATATACAGTGAATTTATATCTAAATGATAAGAAGTTGGAATCCATAGCTGAAGCACTGGATGGCAGAGGCAGATTCCACAAAGGTCTTGATGGACAGAATGAAGAGCTACGTCTAGGAAGATGGAATTTAAAAGGGACCAAAGTCCTACATTTTGTTTAAAAACATTAGCTGCAGTAATGTAAAGTTAGGGAAATATTGCTGGCTATATGAAGAAGACATTGGGGATTTTAGTGGGGTGAAAGCTCAGTATGGCTCACCAGGGATGAGGAAGCCAAAAAATATTATGTGATCTTTGGTTACTAGAAGAATAATGTACAGAGCAAACTTGGTGATAATCCTGTTTCGATCTGTCCTTGGCCACAACAAACTATCAGAATGAGGCAGAGGGCATTAGGAAAGAATTAGAAGAGTGGAAGGACCACATAATTGGATCATAGATCTTGAGGTGAGAGGAGCATAAAAGGTCATTGTGACCAGCCCACTCATTTTACAGAAGAAATCAGGGTTGAGGGAGACCGTGATTACTAAAGTTGCTTAAGAGCTAGTAGGGGTCAGAAGCAGGTTACACGTCTGGTTCTTAGTGGCATCGAGTTCCATACTCAACTTACTGTGGGGTGTATGGGGTGTTCAAAGAGGACTAGCACCTCTGATGCTAGGGCTTGCTGAGCTCTTTCCGGGGCTGTTCATCCACCTTTGGCATCCACCTGCCACTCAACTCTCATCTGTGATTCTAGGAAACTGTAGCATGTGCAGAGAACACATCCTGGTAAACCATCTTAGCAGAAGGTCTAAACCAGGTCGAGGGCCTCAAACACATCATTGAGTTAGAGGGCTGTCTACCCCAAGCATGTGAAGACTTCTCCCTGGTAGGATGAGCAATGAGAACATTTTGTGCCATGCCATGCCATGCCATGAAAGCAGCCAAAGCAGGTGCTGTGGAGCATGTAGAGCACGGTCAGACATTGAAGACACCAAGGTCATCCACTGCATCCTGGGCCATCGCCAGTCATCCTGACTTTTGTCTTGCCACCAGACTTCAATGACTCTGGAAGAGAGAGTGAGGCTGACAACTTTACACAACTCTGTCTCTTTTAAATCCAATTCATATGTAACTCAGGACCTTGCCCCAAGATGTCATTGGACCTCTTACAAAGTAAAGGATCAACAACGGCTATGGCAGCCCACCTTGGTCAGCAAACGGAGAGCATTTTGTCTTTGTGTGCCCAGTGCCTAGATTGTAGTGGATGTTTAATAAATGCCTGTTGATTGATTAGTTAATATCATCGATTTAAGAAAATAAAACAAAAACAACAGAACACGAACCCCAGATCTAAGCAAAGAATAACTTCAGAGTGAGCCAGAAAGATTCAAGAGTACATTTTAAAATATTACAAAAACTTCAGCAGAATGGATACCAAACAGAGCTTATTTAACTATATATATATATATATATATATATATATATATATATATATATATATCAGGAACAGACCATAAAGGTGAACAGTGAGCTAGGATCAGAGTTGAGACTGACAATAGGCTCAATTGCTTTTGGGAAATTGCAAAGCACTTTGGCCCCAAGTTTCCTATAGTAACAAAAGCCACCTTTTCAATACAAACATTTTACTGGAATTACTACATAGCAATGGGAGCTGGAATGCTACTGTTTGCAAAAAAAACTAAAGATAAGATTTATGCCAAGGGAAATCAGGAGGGAGGAAGGGAGGGATGGAAAGGAGGGAGAGAGGGAGGAGGGAAGGGAGGAAGAGATGGAGGAAGGGAGGGAGGAAGGAAGATTCTTAACCATCTACTATGTTCCGGGCACTATGCTATGTTCTTCAGAAATATATCTCATCTGATCCTCACAACAGGCCTGGAGGTAGGAGATATTATTATCTCCATTTTGTACTTATGGGAACTATGGCAGACAGAGGCTAAATGACTTGAGCAGGGTTGGGTCACACAACTAGGAAATATCTAAGGCCAAATTTGAACTCTGGTCTTCCTGACTCCAGGCCCAGCACTCTCTCCATTGCACCATCTAGCTGGAAAGGCACACAGTGAGCGTCAAAGGGTTGCAACATGTAACCAATGAGCAACTCCAAAGGACGAGTGTAAACAATATAAATAAGAAACAAGCGTTCATAAGCATTTGCTCTGTGCCAGGCACCGTACTAAGCATCAGTGAATTGTATGACAGAAAAAGAATGTGGTTTTATTATGTGGAATAATAGATGGGAGGCCAGAATGCTCCCTCATGATGTCAGAAGAAATCGTGCAAGGCATTCAGGAGGCTGGGTAAATTCTCCATGGCAAACTTTTGGAAGGATATGGACAAGAGTTTCACTAAACAGGCATTGATATGTTGTGATTTGCACCATTGGAAAAGCTCCTGAATTAATGAGATCACTGATTTATTCAAACATTAATTTTCTGCAATCTGAAGGCTTAGTGTAACCACTAGCATTTCCTTTGACCCTTAAAGGGCAGAAAAGTCGAAAAAATCTAAACCAGGCATTTTGGATCATGGGATTTAAAGTGGGAGGGGAATATAGTATCTAGCACTTTTTAGAAAAGAGAACATAAAATGCAAGATATAGGAAGGAACATAGAGATCCCACACCCATTTTACAGAGAAGGAAACTGAAGTCCAAAGGTATGATGAGTTTCCCAGCATCACATGAGCCGCAGAGACAGGATTCAAATCTCCGACTTCTGACCACAAATCCAGAGCTCTTTAAGTTAGTTCCCTTCAATTCCCCTAATGACACTAAAGCAGCCTTTTTCATCTCAATATGCTTTTGTCATCATCCCAAATTCATAACTTGATAAATCCTAGTTTACATTTGACAAGTTGTTTCCCAAAGGAGATTTGTTTTCTTAATTAAATACTCAAATTAAAGTACTTAAAAAGTATATATGTGGAGGCAGGACAAGAGAGAATTCTGCAGCAAAATCAGCCTCACCTAGAAAGTTTCTCGGCCTCAGAAACAGTGTGGCATGCTGAAAAGACCTTTGAATTTCAAGTTAATGGACCTCAATTTGAATCCTGTCATCAGAGCTGTAACTAGCATTGGTCTATAGGGGCTTTTCCCCAGGGCCCTATCATGGAGGTGGGGGCAATTGTCCTCCCCACAAAGAGCTAACCGGCCCAGTCTTTCCCCTATGACCAACACAGTCCTCATGGCAACTGTTATATCTGTGCTTTGCTTTACAGCCTTACGCTGGCTCACAAAGTCACTCTCAAGGGATCCCTTCAGAGAATCCCATCCCCTCCTCCCCTTTGCCAGTTTCCATTCCTCCAATCACCATGCGTGAAATGGTTGGTCCACCCTTATTCCCAGGATGACTTCTGATGACATCACACATATGCATGTCTATTCCATTATTCCCACTTCAGGGATGGATCCCGGGCTCATTGCCAGCAAATTCCTTTCTCTAGTCCCCTTTTCAGAGTCCCAGTCTGCTTTGTCCATTAAAGTTATCACTTGTTAACTCATCAGGTCGTAGAGGTTACTATAAAATGTCAGACTAGGAAGGGGTCTCAAAGGCTATCTGGTCCAACATATGCCTAGACAAGAATACCCATTATAGTATTCCTGACAAGGAACCTTACTACCTCCCAGGGAGCTCCAGTCTTTAGAAACTTGTCTTTTCTTTACTAAAAGCATAAACCTTCCTCTCTGCAACTTTCAACCAATCTTCCTAATTCTGCAGAACAAAGATAAACCTTCAACCTGAATTCAAATTCAGCTCCAGAGACTTAATAGTTGTGTGACCCTACTCAAGTCATTTAACCTGTTTGCCTCAGTTTCCTCATTTGTAAAATGAGGTTAATAATAACAACCACTTTCAGGCTTGATGTAAGGATCAAATGATGTCATAATTGTAAATTGATTTGCACAATGCCTGGCATAGAGTAAGTACTATATGAAAATTCATTACTACTACTACTACTACTACTACTACTGCTGCTGCTGCTGCTGCTACTACAACTGCTACTACTGCTGCTACTGCTACTCCTACTTCTTCTTCTACTACTGCTGTGGCTCCTGCTACTACTACTACTACTGGAATACATCCCTCCTGTCTCTGACACTTGTTAGCTCTGTGATCCTGAGAAATTAATAATAATGAAAATGATAATTATAATAATAATAGTTTACATTTTCATAGTACTCTAAGTTTGAAAAATTCTCCGCGTGTATTGTCACATTCAACTCCATCCCACTCCCCGGGTCCTTATATTCCATATCTATAAAATAAGACAATGCACATGGAGAAAGATCACTGAATTCAGAGCCATGAGACAAATTCCAATCCCAGTTCTACCACTGACTAGCTGTGTAATTTTGGCCAAGTTACCCCTACTGACACTTAACAAGTTTTGCCTCAATTGAAAATATCCAAATCAACTTATCTTCTTGGAACGTCTACTCAATAATTCAATTCAATAATGCAGTAACATTGATTAAGTGCCTATTTGTGCCAGTCACTGTGCTAAGTTCTGGTGATATAAATAAGAAAAAGAAAGTCAGTGGCTTCCTTCAAGGAGCTTCCAGTAGAATGGGGAAAGACAACACCCAAAAGGATGCTGGAAAGGGGGTGGGAAAATCAATGGGCACCCAATGCTAGGGTATGTTGTTTCGTGAAGTTGAAAGCAAGCAGAGCTACAGATGGAGAGTGAAATGAGTTGGAAATCCAATTCCTGACCTCTCAAAAGAAAAGCTTTGGGTGGCATTCAGTGGTCCCCCCCTCCAGCACTCCTCAGATCGGAGGAGAGAGAAGACTGAGGGAGGTGGGAAGGCATTTAATAGCCAAGGCTGAGTGTCTCAGCTCTGTTGGTTTTGAACACAGTTAACCTTTCCAGCCCAGTTTTATCATGAAAAACTCTAGGGACTTGAACCAGATGATCTGAGGTCCATTCTAGTTCTAAATCCTATGATCTTTAATTGTAATAGATATTACCTGGTAAACCAGTTCATGCCACTCCTTTCTACTTTATTCTCTCTAGTGCCTTTGCTTTTTTACAATTTATCTTCACTCCTAGCAAAGAAGCTGCTCAAACACAACTCTTAGTGCATTTGAACACTCTGATGGGCCCCAAGCATGAGAGCTTCAAAGTGTCCTTCCCCAAACAATCCTGGACTCAGGACATTTCAATGAATCCAAGTGTTTCTTTTCATTCTTTCTAATGCCTGCCTGTTCTGGAGACAAAAATAAGGCTTATAAAACCGGCTCATTTCTATTAGCAGCATCTCATTGGGAAAGTTATGGGGAAATGGGAACCAAGTGATCTTGGGAGGTACCATATGGCCCCTCTAGCCTGTGCTCTGTTAAGGATGCAGAGAGATGAGAATCTTTGGAAACAGCTGTTAGGAGAATGATGCCAGAGCTTACTAATTAGTCTTCTTCCCATTGGCCTATTTACTCTTCTTCTACCTGCTTCTTACCTCCTTTGTTTGGAAAGCTCAATTCCCTAAATGAGGCACCTGCCAGTATCAAGTGGCTTAGCCATTATGAGGCAATTAGTGAGCACTTTGTAATTGTCAAGTCTTCTGCACAGACCCAGTATTTAGGGTGATGCATTGCCATGTGCCTTTTAAGGTCCCTATAGTCAGGGCCTCTTGCCCAAACTTTACATGGTGACTTCCAAATGATATTGTAATACTGTCTGGGTGTCGCCAAGGATTTTAGGGTGCTGTAAAGGAATGCATGCTGGTTCAAGCAGAAATCCTGGTGAATTTTTCTTTTTTCTTTTCCACTTTGACCCTTTGAATGACAAACTAGCTATTCTAAGGGATAGAGAAGGGGAGAGGGAGAAGCAGCCACAGCCATGTCAGAGAACAATAAATGTATTGGCATTAGATGAAAGCATGCCAAGCACCAGGCACATATTAGGGGGAGCTAACAACTGTACTGACAGTTTACAGAAGGGTTTCTGTCCTGGACCCCCCCACCTCTGACAGTCTGATCAAGCCAAAAGCATATGCTTAAGTACACAAAATTGCAAAGAAAACCAATCACATTAAAATAAAGCTGCATTTTTTCCATCTAGTTCACAGATTCCTTCAAATCAAGGGGTTCACAAATCCCAGGTTAAAAACTCCTGACCTAAATAAGCTTCCTGGGGAAGATTTTCCCATTGGGGAAGAATATCAGTTATAAGAAACTTCACTCAAGACTCTAGGAAAGGGCCACATACACAATACAGGCTTCGCATTGTTGGAACCATTGGGACTATTGAGACAAGATGCTAGAAGATACAGACGTGGTGGGAGCTCAGTAAGAGAATATTGCAATTCCAAAGTGACTGGCTAGGCAGCTCAGGGGAAATGGATCTTTTCTAGCCATTTCTGGAGGTCTTCAAATGAAGGTTTTCTAACTAGCATGGAAAGGATTCCTATTCAATAGATTCCTTCTATTATCCTAAAACTGAAAAGGCAGTAGAAGCATTGCTTCCAGAGCAACAGCTGTGACTAATTTCTACCAACTCCTACAGTTACAGGCTCCAGGGGACTCTGATGTTACCCTGTAGATTCTATTCACTGAGGGCAATGTGCCTTTCTCCCTCACTTTGTACTGAGAGATAATGGATAAAGTACTGGACCTGGAGTCAAGAAGACCTAGAATCAGATCCCACCTTAGATATGTACTTACTGCTTGACACTGGACATGTTCTATAACCTCTATGGGCTTGTTTTCTCATCTGTAAAATGAAACAGCTGGATTGCATGACCTCCAAGAGCATGCCCAACTCTAAATCTATAGTTCTGTGATCCTATGATCTTATATTAATTTTATGATGACCAAGATAATTTAAGCTCAAGGCTACAATAGATTGGGAGTGATAACATGAAAGACTGAAGACTTGGGTTCAAGTCTGATTTTTTCTACTGATAGCAGTGCAATCTTGAGAAAGTCATTTGCCATTTTTCACCCTCAGGTTCTTCATTAGTAAAATAAAATGGGGTTACTACCTTTGACTAAGTCAAACTCAGGGCAGTCTAGTGATTCAGGTTCAGGGATGTAATTTCATGAAACACTAATAGATCACACATAATTTAGCAAAAATTATTTTACTTAACAAATAAATTTAAACTGATATAGCCATTGATTCAAGTGGAAGTCATTCATGTTCATTGGAATGAGAATAGCCATTAGAAAGTTAATTCAACTCATGTGGAAATGAAGGGGGTATCCAACAAACACCAGTTAAGAACCTCGATTCCTCAAAGGCTGGCCATTTTATACATCAAGCAGACCAAAAGCTACACCAATAACTCAAGCCAAAATCCTTGTGACCAATCACAACCCAATTGATAGGGTTAGCCATCCTGCTCCTCTAAATGGAAACATGCCCAGATTATAGAAAACACATGCTCTCCTTCCACATTCCACTTTTTGGGGTCAAAGTTTCACAAGCCCTCTGAAGGACCTTGTACTATCTAAATGACTCTATGACTGCCAGTAGACAATTCTAACCTCAAGATTAAAGTCTAGTACAGGCAAGAAAAGAAGAGGAGCTAAATACAAATAAAAACAATGTAGCATCCCCTTAAATAGTATACTTCATGTAATAGGGATGATATTAAGGCAGTTCTCTAAATGCAACGGATCAGGATCATTTCTACCAAGATAGCTAGGAAATCATAAGCCTCTTGTGTAAATCCATTACCAGGGCCTGAGTCAACAATGATACTTATCTCGCACCACCACCCTATCCCACTGGCCAGAACTTTCCCTTTCCTGTAGACACCATCAGAGGCCAAAATCAGATTTTTACCTCTTTATTAGAAGTCTTTACCAAATGGCTTCCCAGGATGAGCTAATCCATTCTGTTATGCACTCCTTGAGACAACATGTCCCCATCTTCACCCTGGCCATCTTCTGTTCTAACGTTCCTCTTGTTGCTCTTCTAGCCTCCATACTGGACTCCTAGATAGCACAGCTCAGAAGAAATGACAGTCTTCTCTGGACTCCCTGGGATCATGCAAAGTTATATTCACCTTGGACATTTTCTGCCCTGTAGCTGTGTTTATATTTTCCCTTCCCTACCCACTCCTACTTTCCACCATTTGCTCTAAGAACTGTAGAAGGAATGACAATGGACTATGTTCTTTTGCCATTCATCATCACTATGTTTTCCCAGAGCAAACATTTTCTTCCCTTGGTCATCACTCTGTTATGTGTGGTGTATCACCTGTTAGAATGTAAGCTCCTTGAAGGTAATGGCTGTCTCGTTTTTGTATTTCTATTCCAAACACTTAGCACAAAGTTTGGAGGAAAATAATAAGCTCTGAGTAAATCTTTCTGAGGAAAGGATCCATACATCAAAAATATTTATGGCAGCTCTTCTTGTGATGGAAAAGAATCGAAAATTGAGGGCATGCCCATCAATTGAAGAATGGCTGAACAAGTTATAGTATATGAATGTGATGGAATATTATTGTGTTACAAGAAATGAGGAAGAGAAAGGTTTCATAAAGCCCTGGCAAGACTTGTATGACCTAATACAACATAAAGTGAGCAGAACCAGGGAAGTAATTTATAAATAACTATAATATTGTAAAAATAATCAACTTTGAAAGACTTAGTAATTCTAGTCAACACAATGACTAATCATAATTCCAAAAGATCCATAGTGAAACATGCTATTCAGCTCTAGATAGGGAGCTGATGGACTCAGCATGCCAGTTGAAGCATATTTTCTTGTCTTTCTTGATTTTTGTTTGTTTTTGGATATAACTGATGCCGTAATTTGTTTTGCCTAATTATTCATATAGACAAAAATATTATATACACACACATATTTTCTTCTTTCCTTCATCCCTTCTTCTTTTCATTTCCTTCCTTCCTTCTTTTGTCTATCCTTCCCTTTTTCTTTCTTCATCCCTCTTTTCCCTTCCTCCCTTCCTTCCACCATTCCTTCTTTCCTCTTTCTTTCTTTCCTTCCTCTTTCCTACCTTCCCTCCTACCTTCCTTCCTACCTTCCTTCCTTCTCATTTCTTTTCTTCATTCTCCTTTTACTGTCTTTCACCTTCATTCAAGAACTGAGAATTTCCATGAAATTATGATTCCCTTTCTTACAGGTAAAGTTTCATTGATCATATTATGTAATGACAATTTAAGCCCTCCTCTATTTAAAAAAAAAAAAACAAGACAACTCCCAACAGTTAAATGCCTTATTCCATCAAGCTCTCTGTGAGAAGGGGATAACAAACCATTCTGGGGGAAAGGAGACTTATGAATGGGAGGAGTTGCTAAGCAATTTCTTTAAGGTATATTGGGTCCTATAATGTTAGAGGCCTTAGAACGAGGGTGACTCTATGCAGGGAATAGAATAGGGTAAGGTAAGAGCTGTCAGCTTAAACTCTATCACAAAGCAGTCCATTTTTATCAGATAAGTCTTCCTGGAGTCTAGAGTCCTTCCTATTCCTAGCATAGCTATTTCTGGAAAGTGAGATGCTTGCCTTGGTAGTCAAAGGTATGATGACAAAAATTTTCATTAGCAGGGGAAAACTTCATACCCTCTACTTCTATCAGAGTGACAACCTGCTCATGAACACTACCAGCAACACTAGTCACCCCATCCTTGCTGACCCCTATGGGGAACCAGTTGCAGAGGAAACTCATCTTTACCTGCCCAAGTATGAAAAACTCCTCTATCTCTGCCATCTAAAAAAGGACAAGAGACAGTCTTCATTCAGGATGCCTAACTCTTTAATTATTTTTGCAAAAGCAAATCTGTGAGATTTCTAAAATGATGGCATTCTATAGCCAAGAGAAACTCCAAATTCGCCTCATTGAAACAGACCTTCAACCACCATTGTTTCATCAAAAACTCATCAAGTTGTTTTTCAGACTTTCCTCTAAGCCTCTCAAGTTCCTTACTGGTGAAAACCTGCCTAACCTATGCCCATCCCCATCTCCCAGATGGAAATCATCACCAGGCTCTCTTACTATTGGGTGGATTCCAAGTTCTCATCCTTACTTCCACTCACATTCTCTTCTCTTTCTCTAGAGGCTTAATATCAGTGAGATTTGATATTCTCCATCAAATCCTTTGGGTCAGAGATCATCCTGCTCACTTGCAGTCTTTTGAATCCTCACCACCATCAGCTTTTCCCCCTTTTCCAAAGCTGTTTCTAGTCTAGAAGGTGCCCTTTGTCTTCAAGGAGCTATCCTTATTAACCAAAAGCACATTCATATCTGTCTCTGACTGCTGTATGCGCAAAGGCTATTTTCATTTTCCTTATGCTAGCAATTCTGCTTTCCTAAAAACTATTAGCAATAGACAAGTAATACTAGTTCTTGAAGTAGCTTTACTTTCCCCGTCAATCCCTAGAAGCACTCATCCATCAGGCTGATCTTATAGGATAAATATTTCTGCCCCTATTTCTGGACCATTGAGTGGACCCACTATATAGTTGAAACTGACAGAGTACCAGAATCCTGTATCCAGTCATTAGATAATTCAGAGATATCCTTTCTTGACATTGCCCTTTTCCCATATCCAACCATCATATTATTCTGTCCCAATCATTTTAATAGAATGGTTATTCCAGTCATTTGGGATCAAGATTGGAATGCAATGAAACACTCATGTAACATACAAAATTTAATAAAAATAAATTTATTTAACAAAAAATTATTTGAAAGATCATAACTATTGAATTGAATAGATGCTGCTACCCCATATGGCCATGGCAAAAGCATCAATTAAGAAATATATGTTAACTAACAGTAGGGATTTTCTCAAACGTGAAGATCCCTGATTCCTATCAGGCTGGTTCTTTTAAACCTCAGCAAGAAAGCAAGCCACATAAATGTCTCAAGTTTGAACTCCCCGGATCAATCAATTATCAAAGACAGCCACCCTGCCCCTTTAAGGGGAAATCAACTCAAACTACTAGACAAACAACAAATACTACTCTTTTCATTTCTCACTTGGCTAATATTTGAAATGATTGCTGAGGATGCATTATTATTGGCTCCTATACTTCTTTTTATAATTAAAATGTAATATGAGTTTGAATTAGAGAGAATTTTTGACTGTACAACCTCTAAATTCTCTTCTTACTCTGTGATTCTCTGATTAGTGCTAACAATCTCATTTTATAAGTGAAGAAAGATAGTCCTGAGAAATGAAGTTACTTGCCCAAGGTATTTCCTCTAGCCTCTTTTCAAAAAGCTTTTTCAAAGGTACTTCACATCCATTACCTTGTTTTCATCCTCATAACAACCTCAAGTGACATAGGTATTAGACATACGTTTATCTACATCTGACAAATAGTAAAGCCGAAGCCCAGAGCAGTTACCTGATTGTCTAAGATCACACACCTAGTTAGTGGCAAAGCTGGGAATAGAATCTAGATTTCCTGATAATAACAGACAAGAATAGACTGGATCTAATAGTGTAATGGACAGCGGCCTGGGAATTCAGAGAACAGGGTTCAAATCATGGTTCTGAGATTGACATTTAGGCAAATCATTTCCTTTTGACCTCAGTTTGTTCATCTGTAAAATGATGGGGGTGGAAGTCTAGTAAAATTGACCAACTAATTAATTATTAATTAAGTAATCAACTAATTAACAAGTTAATTAATTTAATTAACTAAATCCAATGAAACAAAACAAATGTAGTAAGTGTGAGCTACATACAGAGTACTAGGCTAGTCACAAGGGAGATGCAAAATTGAATAAGATATAAATTTAAATAAAGCAGCAGGAATAAGAGAAGCCCTGATGGATTTAAGAAATTTCAGATACTCGTAGACTATAGATGTAGCTGAGAATTAGTCCAAAGATTTTGGATAATAGTTTGGAACTTTTCAGAGAGGCAGAACCAAGATGGTGGAGTGATGACAGGGACTCACCAGAGCTCTCCCTCAAACCCCTCGAAATACCTTTAAAAATGACTCTAAACAAATTCTAGAGCAACAGAACCCATAAAAAGATGGAGTGAAACAAATTTCCAGCCCAAGACAACCTTGAAGATTATCAGGAAAGGTCTGTTACACCGGGGTAAGAGAGGAGCACAGTTCAAAGCAGGTTGTGCCAGTGAAGACTTGACCCCAGCAAAGCAGGAGCAGGCCTTGGGAGTGACTGAATCAGCAACAGCAGCAGCAGCAGCGGCTGCTTCCAGACCTCTTAGCCCACAGACAGTAATGGAGTCAAATGGTCAGAAGGAGATTACAGGGTTCTTTTTGCTAGCACTCAGGCAGGACTCTGTGGCTTTGCCCATACTCAGATCTGGGGTCCAGTCCTGGGTGGCAGTCCCATGGCAAGGAGGAGCACTAGCATAGCAGAGCTTGTGGCCACAGGAGAAGGGAAACCTCCTCACAGTTCCAGGGTAGAAAAAAGTACTTGTGGCCACTCACAGACCAGAGCACAGGCCAAGAGAATAGTAAACACCTCTCCTTAGATCATACCACCTTGGAAGAACTGAAAACTTACAGGTCCCTAGAATTATTTCTGAAAACAGCTGCTCAAACCTCCTGAAATTTGGAACAGTGTGTCCTCTACCCTGGAAGTGGAGCCTTACTTTAACAAAGAGTTAAAAGTCAACTAATCATCTGGGAAAATGAGCAAACAACAGAAAAAAATCTGACTGGAAAAAGTTATTATGGTGACAAGGAAGAGAGCAAAGTCAACGCTCCTATATCCAAAGCCTCTAAGAAAAATAGGAATTGGTCTCAGGCCATGGCAGAGCTCAAAAAGGATTTTGAAAATCAAATAAGAGAGGTAGAGGAAAATTGGGAAGAGAAATGAGAGTGATCCAAATAAATCATGAGAAAAGAGTCAACAGCTTGGTAAAGAACACACAAAAGATACTGAAGAAAACAACACCCTAATAAACAGGCTAGGGCAAATGGCAAAAGAGATTCAATAAACTAATGAGGAGAAAAATCCCTTAAGCAGAATTGGCCAAATGGAAAAGAAGGTCCAAAAGTTCACTAAAGAAAGTAATTCCTTAAGAATTAGAATGAAGGAAATGGAAGCTAATGATTTTATGAGAGAATGAAAAACAATAAAACAAAGCCAAAAGAATGAAAAAATAGAAGACAGTGTGAAATATCTCATTGGAAAAACCACTGACCTGGAAGATAGATCCAGAAGAGATAATATAAAAATTATTGGACTACCTGAAAACCATGATTAAAAAAAGAGCCTAGACATGATCTTTCAAGAAATTATCAAGGAAAACTGCCTTGATATTCTAGAACCAGAAGGTAAAATAGAAATTGAAAGAATCCACTGATCACATCCTGAAAGAGACTCCAAAATGAAAACTGCCAGGAATATTATAGTCAAATTTAAGAGCTTCCAGATCAAGGTATTTTTCAATGAAAGTGAGTAAACTGTTAATACCTTTTACCCAGACAACAAAAATGCTATGTTTGTATCCCAAGGATGTCAAAGATTGAGAAAAAGACATTTTTATGGTACCAGCAAGGAACTAGAATCAAAGTAGATATCCAGTTAGAGAATAGGAAAACAAATGATGGAATAAGAAATTAATGGAATATTATCATGCATTATGAAATTGTAAATATGAGAAATTCAGAAAATATGAGAAGATTTTTATGAACTGGTTCAGAGGTAAATATGCAGAAACAGAATCAATCAGTCAACAAAAGTACTTACAATGGGTCAAACACTGTTCTGTATTTGGCATTGAAGATAAAAGGGAAGGAAAAATGAAATATTCTTTGGCCTCAAGGAGTTTACATTCTATTTCAGAAGACAACATGTACACATTTAAATATGTGTATATATCCTTATTATTTATATATACACATTCATAATATGGACATATATTTGTACACAAACACATATACATATGTATATATCAACATGTATATATTGTGTATATATACATATACACATACTTTTATATATGTGTGTATGTGTGTATATATGTACATATAAGTATAAATGTATATATGTATGTGTGTAAGTGTGTGTGTGAGAGACATTTGAGCTGAGCTTTAAAAAGAACTAAGTATTCTAAGAGGTTGAGATCATGCACTTCAGCCCAGTCATGGAGGGGAAATGGGAATCATTCTGTGCAAAATCATAGACATTTTTTTCCTAGGGAATAGTTTTCAGAGAATGCAGTTGACAAACATATGCTGCAGGAAGGGGCAGAAACATCTGGATACTACAAGAGGCAAAGGACGTGAGGACCCTTTCGAACTGGAGGTTGCAGAATTTAACTTCAAAATTTTGGCTTGTGGAGTTAGGACATTTTTGAGAGATGGTAAAATCTAAGGTGTAGCCAAGTGAATAGGTAAATTAGGCTGAAGAAAGTCAATGGAGTAAAATGGATTAAGTAATTGCATTGTCTTTTTGTTGGAAAAGTCTTAAATACATGTTTTGAACTAAAATATGATATGGAAAAGGATAGAGAGGGACACTGTGTGAGGTGTTAAAATCATTAAAAAAAGAATAAATTTATGGTGAGTACATGACAGCAGCCAGAATGAGACTAAATAGTGTGAGAAGATTGCATGGTTCTCATCAATGAGGGACAGTAGCAGAGGATTGGAATAGAAGTGTAAGTGAGGAGAAAGGAATATGTCTATCCAGCCTCCTGACCTTTTGAGTCAGGGAGTAGTGGAAGACATTGGCACCAGCAGAGAGGGTGAAAAGTGATGCGGTGTATTCTGGGAATAGGCAGATTTCTAGAGTGTGAAAGTCAAAGGGATATTGTTTGGAAAATGTGTTAACATATTGGGTGCATGTTGACAATAAAAGGGGTATTACAACAAGGACAAAGGAATGGAGATAGGTAGATTGGGTAGGACTGAGGAAGATAGGAGTGATTAGAATAGCAATAAATGCTTGGTAGGAGGTAATGTAAGTTGAACACCATGAGTAGACTTGGTCTTCAGGATGAGTGTTCCATAGAAACATTTAGTGTGGTGCTACAGATGAGGTCTAGTCATATTCCACACTCTGTAGGGGCCTCATATCTTTCAAGTGGGTATATCAAACACTTCCACTTCTCTCAGGGCTTGACTTGCTCCACCAATCTGCTCTAACACTGGTAGGTTTAAGTTCTCAGAGACACATAATTACTTCATAGTTAACATTCAAACTTGCTTGGTGTCCTACAAATCGTATTGAGGGGAAATAACACTTCCCTTTCTCACTACTCTAAGTTTTGAGCCCCCTCCAATGTGGTTTCTATCTATACAACCAGTCATTCATAAGGTAACATATTCAGTGTATGATATTTGCACAATCATAATAATTCTATTGTTAGATCTTAAAAATAACTATTCACTTAATAATTGGGTAAAAGAAATAATAGTGCTTGGGGCAGCTAGGTAGTACAATGAGTAGAGCACCAGTCCTGGAGTCAGGAGGACTTGAGTTCAAATGTAAGCTCAGACACTTGACACGCTTACTAGCTGTGTGACCTTGGGCAAGTCACTTAACCCCAACTGCCCTGCCTTCCACCCTCAAAAAATTAATTTAAAAAAAGAAATAAAGGTGCTACATAGTAAATTAAAATGAACACACGAATAATTTTAAAAATGATAACGTACATATAAACTCAGATTCTGTTCTCCCTCAATGCACTCAAAATATATGGTGAAGCTTCTTCATATATTTATAGGAACCTGGCAGAGTAATACATGAGGGAGGAAAACTCATGGGCTCAGGATAACCAGACTCTGTGGGCTTTAATATTGTTGGTCTATTTGGGAACATCTAGATCACATGTAACTGCTTCTTTGTTCATTTCTTGAATGTTGGTTCTCACTACTCTTCAATCTCTTTACTCAAAGATAATCTTTAGAATCTCTTTCAATTAACTATGACAACTACACAGTGCATTTAGAAAGAACTGGCTCTTAAAGTGAATAGCAGTTCTCTTTAAATTAGAGAACTACAAAGCTCATCATACTGGCAATTTCTCATCTACATAAATCAACCCAACCAGTTATTCGCTCACTTGGATGTTCTTCTGTCCAATCAGAATGCAACTTGCCTCAACACCCTACCCCCCCCCCCATTTATTCCTTTTCAAATCTTAGGTAATAACAGAGAAGTACAGATGAGAAGCTTCATCTCTAACTCTAGGAGGCACTGAACTGCAAGAGTTGTCCCTGGTTCTGTGGGGTGATGGAGTTAATTCTCTCTCTGATCAATTATGAATGAATCAGTTGAAGCTTTCTAATAGTTGACAGCTTTTAACTGCTGTAGATTTGATAGAGCAGCTTTTCAGTTTTCAGTGGTGCTTTCAACTCTTTTCTTGTTTCTATTTCTCCTGCTGTGGCTGGTTTAGCTTCACTGGCTTAAATGAGAGTCTCCAGCTTCTCAGGAATTCCTCTTTTACTTAAAAAGTCACAATTTCCTGAATTTCTCTCATCAAATGCATGTGTATGTCTTCAGTTATTTCAATTGTGTCCTACTCTTTGTGGCTCCATTTGGTGCTTTCTTGACAAAGATACTAGGGTGGTTTTCCATTTGGCAAACAGGGTTAAGCGACTTCCTTTTCTACCTGGCTGCACACCTTTGACGTTCTAGATCATATCCCATGCGTGGTACTTTCCCTCCCTTCTCCCCTGTTCATCTTCCTTTTTCATTAGAATGTAAGCTCTTTGATGGCAGAGACTTTTTTTTCATATTTGTTTCTCAGTACTTAGCACAGTCTTGGTTGCATAGTAGATTCTTGATAAAAGTTTATTTGCGTACTGACTTTCACTTGGACTATTGTAATCAGTCTTTTTTTACCACAAGTCATCCTCTACTTAGCTGCCAAAATGATCTTTCTGTGTCCATCTGACCATGTCACCTCTCTATTCAGTAAACACTATTGGCTTCCTAAGACCTTTGAGATTAGATATAAAAACTTTTTGGCATTCAAAGCCTTTCCTAAACTAACCACCTCTAACCTTTCTAGTCTTCTTATATCTTACAACTCCCTATGTACACTGTGAGCCAGTGATACTGGTCTCCTTCTTGTTCCTCTAACAAGACATTCCATCTCCCAACTAATTCAGCCTTTTCCCTAGTTCTCTCCTATGCCTGGATTGTTCTCTGTCCTCATGTCTGCCTCCTGGTTTCCCTGGCTTCCTTCAAATCTCAACTAAAATCTTACATTCTATAGAAAGCTCTTCCAGATCCCCCTAAAACCCTTCTTTCTATTGATCATTTCCTATTTATTCTGAATATAGCTTACTTGTACCTAGTCATTTGCATGTTGTCTGTCTTATTAGATTACGGGCTCCTTGACAGCAGGGACTGTCTTTTACATTCCTTTGTATCCTCAGCATTTAGCACAATGCCTAATAGGTGCTTAACATATGTTTACCGAATAACTGAAGGACCCTTTAGTCAAGAACACACATATGCAAATGCTTTTAGCTATGGTCTCTAACATAGTTCACTATTTCTTTAGTACCCTCAAAACCTGTATTGGTAACTAAATTGGGACTTTTTTTTACTGTTTTCCCTTTTGGAGCACTCAAGTAAGCAAGTGCCTTTGTTTCTTTGATTAAATCTGGGAGTCTTTGATGACCTGCTTAAGAAACAAGGAAGATGGGGCGGCTAGGTGGTATAGTGAGTAGAACACTGGCCCTGGAGTCAGGAGGGCCTGAGTTCCAATCCAACCTCAGAGACTTGACATACTTACTAGCTGTGTGACCTTGGGTGAGTCACTTAACCCCAATTGCTGTGCCTTTCCCCCTCCAAAGCAAAAAAAAAAGAAACAAGAAAGCCTAGTTCATATAGGTTTGAGTCACATGGTTGTGATGCCTTTTGACCCTGAACAGGGTATATAAACTCAGAGGTTAGCATTTTGTTTGAGGATCTCGCTCCCTGGAAGAGTATCCTGTGATTTGACTAGATGAGACTCTGGGCAGTCCTTGTTAAGAACCACCCCACCCCCCGTTTCAACAATCTGGCTAGCAGCTGTTGTGGGGGTATAAGAAAAACCCAAGCCCAACAACAAGAACGCTACCAGCACACTGCAAAAGCACGGGTTCTTTTGATCTGCTTAACTAAGGAAAGCTATGTGAAGATAAGCTTAATTTAATTCAGCATACAAATATCATTCACTTAGTTCAGGGGGAAAAGCCAGCACCTTGAACTTCAGAACAAAACACAAATAAAGTACAAACGTCAACAGACAGACCTTGTCTGATTCAAATCCCAATGCATAGTTACCAGAGTTCAACAAAGTCTCAGCATCTGGGTTTATGAGCTGGAGGGCTCCTTAGCTACAGCCGCCCGGAATCTCCACTGCAACACCATCTCTAGTGAGAGTCCTTCACAAATGGCTCTGTCCTTTCTTCTTATAGGGCTTCAGACGTCATCAAACATCATCTGAATGGCCAGAACTTAGGCTGCTCTGATTGGCTCTTGAGTTAGCCCCTCCCCTTAGGACCCTGGGAGGTTCACATCCACATAGGTTAGGTTAACACCTAATAGGCGTTAGAACCTGGGGCTTAGCACTTAGTAGGACTCAATAAAATACACTGAATTACTGAAAGGAAACAAAAGCTAAACTCTTCAAGGGCACTTGTTGAACTAAGTGCTTAAAACCTATTTTGCTTACCAACACTCTGCCACCCCCCCCCACTCCACTTGAAGACCCAGATGTTGGTGCTTCGCCCGGTAACTACGTACTGAGATGTTGGACAGAAAGCTAGAAGTCTGTCTACTGATTTGTGTTATTTAACTTGTTCATATTTTCTGTTTGTAATTTCTGTTTGTATTTGCTCTGAAGTTCAGGGTGCTGACTTTTACCCCCGAACTAAGTAAATTATATATGTATGTTTGATTAAAGTGAGATTGTTAACCCCTTAAAGTTGCTTTCCTTAGAAAAGCAGATCAAAGAACCTGTGTTGGCAGCCTTTCTGTGTGCTGGTGTTATTGGTCTTACACAGACACAGTAGCTGCTAGCGACGTCATTGTTACAAAACCATGTTCCTTCACTCTCACATTTCTCTAGTTTTCCATGAATAAAACACATTTCTCTATATAACATAAACTTCCCACACAAGTGAGGGATCACTTTACCTTGTTAACAAACAGATCCTCTAATGTATATCATTTTATCTCTAATCTGTCCAAATCCCATCTGAAAGCTATGTTTCTTCATACATATATTTTATCAGAATATATTAGAACACTTATTTTCTCTTATTGTATCAAAATAGTCATCCGTAACAATGACAATATCTTACACCTTTTGACAATTAAAGCAAATATTTGTCTTTGTACAAAAATATCTTTTTTTTCTTGCTCTTTTTGCATCATTAACTGCGCCTCATGAAAAGATTCTTAAAGAGACAGTGCTCATCTTACTTGGGAATGCCACTTCTTTCTAATTGGATTCAGATTGAATAGCCAGGTCTGGAGAATTAGAACAACAGGACATTGACTGTTGTGATATGCTCATCGGAATGCAGCTAATCTGCTCCAAAATTCCAAACAGAATTTAGGACATTGATGTTTTGCAGTGATGAGTTCTAAACATTATGTCCTTCATTTTCTTTTACCTCTCTATAGTCTTTTCCAGCTCAAATATTTGGTGCCCTGAGGTTCTCCTTTCCAACTCTATTAATCTTAATTCTGTTTTGCAGCCCAACACTTTACTGTGATTCGCTCCTGACAACTATAGCGGCAAAGCTTTTGCCTTATTACATGAAGTAATAAAGTGAGAATTTCAGGGTTTCTTTTTTTGTGTGTGTTATCAGTCCTTTGTATTTCAACTTTTTTATTTCTTATATTGTTTATAATTGTTATGTTTTCTGTAAAATCCATGGTCATCAGAGAAGTCTTATTTCTGTCCAAAGAAATAAAGGAGGTTTACTTATCTTTTCTCTATAATGAAAACTTGTCAAAATGTAGTGTTGACCTTTGGGCACACACTGATTTGGTTAATCAACTCCATTCATGCATTTATGATCTGAAGGAAACAATGATGCAACCACATAAGCTGTGAAGGAGAATAGAGTTTACTACTCAGAACCTCTCTCATTCTTATTGTGGTGAAGATAATCAACAAGTTGCAGCATAATGTAGTAGGGAAATGACATTTTAGAGTCTAGGGATTGGGTTTCAGTCCTGGCTCTGCAACTTACGAATTGTATCACACTGAACAAGGAAAAAAACTGACCTCCTAATTGCTGCTGAGGTTTAAAGAGATGTAACCCATTACTGGAATATAACTCTAGAAGGGGGTATTTATGCCAAAAAGAATAGATAAGAGGGAGGCAGTAATGTACATTGAGAAAATATGTTTTTGAGGGAAATCTAGGAACTATAGCAGAAAATCATAGGGGAGAGCATTTGGATGAATAGAGAAAACAGAGAGAAAAACAATATTGCCATCTAGGTATACTACAGACCACCTGAACAGAAGGAAGAAATAAATGAGGAAATCAGAAAATAGATCATAATCTTGGTGCAAAGGCATGATATAGCAGCACTGGAAGATTTTACTTATCTGAACATCTACTGAAACTCTCACAAAAAAAAAATTAAAATACGTTTTCAGGTTGCCATAATGCTAATTTTATCCTTCAAGGGGTAGAAAAAAATGACAAGAGGAAATGCTATTATGAAGATGATTCTGGTTAGCAAATAAATTATTTCCTAACATAGAAACAATGGGAACTTGATGCAAATTGGTAGAGATGTATCTTATACTTTGAATTAGAGGATTGGAGGGAAGCTAAGTATAGTCTCACATATAACCTAGATTTATGAAGAGTCATTTTAAAGACAGAGAAAGGTTACCTAGGATACCATGACCTAAAATTCTACAAAGGAAATATGTTGAGTTAGGATGAAAACCTTTCTAGAATGAACTCTTGAACATGTAAACAGAAATAATTCCAATGTGTAAGAAATGGGTCAACTGTTTAAAGAGATGTAAATGAACAACTTACATTTTTTTATTATTTAATATATTTTATTTAGTTTTCAGCGTTGATTTTCACAGGAGTTCGAATTACAAATTTTCTCCCCATTTCCCCCCTCCCCTCAACTCCAAAATGGCATATATTCTGGTTGTCCTGTTCCCCAGTCAGCCCTCCCTTCTGTCACCCCACTCCCCTCCTATCCCCTTTTCCCTTTCTTTCTCATAGGGCAAGATAAATTTCTAAGCCCCATTGCCTGTGTATCTTATTTTCTAGTTGCATGCAAAAACTTCTTTGTTTTTGTTTTCGAACATCTATTTTTTAAAACTTTGGTTCCAAATTCTCTCCCCTCTTCCCTTCCCACCCACCCTCCCTAAGAAGTCAAGCAATTCAACATGAGCCACATGCGTATCATTATGTATAACCCTTCCACAATACTCATGTTGTGAAAGACTAACTATATTTTGCTTCTCCCTAACCTATACCC
>CM053622.1:88350996-88384083 GCA_028646595.1 Phalanger gymnotis
AGGCTTTTGATGTCGACTCGTTGACTTTGTTGACTTCTTCTGGCTGTATGTTTTGGTCTTCTTTGTCACCAAAGAAAGATTCCAGAGTCTGAGACTGAATCTGGGTGCGTTTTCACTGCCTGGCCATGTTCCCAGCCAACTAACTTGACCCTTGAGTTTTTCAGTGGGGTATGACTGCTTGTAGACTAAAGTGTTCTATGTTCCAAGCCTGGGGGCCTGCACCAGTTCTGCCACACCAGCACTCTTCCTTCCCCAAGAACCCCCAACCCAGACTGGACTTAGATCTTCAGCAGGCTCTTCACTCCTGCTCTGAATAGCCACTTAATTCCTCCCACCAGGTGGGCCTGGGGCCAGAAGCAACTGAAGCTGTAGTTCTAAAGGTGCCCCACCTCCACTGCCCCCTGGGCAGTGGCCGAACCACAAACTCTATCCCAGTCCCCAGCAGCTTCTCCCACTAACCTACTCTGTTGTCCTTGGTGTTTGTGGGTTGAGAAGTCTGGTAACTGCCACAGCTCACTGATTCAGGGCGCCCGGGCACGCTCTGCCTGGCTCCCAGTCTGGTGGGTCGATGCTGCCCACTCTGGGCTCCGCTCCGCTCAGCTCTGTGCAGGATAGACCTTACCCACAGACCATCCAGGCTGCCCTTGGCTAGAGCCCTGCTTCCCTATGCTATTTTGTGGGTTCTGCAGTTCTAGAATTGGTTCAGAGCCATTTTTTATAGGTTTTTGGAGGGACTTGGCAGGGAGCTCACGCTAGTCCCTGGTTTCCAGCTGCCATCTTGGCTCTGCCCCCCCACTTATATTTTTTTTTAAAAATCTATAAAATGTGGAAACAAGAAAAGATTGTGGGAGATGAATAAAAAAGTTGTCTTTTATGAACAGTGTAAGGAAAATTAAAGTTTAGAATAAGCTGAATCTGGCAAGGAATGCCTAAGGCAAAAGGTTCATTCATCACATTGGTATTAGAAAAGCTATCTGGCTCCAAAGTATCTTTTCTGCTCACTCTCAGGGCACAGAGAGGGGGCCTTTACCTCTGGACCTACGTTTGGAGACATATTTCTTTTCTGGTGGAGTCTGGCCTCTATTTTGAGGGGCCAGGTTCATTCCATAGTTCTCCACATCCGTGTACCCCCAATCAATCAATCAATCACTTTGGAAAGTGCCAGGCATCCTCACACTAGATACCCAGAGAAAGCTAATTAAAGATCAGTTTTGGCTCATATCTAGGTTCTCAACAAAAGGAGAGAAAGTTACTCAATGTAATATAGATAAGGTATAGCACAACTACTTATTTCTTCCTCATAACAGAAATATTTATATCATAAAAGCTTCCCAAGTACATATTGACAGACTAAGGAAGGATGCAACATCTTACAACTATTTTTGTACTCTTTCATCAAGTTGATTCTTTTAAAACATAAGAAAACATAAAGCTCTTAGTGGGACTGCTGAATGGTCATTTAATCTTCACTTCTGTTCTATATGTGGTCTGAACAGCTTCCTCAAGGTAAATACCAAATGGCAAGCCAGACCAAGGAGTTGGGATCCTTCTCTTCATGATATGCATCTTCTCCAGGACATTCTGTAGTAAGTTCTGTGTAGTAACTGTGGCTACGGTAGTAGTATAGATGCAAATAGCTATAGATGCAAAATCATAAAAAGAATCTGACTTCTCTCTGTAGAGGTCAGATTCCCTTGGAATTGAAATATGTCTTTATATGTGAGTCCAGATGTAGAGGCCCCTTCCCTGTGATCTGGGAATTTCAGGCATGATGTTAGGGTAGGCAGGAAATACTGCTACACAATAACTATTACATAGTCATTATTACTACTTATTTCCTATGAACAAGAAGAGGAACCCAACCCCCTGGTTCAGTGCATCTCCCACCTATAGTGTAGCTGGTACCGAATAAAGGACCTAGAAGCTTTCAAGGTAGCAACTTCCTAAAAGTCCATCTCTAGCAATCACTATTCAAACTCCTATGTTTGGAGAAAAATTACCAAAAACAGAAGAGGAAGGTCAAAGGATGACTACCAAGGAATTGAGGAGAACCCACTTTCCTTATGGAAAGATGGAAGGAATGGAGGGAGGGAGGGAGAGAGAGAGAGAGAGAGAGAGAGAGAGAGAGAGAGAGAGAGAGAGAGACAGACAGACAGACTCAGAGACAGACACAAAGACAGAGAGACAGAAACAGAGAGAGAAAGATTTGAATTGAGGTTCTTCCCACTTCCAAGTCCAACACCACCCACTATGCCACCTAGCTGCTCTTAAACAATATCTCAGTAAAGAAATATTATTTCTGGCTAGGATATAATGAAAAGGGGTGATTCAAGTCCATTCAATTCTATATGTGTTTAGTCACTGGCATTATAGGGACAAAAATAAAACCACCATCCCTGGCTCAAGGAGATTATATTCTACTGAATATCTTGATATTTATATCTTGATTTTACATAGCTGTTTCACATTTTCCCCCCACTAGATTGTGAATTTCTTGAGGATGGGAATTATTTTTGCCTTTCTTTGTATCTTTAGTCCGTAGCACAATGCCTGACACATAGTAGATGTTCAATGAATGCTTGCTGACTTGACTTGAAAAATGTATACTCTCTAAATAAGAGTATAACAGAGAAGCAAAAACAAAAATGGGCTAGCTTCATGGTGCAATAGATAGCGTGCTGAACTGGAAAAGGACATGGTTGACTCTCCATCTTTCCCAAGAAAGCACCAAATGGGGTCCTGAAGAGTTGGACGCGACTGAAATTGAAAAATTAACAAAAACCGAAATACCAAGTAAATTCAGGTGCTAGAGATAGAATGGGGAAATCATAAACAGCCTCTTGTACAATGCAGTACTTGAGCTAACCCTGAATGGAAAGTAGGGACTCTAAAAGATGGTGTGAAAAGAGAAAACATTCCAGCAAGGTGTGGTAATCTATGCAAAGGCATCAATCAAAGAGCATGCATTTATGAAGCATTTTCGATGTGTCAGGAACTTTGCTAAGTATTATAGCTAAAAAACAAAACAAAAAAATGAAATAACCCCTGTCCTCAAGGAGCTTACATTCTCTAGGAGGAGAAAACACATACATAAGTATAAATAATTGTGACCACATAAAACTGTTACTGAACCTAGGTATCTGTCCTGCGCACTGCACCATCATGCCCAAAATTCCCAGATCACAGGGAGGGATAGTTTCAATATTTCCAATGAACTTAATGTCTAAAATCTTAATTCAAGGCCTTCCACAACCATGTTCCAAATTTTGTTTCCATCTTATACATCTCCTTTTCACGTACTCTACAGTCTTCTATCTCCTGAACTCCAGCTCCACATCACCAATTATCTTTTGGACATTTCAAAGTGGAGGCTTCCCAATTTATACATATCCGAAAACCAAGCTTATTATCTTCCTCCCCACATCCCTGAGATCCTCCCTTCTTCCTTGTTTCCCATTTCTGTCAAGGACATCACCATCTTTCCTATTCTCTAAATTTGTAACCTGAGGTCGTTGTTGACTTCTTATTCTCTTGTGCCCTCAAGTATGCAATCAATTGACAAGTCCTATTGATTTTACCTCAACAATATCTCTGTTCTCATAGGTACCACTCAACTGCAGGCCTTTATCACCTCTCATCTAGATCATTGTCCCAGTCTCCTTGTTGCTACCTCTCCCCTTCCAAATCCATCCTCCAAAAAGCTACCAAAATGATTTTTTCTAAAGCTGCATGTCTGATCCAACCACACTTTTACTCAAGAAGTTCCAGCAGCTTCCTATTGCCATTAGGATAAAATGTTAACTCTATTTGAAATGTAAACTTCACAACATCTCTCTTACCAATATTTTCAGGCTTGTCCAAATTATTCACCTTCACATAATATATTCTACAGTCTGGTCACACTGGCCTTCTCGTTGTTCTTCATACTCAGCATTCAGTGTTCTGTTGCTGTGCATTTGTACATGAGGTTCTCACACCTAGAATACACTCTATCCTTAACAGCTCAATCACTGACTTCTATGAGAGAACTTTCCCAGTCCTCCTCTCCAGCTTCTAGTATCACCCTGCTAGGGTTACCTCATGTTCACTTTGTATGTATTTTGTGGAATGGGTACAATCAAGGGACCCTCTCAGCCCTCGTCCTTCCCACCACCATGACATACACACATACCACCACTACTATTCCTACTATTGGCTCTGCTAGAGTCTATCCCCCAGAACAAGCCTGGTAACTGGGCTTTCTCAAGGGCCACCTGTTCTGTCCTATGAGGTGGACCTTTCCTGGTGACACATGCCTGGACTTTTCCAATGGACTGTGTGTGCTGGCTTAGTGCTGAAAGAACTGGCACTTTAGGGAGGATAGGGGAGGGATCCTTGGAGAGGCCAAGCAAGTAATAGGAGGGCAAGGTAGCAGACAGAAATAAAGTAGAGGAGGCAGGAGGGATAGAAAGCTAGAGGTATGTACGAACATAAAAACAAAGATCAGGAGTAGAATTTGTTTGGCAAAGTATATGTCGATATGTATCATGTATGTAGTACGTGTGTATGTATGTATATATATGTGTGTGTGTATGTGTGTGTGTGTGTACAAATCTATAGCTACAGAGAAATATATCCTCACTTAACTATACCTTTCTGGGGAAAGAGGGAGAGAAAAAAAGAGTGAAGTAAAAAAGTCCACAGGAGAGAACAAAAGAAGACTCACAAGGAAGCAAAGAAAAGATGGACAGCTCTCAACACAGCATGTGGTATTTATCATACAGACTTTCTTGAAATGAAAATTTATTGTTACATATTTTGAATCCTCTCATGTTCTACTGCGCACATGACATGATTTTTTTTCTTTCTTGCTTTGTATTTAAGTTCCAATACTTAAGTTTATGATATATTTTTTTATTTCTTTTCTCTATTCTGTATTTGTGTTCTGGAATTTGAGTCTAAAATAAAATAAAATAAAAAGAATAGGTGCCTTAGGATAGATACAACAATTCCTTGCCCTCTTGCGGATGGTGCGACCCTGGGCAAGTCACTTAACCTTTGTTTGCCTCAGTTTCCTCAGCTGTAAAAAGGGGATGATAATAATACCATTTACCTCCCACAGTCGCTTTGAAGATCAAATGAGATAATATTCACAAAGCATTCTGCAAAACTAAAGTTTTGTGAGTTATTTGTGAGATATTATTATTATTCCTGAAAGCGTAAAAATAAGTGTTTTGGTTATTTGAACATCCTGTGATTTATAGTTCAGAAAAATAAATTCAAGTTTAAGAAGATATGAATATAGTTCTAATGGGGATTATGATCAGCCTATTACCATTAACTAGCATTGGTATAGGCTCAGACAGGTCAGCAGGTCACAGAAGAAGGGGGACTATCTGATCAATGATCACGCTAATTTATATTTTCCCTGGTGAATCTAGGAAAACAGTTATACAGGTAGCCAGGGGACAAAATTCACATGTATTCTAGTGATGTTTGCCCTTCATGTAATGATATGTGCTCATCGATGCATGAGATAATTGCTGCATGTTGAACATTTTCCTGTTTTATTACTGTTATTATTTCTCTCTTGTTTATGTTCATTTGCTTTGTATTTGCATCATGCATATATTATGTAGTCTGTTGACCACATTCAATTTTGCTGTTAGTCACGTGATCATAAAACTGCTATTTTGCATAGCCCACAAATGCTATTATCAACTTGATTTTGTTTGCCATTATGCACATTTGTTTGTGTGACATGGATATGGGTGTACTGCTGAGCCACATGCATGTAATATATCCTGCGTGAAGTTTAAAAATGGTAAAACAGCCTGTCGAGGGACACCCTGTATTGAACTAGACAAACTGCATTTATTTTGAGGTATATTTGTTGTGAATGGCACCCTAAGGTGATTACCCTGGTAGCTGGGTAAATCATCCGTGTTCTGTTAAATCCTGATGTAATTTGATGTTATACTGTATAATTCCAGATGTCAAGTGTACTGCAGGCAATTTTGCCAGGGACTACAAAAGTCCAAACCCTAGGGGTGAACATAATAAGGGTTTGTCATTGAATGGCATCCTGGGATTTGTGGTTGAGAGGAATAAGCATTCCATTTCTGGCTTGAAAATTGTTTGGGACTATTTAACTTTTGAGCTAGACCACAGATTTGAGTTCTTAAAGCGATACACAGCCAGTCTGTGGGGTAAGGAGTAGGGACAGCAAAGGACTGAGTAGGAGCAGCAGCAGCAGCAGCACCAGCACCAGAAGCACCAGCACCAGAAGCACCAGCAACAGGACTAGAAGCACCAGCAACAGCAGCACCAGCAACAGCTTTGGAGAGATGATATCCACAGACCTACCTAGGACTTAAGCTGATCCAGAAAGAATTAGGGCAATAGTCAAAAATAGAAACTGAAAGGAGAAACAGAGATACGAGACTTAGGGAAAGGCAAAGAACAGAGGGAGTAAAGAGTCCCATCGGGACCCTAAAGGCATCTTGGAGCTGAGGATCAGAGTACCTTTATCTTCAAGGACTGAGAGAAATTTCAGGTCTTCTCCTCTTCCTAGCTAGTAGCAGGCACTGTAATATATTATCTGCTTGTTTCTTTTAGCTAAATGTTTATAATATCCTGATTTTTGCCTGAAATGTAAAGAGTCTAGAATTTAGGTAGAGATAAAACTTTGAATTTGGGCAGAGAGCCAAACTTTTGTCTGAATATTAGGAATTTTCTTAAATAGGTACTCTGAGCTATTGTGATTACATTATTAACTTTTCATTTGATACAAGCTCACGCTCTAACACCCTACACACACACACACACACACACACACACGCACGCACGCACCAGGAAAGAGGTAAGTGCTTGAAAGGATTCAGCTCTGCCCCTATTTAGCAGGAAGAGAGGAAAACAGATCAAGAATTGAGTGCTTCCTGGTCAGCTCTGCCCTCCACAGTAGCAGCCATCTGTGCTAAATAAGACGATTAATGACTCGCATTTATATAATGCTTTATGATTTTAAAAAGTGCTTTCCTCACAACAACTCTCTCATTCACTGAAAATATCTCACTTTTCTATATCTTATATTCAATCATTAGCTGAATTCCTCTTCCATTGCTTCATTGGTTGACTAAGGTGATGATTGGTATTTCTAGGCTCTAAATAGGAGTGTACTAATAAATGGATAACAATCCGCTGGGCTCTCAGAGCACATGCAGGACACACAAGGTTAATTTGCCTTACTGCCTTGCTTTCCATCACTTTCTAAAGTCTAAAAAATCAACAAAACAATAAATCAAGTCCTGATTCATAATGTTTGCTGATTTCTGAGGCGTAAGTGTTCACACTGAAAATTTAACAATCGACTTTGGCTCTAGCACATATCTAGCTATAACCCAAAGAATGGTGACCACACTGTTGCTTGACATAGAGATTTGAGGCAAAAAGGGTGTCAGAGGTCATCTACAGCCTTTATTTCATAAAAAGAGGAAAATGATATTTACAAAGGTGAATGGGTTTGCCTACAATCAACTCAATTCATTTCTACAAACATTTCTTAGATGACTACTGTGTCCAAGGCATCATGTAGGTGCTAGAGATACAAAAAACAAGTTCGAGACACCTGTTTGTCACAAAGTTTGTATTCTACCTGGGTCCAACATCATATGCACAGAAAAGTAAGTAAAGGGTATTTTGTGGAATGAAATAACACCCCAGAGAAGGGGGTGCCAAAGCTGAAATATGTAGTATGGTGACAATTAGGAGAGACAGAAATGAATGAGTGAACAGATGGTGAATTAAAGAAAAAGGTTAAGAATTTAATATTTTCAAAGCAATGTAACAAACTCTTGGAGAATAAATTAAAAAAAATAATCCTTCCTCTCAGAGTGCTTACTGTGCAATATGAGAGACAACACATGGTAGAAGAGTGACACATAAGTGCTGTCTTCAAATGTCAGAAGTACTGCCAACATAGAAGAGACATTATAGTTAATTTTATTTGACCCAGGAGAAGAGAACTAGGACAATGGGTAGAAGTTCCGAAGATGTTATGGCAAGAAAAACTTCCTAACAATTAAGATGTACGCAAGTCAATGGGTTGCCTCAGAAGCTATCAGTTTTCCATACCATTTGATGTCTTCAGGGAAAAGACTATTTTCAGGGAGAGGCAATGATTTGTCAGGTATAGGTCAGTCAGTTCAGTAAGCATTTGTTAAGTGTTGGCTATGTGTCAGATATTGTGCTAAGAGGTGGTGATACAAAGAAAGGCAAAAAAAATTAAAATCAATGAAAAAGTCACTGCTTTCAATAAATTCCTAGTCTGATGGCGGAGACAACAAAAAAAAACCTCTTTATAAACAAGACAAATGTGAGACAAATGGGGGAGGGTAGTCTCAGAGGGAAGGCAGTAAGATTAAGGAGAATGCTTATGCAACGTGAAATGAGAAGAACCAGGAGATCGTTGTGTACGGTAATAGCAACGTTGTAATGATGGTCAGCTGTGAAAGATTTGGCTCTTCTGATCAATACACTGATACAAGATAATTCCAAAGAATTCATGATGAAAAAATGCTATCTACCCCCAGGGACAGAACTAATGAACTTTGAGTACAAATTAAAGTAAAATTTTCTCACTTTATTTTTCTTGCTTTTAAAAAATATGTGGTTAATACGAAGTTATATTTTATTTGATTTCATGTGTATAATTGGTATCATATTGCTTGCTTTTTCAGTGGGTCTGGAAAGGTGTGGGAGGGAGGGAGAGAATTTGGAACTCAAAATTTAAAAAGAATGTTAATAATAACTTTAAATGTAAAAAAAATTAAAAGACTAAGGAGAATGCGTAAAAGTTCCTTGCAGAAGGTGGAACTTTAGGTGATACTTGAAGAAATCCAGGGAACTTGGGAAAGAGAGAAGAACTTGGGAGTGCATTCCAGTAATGGGGAACAGCCATTGAAAATGTCCAGTCTGGCCTTGTGTGAGAAACAGCCAGGAGGCCGTTGTTTTTAGAATACATGGAGAGGAGTATGGTATGAGAAGACTAGAAAAGTCAAAAGCAGCCAGGAAAGGAAGGACTTTAAAACTCAAGTCTGGGTGGGGAAGCTTCTAGCTCTAAAATTCCATCATGCTATGTACTAGTGTCAAAATCTACTAAAATACTATAGGCAAGAAGTGAGTAAAAGGAATAAGGGATTCAGTGGAGAAATAAGGACTAAATATGTTAGAATGGGATTCATTCATATAGAAGAATCAAATTCAGTGAATAGATGAGCTCTCATGAGGGAGAAAGAGAGAGAAGAGACTCTAATGCAGCACTGTAAGGAATGCACACATTTGGGAGTGAGGGATGATTGTCAACAGGAAGAAGAGCGTTCAGACAGACAGGTAGGAAGAGTATCAAGAGAGAGCAAAGACTGAGAATCCAGAATCCAGGAGTGGGTAAATTAAGAGGAAAGCTTTATAGGGGCTGGGCCTTTCAGAGACGCAGGAGAACCTTAAAGATTGCCTTAGGGTTCAGGTGTGAGTGATTTCCCCTTTCTTGCATGGGACATTTCTTGCCTTGGAGAATTGAGAGACTTGTAGAAGAAGAAAAATTGATTCACAATTTGATGAATACCTGAACCTCAGGTTAACAGGGAACCAGGGTTGCTGCCCTTTAACAAGGAGAAACTGATCTGGTTTTTGCTTTAAATTTCTCCAGTGTTCTGTTTGTCCAAAATGGACTCTAGTGGAGAAAACAGCCACTTAGCCCCCAGATTCTGAAGTAAACTAAAGTGAGGATCTATGCTCCTTCTGGGAAATGGTCATCCTAGAAAACTTACTGAGAAGGAAGGTACACTGAACTAACTTCCAGAAAGAAGGCTTCTCTGCCTCAGGTAAGTTATTTCAGAAAGCTCAGCTTTTCTAAGTGAGATCCAAAAGGGGCTTTGCTCTCATTCTGAAGAGTACAGGTTCAAGAAGAATTTGCAATCCAACACCAAAGAGGAAAAGAATCTGGTGTTAAAAAATGTGTTGCTGGCTTTCTTCCCTCCCCCCTTTGCAGTTTTCATAAAGTAGAAAGAGCTCTGGACTTGGACTCACCTGACTGGAGTTGGCATTCGGGCTCTGACACTAGCTATATGACTTTGGGCTAATGACTTAGCTTAAGTGAGTCTCAATTCTTTTATCGATGAAATAGAGGTGATAATATTTGCACAGTCTAGCTAATGAAGAAAGCATTTTATAAGTCCTAAAACTCTATAGAAAAATGCAGCTAGGGAGTGGCTCAGAGAATAGAGGGATGGGCCTGGAGTAAAAAAGACCTGAGTTCAAAATCAGACTCAGCTGCTTACTAGCTGGGTGACATTGGGCATTTCTCTGCCTTGATTCCCACATCTGTAAAAGTAAGATGATAATAGGGCTGTTGTGAGGATCAAATAAGCTAATATTCATGAAGCAGTTTGCAAAGCTTTAAGCACTATATATGCCTACTAGCTATTATTAAATTTGAACATTATTACTTTTCACTGAAGACTTTTCAGTGAGTGCTAGCTTCAGCTCTTCCCCATATGCATAGATTCTCTTAGTAAGTTGGAACAAGTTATTGTTTTTCCTTTTAATTGTTTCAAGAGAGGAGATATCGAGAAGCAGAGATACTAAATGATCATAAAAACTGTAAATGCAAAAAAGTAGGACAGAGGTGGCACTTTGGGCCAGGCTCATGGTCTATCCATTGTAAAAGTATGTCTCTGATGGAGACAGCACTGAACAGGTTGTTGGAGAGTTTGGTAGTTGCCCTAAATGACATGATTCAAAATTTTCGTTAATCCCTGTGACCCCCAGGCCTCACACAAATGATGTCTTCCCAGAGATTTTTAAATTCTCAGAAAATAAGTGTTAATTGTCACACAGAGCTCACATGCAGGTTGAAAGAACTGAACTGGATGTACTGAGGATTTGGGACCTTTAGTGACCTCCGTCTTCTGTACATGATCAGCAATACTGATGGACTTAAAAAAAGAAATGCCTATATTTATGGTGGGAAAGAGAGCGGTGGCCCCCAAAGACTAGCTTAAGGCTTTTCAAAGACTTGATGCCTGCAAAGACAATTCCATCCTCCACACAGGGAAAAAAGTCTTACCTAAAATCATGGTTCTGTCCTTGTTTCCACTTTTGGCAAGTTGCTTTTGCTTAGACCTTATGAAATGTACTTTCCTCATTCATAAAACAAGGATAATAACATCCATACCTAACTCACAGGGTTGTAGTTGGGACAAAATGAGATAATACACAAAAAAAATGATGTGGATATAACTACCAGTTTTCATTATACTTTGTGTCTAGAGTTGAGATGAACAGGTGATGGGGCATGCTCTCTGATGGTGTTTCCTGAATGTTGAAAGACTGTGAGTTAGACTGAGGGTGTGCATTTAATCCATAGGCTAAACTAAAACCAATGTATGAAAGTTACATGAAAGTTATATTTCAGTTCAACATTAAAAAAAGAAAGAAAAAGGTCTTTGTAGTAATCTGATCTCTCCACAATAAAGGACCACCTCGTACGGTAGTGAGTTTTATGTCAATAGAAATATTGAAGCAGGAGCATCCGTGTAGGAATGCTATAGAGCAGTGGTGTCAAATGCGAATAGAAATGGGTACCACTAAAGGTACATAAAGATCCTTGTGAGCATATATTGTCTTGGAAAGTCAAGTGTCAACATTATCAATGTTTTATTGTATTTTTATTTATTCTGTTACATATTGTCCAATCACATTTTAATCTGGTTCAGGATTACACAGGAGTGTTTAAGCCTGCATGTGAGTATTGAGCATTCCATGATAGATATTTTGACTCTTTTACTGTAGAAGGATAGGGCATTTTTAGAGAGATTTGAACTAGATGATGACAATGATAGAAGGTAGAAGAGGAGGAGGAGGTAGTAGTAGGAGTGGTACTGATAGTAGTAGTGGTGGTGGTAGTAGTAGTAGTAGTAGCTACAGTAACAGTAGTAGTAGTAGTAGTAGCAATACTAGTAGTAGTATGGAGACTAGCATTATTCAGTGTTTCAAGTTTTACAAAATGCTTTATCAATATTACTTCATTTTGCCTCCACAACTCTGAGAAGTAGGTGCTAATATTATCCCTATTTTTTATTACTAGTTATTCTTTTCTGAGTCAGAGGAAATAGAAATTCTTCTTTCCCCTCCTTTCTCCAGTTTCCCAAAGCTTGGCTAAACTACTACTATCAAGAGGACTCTTGCATCGTGTAGGAAGTGCACTACCAGACCATTAGTAGAGTCCTCCAGGCAAATGCCTCCTTATCAGGTTTGACCAATTTAACATGTACCTGCCTGGAGTGTTCTTAAAATAGTTTCTTTCCAATAAAGCCAATAAATCGGTGCATATATTAGAGGAACAATGTGTCAGATGAGAGATTAAATGGCAGGCACTTTTTTAATGCAGAGCAAACACATTTCAGATATGTGCTGTTTTAGCCAGAATTGTGCAAAGTTCAGTTCATATCTTTTGCTTTGAGCTGAATAGTGCTGAGTATTCTATTGAGTGCCTAATGAACAATACCTGAAAATAATAAGGGTCTGTCTCCTTGATTCATTCAAAGCCTTTGGCATTCAGTGGGTTGAGACGTACCAGTCTCTCAACTATTTTGCAATGACAGCTTTTCTACACCACTTCAAGTGGCTGTCAAGACCTTCAAAGAACACTCAGGAAGGGAGGAGTTCATATAGAATGCCTGCTAGATGGGCTTCTTGAGAACCACTTGGGGTAAGGGGAGGGAGAGTGGGGAGGCAACCAGGAAATGCATACCAAAGCCAAAGAAGGAGGCAGCAAAGGGAATGATAACAATGGTGATGAGGAGGAGAATAAAACAGTAACAGCAATAATGTTTATAGTAATATAGCTCTACTCTTGTTTCACAATTATACCATGAAGCTGTGTAAGAGGCTTGGTAGACAGTGAGTTGGCCTCAGCAAGGTTCAAGTCCGGCTTAAGGAAAATTTCATTGGCTTGCCTCTGATCTTCACATCCTAAGTGCAAACACAGGTTTCTTAACTTTGAGTTCAAGAGGCCTCATGCTTTATCAGCTGATTTTTCAGAGGGAACCATGACAGAAATTAAGCCAAAGCAAACCAGATCCAGCAGCTGAAATGCTCTCAGATGGACAATTGAAGAATCAACATGGAGAACAGGAGATTCTCCCAAGTACACAAAGTTTTTGTAGTCACAAGGAGAAATACAGGAGGAAAGGAGTCAGACTATTGCCTCCTTCCTTGTAGACATGGATCTTCTAGTCGAGATGCCTCAGTTTGTTTAGCTTGTTAGGTAATCAGGCAGTCAGAAAAGTCAATGCAATCTTAGAGTACATAAATGGGAATACAATGCCCAGTGCTGATTGATGACAGCCCGTTTAGTTAGTCCAGAATACCAACTATGCCATCTTTCTGACATGTTGCAGATACCCCTGAGCAGCTGGCCTCTTCTCCTGTGTCCCTTGCCACCTCATCCTAACTGCTGATCTTACCCTGCCAAGCGTTAGTCTTGGATATTCCCCTTATCTGCTGTCTTTGCTTCTCCTTACATGCTGCCAAAGGAAGTGGTGCTTCAAATGAAGCTAATCCCAATGAACTATGTGGACTAGCTGTAGGGACAAAATGTACCTGTGCTAATCATTATCCCACACAGCCCCTGCAGGCCAGTGCTGATTGGCGGAAAAAGGCTTAACAAACCCAAGTATGAAAAGTAGGAGAGCAAAACTTTTCATAGCAAGAACCAAGGAACACACAATGACATTCAGGATTTGTCTCAAATCTCTGTCTTTGGGGCTCCCTGTGATAGACTAATTACACTGCACAGTTTACCCAGAATTGCAGTGAGTCATTAAAAAAGCAATTATTGCCAGCCTTCCTTATTCTCTATGAGGTCTAAATGGGAGATTTAATAGTATTATAAGTAAGGTTTTTTTTTCCCCTCCAAATGAATTCTGAGAAATGGTATACAGCCAATGTATGTTTATTTAAAAAGGGCTTATCTTAATTGAGTTTTTCATAACCATGTTCAACTGGTGACATAGACTAAAAATGAAAAGGGACATGTTGGAGAGGAGGAACGAGGAGGAAAGAGTGTTTTCAAAATTCTAAATTGGTTGTTTTTATATGCTTTTCCCACATTATTCAATATGGTGAGGACTGCAGTAGTCATTTTGAATTTCTGATTCTACCAAGATGATGATACAAAATGATGCTGGTTTATGATTTAGGTCCTCCTTAAACACAGACAGTCTCCAACTCAGATAACATGAATAAAATTGGGAAATAGTTTTCTTGTGTCAGAAGACCTTGGCCCAAATTCTACCTTTAACACTTGTTTTCTTTGTGACCTTAGGAAATTATTTAACTTCCCTAGTCC
Organism: Phalanger gymnotis; assembly: GCA_028646595.1. Taxonomy (NCBI): domain Eukaryota; kingdom Metazoa; phylum Chordata; class Mammalia; order Diprotodontia; family Phalangeridae; genus Phalanger; species Phalanger gymnotis. The sequence goes on from CM053622.1 coordinate 88,365,386, forward strand.
TCCATTTCATCAACTATAAAATGAGGGAATTAGACTGGGTAGACTTTGAAATCCCTTCGTGCTTTAGATCTATGATCTTATAGGATCCAGAAAGAGGGAAGTGACAGTTCTGTGGTCCTTTACCTTTGTTACATCACTTCTGGAATATTGCATTTGACTTGATGCAAGTGAAGGGGATATCACATTTTAGAAAAATATTGAATAAGTAAAGTGCGCAGTAGTGTGGTATTGTGGAAAGGGTCTTGGATTTGGAATAAGAGGACCTGGGTTTGAAATTCCAGCTCTGCCTTGGCTGGTTCTTTTTATAAAATATCAGCACTGGGAGAGTCCTCAGAATAGAGAATGTTAGGAAATAGGGTAGTAGGACTTTGGAGTTGATATAGGTGGGTAGAGGATGTCATCTGTAAAATGAGGAGGTGAGGTTAAATGACCACTGCGGCCATTTCTAGAATTATATCTATTATCTCATGAATCCAAAGAGTTACTATCATGATGGTGGAGACAGAGGCAGAGAGAGAAACACAGAGACACACAGAGAGAGGGAGAGGGGGAGGGAAAGAGAGAGGGCGAGGAAGGGAGAGGGCGAGAAAGAGGGAAAGAGAGGGAGAGGAGGAGGAGGGGAGAGAGAGGGAGAGAGAGAGGGAGAGAGAGAGGGGGAGAGAGAGAGAGGTGTATTGGATAGATAGTGCAGCCACTGTGCATGCCACAGCTTCTTGGAGCCACAGGTGAGAGTTGGGCGGAACAGGTGGACACCAAAGGTGGAAAGCAGACCGGAAAAGGGCTTAGCAGCCATCACACCAGAGGTACCAGTCCTCTCTGAACACACCCTACACCCCATTGGATAGATAGATGAATGAGATAGAGAATGTATAGATAGAGATAGGCAGATAGATGAAATGGATAAATAGGTTGATTGATTAGTAGATGATCTACCCTACCATTGAAGACTCTGAGAACATTTAGCCCGGAAAGAGTGGACTTGGGTGAGTGGGGCATGATAGAGTAATTTCATATGGTGAAATGCCCACTATGTAGAAGAAAAATTCAAGTTGTTTAACTTTATCCTATGGATTATACAATCCTATAGAGATTATATAAAAACTGATTTCAGTTTGACTAAAGAAAAATTTCCTAAAAATGAGAGCTTCCCCAATGTAGAATGCTTTGCCTTGGTAGATAGTGAGCTTTCCATCTTGAGAATTCTTCAATAGAGGACAGATAATCACTTACTTGGGAGAGGATGTAGAGGAAAGAGAAAGAATGGCATGGCTGAATGAGCTCTGGATTTGGAGTCAGAACACTTTGGTTCACGTCCCTTACTCCAAATCTGGTTCAGTCCATGACTTCTCCCATCTGTTCCTGGATCTCTATCCCATTGGCCTTTTTTCATGCTAGTAATACCTCCACCTCTACAGTCTCCTCCTTTGATTGGTGGGTTCAACCTTCATATGCCAGACATATTCACTCTAAACCTGACATTATTAGAATGTAAGCTCCCTGAAGGTAGAGACTGGCTTGCATTTTTTCTTGTGTTTGTTTTCCAACAATTTAACACAATACCTAGCACATAGCATTTAACAAATGTTCTGTCTGTCTATCTATATCCATTCCATCTATCCCCCATCTATCCCATTTTTCTATTTCTCTCTCTCTAACTGTACATTCTCTCATTCATCTATCCATTCCATCTGTCTTTATCTGCCTCTCTCTCTGTCTCTGTCTCTCACTGTCTCTGTCTCTTTGCCTCTGGTTGTCTCTGTCTCTCTGTCTCTGTCTCTCTCTCCATACACATGTGTGTATGCATATATATATAATATATATACATGTATATGTAGTCTATCTGACCTCTGCTTCTTATAGTCATAGATTTAGAGCTGAAAGGAGCCCTCCAAGACTAAGTAGACCAAAATAAGATGTGAGAGATCATGGGGTGGGTGGTCAGTTCAATTCACTTCAATTCAATAAACATCTATTAAGAACCTAGTAAGGGCCAGACACTGTGCACGAGGATATCAAGAAAAAAAAAGAAAGACAACTCTTGCCCTCAAGGAGCTTACAGTCTAATGGGGGATGATAATATACAAAAGAAAGCCAGAAAGGGGTAGAGGGGCACCCAGTGCAGGAGTGCAAACCAAGGAGAGCTGCTGATAGAAAGTAGAGAATTAGCTGGGCAGTCTGCATCTCAGTCCTCCAAAAAGGAAAACTTTGGGAGGAATTTAATTCCCTACCCACCAGCCTTCCATTCTGTGGAGGAGGCTAAGGGAGCTAAGACATCATTCCCTGGAGTCCAAACTAAGTGTAACTTCTTATGGAAAATAGCGAATTAGCTGGTTAGAGGTACAGGGAGATAGAGCTTCAGCTGAATTTTAAAGGCTTAGACAAGCTGATGAGAGGGATTTACAGTATTTTTTAATAAGCTCTTTCCATAGCACTTAAACAGAAAAAAAACTAGCACTTTCTTCATAATTGTGAGGTAGATGAAATACTAGTCTTGTTCCCATTTTATAAATGAGGAAACTGAGGCCCAGAAAGATTTTTGTGATTGGCTGATGTTCCCACTCCTAGTATGTTTCAAAGTCAAATTTGAACCTAGGTTTCCTGACTCTAGGTCTAGTAGCTCATTCCATTATGCCACACTGCCAATCCAAGGAGAGAGAACAAAATCGTGGTGTGAGAAATTTTATTGTTAGTCGTGTCTAACTCTTCATATGCCCATTTGGGATTTTCTTGGTAAAGGTACCAGAGTGGTTTGCCATTTCCTTCTGCAGCTCATTTCACAGATGAGGAAACTGAGGTAAAAAGAGTCAAGTGATTTGCCCAGGGTCACACAACTAGTAAGTGTGAGGTTGGATTTGAACTCAGTTCTTCTTGACTCCAGGCCTGGAGTTCTATCAACTGTGCCATCTAGTATGAGGAATACGGGTATGAGGCCCAGAATGAGGAATACATTCTGAAATTCTAGGACCAAACAGAGAATATCTAATGTCTCTTTCAATTGGTAGCTGTTTAAAAACTAGAAGGCGGCTATCTTCCGCAGTCTGACTCTAAACCACACATCCATCCCCTTCCCTGCTATCAAACAAATTTCTTCCTTTTTAAGGCTAACCATCCTCAGTGCCTGCAATTCCTTGGCTGGGTGAAATGCTACTTCAGGAAGAAACGGAGAAACATTTCCACTTCAAATATATACTTTGAATATTTTCTGATAACATGGATGCGCCTGGGACTTCTTTTCATGTGCCAGTCAGACTCCAGCACGTTGTACAGGAAGCAGTCCCTGGCATGTCTTTCCCTTGCCCTTGTGGCTTAACAAATCCAGAGTTTGTCTTTCACAGATTTGACTGCTGTGTCAAAGCAATTTAAATATTTAATAGGGATCTGGCAGCCTGAGAATACCTCCATGTGGATTGCTCTTTTCCTGTTATTTGAAACTTCCTAAATTCTAGGATGAGAAAGTTGTACAGTGAAGAGAAGGGAAGAAAGCCCTATCTTAGAAATACAAACAGTTCCTGACTTAGAAACACTCAACTGTGTTCCTAGTCCCGTCCTCAGGGACCGAGAGGAAGAATGGCAGTGTCAGTGGAGAAAAAACTGGTTTGGAGTCACAGACCCTGAATTGAAATCTTGGCTCTGTTGCCTAATACTTAGGTTGCAATGGATATAAAATTAAAGATTGAGAAGTAGAAGGGACCTCCAAGGCCATCTAATCCAATCTCCTCATTTTACAGATAAGAAAAATGATTCTGTGGAGTTTACTTGCCCAGCATCACACAAGTAGTAAACAGCAGAGGCAGGATTTAAGTCTCAGTCTCCTGACTCTTGGAGCCAGGGCTTTTTCCACTGCATCATCCTGCTTCTTGGGTAGCTAAGTGGCACAGTGTATAGAGTCAGGAAGACCTGAATCCAAATCTAGCCTCAAACACTAACTGTGTGACCCTGGACAAGTCACTTAGCTCTCTTTACCTCAGTTTCCTCACCTATAAAATGAGCTGGAGAAGGAAATGGCAAACCACTCCATTATCTTTGCCAAGAAAACTCCAAATGGGGTCACAGAAAGTCAGACACAACTGAATGACAACAAAAGCTGCTTCTTTAATTTCACTTGACCCAGGACTCAACTACTTTTTCTGTAAATTGAGGGCAGTAGTAGAACTAATTCCTCACTAAGATCCCTTTCAGCTCTCAATTTATGATCAAGTAGCACAGATCGCTTTCCTCCTCCATGTGACAGACCTTCAGATATTTGACAGTGGCCTAATCTCTGCCTGAACAGACATCTCTTCTTCCCTGACAAGTGGTCCATAGCCTTACTTTGAAGTCCTCTAGTGATGGGGAACTCACTACTTACTGAGACTACTCTTTTCAGTTTTTCATACCTTTGATTATTGGGAAGAATTTTTTCTGATGTGGAGCTGGAACCTGCTTCCAGTCCTTGTACTCAACTTCTCGAGTCCAGGATAAACATACGTATATTGTTCAAATTATCTTCAAATGACCTGATCTCTTGGTGATGTTTAGTCATTTCAGTCATTTCTGACTCCTCATGGCCCCATCTGGGGGTTTCTCAGCAAAGATACCGGAATGGTTTGTCATTTCCTTCTCCAGCTCATTTTACATATGAGGAAACTGAGGCAAACGGTTATGTGACTTGACCCAGATCACGCAGCTAGTAAGTGTCTAAGACCAGTTTTGAACTCAGGTCTTCCTGACTCCTGGCCCAGTGCTCTATCAACTGCATTTCATAGCTGCCCCAACCTGATCTCTGTCTCTAAATCCTGCTTGCCCTCTGTAATGGTATGGAGTTCAATAGTGTCCCTGTGAAATTAAGATAAATGTTCTGAATGGACATACAGAAAAAAGAGGGAATGCTAACTCTTCAAGGCCAAGCTCAAGTGTCATAGGACTTTCCTGGTGTCCCCAAATAAATGTCAATAGTCTCCTCTTCATCCCCCCTGCTTTGTATTTACTTTGCATATAGTTTATTTTTCCTTATCTGTGAAATGCTGTTTTAAACCCAATAGAATATAAACTCCTTGAAGGTAGGGAAATTTTTTTGTCATTCAATGCAGAAAAAGAAGAAGGAAGAGGAGTAGTAGTAATTATATAGTAGTTAAGTTTTGCAAAAAAAAATATTTATTCTATATAAGGCACTGCATTTATATGTCATTTTAATTTCATTTTAACAAGCATTTATTAAGCACCTATTATGTGCCAGGCATTATGCTAAGTGCCTTACAAATCTAATCTTAATTTTATCTTTGCAATCACCCTGGGAAATAGTTGCTATTATTGTCCCCATTTTATAGATAACTAATGCATGAAGAGGTTTAAGTAACTCACCCAGGGTCACACAGCTAGAAAGCATCTGAAGCCAGATTTGTACTAAGGTCTTTGTAACTCTAAGTTCAGGATTCTATCTACTGTGCCAACTGTGTAGTAGGAACTTAATAAATGTTTGTTGAATGACTAACTGAGGCACTGTGAGCTGGAGGCTTTGAATGACTCAGCTACAGGAAACAGAAGGTCTATTCTGAAGTCCTTCTCAAAGAGATCACTTAGATAAAACTTTGTTAAGATTGACCTGTGGCAGAATATTGCTTGTTTGCTTTGGGGTTTTCAGGGGCTCTATATTTTCCATTTAGTAAATAATCCATTATCAAAGGCAAACAAGGTTGTTGACCATTCTATCCATACTCCCTCATGCAGTAAATGAATCCTGGTTATCCTTTCCCTTCACCTTTACTTTCTGAGCTGTGTGTGTGCCCAGTAAGAAATTAGGGCTTTATTTGAGAAAGTCATGTTTGTTCACTTTGGTTCTACCTCCGACATCTCCGGCTGGGCAGCAGCTGGTCTTCACATCCGACTGAGGGCATAGGAAGAAGAGAAATGAGCTCAGCAAAAATTCCACAGGTCACCCTCTCCAAGATGGTGTTCTTCCATCGCTGGAGCTGGAATGTTATGATGACTGAATAATTAGGGATTAGCCATAAAAGATCAACCCTTCTCCAAATCCAATTAAAACATATGCACTGCTGGAATTTAACCATTTGCATCATTATTAATAATAATAGCTTGCATTTTGAGAGCATTCTGAGGTTTACAAAGCGCTTTCCATATAATAAATCTTGAAGGAAGTAGCACACGAATGAATATTCAAAGAATTTTTGATTGCCTTAGTGTAGGGAGCTCCTTCCACCAGAGCAGACCACCAAAAATGGGACAATAATAGCACCTACCTCCCAGGGTTGTGAGAATCAAATGAGATAACCTTTGCAAAGCACTTAGTGCAGGGCCTGGAACATACTCCCTTCCTTGTTCTATTGTGCCTTTCTGAGGATGGGAGCATAAATATCATCATGCCCATTTGATTTGGAGGAAACTGAAGTTCACTGAGGCAAAATTTTTGGAGAGGCAGCATGGTGTTATGAAAAAGAATACAAGATTTGGGGTCAGAGAACCTGAGTTCGAATCTTGTCTCTTCTACTTTTGACCTGTGGAAAGAACATTATAATTATTTTGAGTCAGAGAAGCTGGATTCAAATTCTGTCTCTATTATTTATTACCTGTGTCACCTAAGACAAGTCATAGAATAAATTCTGTAAGGTTAATCTGTAAAAATCAAAGAAGATAATCTCTTACATAAGCACTAAGATTTCTTCCAGATTTAAATTTGATTATCTATCCAGAATCACAGATAAATCAATATCAGAATTAGGAGCTTGTGATCAGCTTTCTGATTCCAAGGACATCCCTCCATCCCTTCAGAGCATAGATCACTAAGGTTTCTTCCAGATTTAAATTTGATTATCTATCTAGAATCACAGATTAATCTGTATCAGAATTAGGAGCTTGTGATCAGCTTTCTGATTCCAAGGACAGACATGCCTCCATCCCTTCAGAGCCTAGACCTGAAAGCTCAAAATTGAGTTTGCTTGGAGGAGAGAGAGACACAGTGAATTGCGTTTTTTGTATTTAAAGTCTGTAATAGCAGAAGAGCTGGGATGAAAGGTTAAGAGCACGGAAATTAATTTAAAATAATCTACAGCTAAGAATGAGTCTTTGAGTGACAAAATCTCCCTGTGAGAATGCTGCCACAGACCCAGCACCTTCTGACTTTTCCCCTTAATGGATGTCTTCAAGCAGCAGCATGATCACTTGTCAGGAATATTGTAGAGGGGACTCTTGGTCAGTGACGTGATTACACTGGATGCCCCGCAAGGCCCCTCTAGCTCTGAGAGGCTGTGATTCTGTGATCATCATCCTAATTATTACCATCATCATTAAATTTTTATATTAAAGAAATACTGCTGGGATTTTGATAACACTTTAAATAATCAGTGATGATGGCAAAAATGTTTGCTGATGAAAAGTTATTAAAAGCTACTTTCCCCAAGAAGAATGAATCTATCTATAAATATTTGCTAAGGGACCACCATATTCAAGGACCTGAGCTAGACATTATGGGAAATGCCCATACAGTGGCAGTGTGGCACAGTGGGAAGAGGGGAAAAGCCCAGGGCTCAATTGAAGTCCTGAGTTTTGGATTCAAAGCCTAAGTCAGACATGATAAAGTTGACTATGACCAAGTCAGAATCTCAGTCTCCACAGTCCTGAAAGAGCAGGCATGATCAATTCTATTTATATCATGAGATCACTGTAAGGAATATGTGAAAGCACTGCAGAGATGGGGCTTATTGATAATAGATCAGATAATAAGAATAGATTGCTTATTAAGGACTGTGTAAGGCATACTTCAAATTTGAAAAGAAAAAGATACAGATATGGTTCCCTGTTCTTACTCATCTTGAACCTCGATATTAGTACCTAAGAGTGCTGGATCTGGACTCAGAAAGACGTGAGTTCAAATTCAGCTTCAGATATTTGCTAGTGTGTGAACCTGGACAAATTATGAAATTTCTGTCTGCCTCAGTTTTCCGAACTGTAAAATGGAGATAATAATAGCATCGACCTCTCAGGGATGTTGTGAGGATCCAATGAGATCATAGTTGTAAAGTTCTTAAGACAGCGCCTGGCACATGGTAAGTAATTAATAAATACTTATTAATCCTTCCTTCCTTCGAAACAATGAACATGCATTTATTATGTACCCACTATGTGCCAGACACTGCGCTGCTTGCTAGTGATGCAGACAGAAATGAAAGAATTCCTGCCATAAGAGAGGTTACATTCATGTACATATATATGTATGTGTGTGTAAATATGAATGCATATATGTATATATATGCATATATGTATATATATATACATAAGCACATAGAGATGAGGGAGAGAGAGGAAGGGGTAGAGAGACAGAAAGAGGGAGGGAGGGATGGAAGGAGAGAGAGAGAGACAGAGAGACAGGGGGAGAAAGGGAAGGAGAGAAAGAGGGAAGGAGAGAGAGAGAAAGAGAGAGAGATAGAGACAGAGAGAGACAGAAATAGAGACACACACAGAAAGAAAGAGAGAGAGAGAGAGAGAGAGAGAGAGAGAGAGAAAGAGAGAGAGAGAGGAAGGAGAAGAAGAAGAAGAAGAAAAAGGAGAAGAAGAAGAAGAAAAAGGAGAAGAAGAAGAAGAAAAAGGAGAAGAAGAAGAAAAAGGAGAAGAAGAAGAAAAAGGAGAAGAAGAAAAAGGAGAAGAAGAAGAAAAAAAAGGAGAAGAAGAAAAAGAAGAAGAAGAAAAAGAAGAAGAAAAAGGAGGAGAAGAAGAAGAAGAAGAAGAAGAAAAAGGAGAAGAAGAAGAAGAAGAAGAAGAAGAAGAAAAAGGAGAAGAAGAAGAAGAAGAAGAAGGAGAGAGAGAGCACACAGCAGTGTGGAGTAATAGACTGCAGGACTTGAAGTCAGAATGTCTTCAAATTCTGCCTCAGGTAATTACTAGCCAAGTCATCCTCAGGTATTGGGGATCTTTGAAGAGTTTGGCCTTTGTTTCCTTTGATTAATTCAGTATCTTTGATTGAGCCGTACTAGGTGCTAAGCCCCAGGCCCAAACCCCTATCTATTAGGTGCTAAGCCTATGTGGGTGTGAATTGGTAACTAAGGTGGGGCTCCAGGTGGGGCCAAAGAAGGGAGGTGCTAACGCCTGAGCCAGTCATAGGAGCCTAAGTTCTGATTGATGACGTTTGATGACGTCTGAAACTGTATAAAAAGGGAGAACAGAGCTATTTGCTTAAGGCTCTCACTCCTGGAGGCAACTCTGGGTAGCCCCTCCAAGGGCCTTCCAACTGAACTCAGATGTTGATGGTTTTCTTAGTAACTATGAATTATATTTGGTCTGTTTGTAATTTGATTGTATTTGCTCTGAAGTTCAGGGTTCTGGCTTTTTCGCCTGAAGTAAGTGAATGATATTTGTACATTGGATTAAAGTAAGATTGTTAACCCCTTAACATTGCTTTCCTTAGTAAAGCAGATCAAAAGAACCTGGGCTTGCAGCGTTCTGTGAGCTGGTCGTTGTTGGTTTTACACTCCGCACAGCAGTTGCTAGATGGATTGTTGAAACACCTCAAAAAGTCACTTAACCTCTTTGTGACTCATATTCCTCATAGATAAAATGAAGGGGTTGGACACAGACTCTGGTACTGTCCAGCTATAAATGTATGACCTATGAACCAGCTGTCTCTCAAAGATCAACTCATTGAGATTTCTCTACTCAGGCACAAAAATCATCAGGTTCATTCACTTACACAATGCTATTTCTCCAAATACCTTTCAAATAGAATTCATCAATTCCATCTATCATTTCCATTCTCCAAAAGAAAGGAGAATAAGCAAGTATATAGTGCCACGAACTATGCTAAGTACTTTTTTACAAATATTATCTCATTTGATCCTCACAACAATCTTGCGAGGTAGGCGCTATTATTATCCCCATTTGGCACTTGAAGAAATTGAGGCAGATAGAGGTAAAGTGACTTGCCCAAGGTCACACAAACACAGTGTCTGAGTTGGATTTGTATTCAGGTTATCCCAACTCTAGGCCTGGCACTCCATCTACTGTGCCACCATCTGCCTTTAGACATTGCCATAGAATCAGGCTCAATGGGGCACTCATTATCATCTGCTCATATTGCCATACCCTTCCAGGTAAACTTCCTTATCTCTAGTCTCTGCCTCACCAAATCATTGTACACATGATTTCCAGATCAATGTTCCTTCCTTGTACAATGGTTCCAACGTTTCTCTATGGCTTATTCATTAAAGTCCAACTTTTCTATCTGGGCCATTGAACCCCTCTCCAATATGAAATTAACCTACCTATTTAGTCTCTCCCCACCCTATTCCCCTCCATATACTCTATGCTCCAACTAACTTGATGGAGGTCAGGGAGTAACAGAGAGGGGGGAAAAAGTCAAAGATGACTCCAAGGATGTGAACCTGAAAGACTGGAAGAATGATTTGCCACAGACAGTAAGTAGGGGTTTGATGAACAATGAATATTGGAAAATATATAAGAAGTTTTTCTCTCGACATGCTAAGTTTTTTAATACCTATGGGACATTCAGGTGGAATACCCAGCAGGCAATTGGAAATGTATGACTACAGTTCAGGAGAGAGATTAGGGCTCTGTATATAGAGTTAAAAGGCATCTGAATACAGATGATGATTTAACCCATGAGAGCTGAAAGATCACAAAAGGACAGAGCGTTTAAGAGAAGAGAGCCCAAGACAACCATTAAGGGGCATGATGATGATACAAGAAAGAAGATTTAGAAGGAGAGACCATATATGGAGGAGAATCAAGAGAGGGCATTGCCAACAGAAGACGGGAAGGACAGTTTGTAGGAGGAGGGGTTGGTCAACAATGTTAAAAGCTCTGTTAAGGAGAACAGAGAAAATGGTCTCAGATTTAGCAGTTAAGAGATCATTGGTAACTTTTGAAAGAGCTGTTTTCGATAGAGTGGTAGAGCCAGAAGTCAGATTACATGGGACTGTGGAGTGAGGAGTGAGCATATGGGATATTTTATAGGAGTTTAGCTGTGATATTACATTCAACAAGCTTTTATTAAGTGTTTATTATGTACCGAACAATGCAGAAAAGGCTTGGAATTAGAGGCAGGAAATGAAAGAATCATCGCCCTCAAAGAAGTTACATTCTACTAGAAGATGAAGCATATTCAGAATATTCAAAGCAAATTCAATGCTTAGGTCCAGCCAGGCTTGCAGGAAGAAGACTAAGAATGCATTATTCTTCTTCACTGACTCTATGCTGCAGTCAGACTGGCCTGTTGCTTGTTCTCCATGCAATACATTCAATCTCCCTTCTCTATTCCTTTCCCCAAGATGTCCCCTATTCCCAGAATTCTTTTTTTTCTCAATTGTCTTACAGAAAACCTATTTTCCTTCAAAGCATGGATCAGGTGCCACCTTTTTCTGCAGAAGGCCTATTCTGCTTCCCTTCTCAGTTGTTAATTAATCATGTAGTACTCACTGAGAGCCTACTCTGTGCCTGACATGCGTCTAGATACTGAGGAAACAAGTACAAAGAATGAAACATACCCGACTCACCATGACCTGACATTCTAATAGGGCAGATAAATAATTGCAAGTAAAAAATATTTAAAAGAAATATAAATTCCCCAAGGCCAAGTCTTGTTTAAAGTTCTGAGACTCTGGCTGCAGAAGGTAGATAAATTGATGGTTAAAACATCAGGGCCCACATTAAGGTCCATCATAGGTCCAGCTTAACCATTTCCCTCGATGATGAAAGGACTTGCATATGTAATGACTAAGAGCCTGTCAATAATTTTCAGTGACTCTTAGTGAACAAGAGGGATTAGAGATTAGACTGGATGTGGGGAAATGCCATCTTGATTAAAAAAATAAAATAAGGGGCAGAAGGTAAATACCTATAATAATAGCTCAGTGAATTTAATGTTGATTTCTGGAAAAATTCTACAACAAATAAATGAATGGATGACTTGTGAACTCTTAGAATATGAACTCTTAGAATGAACCAGCATATGTAGCCTTGGGCAAGTCACTTAATCTCTCTTGGCATCCCTCTTAAGATTGTAAGCTCATTGGGGGCAGAGGCTGTCTTTGTTCTTATTAATTTTAACACAGTTTCTGGCACATCATAGGCACTTAATAAATATTTATTGGATTATATTGGATTGATCTTAGTGTCCTTATATGCAAAATGAGGGTATTGGATTAGATGATCTGGGAAAGATCTCCTTTTCTAAATGCTATGTTGCTTTGCTGAAACTCTGAAAGTCTCAGAAATACTGTAGGCTGCATGAAATCCTTTCCCAACAACACAATCATTTCACTCCGTAAAGACCCAATCTGTACAGATGGTTGCTTCGTTCCAGGCCATGACAAGCCTAGACTCTGTGATGTTTTCCCCTTATCAACAGAGACCTCATTTTTGCAAATGATTCTTCTATTTGGTGCAGCCCAGCTGGAAGCAGAGGATGCCTCATTGGCTCCTTCCTGGGACTCAAAAATGATACATGCTGTTGTCAACAAAGGACCCTGCTGTCACTTCATTTCAAGAAGGAGAGGAGAGGCAATCCCCACTATCTGTTGCTTAGCATTTCACCAACAACATGTTTGTTAAGAAGTGAAATATCAGGCAAATCTCACCTGCTGTGTTGGGTCCACCTTGAGGTAGCTTAGTACGGTTGAGAGAAGTACTCTGAATCAGAGGATCAGTGACCTTAGGTAAGACACATCTCTGGGCCACAAGTTCCTTATTTTTAAAATGAGGACCTTGGGATAGGTGACTTTTCAGGACCCTTCTACTTTTATAGTAAGGGTTCTTAACATGGAGTCCATAGATCCTCAGTAGGTGTCTGGAGAGATTTAAGGGGGTCTGTTACCTTGAGTGGGAAAACAAAAAAAATAAATCTTTATTTTCACTAACCTGTAACTTAAATTTAGCCTTTTCTTCAATTACAAATTTAAACAAATGTAGCCTGAAAAAGAGCCAATAGGCTTCACCAGACTGCTAAAGGGGCCCATCACACACACACACACACACACACACACACACACACACACACACACACACACACACATACACATTTAAAAACCCTGCCCTAGATACATGCCACAATCTTTTTTTGAAAGGCAGTATGATATAGTAGAAAAGAAAGCAATGACCTTAAATTCAAAAGACATTTCTGACCCTTGCTAGCTATGGCAAGGCTAGCTGGAATTATAGACAAATCACTTTATGTCTTGGAGCTACAGTTCCCTTATCTACAAAGTGGGCATTTAATTTAGCCAAGAGAATATTTATTCAGCACCTATTATATATGAAGGATTAAGTTAGGCAATGGGGGAGAGGGGAGACAAAAATAAAACTAAAAAAGCAACCTAATGGTCATCAACTAATCCATTTATCCACAAAATGTAATTAGTAAGTTACTAAGTAAGGACTTACCAGTAGATGCATCAGGCACTGGGCTAGACTGAAGGAGCTCAAGGAATAGTAGGAGGAAGAGATGGCCTCAACTCTAACGCAGATGAGGATATGATTTAGCACAGGAATGAAGTCAAACAGAGAGAAAGGACAGGCCATTGAATACAAAATCACCAGCAGCCTAGTCTAAAATTTGGGAAGGGACATAGCTGGGGACAACAGAGAAGCTTTCAAGGAGGAAGTGGCCCTTGAGTTGGATTTTGAAGGAAAAATAATTATTGCATTTGACTCAAATGTAGGAGGCAGAGTTCTAACTAACTCGTGTGAGTATGTGTGCGTTTGTGTGTAGGTGTGTGTGTGGAGGAGAGGGGGTTAGTTTCCCAAAACATGCTCAGATACAGTTCATGAAATCCAACTGGAGCAAACAGTAAGGAAAGCGTCCTAGACTTAAATTTTTAACACCAATTCAATTTGGGTAGGAGAGACCCAAATCTCCAAGGCATAGCAATGCCATCTCAAGGGCAGATGGGAAGATCATCTAGTGCATGGCAGCCAGGAGGCAAGAACCTGTGCCATTTGGTAACTTCCTATTTTAACATATTATGTTTACTAACTCAATGTTAAATAAACTCAGTTGCTTCTGTGGTGCTAAAGTAGCACAAGTTCTACTGGCACCTTCTTAATTTCATGCCCTGGGTCAAAGCCCCAGTTGCCCCAACTTAACAAGTGTAGTAGGAAAAATCTGTCTAAAACTTGGGAGAGACCAAGTGCAAATGCATAGGAACGGTAGAAGACAGGATAAGAACAAAGTGCAGCTCGTAGGTAACAAAAGAATAATGTGAAATGGGGCTATAAATTCCAGTCGCTGCCTATCACTTTGAGGATGAAATATAAAATCTTCTATTTAGCATTTTTACATAAATTTATCTTTTGATTTTTAGTTTACAACATGCAGTTTCACCAGTTTCGGGGTTCCAAATTTTCTCTTTTAAAGCCCTTCATAACCTGGCTCTTTCCTACCTCTATGGTTTTCTTATATCTTATTCTGTAATCCAATGACTGTCCTCTTTGCTGTTCCTTGAACAAATTCACATGGCTATCCCACACACCTGGAACTCTCTCCTCCTCATCTCTTCCTCCTGGCTTCCTGGGTTTCCTTCAAGTCACAGCAAAAGTCCAGCATTCTGCTAGAAGCCTTTCCCAGTCCTCCTTAATCTTAGTGCCTTTTTTCTGAGACTAATCCCAAATTATCCTACATGTATCTTGCATGTACAAGCGAACAATTCTTTAATGTTCTTTTTCTTATTAATCTATAAGTTCCTTGAGAATAGAGACTGTCTTTTACCTTTCTTTGTACCCCCAACACTTAGCATGATACCTAGCACACACTTAATAAAGTTTATTAGCTGACTCAAAGCTAAGTTAGAACAAGATTGCAGGAACCTTTGGAGCCATGGTAAAATATTTAGATAGTTTATTTACTAGGCAATAAAAAGCCCCTGAAGATTTTTGAGTAAAGAGGTTACTTTAGAGAAATTACTTAGACAACAGTGACTGAAGAATAGTTTGGAGAAAAGATACCACAGGCAAAGAGACAAGTTAAGAGGTTATTAAAATAGTCTATACAAGAAGTAATATGTTATTTGACCTTAGAGTAAAGAGGAGGTCAAGGGAGAGATGGAAGAATTACTGGAAAATGGAATGAAAAGGACTTGCCCGCTAATCAGATATGAGTAGATGAGAGGTTGGGATGAGAGAAAGAAAAATAAAATCGGATAAGAGGCCAACATTTCAAACATGGATGAGCGGGAGCATAGTGGTTCCCTCAATAGCAATGGGGAATTTAGGAGGAGCCACAAGTTTAATGGGAAGGAAATTATGAGCTCAATTTTGGATTTCTTAAGTTTAAAGGGCCAGGGTTATAGCCAGGTGGAGATCCAAAAGGAGTGATAACTTCTGCCCTACCTATTTTATGGGGTTGTTGAGAGGAAAAGCCTTTGTAAAATACAAAATGATGAGTGAGTGTGAGTTATTCACATAGCTCATTGTTCCTTTCTTGACCCCTTTCTTGGCTTTCTTCTAATCTTCCTCTTCAACCATATCTACTTCATGACCCTTACTTTCCAGGCCTCAAACTCCATAGAAGTACAAGACAGTATATATGTTTTTTTTTTCTGGGTGTCCTTACAAGGTGAGGTATCTTTTTTGGTTTGATTTTCTTTTCATTAGGGTTATTTTATTGTTTGTATTCATTTCCCCTCCTTATAGCATAGTCTCTTCCATATAACCAACATTGAATATATGCTTGTTGATTAATTAATTTCTTACCACTTCTAGTCTTGTCTATCCTGACCTCTATTATTCCTCCTTTCGTTGGTATACCACTATGTTGGGGCCAGATATTTTTCAAAAAGAGTTTTATTTTTACTTGGGGAAGATTTTTTTTTAAGGAAGGAGGAAAATGCTCCCATTAGAGAGCTTTCATTTAAAGAGGAGAAACTTTTCCTAAAATATCCCCAATATAGCCACAATCTTTTATATTAAATAGTGCTTTTTTCCTAATCATAGAATCATAGATTTAGGACAATCTTGGAAGACATTAGGTCCAACCACCTCATTTTACAAATGGGGAAGCTGAGGAGAATAAGTGACTTGCCCAGGATCACAAAACTGGAATGTATCCATAGCAGGATTTGAATCCAAGATTTCTTGAATCCACGTCTAACACAATAGTAAGCACATTGCACCTCCTCTTTGGTGTCACCTATTTGGCTACCATCTGGTCCCCATCATATAACCTCAGTGCAGTTTAGTGAAAAGACCATTGGACTGGACATTAAGAAATCTCTTTTCAATAATCAAGGGACATTTGACTATCTGTGTGTATCCTGTTCGATGATGAACTTTCTTGCTCTGAAGGTCTATAATTTTATAGAATCTTTCAATGTGTCCTCTCCCAAATGCACTGACTACCCTACTATTGGTTCTTCTCAGCAGTCAAAATTCATGCCCTCTGCAAAATACTTAGCTACTGCTGTGGAACCACTATTTCTGTCTGCCATACTATGTACCACATGGTCCAAGATCTAACCCAACCCAACCCAATTCTTCCAACCATGAATTCCCCCAAGCAACTAGTTACAGGATTATAGTGTAATCAACATTTAATCATAACTCACACTTTTCTATTGCTTTAAAGTTTGTGAAATGCTTTCCTTACAACCACATTGTGAGTCAGGCAGTCCAAATATCATTCCCTATTACAGAGAAAAAAAAGTGTGATTTAGAAAAAGGGAAGTGAAATTTTTAAAGTCATATTGCTATGTTGTGTTATAGCCAGGACTCAAACTCATTTCTCTCCACTCCAAGAGCAGGAAGCTTTCAAACTCCACTCTGATCTTTCTCCAATATCACTTTTTCATCTTCAGTACTTTGAAAAGCTGTAATTAACCAATGCATGGCTACTCCCTTCACTAACACAGTTTGCAATTCCTCAATAATTTAGTAGATGTTCTTCAAAACTTTTGACAGTTGAAAAATTGTGCACACCATGATGGCTAGCTTGTGATGGCACTCTCCAAACTTAGCTACCCTGGTCCTTGTACAAGGAACAGAAACCCAACCCATCACAATTTCCATTCTTGGAATCTTTTTAACTTGGTAGAAATTATCAGAGCTTGTTTTCCATTTGAAGACCCTTCAAGTTGTCAGTCTCCTAGATCTATACTGAGATGAGACAGCTGAGGAAGTTATTTCGTGGTACTTTCAAGATTATACAATGTAATAATAGGTCACAGAGAGATGGGGAGAAATTTGAAGGTTTGCTCATTCCTTACAATAAATTTTTCAGTTAAGTATTAGCACATTATTATGCTTATTTTATAAATTAAGAAATGGAGATAGAGAAGTTAGTTAGCCTGCCCACATAAGTTTCAGAGTCAGGAAACAAACCCAGCTCTCCTGCCTCTAAGACAAGTCACTTCTTTACCATATAACACTATCTTTATAAGACTAAGTCACACCTAGAAGCCATGCCAATCTACATTGAGGAAAAAACTTTTTTTTAAAAAGCCCTTAACATGAGCCCTCTTTTCTTCTCCAGCAGATTACCCTTCCATCATTCCCACTCTCTGTCTGATCATCAGTCTCTCTCTACTAGCTCTTTCCCAGCTACCCACAAAATAAGCCAATGTCTCCCTATTTTAAAAAAACAAAGACCTCTTATTTGATCTAACCATCCATGGTAGCTATTGTTCTATATCTCCTTCCCTGATTTGGAAGAGGTCTTGAAGTGCAAGAGGATGAGGAATTGTGTGGTCAGGATGTTAGAGGCAGGGGCAACATGGATATTAAAGTCCCATGGAAATGATGCTGGGGATAGAAAACAAAAATGTGAGACAGATGCTAAAGTCCTTGAGAAACTTTGAGAATGGACCTAAGGTTTATTAGATGTAAGATCAAGGAGGGAGATGATGATTAAATGCCTATGTAGAGTGTCCTCAAATCTGCCCCAACTTTATTCACATTTATGGGGTGGAAGGACCAGGGTCCAAACCTCCTCTTATTCTTATATATTGAGAACAGTGGGAGAAAGAGGTGCCACAGGTCAAAGCTGTAAGGGACATGATGCCCTCAGCAAAAACTTGGACCTATTAGCAAATTAATATTATGTGTGAAAATATCCTCTCAACCAGATCTCTAAAGATCGTATTTGGTTGGAGCTAAGCCACTGAGCTCTGATCTCCCTTGTGACCATGACACTTTATGTTTATCCACAGCCATTTTCTATCCCAAGGCTATGCAGGTACTCTTCCCATCCCTCTTTTACCTCTTACCTTAGGGGCTGTCATTGCCTTTGGAAAAGTCATGTCAATGGATTGCTCCATTTTTCCATTCATTGTAGCTCTTCACTGGCTATTATTCCCTCATATGTATTGTCTCTCCCTATTAAAATGTAAACTCCTTTAAGGTAGGAACCATCTGGCTTTTGCATTTGTATCTCTAAGGCTTAGCGCAGTATTTAGATAATAGTTAACATTTAATAAATGTTTTTTTTTTCTTTCGATCATCATATCAGTATTACCAGGAATTGGATTATGGGATCAAGCAGGCACTGTATACACTTACATACAGTAGCTGAACATTGCCCTGGGTAGAAGGTGGGAAATTCCCAGATGGGCTAGGACATTAAGAAATGAAGTTGACCGGGAGCCAAGATGGCGGCTGGGAAGCAGTGACTGGCGTGAGCTCCCCACCAAGTTCCTCCAAAAACCTATAAAACAATGGCTCTGAACCAATTTTAGAGCTGCAGAACCCACAAAGTGGCAGAGGGAAGC
>CM053622.1:88384583-88429817 GCA_028646595.1 Phalanger gymnotis
GAGGCAATTGGTGGATTCTTTCAATTTCTATTTTACCCTCTGGCTCTACAATATCAGGGCATTTTTCCTTGATAATTTCTTGAAAGATGATGTCTAGGCTCTTTTTTGATCATGGCTTTCTGGTAGTCCAATACTTTTTAAATTATCTCTCCTGGATCTATTTTCCAGGTGAGTCAGTGGTTTTTCCAATGGGATATTTCACATTGTCCTCCATTTTTTCATTCCTTTGGTTCCCCCCCCCCCCATCTCCATCTTGATCATGTCTATTTTTTGTTATTTATTTACTATTCAATTTTTCCACAAATGCATGTAAAAAGAATTTTTAACATTCATTTTTAAAACATTTTGAATTACAAATTCACTCCTTACCTTCCTTCTCTCCCCCCTCATTGAGAAGAGAAGCAATTTGAAACTGGTTATACATGTGCAATCATGCAAAACATTTTCGTATTAGTCATATTGTAAAAAAAAAAACACAAAAAAATAAATAAGAAAAAAAGAAAGTTTTAAAAAGTATGCTTCAATCTGCATTCAGACTCCATTAGTTCTTTCTCTGGAGATGATAGCATCTATCTTTGTGAGTTCTTCAGTATTGTCTTGGATCATTGCATTGCTGAGAATAGCTAAGTCACTCAAAGTTGATAATCATACAACATTAATCCCTTTGGGCTATAGACTTAGAAGTGGTATTTCTGGGTCATAGGGTATGCAGGTTTTATAGCCCTTTGGGTATATTACCAAATTATTCTCCAGAATGGTTTAATCATTCCACAACTCCAACAACATGCATTAGTGTCACCATTTCCTCATATCCCCCCAACATTTATTGTTTGCCTTTTCTGTCATATTAGACAATCTGATACATGTAGGGTGGTACTTCAGAGTTGTTTTAATTTGCATTTCTATGATCAATAGTGATTTAGAGCCTTTTTCATATGACTATACATATTGATTACTTTGTCTGAAAATTGCTTGTTCATATCCTTTGACCATCTATCAATAGGGGAATGGCATATATATATATATATTTATTTATTTATATACACATATATACGTATATATGTATATATGTATATATGTGTATGTATATTTATATACCTATATACATATATATACATATATATATATATATATATATATATATATATATATATATATATATATAAATTTGACTCAGTTCTTTGCCTATTTGATGAATGAAACCTTCAGAGAAACTTTCTGTAATTTTTTTTCAAAGTTACAGTTACTAACTGTATTTCTCTCTATCTTGTTTCCCCCCAGTTTATCCTACTCTCTCTCCCCTTTTACCCTTTCCATCATCAAAAGGGTTTTGCTTCTGACTACCATCTCCCCTAACCTGCCCTCCCTTCTCTCAACTCCTCCTTTTTTTATCCCCTTCTCCTACTTCCCTATAGGGTAAGATAGATTTCTATTCTCAACTAATTGTGCATGTTATTCCCTCTTTGAGTCAAATTCAATGAGAGTAAGGCTCACATGCTCCTCTCCCACTTCAACTATCTTTTCCACTGTAAAAAGTTTTTTCATACCTCTTTTATGTGAGATAATTTACCCCATTCCACCTCTGTGAGTAGAGAAGGAGCTGCCCACTAGGAACCAA
The DNA here is from genome assembly GCA_028646595.1 of Phalanger gymnotis. NCBI lineage: Eukaryota > Metazoa > Chordata > Mammalia > Diprotodontia > Phalangeridae > Phalanger > Phalanger gymnotis. The sequence continues at coordinate 88,386,202 of CM053622.1, forward strand.
ACTGCCAGTTGGACAACATGGCTTCCTTTCTTCCTTCCTTCCTTCCTTCCTTCCTTCCTTCCTTCCTTCCTTCCTTCCTTCCTTCCTTCCTTCCTTCCTTCCTTCTTTTCTTCCTTCCTTCCTTCCTTCCTCCCTTAAATCAGCCCTACTTGGTCACTGTTTGGGCCCTGATTGGCTCAGAATGAATGTAAATACCAAATGTTTCCATGTTGGCCAGAAACCCTGAGTGTCTTCTCCTCCCAGATCTATTTTTTTAAAAGGCCATTCTTTGCCTCATTTTTTTAAATTAAGCCTTAATCACTGAATGACCACTGCCTCGGTTAAACTGAATCCTGTTAAAGACCTTATCTCAAAAAGGCCAAGGTCTCCCACTGCATCCTGTGCCATCTCTACTTGTCCTGATCCATATTTGGCCACTGGACCCAGATGGCTCTGAAGGAGAAAGTGAGGCTGATGATTTTGCACAGCCCTCCCTCACTTAGATCCAATTCACTTGCAAATCATGGCATCACCTCCCTGATGTCATGGTCCTCTTTGAGACTGAAGGACAAACAGCACAGCAGTGTTCAATAATAAGTTTTTTAAAAAGTCTTTTGTCATCCTTAGCATACCTGTGACAAGTCTCTCCACTCCAGTCCATCCTTCACTCAGCTGCCCAAGTGATCTTCCTAAAATATAGATCTGACAATGTCAACCCATTCCCCCTACCTCCCTACACAAAAACTCCAGTGGTACCTATCATTTCCAGGATCAAATATACAATCTTCGGTTTGGTATTCAAAGGTCTTAATAAACAAATGCCTTCCTACATTTCCAGTTTTCTTACACCTTTCCCCTATTACCCCAAATATTCTTTGATACATTTACACTGGCTTCCTTGCTGTTCCTCACACAGGACACTGCATATCTTGATTAGGAGGGAGACATCTCCTAGTCATTCATGAGGGAAAAACACAAAAGTATCAAATGTTTTCTTCAGATAAACTCTCCAAAAGTTCACTCTTCAAGACAATTTATTTTGTCATCTACTTCTCCTTGATAGATCATCCCACCCTCCTCTCAACCTACTAAAAGTCAATTATCCATGAGCTAATGAGAAAGAAAAAAGAAACGTGAACAGCAATGTTGCAGCGGGGGCAAGGGTTGATGTAAAGAACAGGTGGATTGGGAGGCAGGAGATCTTAATTCAAATTCTGGCCCTGGTACTAACTAGCTAGTTGGCTTTAGTCCATTCCCTTTATTTCTCTAAGCCTCAGTTTCTTGAGCCGGAAGATAGATACACACACACACATACACACACAGAGATACACACATATACATATATGGGCAAATAAACAAATATACACATAAATACACATATATGTGTGGTTTTGTATTCCTCATAGGATTGAGGTAATCATGATCATAGATAAGAGATGAGGAAATATTAGAAAATTTAAAAATGTTAGAAAAACTAAAAGACAAACATATTTCATACATTTTTCACCACCTTTTTGGATTAGAATAATAGGATAATAATTAATAACAATAGAAATGATACTGGTATATATGTATGTGTGTGTATACACACAGTCTGCATATTCTATATACCCATTCTACATGTCTGTATACATACACACACAATACACACACATCATCTTGTTCGTTCCACTCGACAAGCCTATATGATGGTGCAAGTGTTAGTATTCCCATTTCACTTCTGGACAAACTGAGTCAGAGGTTGAACAACTTGCCAAATATCTCACAGGTGACTCAAATCTAGGTTTTCTGATTCATGTTAAATGTTTTTCTTTCCTCCATTGTCTTACATATGTAACATTTAAAAAGTTCAAGAGACATAATTTCTGGATAATTAGTCATTTTGTTAATAATGCTAGAATTTTATTAATAGGTCAGTGGACCTCTCATATGCAGAAGATCCTTATGGTTTATATGCTTTTGGAAAAGTGAGTGTTCCAGAGGTTGGCAATCAACTCTGACTGGTTAATAAGTAGTGAAAAAGAGTGAATATTACAATGAGTGGCTGGACCTATTCTAATGAACTTTGATTCTATCATTTACTTCTAAATTACTCCCAACCTTGGGGCAATGTAGTAAAAAAAATTATCCCCAATGAAAACTGAGTAGAGCACAACGGGCTTCCCCACCTTAGATTAAATTCCTTGTAAGTCTGGGTGGGGTCTGAACACAATTGAGAAGAAAGTTAATACAACCTTCAGACATTGAACTCTATCTAAAAAAAATATTTTATTATCCCCATTTACATGTAAAGTACTTTTAAACATTCATTGTTATTATTTTATTGAGTTTTGAGGTCCAAATTCTTTTTTTGGCATTTATCTAAGAATTTAATTTTTAAAAGAATATTATTTATTTTCAGTTTTCAACATTCACTTCCACAAGATTTGGAATTCTAAATTTTCTCCCTATCTCTCCCCTCCCCCTACCTCAGGGCAGCATGCATCCTGATTACCCCTTTCTCCAATCTGTCCTCCCTTCTATTACCACCCCCCTCTCCTCTTATCCCCTTCCCTTCTGTTTTCCTGTAGGTCAAGATAGATTTCTACACCCCATTTCCTGTATATCTTATTTCCCAGTTCCTTGTAAAAACAATTTTTAACATCCATTTTTAAAGCTTTGTGTTCCACATTCTCTCCCTTCCTCCCTCCTCACCCACCTTCATTGAGAAAGTAAGCAGTTCAATATAAGTTATATGTGTGGTATAGTCATGCAAAACACTTCTATAACAGTAATGTTGTGAAAGACTAATCTATCCCACCCTCCATTCTACTCTCTGTTCTATTCTCTCCTTTGACCTTTCCCTCCACACAAGTATTTCCTTCTGATTGCCCCTTCCCCCAATCTGTCATCTCTTCCTTTATCCTCCCTCTCTTATTCCCTTCTCCCCCCCTTTCCTGTATGGTAAGGTAGATTTCCATGTCCAATTGAGTCTGTATATTATTCCCTCCTTAAGCCAAATCCGATGAGAGTAAGGCTCACTTATTGCTGCTTACCTTCCACCTCTTTCCCTCCATTGTAAAAACTCTTTTTTGACTTTTTTATGTGAGATGATTTACTACATTCCACCTCTCCCTTTATCTTTCTCCTGGTACATTCCTCTTAACACAATTTTATTTTTTAGATATCATCCCTTCATATTCAGCTCACCCTGTGCCCTCTGTCTAAACACACACACACACACACACACACACACACACATACATACATATACATACACATATACTTACACAAAGATACATACATATATATTCTCGCTACCCTAATACTGAGAAAGGTCTCTTGAATTACAAATATCACCTTTCCATGTAGGAATGTATACCGTTCAACTTAGTAAGTCCCTTCTCTTTCCTATTTACCTTTTCATGTTTCTCTTGATTCTTGTATTTGAAAGTCAAATTTTCTATTCAACCCTGGTCTTTTCAACAAGAATGCTTGAAAGTCCTCTATTTCAATGAATGTCCCTTTTTTCCCCTGAGATATTATACTCAGTTTTGTGGGCTAGGTGATTCTTGGTTTTAATCCTAACTCCTTTGACCTCTGGAATATCTTATTCCAAGTCCTTTGATCCCATTAGTGTAGAAGCTGCTAAATCTTGTGTTGTCCTAATTGTGTTTCCACAATACTTGAGTTGTTTCTTTCTGGCTGCTTGCAATATTTTCTCCTTGACCTGGGACCTCTGGAATTTGGCTACAATATTCCTAGGAGCTTTCCTTTTCCTTTTTCTTTAAGGAGGTGACCAGTGGATTCTTTCAATTTCTATTTTACCCTCTGGTTCTAGAATATCGGGGCAGTTTTCCTTGATAATTTCTTGAAAGATGATGTTTAGGTTCTCTTTTTGATCATGGCTTTCAGGTAGTCCAATAATTTTTAAATTATCTCTCCTGGATCTATTTCCCAGGTCAGTTGTTTGATCAGTGAGATATTTCACAGTCTTCTATTTTATTCATTCTTTTGACTTTGTTTTATAGTTTCTTGATTTCTCACAGTCATTAGCTTCAATTTGATCCATTCTATTTTTTAAGGAATTATTTTCTTCAGTGAGCTTTTGGATCTCCTTTTCCATTTGGCCAATTCTCCTTTTCAAGGCATTCTTCTCCTCATTGGCTTTTTGAACCTCTTTTGCCATTTGGGTTAGTCTATTTTTAAAGGTGTTACCTCCTTCAGCATTTTGGGGGTCACATCATTTCTCACATCATTCTCATTTCTCTTCCCATTTTTTCCTCTCCTTCTCTTGCATGATTTTGAGCTCTCCCATGGCCTGAGAACATTTCATATTTTTCTTGGAGTCTTTGGATGTGGGAACATTCACCTTGTTGTCTTTCTCTGGCTGCATGTCTTGATATTCCTTGTCACTAAGGATGTAAGGAAATACCTTTTCCCCAAGAAAGTAACCTCCTATAGTCCTTTCCACACCCTGTTTGATCATTTTCCCAGCTAGTTACTTGACCCCTTAGCTCTTTGTTAAGTGGAGTGTGTACTGCTGAAGTTTCAGGAGTTTTGTCCAGCTGTCTTCAGAGATATTTCTAGAGACCTGCAGATTTTCATTTCCTCCAAAGTGGTGTGATTAAAAAAGCGGTGTCCACTCCTCTCCTGGCCTGTGCTCTGGTCTGCAAGCAACTACAAGGACTCCTTTCTGCCTTGGAACTGTGAGGAGGACTCCCTCTCCACAGCGACCACCAGCTCTGTCACGCCAGCAAGCCTCACCCCAGGACTGCCACTCAGGACTGTGACTCAGATCAACCACTTGATTCCCCACCATCTGTAGGCTGAGAGCTCCAGAAGCAGCCACTACTGTGGGGGTGACTTCTGCTACCCTGGGGCTGGGGTCTTTGGTGTTTGTGGTTTGAGAAGTCTGGAAACCACCAGAACAGCCAGTGATTCAGTCCCCTGAGGCCTGTTCCAGTCTGGTCTGTTCTGGCATGGCCCACGCTGGGCTGCCCTCCATTCCAAGCCTGGTGCAATAGACCCTTCCTGTTAGTCTTCTAGATTGTCTTGGGCTAGAAATCTGCTTCACTCTGTCATTTTGTGGCTTCTGATGCTCTAGAAATTGTTCAGAGTCATTTTAGAGGTATTTTAAGGGGTTTGGGAGGAGACCTCAATCAGGTCCCTGCTTCTAGTCTGCTGTCTTGGCTCTGTTGAGATTGAACATTAAAATGAGAACTTAAAAAAAGAGGTGAAACTCTGGATCTCTCCAAATCATTAGTTATTAATAATCATTTCTCTTATACAATTTTTAAATTGAGTCATACATGTGATTTTACTGGGATAGAATGCTCTTGGACAAAAATGCTCCCTATACCAATGAATCTTAGCAGTTTTGCTTAATCTTGTAAATTTAATTTTGCTTAATCTTGTAAATTGACTTGTCCAGGGTCACAGAATCAGAATGTGAGTGTCAGCAGCAGGACTTGAAAATTTCTTTCTGACTCTAATAAAAGCCTCTGTCTTCCACATCATTCTGTTTCTGTACTCATTTCCAAATCCATTATCTGAGCACACTGACTCTCATCCAGTGTGATAACTATCCCTTCCAGCTTTAGGTAATCTGTAGTTTGATAAGTATGGTATCTTTGCCTTCTTCCAAAACATTGATACAAATGTTGGCAGAAAGTAGCACCAAAGACAGATCCCTAGAAACCTCCCTCCAAACTGTACATAAGCCATTAATGTCTACTCTGAATCTAGCCATTTAACCATTCCACAGAATCCATCTAGTTTGTGTCATTCCATCTGTTCCACAAGAATAGCATGAGAAAAAAAAAATAGGAAGAGGGGGGCTGAGCCAAGATGGCAGCTGGAAAGCAGGGACTTGCTTAAGCTCTCCCCCAGGTCCCTCCAAATACCTGTAAAAATGGCTCAGAACAAATTCTAGAGCTGTAGAATCCACAAAATAACAGGGAAGCAGGGAAAGCCTGGATGGTCACAGGGAAGGGTCTATGGCACAGAGCTGGGAGCAGAAAGGAGCCCAGCCCAGCCTGGGCCATGCCAGGACCAACCATACTGGGAGCCAGTGGAATAGGTGATAGGGTTCTGAATCATTGAGCTGTAGCAGTTACCAGACTTCTCAACCCACAAACACCAAAGACAACAGAGAAGGTTAGTGGGTAGAACTGCTAGAGGGGAGTGAAAGGAGGGTATGGTGGGCCCCAGCCCCAGGGGTGCAGAAGTGGTACAACTCTGGGGCTTCTTCCAGATGCAGTTGCTTCTGGCCTCAGGCTCACCTGGTGGGAGGAATTAAGCGGCAGATCACAGCAGGAGTGCAGAGCCTGCTTGGATCTGAGTCACAGTCTGGGTTGGTGGTTCTTGGGGGAGGAGTTACACTGGTGTAGCAGAGCTTGCTGTGCAAAAGTAGCTCTGAAAACATCAGCACAAGGCCCCTAAAGCTTGGGGCAAAGTGCTCTCTACTCTACAAGCAGTCATACCTTTACAAAATGCCCAAGGGTCAAGTAGTTGTCTGGGAACATGAACAGGCAGTGAAAATGGATCCAGATTCAGACTCAGAATTTGGAATCTTTTTTTAGTGACAAAGAAGAACAAAACATACAGCCAGAAGAAGTCAACAAAGTCAAAGAGCCTACATCAAAAGCCTCCAAGAAAACTATGAATTGGTCTCAGGCCATGGAAGAAATCAAAAAAGATTTGGAAAAGCAAGTTAGAGAAGTAGAGGAAAAATTGGGAAAAAGAAATGAGAGCGATACAAGAAAGTCATGGAAAACAAGTCAATGACTTGCTAAAGGAAACACAAAAATACTGAAGAAAATAACACTTTAAAAAATAGACTAACTCAAATGGCAAGAGAGCTCCAAAAAGCCAATGAGGAGAAGAATGCCTTGAAAGGCAGAATTAGCCAAATCAAAAAGGAGGTCCAAAAGACCACTGAAGAAAATACTACCTTAAAAATTAGATTGGAGCAAGTGGAAGCTAGTGACTTTATGGGAGATCAAGGTATTATAAAACAGAACCAAAGGAATGAAAAATGGAAGACAACATGAAATGTCTCGTTGGAAAAACCACTGGCCTGGCAAATAGATCCAGGAGAGATAATTTAAAAATTATTGGACTACCTGAAAACCATGATCAAAAGAAGAGCCTAGATATTATCTTTCAAGAAATTATCAAGGACAACTGCCCTGATATTCTAGAAGCAGAAGGTAAAATAGAAATTGAAAGAATCCACCAATCGCCTCTTGAAAAAGATCCCAAAAGGAAAACTCCTAGGAATATCATCACCAAATTCCAGAATTCCCAGATCAAGGAGAAAATACTGCAAGCAGGCAGAAAGAAACAATTTGAGTACTGTAGAAACACATTCAGGATAACACAAGATCTAGCAGCTTCTACATTAAGGGATCGAAAGACTTGGAATATGATATTCCAGAGGTCAAAGGAGTTGGGATTGAAACCAAGAATCACCTACCCAGCAAAACCAAGTATCATGCTCCAAGGCAAAATATGGGCTTTCAATAAAATAGAGGACTTTCAAGCTTTCTCAGTGAAAAGACCAGAGCTGAATAGAAATTTGACTTTCAAACACAAGAATCAAGAGAAACATAAAGAGGTAAACAAGAAAGAGAAATCATAAGGGACTTACTAAAGTTGAACTGTTTTGCTTACATTCCTATGTGGAAAGATGATGTGTGTAATTCATGAGACCTTTCTCAGTATTGGGGTAGTTGAAGGGAATATACATATACAAAGAAAGGGCACAGGGTGAGTTGAATATGAAGGAGCAATATCTAAAAATATTAAATTAAATTAAGGGATGAGAGAGGAATATATTGAGAGAGGGAGAAAGGGAGAGATAGAATGGGGTAAATTATGTCACACAAAAGTGGCAAGAAAAAGCAGTTCATTGGAAGGGAAGAGGGGGCAGGTGAGGGGGAATGAGTGAGTCTTGCTCTCATTGGATTTGACTTGAAGAGGCAATAACATATACACTCAATTGGGTATCTTACTCCACATGAAAGTAGGGGGAAGGGGACAAAAAGGGGGACAATAGAAGGGAGGGCAGATAGGGGGAAGAAGTAATCAAAAGCAAATACTTTTGAAAAGGGACAGGGTCAAGGGAGAAAATTGAATAAAAGGGGACAGGTCAGGAGGGAGGGAAAGTGTTTTACAACATGACTATTTATGGGAGTGTTTTGCATGATGATACATCTGTGGCCTATGTTGAATTGCTTGCCTTCTGAGGGAGGGTGGGTGGGAAGGGAAGAGGGGATAGAATTTGGAACTGAAAGTTTTAAAAACAGATGCTCAAAAAAATTGGTTTTGCACGCAACAGGGACATAAGATAAACAGGCAATGGGGCATGGAAATCTATCTTGCCCTCCAAGAAAGTAAAGGGAAAAGGGATGGGGGGGAGTGGAGAGGGAGTGACAGAAGGGAAGGCTGAATGGGGCAATCAGAATATATGCCATCTTGGAATGGGGGGCAGGGTAGAAATGGGGAGAAAATTTGTTACTCAAAATCTTGTGGAAATCAATGCTGAAAACTAAAAAATATCAAATTAAGAAATCATTTAAAAAATAGGAAGAAGCCAATGTGGAACAGAGATTTCATCAATTAACTTCAGATTTTTTTAAAAAGAACCTATAGGAAATGGAAGCAAGGACATTACAAAGGATAAATATGCAAACGCATGGCATGGTTCCATATGAATAGTATCAGAAAATTCCTAAAACTTAAAGTCATCTTAGACAGTTCAAATCATCACTGATAATATACTTCAGTCTCACTGAATCACAGAATTGTAGAGTTGAAAAGACTTTTTGTAGATATGTACTTTCATTCATATAGCAAAATATTCCATTACATCATACCACATAGGTGATCATCCTACCTCTTCTAATAGACCTTCAATAAGGTGGAACCCATTATTTCTTGAGACAATCTGTTCCCCTTTTGAGAAGCTCTCATTGCTAAGAAGTATTTCTTTATATCAAGCCTCAATTTTTCTCTTTACAACTTCCATATTTTACTCCTGATTCTTCTTCCTGGAACCAAACAGAATAACATCTAGTTCTTTTTATTTGTCCCCAAAAGCAGTCTTTCATTTACCTGAAGACAGCTATTGTATCCCTCCATTCTTTCTTTCTTTAGTTTAAACAAACCCAGAACCTTAAAATGAATCCTTATATGGCATGGACTCAAGGCCCTTAATTGTCCTGGTTGTCCTCTTCTGGATAATTTCCAGCTTATTAATATCCTTCCTAAATTGTTGCAGTGCCTATTTGGAATTGTTTCTATGAGTCTTCAGAATTTAGTTCATTAGGAGTTCCTATTCCTCCTGCATTGACTTCTCCTATAAAAAGTTCAGAACATGAAATCTGAACAGAATACTCTAGATGTACTAAGAATATGGCATAATGAATGCAGCAGAAACTCCTTTTTTTTTCTCTAAAGCTATATTTCTCTTAATGTAGCTGAAGATCACATTACTTGTTTATTTTTTAATACATTGCACACTATTGACTTAAATTGGAGTAGTTAAAATTCCAGTTATTTTTCAAACAATTGCTGTCTAACTACACTGGCCCATCTTTCTACTTATGAAGTCAATTTTTTCAACCCAAGCATAAGACTTTACATTTATCCTTATTAAATTTTATCTTATTAAATTCAGTCCAATATTTTAATCTGTCAAGATCCTTTTGTATATTGACTTTGTCATCCAGTGTTAGCCATCTTTCGCAGATATGTCATCTGCAAGTTTCATAATCATTCCATTTATGCCCATATTTGAATCATTGATAAAATTGTTAGCAGTACAGTGTTCATTTTCCACCTGGCTACACTCTTCTAGATTTCATCATGCCCTCTAGAATCTCATCCTCCTATAAGATCATGTCAACCCTGAAACTCACACTACCTCAGTACTGCCTGCCTCTGAGGATCCTCACTCCCTGTTTGGAGAAGGTAGAGGGTGAGAAGTAGAGAATTCCTCCCAGATCTTCCATTTAAGAACACCCAGAGCAGCCTTCTCATCATTTCCCACCCAGCTGGTCTCTTCCGGGCTACATCATGACCTTAAGTCAGGTACCCTCTCCCTCAACCACATTAATGGAAATAGTAATGATTACACTTTAGCCTAGCCACTCAACCAGTTCAAAATCAGTCTGATTACGTTCTAGTAGCCTTCTCTCCATTTCTTTCCTGAGAATAGCAACACAAATTTTGATAAAATATAGAACTGCTATATCTTTAGCCTAACAATGTAGTAATCCCATCAAGAAAGGAAATAATTTAATCTGGAATGACCTTTTCCTCTCTTGGCTGTTTTTCTGACCCTCTTCAGATTTTATCATGACTTGCCCACATTCTCACCCTGAAACATTCCTCCACCATGCCAACCCCTCTTTTCTACTGCTAAGTTCCTTCTAAATTCTCCCTTTTATAGTTGTGCCAAGGCTAGCCATGCTTCATTCCATTTCTAGTTATTTTTTCTGACTCTACTAATGGACTTTGACATCATGGACAGGTGTGGATATCTTGTACTAACTCCACCTTCTTTTTATCTTCCTTTTATGTGTTGTACTCCTCCATTAGCATTTAAGTTCCTTTATGACAGGGACTATCTTTCTTTTTGCTTATATTTGTTTATATTCCCAATGCTTAGCATAATACCTGGTATATAATAAGTCCTTAATAAATGCATGTTACCTCCTGCCTGCCTGTTCTTAGTGAAGCTGTGGTTACTTTTTGAGACCGTTGCTTCCTTTTCCTAAATATTTACTAAACATCTGTTTCCCAAGAGTTAGTTAATTTCTTTTACAATTCAATATACTATGCAATTTACTATTGTGTTGCATTTTGAATGCCACAAACTCTATTCTCTTCCTCTTTTTGAGAACTGAGACAGTATTTACCCTCCCCAGTCAATGTTCTGATACTGTCCATTCACCACATTCTTTTACATATTACTGACAATGTTTCTACAATTATAACCGTTGGTTCTTTCATTAACAGATGAGGTAGCTCATTGGGGTCAGTTATCTGAATTTTTCAAGGATATGTAAATGCTCTCTGAGTATCTCCTTATTTATACTAGGTATCAGCTCCCTATAAACCATTTTTCTTCTTTTTCTTCTGATTCAAAGATTATTTCCTGGGCAAAGAAAACAGAGCAAAACAAAATTAAAATTATAAAGTGTTACCTGCACTCCATTTTTGGATCTCTCCCATCCCCACCCCTTTCCCCGAATATATCATTTTTAAAGTCTTTTGTTATGCTTAAAATTCCTTATCACTCTCAGCTCATTCAGGGGTTTAGCACTATTGACATTATCCTTACAAGGAATATACTTATCTTTACCTTCTTTTACCTGATTTTGTTTCATTTTCTATACCTATCTTTTAAAAATCTTTATCTATTTGTGGATAGATATTTGAGGCAACACATTTTTATTTTTGGATCTTTTCATGGATTTTATCTGCTATGAATTCCTGAATAACTCAGCTGCTATTCTTCTTTGACTGTGCTTACTATTTATGTTACCTACATTGGTAGATATATGACTGTATATGTGTGTATATTACATATGTATGTTTGTATGTACCTATTATACACACACATACATACATAATGTTGGTCACAGGTTTGTTTACATTTATTTATATTCCCATGGTTAGCAAAGTGTTTGGTTAAATGAATGTCTCCTGCCTGTTTTGATGAAGCTGTCCTTACTCTTTGTAACCATTACTTGTATTTTCTAACCATTTATTTTATATAACCAAGTTTTATGTACAAACTTTATATGTGTAGGTATATGTGTATGTATATATATATATATGTGTGTGTGTGTGTGTGTGTGTATGTATATACATATGCATTATATATCATATAAATTATATGTAACATATACTATATGTCTAGATCTCTATATATGCTTATGTGTATAAACACACACAAATATATACATATACAATATATGTGTGCATATATGCACATTACACATATGCAGACACATACCTACACATATGTATCTGTGTATATATGGAAATATACATATGTAAACGCATGTGTGAATATACACATATATTTGCATAATACACATACATACATATATACACATGTGCCTATGCATATCTATACCTGCACACACATGTACACGTACACATACATACACACATACATGTGCATGTCTATGTACATCTATATATGTACATATTTTCTATGTGTGTATATATGTATATGTATATAGGTATACATGCATTTATATGTATGTATGTATGTGTATATATTTCTATCACCATATCTACATCTATCTCTATATATCTATATCTATACCTATTTATCTGCATCTATATATATCTATGGTTATCTATATCTATATCTATATCAAAATATATATCTATGTCTATATAACTATCTATATCTATATAACTCTATCTGCATATATCTTTATCTCTACCTCTATCTCTCTATACATATACACACACACACACATATATATATGTATACATACACATACACATACACATACGTATACATACACACACATACCAAGTTGGTAGGTGTTGCTGCATATTTACATGTATGTATGTATGTGTGTATATAAACATATCTATAACCAGGTTACACATGTGTGTGAATATATTTATATTATATTATATAAACTGGTTATATATTATATGCCTCTTCAGAGAGATAAGGCATGCATATATGTATATGTGTGATACATGTGTCACAATGTGTGTATATATGGATATATATCCACACATATATGTACACACATATACACACATGCACACATACACAGTCATACTGTCAACAAGACAACCATAGATAGTAGGTGACCCAAAGCGTAATGGAAAGAAGCAAATGAATGTTTCTGAGCCCACCTCATTATTCATATTCCTTTATCCAAAATAAATATTTGTTGTCATTGTTGTTTAGTTGTGTCCAACTCTTCTTGAACCTATTTGAGGTTTTCTTGGCAAGGATATTGGCGTGGTTTGCCATTTCTTTCTCCTGCTCATTTTACAGATGAGAAAACTGAGGCAAACAATATTTAGTGACTTCTCCAGGTCACATAGCTAGTAAGTATCTGAGACCAGATTTGAACTCAGGAAGGTCTTTCAGGCCTGGCACTCTACCCACTGCACCACCTGAGTATCTACATGGCACGAGAAATAGAGCCCTGGGACTGGAATCACAAAGACTCTTTTTTATGAGATCAAATCCAGCCTCAGACACTTACTAGCTGTGTAGCCTTGGGCAAGTCACTTATAATCTTGTTTGCTCAATTGTTCAACAGTAAAATGAGCTGGAGAAGACAAGAGAAACCACTCCAGTATCTTTGCCAAGAAAACCACAAAGGGGGTCACTAAGTGTCAGAGGTGACTGAACAAGAACAAAATAACACACTAATCAAAAAATTCAATGACTAATTCATCCAAATTTTAAAAATATATAGCTCACTTCTTTATGATGCATTAAAGTATGCAATATGCCTTACATACCTTGATACAGTGTATACCCACAATGAATCCATCTGGTCAGTGGTATTAATATTCTCAATTTTTAGATGAAGAAACAGGCTAAGAGAGGTTGTCACCTGTAAGTCACTGTAATAGTAATTAAGGTTGGCCTTTTTGCTGTTGACCTTTTTGCTGTTGACCTTTAATGATTCTGGCCTTTGTTTGAATGGGGCAGATAAAGTGGGATGTTTTTGTATTTCTCGGCACTGAGACAATCAGGAGCCATTGATTTGTATCTGATGTGATATTGGGGGTGGGGAACTTCTCCATGCCCAGCCTGGGTGAGGTCGGGGCCCTGAACAGGATATGTAAGCACAGAGCTTAGCGTTCTTACTTGGAGCTCTGAGCCATAGCAGGAGTGGCGTGACTCTGGGTCAGCCGTTATAATGAGCTCCCCAGCTGAATACTGAGATGTTGATAACTCCGAATTGTATTTGGTCTGTAATTCAGGGTGCTGGTTTTTTTCCCCTGAACTAAGTAAATGATATTCGTATGCTGGATTAAAGTAAGATTGTTAACCCCTTAACGTTGCTTTCCTTAGTAAAGCAGATCAAAAGGACCTGGAGTTGCAGCATTCTGTGAGCTGGTTGTTGTTGGTTTTACACCCTCACATCAGCTGCTAGCTGGATTGTTGATACAGTCACACATCTTGTAAGAGTCTGAGGCAACATTAAAACCTAGGACACTCCAAGTCCAGAGTTGTATTTGCTTAGCTACACTGCCTCAATCACAAGCCATAACGCAGATAATTCCCATTTTAATCCGTGATTTCCCTATGTCTATTTTATAGAAAATCTTTTTTTTTAATCTGGACCTGTCATTCTACTGGTATAGGGAACCCCCAATATAAAAACATCCTCTATCAATGCAGACCAGCAAGCATTCTCCAACTGCTAGTCTTGGAGAGTTATGTGAGGATAATAAAACAATAAGTGACTTTCCCTGAGTCACACAACCAGTATGTGTCTGCCAGAGGTATGACCTGACCCCAGATCTTCCTGACATGAAGAAATCTTCCTCTATCTGTTAAGCCAGTGTTTCTTCTTGTATAGAAAACATTAAAGTTTGGACAGTAATTCTCTTTTTTTTTAGAAATTATAAGTATATTAAATTTTAATAGCTAGTCCAACCCATAGTTAAAGAAGAATCCCTACTAGGACATACCTGACAAATAGCCATCAACCTTTTTATTGACAATTCCCCATGAAAGGGAAACCAGTACCTCACAGGCAGCCAATTCCACTTATGGATATTGCAAATAATTAGGAAGTCTTGCTAGCCAGAATTAGCCACTCTGTAGATTTAAAAATAACCATAGAAGCTCCTAGATTTAGATGTTTTTTATCACTAAGCACCTTCCTTGTATTACCTCATAGTATCCTGTTATATTTGCACAGTGGCTAGTATATAATGCATGCTTAATAAATATATATCTATTTTTCTAATATGTCTATACACACATATGCATATACGTGCATACACACATACATGTATGTGCACATGTGTGTATGCGTGTGTATGTTTATGTGTATATATTGTATGTATGTATGTATATATAATATTCTTGCACTTCCAAACAATTTCCTTGACCTTCCCCATACTGCCCACAAACAAGGAACACTATGACTGACTTTTGAACAACCCCAGGCACTGTTTTCTTGAAAAAAAAAATATAGCATTGGAAGCAAAAAGAATATCAGGACTGCTTGCCTCTTTGCAGGTACAGATTATACTTAATAGGTTAAATTAGTGAAAGAAAGAAACCTATCTTTGAGCCAATTCCATCATTTCTCTATAACTAGTGATCTTTTTAAAAATCAGTTTTGTCGCTCATAAATGTCTCCCTCCAGTAACTTCTGGATTCACCGGGATAAGTACTGCTTTGAAAAGATTAGTAAATTGGACTGCTCTATTCTTTGACATCTCACCAATACTTTTGAAAGCATCTCTGCTTTCCTCTTTCCTCTCTCAATTGTGAAGGTAATCAGTCCTTCCACGGGGGAAAGATATCAACAATAAAGATGGTCTTCAGAGACTCTCCATCATGCTTATTTATATTGGTGGCATATCCTTATTTAATTCCCACTTGGTAATTCATCACACCTTAAGTGTGCTCAGTAGCCTGCCTGTTATAGCATTCCTATGTGACCTTGAGTTCTTCAATTTATAGGTTAGAGGATTTAAAGTAGGAAAGAACCTGAGAGCTCACCTATCCCAGCCCTCTTAGAGAGATAGAATATGAGGATCAAGGTGAATGCCTCCCTCCACACCTCAGCCCTTTAGAATTCTTATTTTCTTGAAAGCTCAGTTCAAATGTCATCTCTTACATGGGGCCTTTCTTGGTGCCCTTCAGCTACTAATTTGCCCTCCTCCCTCCCAGTTACTTTGTACACATTTTATACTTTATTCCTTATGCATTATCTCTCTTTTGTCTTTGAATCATCAGTACCTAACAGTGCTGGACAAAGAATCATAAACATTTAATAAATGCTTACCAATTGATTTTTCTCTTTCAGTTCTAAACCTATGATCTTAAGAATCCATTTCAATTGATTATTATTCATTGTGTCTCCTATGTCCAAGGCGTGGTACTAAACAAAGATATAATGCTTCCTCTCAAGTAATTTATAGTCTGGTACAGTGAAAGGCATGTACACAAATAATTAGGATATTGGGTGGGAAGATGCTAATGCCACAACGATAAGCTCCCCACCCCTTTTACAGACAAACTGTCTTCCTAATTTGCCTTGTGCTTTCTCACCTTGCTGCTTAGTCTGTTGTTATCTGCAATAACAGCTGTGACTCATTAGACTGAGTGAGGAGACATGACTAGTTCGATATCTAAAAGCTGAAGCATGACTCCAGCAGTCAGGAAATGAATAACATGGTGCCCAAGGCTATCAAACTCAGAAACTGCCTCCTCTAGTCTCTTTATGGAGATCATCCTATTGCCTTGTGACTTCACAGGTAGACCCATGGTTAAATCCTCCTCAGGGGAATTGTTGCCTCCTGAATGGACTCTCTTCTGGCTAAATGGATATGGCTGCCTCATGTTCCTGAGGAAATTATTTAATCTTAACTTCCATGGTTTCATATCAATAAGTCTCATGCCTCAGTCTTTATGAAGCAGTCAGCAAACTGCCACTTCATGCCTGTACATAGTTGAGACTGATTTTGGCCAGAAGGCTGGTCAACTTTCTTACTGGGGACCCTATGTGGTTCAGTACACCTATGTGGTGCCATTTCACTGCCTTAAATGCCTTCTTTCCTCTTTTGGACACTTGAAATTGTCACCCTTCAGTCTTCAGCTCAAATGGGACCTCCTTTGAGAGGTCTTTCCCAGTTCTTCCAGGGACAAGTGTCACTCCTCTGAGTTCAAAACCCTAATTAACTGTATATTCATTAGAAAATTCACTGGGTACCATCCTATGGCATCTCTTGAACTGTTGACTTCTGATTTGTTAGCATTAGACAGAATAGAGTGAAAAAGTCAGGACTTTGTTGGTGTTTCTGATTTTGCTCTATTCTGGCCACAGCTAAATATCGCAGCATATTATTGGTACTAAACTTTTCTCATACTTATGCCTTGTCTCCTTAACTTGATTATAAGCAGGGTTATGCTGGAGACAGCTTGATGTCACTCTTGAGAGTCAATTGTTAAATTTTTATCTTATTTCCCTTCATAATGTGTGAAAATTTACATTTTGGAAACAGGCAAATTCTGCAGATTAGGGCTTGGTTTATTATTCTTTTGATTGTCTAGACCTAATTAAATAATGAAGAAAATTTTAATAATACAGAACAAACTTTAAAAGGTATTATTGGGGCAGCTAGGTGGAACAGTGAGTGGAGCACTGGCCGTGGAGTCAGGCTGGAGTCAAGGGGTCAAGAGTTCAAATCCAGCCTCAGACACTTGACACACTAGCTGTGTGAACTTGGGCAAGTCACTTAACCCCAATCTCCCTGCCTTCTCTCCTCAAAAAAGGTATTGTCAGGGTGGGGCCATTCATTGCTTCTTAAACATTTGCCAGTATACCCCTTGTTAGGAACTCCGGAAGAGAAGAAAATATCATCTTACGCAACTTGGACAACAACCCTAGCAAAAGGCCTGTACTCAGTAGGCAGTCACGGTATTTTTGCTTATTT
The DNA here is from genome assembly GCA_028646595.1 of Phalanger gymnotis. Lineage (NCBI taxonomy): Eukaryota > Metazoa > Chordata > Mammalia > Diprotodontia > Phalangeridae > Phalanger > Phalanger gymnotis. The sequence continues at coordinate 88,403,848 of CM053622.1, forward strand.
ATTGATAATTTAATGAAAGATCTCATAATTGCCTGAGTGGGCCATCTAAGGGTAGAGGAGCTAACATGTCTGTAAATATAGGAAAGTTCATGCAGGGTAAAAACAGTACTAAATCTATTCAAAAGACTGCGCTTCCCAAACCATGACTCCAAATCCATGAATAGGGGTCTTGTGAGAAAATACTGATGTGAAATATAATTTTCAGTCAGTCAATCAGTCACTAAGCATTTATTAAGCATGTAATTTTTCCACTCACTGTACTAAACACTGGAGATATGAAGGGAGATTTCAAAACAATAACAGCAATGACAACCACCGTCCAGATCCTCAAAGGACTCACAGTCAAATGAATGAGATAAAACACATACTATATACAAACACACTCTCTCTCTCTCTCTCTCTCTCTCTCTCTCTCTCTCTCTCTCTCTCTTTTTCTCTCTTTCTCTCTCTCTCTCTTCCTCTGTGTGTGTGTATATATGTAGATATGTAGATAGATAGATAGATAGATAGACAGATAGATAGAAACAGAGACAAAGAGGGGGAGAAGGAGAAAAAGACAGAAGAAGAGAGAGAGTCAGAGAGACAGACAGAGGAGAGGGACAGAGACAGAGTGAAAGAAACAGAGAGAGAAACAGACACAGAGAAGGAGAGAGAGAGAGAGAGAGAGAGAGAGAGAGAGAGAGAGAGAGAGAGAGAGAAAGAATAGAGATTATCGACAGAAGAAAGACACTAGACTTGACAGGAATTAAGAAAGACATTTTGTGCAAGATGTTATTTGAGCTGGTACTTAAGGGAAGTCAGGGAAGTTAAGAGGCAGAGATGAGGAAGGAGAGTATCAGTGAAAATACCCAAAGTTGGGAGATAGAGTGTGTTAGGCCAGGAATAGCAAGGAGGCCAGTGTGACTGGATCACAGAGTCCATAGTGGTAGTGGAGTTGTACATAAGAAAACTGGAAAGATAGGAGGAATCCAGGTTATGAAGGACTTTGAATGCCAAATACAGCATTTTATATCTAACCCTGAATGTAACAGAGAGGTACTAGAGCTTATTGAATAGGGGGAGGGAGAGTTACATAATCAGTTTTGTGCTTTAGAGATCTATTTAGGAAGATCAAGGTAGCTATATGGCACAGTGAATAGATCCCTGGGCCTGGACTCAGAAAGACACAAGTTCAAATGTGACCTCAGATACTTGCTAGATGTGGGAGCATGGGCAAGTCACTCAACCTCTGTTTGCCTCAGTTTCCTCAAATGTAAAAATGAGGAAAATAGCATCTATCTCAAAGGGTTACTGTGAGGATAAAATTAGATCATAACTTGTAAAACACTTAGCACAGTTCCTGGAACATAGGAGGTAGTAGATAAAGACTTATTGCCTCCCTCCTTTCTTCCTATCTCCTCCTCCCTCAATTTGATAGTTGAGTGGAGGATGCATTGTAGTGGGAGAGATAAGGTAGGAGTCCAACCAACAGACTATTTAAATAATCCAGATTTGAGTTAAGGAGTCTCATACCAGGGTGGTAGTAATGTCAGAGAAGAGCGGGGGAGGGGTGTGTATGTAATAGATGTTATAAATGTAGAAATAACAGGACTTAGCAACTGATTGGATATGGGAGGTAAGAAAGAATGAGAGGTTGAGGATAACACCTAAGTTGCAAGCCTGGGTGACTGAGAGGCCGGTGTCACCCTCAACAGTAAATGAGAAATTCAGAAGAAGAAAACATTTTAGGGGAAAAGACAATATGCTCACTTTTGGATATGTTGAGTATGAGACACCTATAGAACATACATTTTGAGATCGCCAAAATAAGTAAGGATTACTGCAGTAGAAAGCGTCTATTAGTTATCATCTTTAACTGGATCTGGATGACCAATTGTCAAGGATTCTGTTGAGTGAATTCCTGTCCAGGTATGTCAGATTAGATGATCTCTAAGGTTTCTTACAACTCTGAGATTTTATGTTTCTTTGACCTGTATGAGGTCTCCAAGAAAAGTATGAGGATAATTGGGATTGAAATGCTTCTATCCCAGAACAAATTAAGAGAGAATCATTGAGATTTATAAAATCATAAATAGTATGGACAAAGGAAAATTGATTCTGGGATTCTATTATTCTTAGGCTCATACCCATAATGACATAATGAAGGACACCACATTCTCCTGTAATATCCATTGGGATTAACTTCTAGAAGCACAATTGGTCTCATGGTTCCTTCCTCCTCCAACCTATATGGCATAGTCCTTTCAGATTAATATTTCTAAAGACTGACTTAATTATTGGATCAGTATATCTTTCTGCAACAAGGATGAGCAGATGGACAATGATTTGGGCTAGGAATTAAACAGGAGGAAGAAAGCATCTTGGATTGCATTTGGGAAATTGTGCCATGCTTCTAATAATCACAAGCTGCTTCCCAGTTACATAGACCCATGTTTTCAACACAAATATTCTTCCAAAAATGCTGTATATTTTCAAATCTCCAAGGAATCAATTCTATAGGTGAATCAAAAGGTGGCGGAGAGAAATATAATATACATAAGCAGCCTGAGGCATATTTCTATCAATAACTTTTGCATAGGAATATCACCAGGAAATGCATAATAACAAAACAAGATTCTCCAGTGATGAGACAAGATTAAGGGACAACAGATTCCTGACCTGATGGCTCCAATGAAATCCACTAAGTTTTAAAAGTCTAAGGAAACACCAGCACATTTTGTAGATCCTCTGTAGACTATCTTCGGAAGAACATGGACTTTGATTTCACAGGAGGTGGATGAATTCCCGATTCAAACACAGAGGGAAAGAGTACTCACACTGAGGAAACCACAGATGCATTGGAGTACAAGTAGATCCCAATTAGTACAAATAATAAATCTGATAAAGAGGCTGCATGAGTGATTTGGCACTAATTATTTCTTTTGGGTTGGAATTAATTATTATATTTTACATAATTAAAACTTTGAATAGTAGGAATTTGAATACAACCAACTACTTTATAGGATTCATTATTCTCACTAATCATCATGTAGGTGTATTGTGGTATTCATAGGATAGCATTTATAATTGAAAGTTATCTGGTCATCTAGTCCAACCAACTAATTTTACAGGCAATTAGAATGAAGTAAAAAGATTAAGTGTCTTGTTCGTAGTCATACTACTAATAAGGATTTGACCTGAGATCTGAACTAAAGTCCACAGTTGTTTCTATTATGGCACCAAGCCATTCTCTATCTTGCTTGAAAACCTTCAATGGCTCCCCAATTACTGTCAAATAAAATGTAGGGGGAGGGTGTGTGTTTTTGTTTTGTTTTTCACCTAGCATTTAAGGCAGTCCACAATCTGTCCAAACCTTGCTATTCCATTGCCAATTCTTCACTTCCTAAATCTTCCAGATAAAATGGATTATTTGTTCTTTCCCAGACATTCCAACTGTTTTTATCTCTCTATGCCTTTTCTTTTGGTGCTGTCTACCTAAAATATTTTCCCCGTAATGCGACCACAAACTTACTCTTGATCCTTGAAGGAAAGCCTGGGTCATTTTTTTTGTCAATGAATTGGATAATAATACATATAGTAAACTTACCAAATATGTTGATAGCGCAAAACTGGTAGGGATAGCTAATATGCTTGATTACAAGTTACAACAGGTTAGAGTCATGAGCCAAATCGAAAATCAAGCTTAATAGCTAGAAATTGGCTCTTATTCTTCAATTCAAAGAATAAGCTACTGTGAATGAATTTTGATAATGTCATCATTCTCTATGGGGCCATTCTTGGACATTGTGTTATCCTTCTGTTTCTTACTGCTGGGTATGATATCTCTAAAAGGAATAGTGGATAGAGTGCTGGGCCTAGAGTTAGGATAACCTGAGTTCAAATCCAATCTCAAACACTTACTAGCTGTGTGACTGGGTAAGTCACTTGACCTCTGTCTGCCTCAGTTCCCTCATCTATAAAACGGGGATAATAATGGAACCTACTTTCCATGGTTGTTGTAAGGATCAGAGGAGACAGTAATTCTAAAGTGCTTCACATAGCGTCTGGCATGTGGTAGGTAAGCACTATATAAATGTTAGCTATCGGTATTATTATCATCATGATTATTATTGATGTCTCTTGACATCTTGGTCCTCTCTGAGCTGAATGTCTTGGTTTTCTGTTCTCATGCTTGCTGCTGAACTTTGTTCCCTGTTATCATCTTCTGGGTTACATCTCTTCAGTATAATTCAATGTCATGAAAACAGTACTGGATTTGGAGGAGAGAAGCAAACTTTAAATCCCAGTTCTGATGCTTTCTATTTCTGCATGTGCTATTTCAAGTTGTTGGGCTTCTATCTCTCTAACTACAAAATAAAGCAATTGGACTAGATCAGATGTCTCAAACTCAAATAGAAATGGATGCCTGGAGGCTACATGCTGACTTAGAAAACCAACAATTGACATTATCTATGTTGTATTGTATTTTTATCTATTTCATTAAACATTTCCCAAAGGCATTTTAATCTGGGTGTGTCTGCACTCAGGAGTTTCAAAAGTCCTAAGTTTGACACCTCTGGACTAGAAGATCTCCAAATTACTGTCCAATTCTAAAAGTATGATCATATTATCTTTAGTGTATGCTACCTGGTAGACATTTGAGTTCCAATCTGCCAGGGAATAGTGACTAGAAAGCTTCTCTTTGATAAAGGCAAGACACCATATCAAGATTCTAAACACCAGAGAATATAGTACTAGGATGCCTGTGCCTAAGGCATAAAATTCAATCCTTCATCCCAGACAAATTGTCTTATTTAGTGTCATAAATTACCATGATCCTCTCTGGTTTAATAAGGTAAATTTGAAGACTATATAACATCCAGGTGAGATTTGATGAGGATGTTAAGGGGGTTGGAGACCATACCATATGAAGATCACTTGCAGAAGTATGTGTTTTTAACCTAGAGAAGAAAACGCTAAGAAGGAACAAGAGTCTTTGAGTATTTGAAGGTCCATCATATAGATGATTAGACCTTGTCTCTTTGGAACCACAGGGCAAAATTAAGAGAAGTAGCTACTGCTTTCGATTTGCAGTTAATTCCAGTGTTACGGAAAACTTATTAGCTATTCATCCAAAGTTTGAATAGAAAAGGGCTGCTTCACAGAATATTTCCCATCATTGGTGTCTTCACAGAAAGCCTGGAAGACCATTTGTTGTAGGATGGACTTGATTCAAGCTAGTTTGGTGCCTTGGGCTTAGAAACAAAGCAAAAAGAGACACACATAAATCATTTGACAGTTTTTAAAGAGGTACTTTACTTGGCCCTAAGTGGATACAGCATTGATTCAATTGAAGTTATTTTCCCTGTCTCTGTTGTTCCTGCTGGTGTACCAGTTGAGTCTAAAGGAAAGCCACTCCTGCCCCCTTGTTGGTTGTTTTTTTTTTGTTTGCTTAGGCCATTAGGCAGCTACATCAATGGCTAACATCTTAGTCTTCTGAGCCAATCCACTCCCAACAATTGCTTCAATCTTTTAAGAAAAACAACAATAACCAGCCTAGCCTACTTTGCAGATGTTGCCATTTCCACACCATTTATCAGTGACACTATAAAGGAAATATTCCTTTCCCAGTACAGGCTACTATAGAAAACTAACAGGATCATAGAAATAGAATTGGAAGGTACCTTAATAGTTCCAACACCCTCCAAGATTCAAAGCAGTTAATTGAGTTGCACAAGGAGTAAGCAGTAGAGCTGCAATTTAAAGTCATGTCCTCTGACTCCAAATCTAGCAATGGATTTCACTATGCTACAATGGTCACCATGGTATACTCCAACATTGTGATTCTGAGAAGCCATCTACATTGCGAAAACTTCTTTTATCCTCTGACTCTGAAAAGACCTCTGGACCCTCTGTGCTCATAAAAAGACTCAAGTTTCTAGTGTTTAAAACTTGTATAGCACTATACCCACCACCATGCTGTGAGCTAAGTAGTCTAAGCATTATCACAGCCATTTTACAGATGAGGAAACAGAGCTTCAGGAAGGTTAAGTGGCTTGCCCAGAATCCCCTAGCCATTAAATAATAGAACTAGTAAAGGAAGCTTCTCTTAAGTCTGTTTCACAATCTTTGTGGGAATACATCTTTTATTATATTTACAACACAATACCTTTAAGCTGTCATTGTCTTGTGTATATGTGTATCCCCCTACTTACTTGAAGATTCTTAATATCAATGACTGTGACTGATGCATCTTTATAGGTCAAAAATAGCATACCATAGGCCCCTGAACATAGTAGGCACTTAACTCTGCTGAAGAGAGAATATATGTTCAGATAAGAGACTACCTAAAGGGTTCCAATGATATTCTTTATGCAAGATCAACTATTCCAACTTCACATAACTTGAAAAGGAAATGGAAGCAATCATCCATACGGAGCAATATAGCACTAAGCATGAAACATTGTGAATGTAAATGCTGCCAAAAAGAAAAAGATGATGGGGAGCAGGCAGAAACTACAAGCTGTGAACCACGAGTTTGCTCCTTGCATGCAAGATCAGCAGAAATATGGGGAAACCTGCTGGTCCCAGATTGGCTTTATCTCGCACTTTGAAATGCAAAAAAACCCCAACCTCACAGAAAAAAAATGTTCTCTTTATAGAGAGAATTACACTATGCATTGTTAAAATTAGAGGCAGTGTAATGCAATATAAATAGTGGTGGATTGGGAGGATGTAGGTTCAAATCCTGATTCTGTTATTCCTTACCTCTGTCATCATGGGGGAGTCACTTAATTTCTCTGAGTATCAGTTTCCTCATTTGTGAAATGTATATAATGGACTAGACGGTGACTAAGGGTTCTTCCATCTATGAGCTAATGAAGTAGGTGAAATAAAGGGTTTCTCTATTTATTGTCCAAGGACAAGGCTAATTAATTTCAGAGATTTTCATCAGCAAGTTGGATAAAGGACTTAGAGACCTATCTCATTTTACAGAGGGGAAACTGAGTCCTAGAGAATGGAAAATGACTGGCTAAACACACAGGATTGAGCTAGGATCTGACCTCAGGTCTGACTAGGACTCTTTCTAGCTATGTCATGCTTAAAGATCATTTAGAATTGGTTTTTGTGCTTTGTTGTTGATGAGGGCCAAAATGACATTACTATATTAGTGCCAAGTTACCATGTATCCCTCTGTGGCTGATCAGGCCAATATGAGCTCAGAATGCTCTACCACAAGTCAAGCACAAATAGTTCATGTGAACCTTTGGGGTGCATTCTCCAAATCTTCACATTTCACATTTCTTTTGAACTACTTCACTTATGCTTTGCTCGTAGAGCACAGCACCTTCTCTGATGAGGAGCTTGTGTCTCCCATGTCACACAATGAATTCCAAAGTTCCTAAGAGAGATATTGAGAGTATTTTTGCATTGCTTCTTCTGACCACCATATGAGCACTCTGCCCTGTGTGAATTCTCCATAAAACAGTCTTTTAGGCAAGTGTACGTTTGGCATTCAAAGAACACGGCTAACTCATCATGGTTGCATTCTCTGCAGTAGAGTTTGAATGCTTGGCAGTTTAGTTTGAGAAAGTCTCAGTGTCTGGTACCTTATCCTGCCAGGTGATCTTCAGAATCTTCCTAAGACAATTCAAATGGAAGTGATTCAGTTTGCTGGTATGGTGCTGGTAGACTGTCCAGGTCTCACAGGCGTACAGCAATAAGGTCATCACAATGGCTCTGTAGACCTACAGTTTGGTAGTCAGTCTAATGCCTCTTCTCTCCCACACTTTCCATCAGAGCCTCCTAAACACTCAGCTAGTTCTGGCAATGCATGCATCAACCTCATTATCAATATGTACATCCCTAGGAAGTATACTGCCAAGGTAAGTAAGCATTCAAAACTTCTCCATTTGCTATAACTATGTATGGATGGTGTGGTGGTAGTTCATGGAGTGCCTGTATTTTCTTGGTGTTAATTATTAGACCAAAATTATCACAAGCAGCAAAGAAACGATCCACACTTTGTTACATCTGGGTTTCAGAGGCTGCATTGAATGCACAATCATCTGCAAACAAAAAAATCACACACCAACACTCCCTCTACTTTAATCTTGGCTTGTAGGCTCTTCAAGTTGAAGAATTTACTGTCAGTGGGGTAGCTGACCTTGACGCTGTGTTTGCCCTCATCAAAGACATTTGACAGTTGGCTGGAAGCATCATGCTAAAAAAGCTAAAAAAGGGAGTAAGTGCACAGCCTTGTTTTACTCCATTGGTGACTAGGAAAGCATAAGAGCATCATCCATTATCCAGAACCTGGGCAAGAATGCTGTCATGAAATTGATGTAAAATACTGGGCAACCAAATTTTGACATAATTTTCCATGAGCTCTCATGATTGACTGTATCAGCAAAGAAACAAAGCCTTTACTCTGCAACCATCCCAAAATGGGACTAAGGATAAAGAGGGCTTGACCAAATTAGGCTATAGTTGAGTTTTTATCTTAAGCTGTAGCTTAAGAGAGCTGGGTCCAAAGTAAGTCATGGTCCAATCATGATGAAGACAAAGGAATAGATTGGGCCAGGGGATGAGGAAAGAGCAAAGGCCAGAAATAGTTGGGATAAAAATCTGATATGTGTAGAGACAAGAAAGAAATTGGGTGGGTGGGGGAAACATCTGACCTGAACCTGACCATATAGCCAAGAAGAACCTAGAGCTCCAGCCCTACCCCATTCTCTGACAAGAGCCAACAATTGGCTACATATTGGGAGACAGGATTGAGTTGATCAATGGTTCTCCAACTTGTTTTGCGCATGTTACCATATTATTCTTTGCCATGAGGAACTGAGGCACACTATCAGAGAACTAGGATATAATTATAAGTGTAAGATCTATATAATCCACAATATACCTAGCCAGCCTCAGGACATACTTCTATTCCAAGGCAAACCCTTTGAGGACTACTCGTATAAAAATTGGAGCCCTTTGTCCAAGTTTGGCTTAAAGTGTTGTAGTCATGTCTCCATGACCAAGGGAGTCTCTTCCATTTCATTAGTGGGCAATGATTGAATTGGAGTGGCTGTGGCCTCAGCCTCTAGATAAAGAGTTCATGTTGAGTGAGAATTTAGAGTAGAGGTTTACTCTTTCCTCCACAAGCCAGCTTTTTAGTAAATAATAGGAAAAAATGCAATAATAACAAAGATTCCTGGAAGTTCCTATTCCCCAAATTCTTCTTCTTCAGTATTTGAAGGATCTAAGAGTTTGTTGTTGTTGCATCCTCCATCAATGCACATCACAAATAGTCTTTGCTTTTGGAGCTCATATTTATAAATTTCTGTGTTTGAAAAATGCATGACCTGCAGCTACCTTGATGATGAGCTTGTCTGAATTTAGCTAGGTTCATGCTCAGAGAACACATAGCCCATCACTGTGCCAGGATCTTACAGATATCTGTTCATTCACTTTTTAAAAGCTGAAATCTACCTTCTTGCCACTCTATGTAGGATATTAGTGTATATTATTTTTATTTTTAGTAGTTACTCAATTCACAATAAGAGTAGAAAAATATTGAGCTACCCACCAAAAATATAAAAGGGGGGAACAAAATAAATCTGGCAGAGAATCTTGCTTGAGGTCTTCTCATTCATTTATTAAATCATTCAAGAAACATTTAATGATGTCTCCTACGTGCCTGATTCTATGATTCTCTCCATATGTTCTAGGTCATAGTAGAGCAATTCTCATGTCATGTGCTTCAGAACTATTTCTGGAATTTAATTGACCCATAAATTAATACATTCTAGATTCATCATGGGTTTTACTTAGCATGGCTTGTCTGTAGAGGTCGTATATAATCTCATTGATGAAGTAAATTTAGAGAAATTATTTATATTATCTGTAATCTTACTATACAAAGGTAATGAAAATAAAACTAGCCAATTTTTTGCATTTATTAGTATTATTTTAACTGGCTTTTCTTTTTGGTAAATTATTTATTTTTGGTATTTATTTTTAAAAATCGAGTTCCAAATTATGTTTCTCTCCAGTCCGTCCTACCCCTCCAACATTAGCGCATCTCTGCCTCAATTAAATCCAGTTTATGCATAAGTTAAGACACCATCCTGTGAGGTCATTTGTTCTTTTTGAAAAATGAAGGATGAATAATATTCTTACATTCTTGGTATTACTAAGCACAATATTCTCCTGGCTCTCCTCATTTAACTTTGCATCAATTCACATCGTAATTCTCAAGTGTTTCTGAAGACATCCTGCTCATTAGTTCATATAACACAATAGTATTTCATCACAATCATATTCTACAATTTGTTTATCCAGACCTCAATTGATAGACATTCCCTCAATTCCCATTTTTTGCCACCACAAAAAGAGCTGACATGAATATTTTCATGTAGGTCCTTTTCCTTTTATTTCTTTGGGATACGGATAACTAGACAATTTTTTAAAAAAGATGCGTTTGGTGAATTTAAATCCAAAGTTAAGTGCATTGAAAAACTCCCTTTAAAATCAGATTACCCACCTTAGAGTATCATAGAGAACACTCTGGGTTACCCAGAAACTGAACTACACACCCCAAGTATAACCTAGAAGAAAGTATGATTTCTGAATATGGGGTCTTCCCCCATTCCAGTTGTTTTGGTTCAGATGTGTTGCCCCAGTAACTAAAAATTTTCCCATTCTTGAAACTGACACATCTGGTTTTTATGTACAGAAAGGAATGCCTTCTCTTAGGCATCGTTGTGTGTCTTTTGGAAAATCACTTCCTCTCCCTTGGCCTCAGTTCTTTCTTCTGTAAAATGCAGAAAATGGGCCAGATGAAATCTACCACTCACTTCTGGTCCTGAGATTTGATGATTGACAATCACCTTCAGTGCCCTAGATTGGATCTGAGCGATGAACTAGAGCTGCTTGTGACTAAGGGCTTGTATCTTACATCTAACTTCAGTAGCTCAGGCTTCTTTATTGTTGTTTTTAAAGCATTCCATAATATGATATTATGTAAATGGTACATCAATTCTCCAGTATTTTTCGCTGCCCTGGCCCAACTTGTATCACCATCTATCTACCTACCCACTCAGTCTCTAAACAAGGAATTCTGCTAGCCACTCCCCCTTCCTATGCCACCGTGAGGGTGGAGGATAGCACCAAGGAATCAAAATCGAGTTGATAGACCAAAGAAGAGTGAATTTGATGCTCTTGAAAGATCATTGGACCTGGGGTCAAGACCTCACTTTACCAATAACTAGCTATGTGACCTCAGGCAAGTTCCTTTAATTCTTCAAACTTTAGTTTTCATACAATATTTGCATTACATACCGAAAAGGATAGTTAAAGGGATAAAATGAGGTAACAGGAGTATAAGTGCTACATAAATGTCCGTTACATGATTATTTTTTAAATGAAAGCATTTAACAGCAAGGAAACTGGTGAATTCAATTAAAGTAAAAAAGAAGTAACCAAGGCATTTGTTTGAGGTCACAAGATTTAGAACCTTAACAGATCATTTAGACTAACTCCTCATTTTATAAGTAAGGAAATTGAGATCAAGAAAGACTGAATAATTTGACTAAGGTCATACAAATAGTTGTGACCATTGGACCAGGATTTGAACCCAGTTCCTCTGACTTCACAGCCAACACTCATTCTGCTATGTCACAAGCTATCCCTATAAACTGAGTTATTTCCAAGAGCGTCAGATCCAATCAGTTGCAAAGTCTAATGCAGCTTATGTGCATAATATATCTGTAACTATCCTTTTTACTCACAAAACCCAGATCCAGGGTCAGGCCCTTATCATTATCACAATAGCCTTCTGTTGTTTTCTCAGCCTCTAGTCTCCCTCCTCTCCGATTCTTCCTCCTCATAGCTGCCAAAACAACATCACTAAAGCAAATGCTTGACTGCCTCACTCCTTTGCCCAAGGAATTCCAGTGGTTTCCTCTTTCCTGTAGGCTAAAATACAAATGCCTTGAGTTGACATTTAAAGTCCTTTACAATTTTGCCCCAGTCTCTTTCCAAGCTGATTCCATAGTTCTCTCTTAACTGACCTTATCATAATTTCCTGTGGATGCTATTCCATCATCTGTCTCTATGCTTTCTTAGAGGCTGACCCCAACATCCGGAATGCACTCTTTTCTTACCCTTTTCTAGTGCAACCACAAATTTCCTTCAAAGCTTAGCTCAGGTGCCAACTCTTTAAAGAAGCCTCTCCTGATCTACCCCCTTCTGAGTTCATTGTTTATTCCCCCCTAAAAAAATTACTGTGCATGGTTTATAATTTAATTATTCATGCACATCCTCCCCCTGCCAAAAATGTAAGCCCATTGAGGGAAGGGCCAATTTCATTTTGTCTTTATATCCCTACCAACTAGCACGGGGCTTGTCACAGCGTATGCACTTAATAAATGTTTAATGAATGAATAAATGCTGGCATGAGTATGTGTCTAAGTTCAATTTTTAGCTGACTGTACTAAGGTCTTGCTGATAATTTGTGCTTAGTTGTACAGAAACATAGTTATAGAATGGCACTATTACTATATGAGCAATATAGGGAAAGATAGGATTCAAGCCACTATTTTTACATCTAGCTTTTCTTTTTCACTCCCACTATCCTCTCTCAATTTGAGACCTTCATTACATATGACAACGTATGAGAGTCAACTAGGTGGCATCATGAATAGAATGTTGGATTGGAAGCCAGAAAGACCTAAGATCAAATCCTGCCTCAGATGCTTATCACCTATGTGACCCTAGGCAAGTCTCAGCCTCAGTTTCCTCATCCCATAATCATACCTACCTCACACAGTCATTATACAGAGTGTCCTTAAAGTCTGGACACATAGGAAATCTCATTAACATCTGATTAATCACTTCACCAAAGACTCCGTGTTGTTCTGTGACTTCTTTCTCTGGGGTACGCTAAAGGAGAAGGTGCACTCAGTGAAAATAATAGATGCAACACAGTTGATTGAACACATAAATGCATAAAGAGTGAATGTGCTAAAATTGACGGCAATGTGGAGTTACTGCATTGAATTCACGTGAGTCTTACAGAGCACATCAACCTTTGCATCACAAATGATGGAAATCATATTGAAGGTGTTATTTGTTAATATTCCAATTAAATAAAATGTTGTTGAAAATTTTATTCATTTCATTTCTTGCAAATATGCATTTTTGCCCATGTGTCCAGACTTTAGGAACACCCTGTAGGATCAAGTGAGATAAAATACACATTTTAAATGTTAACTGTTATTATTCTTAACTGGTCTCTCTCCCTCCAATTACTCCCCTATGTAGCATCTGATACATCATTGTCACTACTTTGACTGTATCACTGCCCCCTCAAAAACCCTCAGTGATTTCCCTTTGTCTACCGAAAACTTTAAACTTCTCAAATAGCATTTAAGTAGCATCCACAGTCTCTCTCTAGCCTGTTTTTCTATCTTCAATTTCATATTGTTTTTCTGCTATACTCCTCTGCTGAATTTAGCAAAACTGGTCTTCTTACCATTACCTGAATTTTTCTTTCCTGCCTCCATGCCTTTCATTCCTTATGCCATTCATTCTACCTGGAATACTCTTTGTCAATTATCTTCACAGACTGAAATTCTACCCATTTTTTAAGGTTCCAGAATAAACACCAGCTCCTCAGTGAAATCTTGCCTTATTCCTAAGGTAGAAGTGCTCCTATGACATAAAAAAGACAAGCAAACAGACAAACAAAAACAGTCTTATGGAATTATACTTAAATTGTGTGGATCTGTAGTAACAATCTCGCTAGCAGCTACTGTGGCTGTGTAAGACCAACAACAACCAGCACACAGAGGGCTGCCAACACAGGTTCTTTGATCTGCTTTTCTAAGGAAAGCAACTTTAAGGGATTAACAATCTCAGTTTAATTAAACACACATATTTCATTCACTTAGTTCAGGGGGAAAAGATCAGCCTCTGAACTTCAAGGCAAATACAAACAGAAATTACAAACATCAACAGACAGATCTCGTCTGATTCAAATCACAATTCATAGTTACCAGAGAGGAACCAATGGGTCTGGGTTGACAAAGCCAGGGGGCAGTTACAATGGCTTGCCCAGAGTCTCAACACTCCTTCCATGGGTGAGCCCCACAAGTCAAACAACAAGCTCCCCTTAATTATATCCAGTTTGGGGCCCTGAGGGCTGAGTGTGTGAAAGTTCCCCATCCCTAGCATTACATCATATACAAGTCAATGACTCCTGCTTGCCTCAGTGCTGAGAAATCCCCGAGAAATACTGCAAAACAAAGACAGCAAAAAATTTGCCACCAATTCAAACAAAGGGGAGACTTGATAGTCTTAGCATCACAAAAGAGAACAGGGAAAAGTCCAATTGCCATAACAGGGCTACAAAATTCCCACCTGCTGCAAAAGTCACAGAAACAGAGCTTCAGGCATAATCAATTAATTATTAGGAAGTCCAGTAGTTTTGTACATTCTAGAATCCCTCTGCTTGAGCAAAAATTGTTTTTTATAGCCTTTGAGGAAACACAAAAATAGAATTAGATGACATAATTTGGTTATTGATCAATTCCAGAAGTGGGTAAATCTTATGGGGGGCTAAAGGAAATGTCCATGAATCAGCAAAATTTAATCATCAGGCTTTCCACAAGCCATTAGCTACAGATCATCAACGACAGGCCGTCACCTGCAGGCCGTCTCAGTGTGGACTTTCCAAAAGTCATAAACCCCTGTCAACAACACCTTAGTGTCTTCCACAGCTCATAAGATGCTAGCTTTTGACCAATAGTATCCTGGGATCCAAGAAAGTTGTGGTTTTTGAAGCAAAGGTCATTAGTGAGTGGGGGGAGGGAATGGAGAGACAAATGAATCTTATTTCAAGTATAACACTTCGAGAAATATACCCTATTTCAAACACACCTCTTGGAGTGGGGATTGGGGGAGGGGTAGTACAGCAATTAAATCCTTGTAACAGACCTAACTAATCTAGCTGATAAATCAAATATAGTTAACATAATCATCAATACACAGTAGATTAATTAAGCATAACTCTTATCCTAACAGCATTAACTAACATAACTAACTCAAACTTAATCCTACTCAGTTTAATTCACTAATACAATTACCAATACCCATCAAATCACATTGAACTGAATAAATGCTGATTAAATTAAGTAGGGGTATCAAAATTATCTTCACAAATGCCTTTTAAAATAATTTTCTTTGTAGCTGTTTTATAGCCACTCTTTATTCTAAGTTCCTAGATGTCAGATTTCTTACACATCTTTTAAATCTATATTTTCCAGTCTAGTACATAGCAACAATAATGTCATTTTATGTTGCTTTCTGGATTTTTGAAGCACTTTGCATATATAACTTCATTTAATCTTTACAACAGCCCTATGACATAATTCAAGAATTATAATTTCCATTTAACAGATATCAAAATCTGGGCCTGCTGATTCCAAACCTGTTGTTCTTTTCACTGTACTGGAGTGAAAGGCAAGTGTCCATTAATTCCAAGCTGAATGGATGAATGAATGAAAAGATAAATGTATATATGCAGGTCCTGAATCCTAGTAATTCTTTCAGTTATAGGGTGAGGGACTGAATGGACCGGTCTAATCTCACATTTAAAAAAGGCCATCTATATTTCCAAGAAACCTATCTCCTTTCCCCCATTCTACTTGAGTTTCCTGCACACCTGCTTGATATTTTGATTGCTGTTTGTTGGCTTTTGTCCTGCTTCTCTGCAGCAGTCAGTCTACACTGCTGGCTGCTCCTTGTTTACTAGCCCCACCAATTGCTTTACTATCTGTCACTACCCTACTCCCACAGCTTGGGAATTCTTCTGGGAATACAAAAACCTAGAAAGTGAGCTATGTCATTTCTTGGATTGTGGTTACAGGAGACAGTTTCTATATTCAATTCCTCTGCTGACTTTCTTGTGATTTTAGGTCATGTCTTTCTTTTAGGGATTATGAGGCTTAGAAGGGGAATCATAAGGCTAGAATGGGAAAACTGTAAAGGCTTGAAAACATAATGACAGGCAACCTGGAATGCCCCCTTGTTTTAAGGTGGGATTATGGTTATCCTGGAAAAAAATGTTCTTTCTTGTATCTCATCTCCATGACTGACTGTTTCCCATATCATCTCCATGGCTGACTGTTTTCTATATCATCTCCATGGCTTATGGTATCCTATATCACCTCCATGGCTAACTGTTTCCAGTAACATCTCCAAGGCTGACTTGCTTCCTGTATCTTCATGGTTGGGTGTTTCTTCTCTCTCCATGGCAGACTGTTTTCCATATCTCCACACAGCTGCCTTACTGAACCACAGAGAGCCAAATTGGTTCATCTTGGTTTTCAATCTAATTAATCCTGAAAACCAAATTACTTTATCCATGTGTATCTTTTAGAATCCAAAATAATTTGGATCATCTGTTTCTGAGACATTGTGGCCCAGCTAGAGAGCTAGAAAAAATTTTGGTCAGTGCTTAATTGTAAGTTAGAAAACCAGGCTAATTAAAAATAAAACAAAATGAATGAAAATACAAAAACAGAAACACCTCCTTTCCCCAGGTTGGGCCATTGCCCATACTCCTGACTCCAAACTGTCTCAAGTTTCAGGATGCTGAGATTTGCCATAAATTCTGTCACCCTAATTTTGGTCTATTGGGCAAACAATAACAAACATTTTAAAAATCATGTGTGGATCACTATCTTGGATGCAGGAGGAAATTCAAAGCTTAAAGTTTACAAATTATGTCTCTCATGACAATCCTTAAGGTTAGATGATTAGAGTATTATTACTGCGTTTTATAGATGGGAAAAGTAAGAGTCAAAGAAATTAATTTATTTTCCTGTGATCCTAGAGACCCTGACTCCAATTCCGATATATTTTCCACTATATCATGGGACAAAAGACTTCAAGGGCCCACTATCTCAACCACTCACAAAGAAAACTTCCATCAATGTATGGAAAGGATAGTGATGTTTCAAATAAGCTAAGGAGGTGAGATCTCTCCCACATATTTTTTATTATCATTATTATGATTCATTCTTCCATTTTCCCCATGGAATCCAGATAGAAATGGGCAAGTATCTATTCTTCTATAATTCCTTTATATTTAAGGTTCTCTAAACTATTATCCAGATGTATAAAATAATTGCTCTTGTAAAGTATTAGGCTATAAGTTCATCTTCTGTAGGCTCACTGATAGCATCATCAGAATAACTCCACAAGGAGATAGGGCAACAAGGACAACATGTACTTCATCCTGTTACTGAATGATTTTGATCTCATCTGATAGGTCCCTCTACTTTGAAAGCTTTGTGTTCCATACAGAGTATGCTGGAGCCAGCTTGAACTGGCTTGAAAGGACTGATAAATTTTTTTCATACCTTAGGTATTTTCTTCAGTGGTCTTTTGGACCTTCTTTTCCATTTGGCTAATTCTGCCTTTCAAGGCATTCTTCTCCTCATTGACTTTTTGGAGTTCTTTTGCCATTTGAGTTAGTCTATTTTTAAGGTGTTATTTTCTTCAGTATTTTTTGGGGTTTCCTTTAGCAAGTCATTGACTTGTTTTTCATGGTTTTCTTGCATCACTCTCATTTCTTGTCTCAATTTTTCCTCAACTTCTCTAACTTGCTTTTCCAAATCCTTTTTGAGCTCTTCCATGGCCTAAAACCAGTTCACGTTTTTCTTAGAGGCTTTTGATGTAGGCCCTTTGACTTTGTTGACTTCTTCTGGCTGTATGTTTTTCTCTTCTTTGTCATCCAAAGAAATATTCGAAAGTCTGAGTCTGAATCTAAGTCCATTTTCACTGCTTGTTCATGTTCCCAGCCAACTACTTGACCCTTGAGTTTTTCATGGGGGTATGACTACTTATAGAGTAGAGAGTGCTTTGTCCCAAGCTTGAGGGGCTGTGCTGTTGTTTTCAGAGCTATTTCTACACAGCAAGCTCTGTCACAGCAGTGCTCCTCCTCCCCCAAGAACTGCCAACCCAGACCGTGACTCAGATCTAAGCAGGTTCTACACTCCTGCTCTGATGTGCCACTTATTTCCTCCCACCAGGTTTACCTGGGGCCTGAAGCAACTGCAGCTGTAGCTCTGTAAGTTGCCTCATAGCTGCACCACCTCTGATGCCCCCGGGGTGGTGTCTGACCACGAACTCCTTTCACTCAGTCCCTGCAGTTTTTCCCACTAATCTTCTCTGTTGTCTTTGGTGTTTGTGGGTTGAGAAATCTGGTAACTGCCACAGCTCACTGATTCAGGATGCTATGGCCTGTTCAGCCTGGCTCCCAGTCTGGTTGTTCTGGGCACAGCCCATGCTGGGCTCTGCTCCACTCCCAGCAAGGTGCAATAGACCTTACCCAGTGACCATCTAGGCTGTCCTGGGCTGGAGCCCTGCTTCCCTCTGCTATTTCGTGGGTTCTGCAGTTCTAAAATTTGTTCAGAACCATTTCTTGTAGGTGTTTGGAGGGTCCTGCGGGAGAGCTTTAGGTTAAGTCCCTGCTTTCCAGCTGCCATCTTGGCTCTGCCCCTGTACTGATCTACTTTGTATATAGAACTATACATTATTATAGAATCATGTATAATAGCAGATTGAAAGTAGAAGCAGGTATGAGAATATACTGTGTTCTTTTAAACCAGACACTAAAGAGATATGAAAAAAATATGTAAAAAACAGCATTCTTTTACCATTTTTTTTGCTTTTTAAAAAATATAGTTGTTTTAATGAAAAATATGTTAACATATAATGGGTTTATTGTTGTTTTAAGTAAAGTCTTTAAAAATAACCAGTTTTAATATCTTAATGTGGTCATTATCACTAGATATAATCTACATAAACCAAAATATTTTGGGTCCCCCAATAATGTATAAAAATGTAAAGCATTCCTGAGACCTAAGAGTTTGAGAACAATTGTCTTAGAGTATCATTCCCAGTGGGCCATATGCTTAAGTGGAAAGCACACTGAACTTGAAGGATTGGGATCCAGTCTCAACTCTGACAATTTCTTGCTGGGTGACTGGTGGAATCACTTTGTATCTCTAAGCCTCTAATGCCAATATCAACCTCTTGTGGTTGTTGTAGAAGACACCAGGTAGTGCTCTGTTGATGTGAATTATTCTCATTTGAGTTTACTTTCCCTCACTTCTCTGCCTCCCCTTTGCAACCATATCACCCACAATTGAAATGCATGATATTCATATAATCAATGTACCATCTGGAAAAGTTACAGTGTGAGTAAACAGGGACTGCAGTGAGGTTCCAGATGAAAGTATTCTCGGACTTTTTACTGGAATCTCCTCAACCATCCCGATTGAGAGAAAAGGTTTCTCTTGAGCCCTCTCTCTAATTGTTACAAAATCTTCCTGCTGTCTCAGGCATTGCTGCCAGGAGGGCAGTCCAAAGGAGAGGTACTGTCATCATTCTCATCCCCAATTTTTCTCACAGAAAGTTTAGGGGTAGAGATGAAGGGGATGTTCAGGGGACTCAAAGTAAATATAAAATTCACAAAAAATGAAAAGTCACTTTTAGAAAATGCTTTAAAAGGTGGCTACTCATTCTCCTACTCCTTGGATTCCTAGGGGTCAAAAGAAAGAGAATGTAGACTTTAGCAGATAATTCCTCTGCCATTGCTTCTCAATGACCCTGGCTCTTTTTAGGCATATTCAGTATGTTTTACTGCTTGCACCCCCTGTTGCTATCAGCTGCTATCAGCTAACCTCCAGATCACTCTCCCAACTTTTTACTAATTTAGTCATTTGCACACCATCCAACTCCAA
Source organism: Phalanger gymnotis (assembly GCA_028646595.1). Classification (NCBI taxonomy): domain Eukaryota; kingdom Metazoa; phylum Chordata; class Mammalia; order Diprotodontia; family Phalangeridae; genus Phalanger; species Phalanger gymnotis. The sequence goes on from CM053622.1 coordinate 88,423,635, forward strand.
AGGCTCTCCCATGCCATCGTCATTTTCTGGGATGTCAATTTCCATGTTAATGATCCCTCAAATACCCCATCCCCTCAAATTTTCAATTTCCTCAATTCACTGACCTTCTTCACTATCACACTTCAATCCCACAACTTGAAATCCTCAAACTCTTGGAATTATATCTTCTCCAAGACTCAGAGTAGAAAATTCTAAATGTCTGAACATAGCTTCCTATTTGTCTTGTCCACTTTTGTCATTCCCCAATTTAGTATATTGATACACTAAATGATTTCTTTGCTCTTATCATTTCATTCTGTCACATGAACTTATATCCCCAGTTCACTCTGGTTCATATCTAGATTTGATTGTCTCATTTAGGCCTCACTAAACAGCTTCCATAAAATGTCTTACCTTCCTGACCTGCCAATTCTGAACTATGAAAACTCTTCCCTGATAATCCCTCATCATCCTATTTCTGAGCCTCCTTCAGGGCAACTGAACATTGCTAGAGAAAGTAATTAGTTTGAGTTTATGTTACATATTACAAACTCATGCAATACAATAATAATAATAGCTAATATTTGTATAACTGACTATGTGGCAGGCACTATGCTAAGCAGTTTAAAATAATACTTGTTTCCTCAAAACAACCTTGTGAGATAGGTGCTGTTTTTGTCCCCATTTTATAGATGAGGAAACTGAGGCAAAGAGAGGTTAAATAACTTGCCAAGAATCACACAGCTAAGAGTCTGCATCCAGATTTGAACTCAAGTTTTTTGACTTTTAGGTCTGTTATAGATGAGGAACTGATTCAAATTAAGAATGAGTCATTCCCCAATGGATGAAAGGTGTAAGGATATGAATAGATAGTTCTCAAGAAAAGAAAATTGAGGTCATCTATAGTCATATGAAAAAATTCTCCAAATCACTACTAATTAAAGAAATGGAAATTATAGCAAATATGAGTTTGTACCCTGCATCCATCAAATTGGCAAAAAAAGTATTGGAATGTTTGTGGGAAAACAGGCACAATGAAGTGTTGTCAGTGAATCTGTTAATAGGTATAATCATTTGCAATTATACACAAAATGTTATTAAACAATGCCTGCCCATTAGCCTAGATATATAACTACTAGATTTATAACCAAAACACATTTTAAATATGGAAAAATTTCATATATTTACAGAAATATTTATAGCAGCTCTTTTTATGGTAGCAAAAAACAGGCAACTAAAGTGATTCCCATCAATTATAGAATGTTTGAATAAATTATTTATAAGGAATATTGGAGTATATAAGGAATGTTCAAATATATCGTAATTGTATATAAATGTGATGTAATACTATTTTGTAGTAAGAAATGAGGAAATAGATTATTTCAGTGACCTGGAAAGACTTATGTAAAGTGATATAGATTAAAGTAAGTAGAATCAGAAGAACCATTTACATTTTACCATTATTATTTTGAAAAAGAACAGTTTTGAAGACTTTATAAAACTGAGGAAGAATTAAATCAAACAGAACAGTTTATGTACTACCAGCTACATAGTAAAGGCAACAGCTTTGAAACATAGCTTGTAGGAATTATGGTCAGTACAATAACCAAAGGTCATCCATGATTCCAGAAGAACAAGGAAGAAATGTTGTATAAAGCTCCTGACAGAGAGCTGACATGTTGTATTATGTATGTATGTATGTGTACATGCACACATATAAAAAAACATGTGTACGGGTAGAAGCAGATAGTTCTCAAGGAAAATTATATGAACATATCCTGAAATGAAAAGGATAGAGACATACATATAGATATACACATGCATAGATGTGTATATCTCTACACATGTATGCGTACATATGTATATGTACACATGTACCACGGATATAATGTATCCTCACATTTATACATGTGTTTGCATGCATACCCATGTGCACATATGTGCATATATATATATAGATATACATAGTGTCCATACACATACTTATACACATCCATGCATATAGCCTTTGTATGTGCTGCTCCGCTGGTTTCATCGCCATAGAAAAAGATGCTTCTCCCAGGTTAAGCTGATCACTTCCATTCTCATCACCACTGACTGCCAATCAAGCCTTGATTAATACCACCTCCCCCAGCCTCCTCTCCTCACTAATTGGAGGGCTGGAGGGTGGAGTACAGAAATCCTCCCAATACCTTCCTTTATAGAGGGCAGAAATGGTATATCAGATCATTTCACTTTTCAACTTTGGCTATGCCTGATTTAAACTCCATGGAACAAGATGCTGCTACGCTGGGAACATATTGGTATCCACCCTATTTCCCCACCTTTTAAGTATTATCTCTACCTACTAGTTTGTAAGCTACTCGAGGGCAAGTACTATCTTTCTTTATATTAATTGTATCCACACCACCTAGTATGTTCCTTGGCACATAGTAGGCACTTAATATATATTTATGGAATTGGATATATGTTTGTATATGCATATACACACACAAATATATATACATATATATATGTTTATGTTTATAGGTAATGAGGAAATTTGTCTTCTTGACTGAATATTTGTGCAAGGACTTTGTTTTTCTTTTCTTTATTCAGTGGGGGAAGGAGAGAAAAACATTTTAGGTTCATTAAGAAACAATTTTTTAAAACAGAGAGATTAGAGAGTACTACCCTGTGGGATGTTGTGTGCATTTTTGAAAGAGGTCACTCTATGGTTAATTTTGTTTAATTGATTTATTTTGTTACAAGAAATCTCTCACAGAGGAGATGTAATATGTAAATATTTCTAACATAAAACAAAACATTAGCAAAGCTTTTTTTTAAAAAAGACTTTAAAATGCTTATTGATTTTTTTTCAAGGACCATATGAGCCAGCCTTCTCAATATGACCATGCTACTTTGAGACAAACTACAGACAGGCAGCTAAGCTGGGAGTTGTGGGTGCTGTAGGCCTAAAATGAGGCACAGTACCAAGTATCACAAGTGGTGGAAACTTAAGCCCAGGCTGCGAGGCAGTAGAGATGAATTGGGAAGCAGGTGAGCACCGAGGAGATGCTGCCCCTTCAAGAAAGGTATTCAAGTCTCTTTGCTAAATCTTTTTGTGCGAGTTTATGGGGATGATGCTGAATCTAGAGGGCTGGTGGGAAGTTATTGGAAGGGAGCTATTTTTCTTGCCTTTTCTGTGTTACTATTGTTTCTAACAAATTTATACTTTATTACCTATTTTGTAAAACAGTATCAGTAGGAAAGTAAGGCCTTAAAGGGACAGAACTCCAAACCAGATGCTGCCAAAGTGTTACCCTGGGTAGGATATGAGCCAAAAAGATTATTCAAAGACAAAATTTCCCGGGATTAAACCTGAAAGGTTCATGTTCAGAACCGAGATGTATAATAGGTTATATATGTTTCTTAATTGTTGTTTGCTTGTGTTTATCAATGTCTCCTCTTACCTCTGAATATTACCTGATCTATATGTAAGAAACTCTGGTTTTGATTTCCCCTAGGAACAAATACTTCACCTACTATTCTGAGTTCTTAGCCCTTGAATCTGTCCACTCCATGGCTCTTCCACATGAGTCTCCTTTTTGGAAAGGCTTAGAATCACCAAATATAAGAACTGGAAGGAACCTTAGAGATCAGGAACAATTCTGTCATTTAGAATTATAAAACTGTAGTTCACAGAGATAAAGTGATTTACCCAAGGTCATACCAAGGGTTAATGGCCAAACTCTGATTCTGACCAGTAAGAAAGAATGGATTGTGAAATAGAAATGCCTGGAATACAACCTGAAATAAAGTCCAGTTAAGTCTTTGGGCTTTTTGACTTGCACTGAGAAAATCGACTACAAGAAGGACATCATAATATGGATGTAACCAGGAATAAATTTATATATGAAAAGCCCGGATTTTATTGAATTAAGCTCAATGTGAGTCAATATATCTGCAAGGTGACAAAAAAAGGCTAAACTAATCCAAACCTAAGAAGACGTTAGTCAGTCTGTAAGCATTTATTAAGTGCCCACTATGTGCCAGGCATTGTATAAGCAGTGGAGATACAAAGAAAGGCAAAAGATAGTCCCTGCTCTCAAGGAGCTCACCATCTAACTGGGAAGATAAGTAAATAAATATATACAAGCAAATTATATACTGGATAAATAGGAAATAATTAACAGGTGAAGTTGTTAAAATTAAGAAGATTGGGAAATGCTTCCTATAGAAAGAAAGATTTTAAATGGGACTTGAGAGAAATCAGAGAAGCATGGAGAGTTAAGACAGAGTTGGAGTCAAGAGTGAGGGAGATGATAGTCTTATACTCTATGTTGGTTGTGACACATTGGTTGGTAGTATTCTCTTTTCTCTGGCACCACATTTTAGGAAGCACCTTCATAATCTCATATGTGGCCTTAAGTGAGTGAGTGAGATGACGAGCGAGCTGTAGAACATGTCATATAACCATCAGTTGAAAGACTAGAGAATGTTTAGTGAGGAGAGGGAAGAAAAGACTAGGAGGGAACATGAGAGTTTTCTTCAAAAGTATCAACAACACTCAAGTGGAAGTGGGTGGTGAATTGTCTCATTTAATACCAGAGGTTAGAGCTGTAAGCCATATATGGGAGTATCAGAGAAAAAAAAAAGTCTTTTTTTGATGAAAGGCTAGATTACTTAGGTGTGTTTTGTTATCTAGGCAGCATATAAAAGTTTTCAGCAAACTTATTGTCCTTTTCCAAGCTGAATTATTATGATTAAAGGTCTCCTACTTAAAAAAAGGGTGATGTTGAATGCCAAGGTAAAGGGTGTTAAGTTATCATCATAAGTTTATTCTATATAGCCCAAGATGAAGCAGAGACTATAAATTTACCTGCAGTTTTTTTTTTCAGGCAGACAATTGAAGGCCATTAAAGTCTCTGAAAACTTAGGTGGGGTTCTGAATTATTATGACCAAAAATCTCTATGGATCAGCAACTGACAAAAGAATTGGCCTATGTCCCTCTTACTTTGTGCTCTCTAGATATAATATTAGTTCAAATATAGGTCACCTCTGAATATCGTCTGTATTCTCATGAGAACTATTTGAAAAGAAAAAAGTTTTTAGGAATATATTGAAAAATTACATTGATTATAGATGAATAGCCCAGCAGTGAGACCAGTATCGCAAGTTGATTTTTCCCAATTCTAAATCTGTTGGACTCATTTACATGGAAAATAAGTATGTGGTGGCCTAGACTCTGATTCAGAAGCCCAGAATTTTTTCTTTCAGGTCTGCCACTATAACTACTTCTGATCTTGTCCTTCAAATAAATTTCATTTCTTTACTAGGAATTTATTATCTATCAATTAGTCAACAATTATTTATTATTATGCTATTCTTATATTTCATTATATTACATATTGCATATTGTATAATTATTGTGTATTATTATTATTATTCCTATTATCCATAAGGCATTCCTCAAGGTACTAGGGATACAAAGACAAAGATGAAGCTAACCCTGCCTTCAAAGAATTTGTTTCCTTTCGTGAAAGAAAACATGTATAACATGTACATGCACATGTAGATACATGAAAAAGGAAATTAACAAAGAGATAAAGGTTTTTTGGGGGAGGGGTTTGAGGTAGGTGTCATGAAAGGCTTTATGTAGAAGTAATATTTTAACTGAGTTTTGATGGCTGTAAAGCATTTTAAGAGGCATTGGGAAGGAGGAACTATACTCTAGGCACTGAGATTGCTGGCTCTAAGGCCTAGAGATGGGAGATGGAGGGCTACAAGGGTAGAAAAGCAAGAAGAACAACTTTTGCTAGCCCAAAGAGCATTGTCAAAGCACTGTGGGAGGCAGTTAACGGTATACAAAAGTTAAATTATACATATTCTTTGCTTTCACGTAACTTACAATCTATTTGCGGATAAACCACATGCCAACTGTGTCCAAAGTGCCTAAAATAGGTCCAAATGAACTATGAATAAGCTTAAGATCATGAATAAAAAAATAAAAGTTTAAAACAGACATAAAGGAAATAGACTTACTGAAGAATATAAAGGAGTCCATTTTTAAAAGCAAGTAGAGGGGGGCGGAGCCAAGATGGCGACTGGAAAGCAGCAACTGGCGTGAGCTCCCCTCCAAGTCCCTCCAAAAACCTATGAAAAAATGGCTCTGAACCAATTCTAGAACTACAGAACCCACAAAGGGGCAGAGGGAAGCAGGA
>CM053622.1:88430317-88453506 GCA_028646595.1 Phalanger gymnotis
TGGAAGGGTTATACATAATGATACGCATGTGGCTCATGTTGAATTGCTTGACTTCTTAGGGAGGGTGGATGGGAAGGGAAGAGGGGAGAGAATTTGGAACTCAAGGTTTTAAAAAAATAGATGTTCAGAAAAAAAAGCAAGTAGAAAATGAAAAAAAAAAACTAACAAACAAGTTAGAAGGGAATACAAGGGGGAGGGGTTAATTTACTTCTTGAGACAGAAAATAAAGGAAGAATTGTATAACTAGATAAAAGTAAGAAATAAAAAAAAATAATTAATAAGTTTTAGGAAAAAAAAACCCTCCAAAACCAGAGGAAGGGTTGAAAAATGAGAGGAGTGGGGCTTAAGAGTGAGAGAAAGAGAGAGTGGGAATAGATTTTCTTTGAAGTAGATTAACTAAAAATAAATGGAGCAAAAGAGCTATCTTTAAAAGGAGCAATAACAGCAACAAACAATCCCAGGTCAGGAAAAAAATGACATTAGAGACAAATGGTGGGGAATACAACAATCATTCTCAAAACATTACATGCGAATGGATTAAACAATCCAATAAAATGAAAGAAAGGGGGGGGGATTAGGTAAGAAAACAAATCCCCACCATATACTGCTTACAAGAAATATAACTAAAAAGCAGACATAAACAGAATTAAAACAAGGGTTTTGAACAAAATTTACTATGCATTTACTATAAAAATCAGGAGCTGTAATCATGCTATCAGGTAAATGAAAACGCAAAATTCAAAATATAGAGATAAATAAGGAAGTTGCATTATGCTAAAAGGCACCATAGACAATAAACCTGTATCAATATTAAACTTATATGGATCAAATGGCATAGTATTAATAACTGAACCAGGATAAATAAAGTAAAATATAAATGAATAAAGTAGAATATAAAGAATATAAAGCAGAAATAAAGGATAAATAAAATAGAACTACAGACCAATATTGTCAATGCATCTAGATTCAAAATTTTAAATAATATCTTGTTAAATGGACTATATAGCAATTTACCCAAGAAACCATTCCTAATGAGCCAATGTTTATGCCAGGAATGGAAACTTATAAGTTACACAACAATTAGCCCCCTTGTTCAGTCATTTTTCTGTTGTGTTCAACTCTTTGTGACTCCATTTGGGGTTTTGTTGGCAAAGATACTGGAGTGGTTTGCCATTTCTTCTCCACCTTATTTTACAGATGAAGAAACGGAGGGAAACAGGATTAAGTGACTTTCCTTGGGTCACACAGCTATTAAGTGTCTGAGGATAGATTTGACCTCAGGAAGGATGAGTCTTCCTGGTTTCAGGGCCAGCACTCTACCACTGGGCCACCTAGGTGCCCCACAGTCAGCATAATTAATTATATTAAAAACAAATGTATCCCAAAATACCGGAAAATCTCAGTGTATGTAGAAGAAAAATTAACAAACTACAGCATTCATTATATTAAAAATCCTATAATGAAGAGTCATAGAGAAACCTTTTTTAATATCATAAAAAGTACTTATATAAAGCAAAAAACAAACATGAGATGTAATAGGAATATAGTAGAAGATTTTCCAATAAATTCAGGAGTAAAGCCAAGATAGCTACTACCCCCAATGCTATTTGATGTAATTCTAGAAATACTAGCAATAGCAATAAGACAAGAGAAAGAAATCAAAGACATAAAGATAGGTTAAAAGGAAATATAACTATCTGTACTTGCTCATAAGATGGCTTACTAAGAAAATGCAAGAGAAGATGGGTATGGTGGCATGCCATGATCCTAGCTACCAGGGTAGCTAAAGTTGAACTCTTGAATTCAAGAGTTTTGAGATTCAATGTGCTAAACCAAACTGGAGGCCTGAACTAATTCTGGGTCCAATATAGTGAGACCCCAGAAGTTTGGAGGGGGTGGAGAGGCACCAGGCTACTGAAGGAGGAATAAACTCACCCAGGTAAGAAATTAAGCAGGTAAAATCTTTCCATTCATTAATAGGGGGATCAGACCTGTGAGTAGCTCCTGCACTTCTAGCCCCAGCATGATAAAGAGATCTAGTTTGTTTCTTTCTAAATTCTAGGGAATTAGCAAAGATTTTTTTTAGCATATTAGCAAATTTGCAGAGTAAAAAATAAACCTTCAAGAATCAACAGCATTTCTATATAATAATAACAAACCCATGAAGAAATAATAAGTGAAATTTCATTCAAAATATTGAACAATGTCCAAAATATTTTCAGACCATTCTACCAAAGAACAAAAAATTTGCATAGGTTAAATTATAAAATGTTGCATAAAGAAATTAAGAATAACTTAAAATGCTGTAGCCATATTCAATATTCATACTTGGGTCATGCCAGCATGGTAAAAAATAATAATACTATTCAAGTTAATTTACACTTTTAAGACTGTCCTAAACTATCAAAAGGATGCTTTACAAGAAGTATAATAATAAGACTTATGTGGAAAATTTAAATTTCTTAAGTGTCAATAGGAAAGATGAAAAACAAAGTAGAAATGAAGAGAGAATAGCACTTTTAGTCCTCAGACTACATTTATAGTAGACATCACAGCCTTTTGGTATTACTAAAAAACAGAAGCAGATAAATGGAACAGACTAGATAGAATGAGAAACAATGGAACTCAATAACCCAGTGTTTAATAAGTTTGAAAATGTGAGTTATTTAGAAAATAACTCCATTTAATAAATACCAGGAAATGAAAAGCACATGGGGAGAAATTGGGCTTAGACCAATATCTTACACTATATTGTATAATAAATTCCAAAATGAAACATGATCTTAATATTAAAGATCAGACCATTAAAAACATGAAAAGAAACAAATTACGTGCTTTTCACAGCTATGGATGAATAGACAAATACCTTACTAAACAAGGGATAGTGGCAATTACATAATATTTGGTTACATGAAATTAAAAACTTCTGCATGAGCAAAATTAATTCATGTAGGAGAACAGTAGTCAAATGGAGAGAAGGAGTAAATCACATTATTAAATTTCTTAGAATAGGATTTAGTAACTGAGATATTATGAAAACAAAAGTCATTCTCTGATAGAAAAGTGGTCAAAAGATATGAAAAAATTGCAATCTATTAGCAGCCATGTGAAAAAAAATGTTTTGAACTGCTAATAAGAGAAAGACATATCAAAAACAACCCCAAGGTTTTACCCTATACCCACCACATTGGCCTGATGGCAAAAAAAAAAAATCAACATTGAAGAGATGGTAGAAACACAGCCACATTAGTAGGTCATTGCTGGCGGAGCTGTGGTGGATATAAAAACAAAACAAAGATAATAGTACCAATGTGTCTGTTTGTCTTGATGATTTTAATTGAGGCTTTGCCAGTAAAAAGCAAGGAGAGAAGTAGATGAACTCTAACATCATTTGTAGTTCTAACATTCTATGTTCTCAGCTGGCTTATATCTCTAACATTTTTAGTCTCTGCTTTAACATTTTAGGTTTGACATTCAAGCATTTCATTTCAAAGGCTAATTCTGGCCCTAATGGCCTATGATTCTAATAACTAGTAAACTGAGGACCTTTATTTTTATTGTTTGTTTTCTAAAGTCCCAATAGCCCAGGGTTATTTGTCAGAGACACAGACTATTATTTCTCTCCTATGTTTCACACTGGAGCTCCGTGGAAGGAGCATATTGCCAAACAGCATCACTACTCAATAAACATTATTTGAATGACTGGTCAAATGAATGTGAAGTAAAAATTTTACTTAGCACAGAAAATCTCTCTGATTTCTGGCTTGCCTTTTAATATTCATTTTCCCAGTTCATGTGGGAATTCATTCAGCATGGACATTTCCTAAATCAATGAAAAGTATGGCATGAAACTTGCATATTTAAGAATTAACTTCCTTTTATCTTTCTTCTCCTTCCACTTAGCAAAAATGTTTTGGAAGGGAGTAACATGGGCTGTTGAGTCTGTACATACACATGCATATGATCTTATCAAGAATTTGTCTCAATCTCTTTATGTAAAACTGATAGCAATCATTAAACCCTAGGTAAATTTTAACCTGGTCAAGGTCTTTCGTAATTACATTTGAAAGATTTATAGAGAGATTACTTAGCTGTTTATATATGTTATATAGACACAAGAGTATGTATTTCCAAACATTTTCCTCTGGGAAACAATCAGAAAGATCTGAGCTTCCAGACTTGTTTCTCTAATTTATCCTTGGAAAAGTGACCATCTAAGTGGTTTTCTCCATTAGGGATTCATGTTGTACTTTGTTAGTCCTCTAAGACCACCTCACCAATATACTTCATTATGTATTATTATGATGGTTATTATATCTTTTAGTTATCTGTGATTCTTACTATTCTATTTTTATTTTTTTCAATTTCTGGAATAAAACAAGCATTTCCACAACATAGTATAATAAAAAGATGATTATACATGAAGCTGCAAATCAGTTATGTACAACTTACTCTTCCTTCTAAATATATAATAAAGTTTTCATGCAATTTCCCTCCCCACCTCCACACTAGAAATAGCTATCAGTAGACACAAATATGTATGTGTGTGTGTTTATACACACACATATATATGTATTTATACATATGAATGTAAAATTATGCTATATATCTATCAGTTCTTTCTGTGGATGCAGATAGTGTCTTTATATGTCCTTTATAGTTAATTAACTAATTTGGATAATTGTAATTGTCACAATGACTTACTTGCTCAAAGTCATTCTTACAACAATATTGCTGCTACTTTCATTATTTCATAGAAACGTTTCTATGTTTTTCTGAGATCATTGAGCACATCATTTCTTATAGCCCAGTAATACCATCACAATCATATACCACAACTGGTTCAGCCATTCCTTAATTGGTTATTACTCTTTATGTCCTTTTCTGTCATTCTTTCCAGCAGAAATTGAAGGGAGCACAAAAAAGGAAAGAAGAAATGGTGGGAGAAAGGAAGGAAGGGAAGAAGGGAGAGAGGGAGGGAGAAAGGAAGAAGAAGAAAGAGAGAAGAAAGAAAGACCTTATGGTCTAATGGGGGAAAGACAACACATAGGAGGGGGTTGAAAATGAAGTGGGTAACTTGAAGGGGAGCTGTCTAGAGAGTCAGGAGGGCGTCTGGGAAAAAAGTAAAGAAGAGAACCCAGCTAGCCTAGACACTTCCTCAAAATTGAAGTTCTGGGAGGAAGGAGTTCACCAATCAGAAGAGAATGCCATGGGAGTAGAAGGATTTTCCAAGGTGAGAAGGCCACAGAGAATTGGAACATTTTTTTCTAGAGTGAGAAGGCTACAGGGAGATGGTGGACAAGAGAAAGGAGTGGAGATTTTGCAGCCCTTTGAATGAATCTGAAAAGCTTATCCCAATGTTCTCCCTGTTGCTGAGAATCAGAACGTTATTTACCTTTATACTTATCTATTTGTGCGCTATGTTCCCATCTTAGCTGCATGGTCAAGAATATCAAAATAGGCAGAAAGCTTAGAAATTCACTGTAGGCCAGCTGATTTCCTTATATTGAGTCTGTGTCCTGGGACTCCAAATCAATCAATCAATCAATATTTATTAAGCATCTATTATGTGCTAGGCACTGTACTAAGAGCTGGGCATATGGAAAAAGGTAAAAGATAATCCCTGTCCTCAAGGAGCTTACAATCTAATAAGGGAAACAACATACAAACATACATACAAAGCAAGCTACATGCAGGGTAAATAGGAAATAATTAAAAGAGAGAAAGCACTGGAATTAAGAAGAGATGGGGAAGTCTTCTGGTAGAAGGCGGGATTTTATTTGGAACTTAAAAGAAGTCGGAAAGGTAATTACTCAGAGCAGAATAGGGAAAGCTTTCTAAGAATGGAGAACAGTCAGGACTTTCTCACTATAACATGTTTTCTGCAAATGAAAGAGGACTGATCATGAGAAGCTTGGCTCTAAGACAATATTTTTCATTTTTTTTCTTTATATTTTTAACCTGTGGCAAACAATGTGGGATGGTAAAAATATGATAGCATGTTCAATTTTGTTCTCCCTTCTACTTTTATAGTGATGAGCAACAGAAAAGGAGGTATAGGGTAGCAAAAAGCACAGTTAACTAAAAGATATAATAATATAAAATTAAATACCTTAGAGGGGTGGCCTTGGAGCACTAATAAAGTACAATGTGAGTTCCTCTGCAGGAAAATTGCTTGGATGTTATCTGCACTTATGCCATGATCAGTTCCAGGATCAAGTACAAAGAACTCAGAACTTTCAAATAGTTTCCTTATTTATTAGATTATGGGGAAATATTAAGAATTATATTCTTATATCTTTCTATAGTGGATCTAAACAGCTGCTAACTCATCTCTTGACAATTTTCCATGTAGACATCAATACTCTAGCACTTTCACTATACTGGGGTGTGTTTTATCTTTTCAGTATATAAATAAGCACCTAAGTGAGTTCTGAAATGCCACTATCTCCGAAGAACTAATGAGGAACCTCACTCAGAGAATAATCTAAAGGCATATATAGTGGATGTGAACAGGCAGAGTCACAAAACCACTAAGTAACTCTTAAGAACAGAGTGGGGAAGGGTGGAGGATGCTCATAGAAGGAATTGAATGTCAGAAACAAAAAAGTAGATTGTTCATGGGGACAAACCTTGGGGTGATGGGTGCCAGAGTGCTCCAATGATACCCACATGAGAGCAAGGGAAAGCAAGAAAAGCCTTTGCCATGTTAGATGGAAACTCTGTGGCAAACGTTTGGGAGAATATAGACAAGTGTCACACAGAAAGGGCAGCCGTGAAGGGTTTGTGGTCCACATTGTTGAACGTAATTTGAGAATTGATGAGATCACAGATCTGTTTGAGTATTCAATCATGAATAAGTCATGAGTACAAAATTGTCATAGATTTCACAATAGTCAATAACGCAATATAAATGTTAACTCATCTGGGAGGATTTTTCTGTTCAATAATTATTGAATCCAAATGATTTCCTCTTTTCATCTCATGGATTTCCCATCACAACATTTTCATCCCTCAGATTACATATAACAAAAGCAATAATAATAATAACAAGAAGTACCATTTATATAAGTTCTTTGAGGTTTGAAAAGCTCTTTAAAAACATTATTTCACATTTTTGGCCCTATTTTACAGAGGAGGAAACAGACTTAAAGAAGTCAAGTGACTTGAGGTCATATTGCTAGTAGATGTCCGAAGCCAGATTTGAACTCATGTCTTCCGAGTTTCAAGTGCAGTGCTCTCTATGCTGAAAAATTATTTCTTCTGAATCTTGTAACACTTAAGTCTTTTTGTGTGTGTGTATACTCTTTCATAGAGGGAATGTAGATGACACAGCTAAGTGACACAATGGATAGAGTGACAGGCCTGGAGTCATGAAGACTTATCTTTCTGAGTTCAAATCTGGCCTCAGACATTTACTAGCTGTGTGACCGTGGGCAAGTCACTTCACTTCATTTGCCTCAGTTTCCTCATCTCTAAAGTGAGCTGGAGAAGAATGGCGGACCACTTCAGTATCTGTGCCAAAAAAAAACCCAAATGGAGTCACCAAGAGTCAGATGTGATGGAAACAACTGAACAACAACAAATAGAAGTTAGAAGGCTGACTCTGACACTTTCTATTGATGTTACCAAATCCAATGACCTTTTTTCTATGTTCATTCTCCTTGACCTTTCTTCAGACTTTGACCCTGGTGATCACTCTCCTTGACACTCTCTTCTCTTTAGGTTTTCGGAACACCAGTGCCTCCTGACTCTCTTCCTACCTGTCTGACTGCTCCTTCTCTGTCTCCTTTGCTGCATCTTCCTTCAAATCATGCCTTCTAACCATAGGTGTCCAGGATTCTATCCTGGGCCCTCTTCTCCTCTTCCTCTTACATTACTTCACTTGGTGATCTCATCACTCCCATGGATTTAATTACCATATCTGCTGACAATTCTCAAATCTACCTATCCATTCCCAGCCTCTGTGCTCACCCCCAGTTTTACATCTTTAACTGCCTTTTGGGCATCTCAAGCTGGATATCCAGTAGATATATTAAGCAAATATGTCAAAAACTGAACTCATTATCTTTCCCTCGAAATCCTCCTTCCCTGCCTCCCTTCCCTATTACTATAAAGGGCAACACCATCCTCCCAGTGCCTCAGACTCATTCTTGACTCTTCACTGTCTCTCCCCTCCTCCTCCTACATATCCAAGCTGTTGTGAAGGCCTGTATATACTACCTTTGCAACATCTCTCCAACATGGCCACTTCTCTCTTCTGACACAGCTACTACTCTGGTACAGGCCCTTATCACCTCCAACGCTGATTACTCCAATAGCCTGCTGGTGCATCTGCCTGTCTCAAATCTCTCCCTACTCTAATCCAGTCTCCATGCAGCCACTAAAGTGATTTTCCTAAAGTACAAGTCCAACTATGTCACTTCCTACTCCAGTGGCTCCCTATAACCTCTAGCATAAAACCCAAAATTCTGTTTTACATTCAAAGCACTTTATAACCTAGCTCCCTCCTACCTTTCCAGTCTTCTTACACTTTAATCCCCACTACATACTCTTAGATCCAGTGACACAGACCTGTTCCACAAACAGCACACTCCATCTCTCAGTTCTAGGCATCTTCTCTGGCTGTTCTTCATTCTTGGAACTCCCTTTCTCTTCAGTTCCACCTAATAACCTCCATGACTTCTTTTTAAGTCCAGCTAAAATCCTATCTTTTACTGCAAGCCTTCCCCAACTCCTCTTAATTCTAGTGCCTCCCTGTAATGGCAAGCAAAGTAGGACTTTTACATGTTTTTTTTTTCTTTTGGAATGCTTCTCAACACTAAGGCAATCAAGTGCCTTTGATTGAGTCTTGCCTTTGTTTCAATCAAGTCTTTGATTGAATCAAGAGTCTTTGATGACCTGCTTAAATCACAAGAAAGCCTATGTCATATGAGTTTGAGTCACATGGTTATGATGCCCTCTGACCCTGAAGAAGTGTATATATACACTGAGGTTAGCATTTTGCTTTGGGGGCTCATTCGTTGGAGAGCATTCCTGTGATTTCACCAGACGAGACTTTGGGTAGCTGTTAAGGAGCGCCCCCCCCCAGTTTTAAAAACCCAAATGTTGGTGCTTCTCTCTCTGGTAACTATGTACATATTGCTATGGACAGACAGAAGTCCTGTCTGCTGATTTGTGTTATGTGCTCTGTTTATATAATTTCTGTTTGTAATTTCTGTTTGTGTTTTCTCTGAAGTTCTGGGTGCTGACTTTTCCCCCTGAATTAAGTGAATGATATATGTATGTTTAATTAAAGTGAGATTGTAAACCCCTTAAAGTTACTTTCCTTAGAAAAGCAGATCAAAGAACCTGTGCTAGCAGCCTTCCTGTGTGCTGGTGTTGGTCTTACACCTCCACAGCAGCTGCTAGTAGCATAGCTGTTATACTCCCCTTTGTGAGTTATTTTTTCCTATCTATCATATACAGTCATCCCTTCCACATCACAGAGATTTGGGGCACAAAAATACACATAAAATTTTTGGCCCTCCCTTTATACTAGAGAAGAAGTCTGAATTACTATTGTATTAAAAATAAAATATGTTGATGTTATGCAATAGTACACATATATTTTATGCATTTATGAGTTTCTAAAGTTTTTCTGTGTCATCTGCTGGATTTCACATGTATTTGACAGCTTCTGTAAAACTCCCCCCAAAATCCCATTTAATTTCTTATGCCGACCCACAACGTATGGAAATCAAGATAGGGAAAGTCATGATGTAGAAGGGATGAGTATATAGCTTGTTTGTATATATTTGTTTCCTTGTTACCTCCTCCATTAGATTTTAAGCTCTGTGTGGGCAGGGACTATCTTTTGCCTATTTTAGTATCCCCAGGGCTACAGTGCCTGGAACACAATAGGCTACTAATAAATATTTGTTTATTATAGGTTGTTGATGTGACATTGGGCAAAACATCTCACCTCTATGAGCCTC
The DNA here is from genome assembly GCA_028646595.1 of Phalanger gymnotis. Lineage (NCBI taxonomy): Eukaryota > Metazoa > Chordata > Mammalia > Diprotodontia > Phalangeridae > Phalanger > Phalanger gymnotis. Next base: position 88,440,295 of record CM053622.1, read on the forward strand.
AGTTTTCTCTTCAGGATATCATCAGTCTTGCTTTTATGTCAGTACATTGATTTTCTGGGACAGTTTCATTTGCCCCGTTTACCTCCTGAGATTTGTAGCTCAGGAGATTTGTAGTACTGGAAGAAAGCAAAATGGAGTACAGTAGTTGTAGACAGAGGACTATGTAAGTCTGGAAAGTGAAAGAACAACCCTAGATGATATGATGGTCCATCTAGACTATACTAGTCTCCTGTCACTATCGTCACTGGATTTATGCATCAGAATGTACCATATGGGTACATTCTCTTGAACATTTTATTTGTACCCATTTTAGTGATGGGCAGAGGGTACTCCCAAGTTTTATATGCTAGAAAATAACAAAACCAAAATCCGTGGAGTTTGTATCCTGCTGTATTGTTTGTTGGTGAGTAATATGATTGGTAGACACATACACATACAACCCTAGAGAGATGAAAGAACCTGGAACCACCTATAAATGTTCCATTGCACCAGGCTATCCTCCCTGTACTCATAAGTCTCTGAGTGTTACTAATTTGTCAAACACTAGTAATATAGAGTACTTCCTGTGGTGTTCTACCCATAGGTTCCATACTCATTTCACTTTAAGCAGTATCCACTTAGGAATTATTGAAATCTTCATGTTTAACTAAAACTGGTTATCTGGCTATCATGTTGACCTGAAACAGACTTCATATTGTATGTTCAGAATACAAGACTCATAAGCTTTGAAGCAATGTGGGATAATGCCATAGCAATGGTCTTGGAGTCAAGAGATCTGACTTGGAACTACAGTTCTACAACTTTCCACTTGTGTGTCCTGGGACAATTTTAATTAATCTCTTTGAATCTCAGTTTTTCTCATCTGCAAAATGGGGATAATATTTGTATTATTCCCCACATTGTTCTGGGTCAAAAAGGTATTTTCTATGACTTAAAGCCCCACCCCCAAATGAGCTATCATTACTATCAGAACAGGATGTAAGTATGACACCCCATCTCTTGTCATTATGCCTCTGTACCCACTATCACCCCTTACTGGAATGTTCTGCTTTATCACCTGTGCCTCTTAAATATCTCTAGCTTTCTTGAAGAAATCAGCTCAAATCCCACCTTCTACAGGAAAACTTTCTTGCTTCCCCTAGCTACTGTCTTTCCCTTCAAGATGACTTTTATATCCTCTGAATATAGATTTATATGCCTAGATGCTAGATGCATGCTCTCTCCACCCCCTCCACTAGAAGTATGTTCCTTCAGAGCAAGGCTGTGATTTTCTATTTTGTTTGTTTGTTTCATTTTTGTCTTCTCATAGCTTAGCATAATGCCCGATACATAGTAAGCATGTTGACTAATAAATGCTTGTTCACTAACTTCTTGGATGACCTTAAAGATTGTTTATTCATACTCTCTTATTTGACAAACAGGTTCCAATGGTGCTATATTACATAACAGAAAACAGAAAAATGGCTGTGGGTGGGTAATTAAAGGAAAGTTCTACCATGGGCTCTACCCCCTCCAGTCCCCCCAAAATGCAAACTATATCGTATTAATGAAATGAATGTCCTTTTCGCCTCAATTCAGTACCATAACTAGAAACAAATGGGGTATGGCTTGAGAGACCTTTAGCACATCATAGCAGAATGGAAACCCAGCCATCCTATTTAGCATTAGCTTGTTCCACAATCACTACCTTTTTTTTCCTTTCTTCTCTGAGTCTTAACAGATGGTAGAATTTCTCTGCCACTTTTCCTCTTGGTTGTTGCCGGTACAAATTATTTTCTTGCTTCAGTCACAGAAAGGTTGGGCGTCCTCTTACGCAACTGAGCAAAATTACTCTGGTTCTCTGTATTTTATTATTTCATTTTGTTTTTAGGAAAATATATCATCAGTTGTATTCCAAGTAGGATTTTGTTAATTATAAACTTCTTCTTCAAAAGGTGATGGCCTAGAACTTTCTAATACCCCTTATTCTTTCAACCAAATAGATATTAACATTTTGTTTCTTAGCAAAGTGTCCCCAATTCTCTGAAGTTTTGCCTCCTTGAATGCTAAAAACCCAAGCCTGTGGCAGCCTGGGAATTCCTTTGTTCACTTTCAGAATGTGTACAGCCTTCAGAGCTTGCTGACAAATTGGCCCATCAGTCTCCTGTTCTTGGTCCCCATTAGCTAGACATGAATCGCTAGTGTACCCTCTCTGCTAATGGGAGTCTCAGTTTTCTGGAGCGTAAAGTTAATCTTGGCGTAATTAAAATACTGCTTTGTTTATGGGTATTTGGCTCTGTTGGCAAAGCCCATAAATATCTGAGTAGCTGGTGGTACTGGACCATTGCTCCTTGGACTTTTTGCTTCTGCTCTGATTACCATAATGCATTGGTCAGATGTCATTTTGTGAAATCCTTAACAGATTCTAAAATCATCCACTAACTGAACATCTAGCCCCCAAGGGGAGAACTAGAACTAGAAATGGAAGATGATGTAGGGTGTAGAAAGAATGTAGGATCTAGGGTCAGAAGGTTGAGTTGGAATCTCTGACTGTTTGACCTTGAGCGAATCAATTCACAGAACTTTAGAAATGAGAAGAAAAGGACATCTAAGTACAACTCATTCCTGATTTGGAAAACTCTAAAATAGTTCTTTTCCTTCTAGCTAGTCAAAATCAAGCTGATTCCAATTTCCAACTACTGCTCTTTTTTTTTTTTTTTAGTTTTTAGGGCCAGATCTAAACCTCTCTGAAACTCAGTTTTAACATCTGTCAAATGACAATATTACCCTAAATAAGCACCGGTGCCCCTTCCAGTGATAACATTTTATTATCGTATGATCCCACAATCCTAGATTAAAGGGAAACCAGTTTTGGCTGAATATAAGAGCTTGCTAACAATTCTAAATGTTGGACAATGTAATGGACAATGTAATTATATGATAGGATTTGAATAGATGCAGTATAGAATACTGTTCAAGCTGTGACTGGACTACCTGACCTGTGAGGTGCCTCAGAGCTCAGAATTTTGATGCTGCTCTGAAAAGCCCCATCAAGTCATATATTTGAGTAGGGTAGTGGTTTACAATTGTTCAAAAGCATCAATTTGGGACAATGTTCTATTTTATTATTGTCTTTCCAAGTGGCTTTGGTTTGCCAAGATGATTCTGAAAGAGATTTCATTCCCTTAAGCAGGATCTGAGACCCTCAAGTTGATATCCTCACAATAGAAGTGAAGATTTTCTCTGGACAACCCCAAGTAAGAATTGTAGTTATCACCCTAGCAATTTTAAAGACTCCCTTTGAAATTGAGCAGAGGCTCATAAATTGTTTTCACAGTGTTTTCAGACCAGCTGTTAGCCCTGTTTGCTGACTCTCTGAATTATTAGGCAGTGCTCTGTCACCCTGTTCATCATGGAGTGTTTGGATTGCCAGGTTTGGCAAGAAATTTTGCTTCCTCAAGGAATATCCCATTCTGCAAATCAGAGTTTAATACCAACTGAATCCCATTCGTCATGACTAAAGTCTGCCTTACACAGCATGAATTACATTATTATATTCATTTGCAGCCATAAGTCTCTGGAATGGCTGAGTTGTTTTTACCATTTGCTCAGTTTAAGGAAGCAAGGCAATCTTTCACTATGAGTTTTCAGTTCATAGACTAAAATGGCCTATTTCTTTTTCCACCAGTGTATGAGTGCATATGAACATGCTTTAGGAAAATGAGCTATGTGACCTTGGGAAGGATCTGCCTTTCATTGGTGGCTCTTCAACTGAAGAAGCCATGTGACTTCAAGCCAACTATTCCCCTCTCTGAAACTCAGTGATCTCATTGGTAAAATAAGGCAATTAGGCTAAACACTCCTTGGGTAATTTATAATGATCTATGCTCTACTTTCTAGCATTCAATGTACCCTTCAAGTTCTAACATTATATGCTCTATCCTCTGAAGCTGCTTGCAACTCTAAGGTTCTCTGTTCTAACAATCTATATTTTAAGGTCCATTGAAGCTCCAACATGTTATGTTCTCAGGTCCCATCTAGCTCTAATAGTCCATGTTCAAGGGTTTCCTCCATTTTTAACATTCTCTAGGCTGTGTTCTAATACTCTAAGTTCCTTTTCAGATTTAATATTCTACGATGTGATAAGTGTTTGAAAATAGACTAATGTCCACCATTAGCCTGAGAGGATAGCCAAAATGTGGTGTTTAATGGAAATGAATATTTTAATGGTCTGTGGTTTTATTAGTATATCTTACACTGATTGGTATGTCCTTTATGGTAATGCAAAACTTAACCCAGGTCTGACTAAGTTGATGGTCTACCTAAACCATTGGGGCCTACAATTTTAACACCCTAAAGCCAACCTGGTGAAGAGCCTCTTTGATGTTTCTGGGACAGTCGTCCATCAAACAATGGACCTCACTAGGCCTTTATCTATCACTTGGCATGACCTGCTAGTGACTGTACTTTGAGAGCATTGACTTTGAGAACCCAAGGTCACCTTCGAACTCTGATGAGGCCTATCTTTCTAGATATCTAAAACTTATCCATTTAATTGGAAAAGTCACAATCATGGGGTTAATGGTGCATTTTAAATATCAAGTGGGTCTTTTTGTTTATATTCTGGTGTCAATTCTACTTTTCCGTGATAAACTAAGGTCTCTGCTGCCTCTTTTCCTGGGAAGTATGCATGTCAACTCATTATGAATCACTTGTCAAGAAAGTCAGGTCCCAGTTACTTATAGCATCCTTAAGAATTTATTCCGGCTCTCATCCAAACTTTGAAGCTAGCGTTGCTCAGAAGTTTCTTTCTCCTTTATGATGAAACTGCAAGCAAAGTTTTTAAAAGCACCTAAGATAATGAACCACATACAAACCCAGTTGAACAAGGCATTACTGTGCTAATTAATAGTGGCCTCAATTGGGTGAGTTCTGTAGGAAAATAAATTACAGATATTCAGGTGTCTAGCGCTTACTGCCATTAAACTTAACTACCCTGTTTGTACATCTTTATTGCTCTTCTTTTACAAAGACCATAAAAACATACTTCAGTCGGTGGCCGGGAGAAAGCTGCCTTTTCAGATTTCTAATGTTTCCAAATAAAATACGTTCAAGTACTCCTGGCCATCTGGCTGCAGAAGGTTGTTTGGAGAATTTCTTTTTCGCATAAATTCTATTTTCTAGTTTCTTTTTGCAGGATTAGACTGTGAAACTACTCTGCCCCTTTGGTGATAAATCTGTTGATTCTGACCATTCACTTGGTGATATTTCCAATTACCATGATCTGTAAGAAGTATACAAATTCCTTGGCAGGTATTGTTGTTTTCCTCATAGACCATAGGGGCTGCTGAGTCAGCATGGGAACACTGCCCTTGACATTTCTGACCGGGGATGAAGCAATGGAAGACTCCACAACAGCTCACTCTCACTTTCCTTCACATGGCAAAATTTAGTCTAAGATGTTTTCATCCCAGAGCTAGAGAGGAATCTTGTATCTTTTTAAAAGCCAGTTCAGTTAAAATAATTTTCTATCAGATTTTCGTTCTGTGGACGGTCTCCTATTTACAGCTTCCCCTGTAATCAGACTGCAGTACAGATGATTAAAATGCAGATTGCAAGTGCAACATGACAGAGAGATGCTAAATAGAAATGTGTGGGAAAGGATGTTGCTCCAAGGTGCACATGCTTTAAAAGATGGGGGTGTGGGAGGAGGCATCTTTTACCTACTCAACTCAGAGAAGAGAATCACAGAGTTTCAAAGTTGGAAAGATTCTTAGAAATAATATAGTCCATTTGACCTTAGCTGATCAAATGAGCTAATATATGTAAAGTACTTTGTGAAACCTTAAAACATTATAAAAGAGCTAGTTATTGTTGTTAGCAAGAACCACCTCTGCCACATGCCTAAAATGTGGTCATCTAACAGACTATGACTCCAGAGGACTGATGGTAACACATGCTACCTACTACCTAGAAGTGAGGTGATAGACTCGGAGTGTGGAATGAAGCATAAATTTTTGGACATGGCCAATGCATTATACATATTAGTCACAAAAGGTTTTCTTTTCTTTCTCTATTGGGGTAGAGAAGAGAAAATAGATATTTGTTAAATTATAAAATAAAATTAAATGAAAAAAAAACTGGCCATTTAGTACCCTCTATTTTAAAAATTGGGAAATTGAGGCTCAGAGATATTAAATGAATGGCAACAGTGGTGCAGTAGAAAATACACTGGACTGGAAATCAGCAGACCAGGATTTAATCTGGAATTTGGCTCCAACTAACTATGTGAACCTGAGCAACTTACTTCAATTCTCTGGACCTCGGTTTCCTCATATGTAAAATGAACATTTTAGATATCTTCAGGGTGTCTTCCATCACTACAAGGTCCCTTCTATTTCTGACATTTGATGGTTTATGTTCTTACATTCTATAGCCTGAGTCTCTTTCCCACTCTAACATTTCATGGACTGAGATTACTCCAAATCCAAAATTCAGTGTTCTAATGTCTCTTCTAGTGTAGGACATTCTTTTAGTATAGATTTCTGGTGTAGACTTCCAGTGTAGAATTCCATGGTCTGTGGCTCCTTCCATGTTCTAAGGTCCACCCATCTCTGACATTTTATGAACTGATACATTTCAGTGTTCTATATGGTGGCATTCTATGTTCTGAAGTCACTTCTAGCAATAACATCTTGAATCTTTCCAGTTCCTCTCGACTCTAACATTCTACCTTTTAAGGTTTTTCTAATTTGAAAATGTTTTAAGCTCCCTTCAAAGAGCTATAACATTTTATGTTCGATGTTCTGGTAAAGGTTTTCAGTGTTACATAGAAAGGTGATTCATCATGAAGGAATCGTTCCAAAATAAAGAAGTATCCATTTTTTTAATCCATTCTGCTCCTCTCTCCGGGAAGCTGATTAAAATCATAAGCTCAGTTTACCCCTGGCTCCCTGTGTTGTGTGACTGAAAGCTTAATTGACTACCCACTGACAAAAGATAGGAGTGTAAGAGAAGCTTAAATTGGATCAGTGCATTTCTTTGTTATGGCTGAAGAGTGAAATTGGTTCAAAAAGAAGAAAAGAAAAAAAAAAGATTCTAAGACTGCTGAAAATCAGGATATCAGTGTGTTGAAGGATAAAGCCCTACAGGTTCTGTTTGAAATGGCGTTTAAAAGATGGGCTCATACTGAAGACCCTGCAAGACATGGGAAATAGATGTGCAGCAACCAGGAGAGCCCTTTGCACCAAGCTGAAGGTAGAGAAGAACTTTTACTTTCCATGGAGTCTTTGCTAACCACTATAACCCAAAGTAACTGCTTTCCTCTTAACTATATACCACTCACTTAACTCACCAACTCTGGAGTTGGAAGTCTTGCCTTCGAAGCCCGGTTTCATCAGTAGCTAGCTCTGTGTCCTTAGACAAATCATTTCCCATCTCTGGACCTCAGTTTCTTCAGTGTTAAATCAGGCACTTGGAGCAAATGATTGCTAAGGTCCCATTATCTGTACATGCAATAGTCCTATGAATATCTCGTACCACCCTCTGTAGTAGTTGTTTGTACATAAGGCCTTATTAGGGTATAAACACAATTTATGAACCCCTTGGTCAATGGAATAGTCCCTTCTGCAAAATTTCTGATTAATCCTCATTCAGGTTCTTTCTACCTGAATACTTCAATGATGGGAAATGGACTGGAAAGAGTGAAGACTTGTAGTTTTACAGAAGGCTTCTATGACTAAAGTTTATCAAATTATTCATCACTTACCCCATTAAACTGTGAACTTCTTGAGAGCAGGGACTATTTTGCCATTCTTTGCATCCCTAGTACTTAGTACAGTGCCCAGAACAGAGTAAGCACTTAAAAAATACTTTTTGACTTTATATTACAGGAAGAAAAGGGATATAGGAGGCCTGTTGTATTGGAGATATGAATTGCCCTAACCGCATGGGTTCCCTATATGTGTATCCCCATTACTTAGTGTGCTTGAAGTTTGTGCCCATTATTCCTATTTATTCAGTGGGTATTTGTGGAAGACTGTGCCCAGAGTTTATTTGCAGGGAGTGTTATTTAGTTACTTTTTTTTTTACTATTCCATTTTACTAAATGCCTTTTCCTTTGAGTTAACTGTGCCTACTGGCTGATTATTAAAGATAAGTGTACCAATGAGGGCTCATATAGTTAGTATAGCTCTTATAGTAGTTCTGACCCACAGAGTATCCTTGAATCCTTTTTGGATCCAACTTGTAACATCTGAGTGCATATTTGGGATTAAGTAAAGTCCTAAAGTGGATGCTACATAATGGTAAAAATATAAAGAACATTGGACATAATCTCCATTTATGGATAAGAAAACTGAGGAACAGAAGTGAAGTGAATACGCAAAGACTATCACCTCCAAATTAGCTTTTTTGGTGCCTAATGGTTGGTCACTCATTTATTTCATAGTTTGACCTAGGGCTGATTTTATTCACAAAACCCAGATGTTTACCTGTGGGAAATCTGCCAAGTATAATCAATGTAATCTCTTATATCCCAATTTGGGGCCAAAGGTCAGTTTTTAAAGCACTAGTTATTAAAATGAAGTGAAAGGATGTTGTTGGCATAGGACATGAAACTCATACTGTAGACCATAACACATCACCATCAACTTGCGAAATATGACTTGAAAGTTAGCATGGTGTCATAGAAAACACCCAGTTGGGGTACCTGAATTCCAGTCCTGATATTGCTCCTTATTGACTGTGTGACCATGATCAAGACACTTACTTCACCAGTCTGAGTGGTTTCAATGTCTTCCTTTGTTAAACTCACTGAATACATATAAGTTTGTGAGGAAAGACCCTTAGGAAGAACTGCATGAATGTTATTATTTGACATGGTGCTATGAATCTTGCTGTGAAGAAAGTCTCATTTTAATAAGGTTTTGACAATATTTAATAAAAATTGTATCAAAGTTACCATCCTAGAAACTGAGAATGTTAGAGCTGGTAGAGACCTTAGAGGTCACTCAGTCCAATCCCCTCCTTTTATACATGATGACTCAGGGGTCCAGGGCAATGTAGTGAATGATTGGGAGTCCAGTGATTTCATATGCAATGCTCTTTACACTATAGAGTACTTCTAATATATTTCAAACAAAGAGCTTTTGTTTACAGGCAAATATGGAGTGTTCACTATCACAAAAAGTTCCCAGAGTCAGTTCAAGCAATTGGTGTCATGCAAAGCCTTATTTAAAAGCATGAAATTATTGGATACATGCTTATTTACTAATTTAAAAAAATTCCCTGCTAGCAACATTTTATGAATTCTTCCTGGAATTAACCATGTATGTCATGATTTAATGGAACAGTAATAGTCTACCAATTGGCTTGGCAGTTTGTTTTTCTTAGTTAGAGGAGATTTGCTTGACATCCTCATTGCTTTCACCCTCACTTCATTCAAATGTTACTTAATGGGTGCTATTAGGGTCTTGGACCTTGGAACCCTGTTCAATAGTCTTAAAGGGTAGAAAAGACTTCTACTCCTTAAATACTATCCTCCCCAGTCTCCTGGAAGCTTTCATGTTAATTCATCAAAGATGAAGAGATATTTATTAATGAATTGATCCATTAAGTAATGTAGACTAGAAAGCCAGAATGTTGAAGAACAAAAAGGACCATTCTCAAAGGCAGAAAACTTGAGTTTAAGTCTTGGCTTAAGCACTTTCTATGTAAACCACATGAGTCACAACCTCTCTGAGCCTCAGTTCCTTCATGTACAAAATAAGAACAAGTATACCTGTATCATCTTCTTCACAGGAATTCAGTGACTAAAATATGTTGGGAACTATCAGAAAAAGGTGTTCAATCCTAGCCCTATTATTTGTGGAAGATTAAGAATATGAGGTATGCCTACTATCCTCAATGTGCTTATGATACAGTTGGAAAGAAAATAATGGTTAATATTTGTGAAGTACTTTTCATTAATTATCTCATTTGAGCCATACAATAAGGCTGTGAGAGAGTCAAGGCAATGATCACTATCTCCATTTTACAGGTGAAGAAACTGAGGTCCAGAGAGATTAAGCAACCAATGTAATTCCTTCCAAAATCAGCAGATCCAAAAGTTAACCCCTCAAGGGGCTTACAGTCTAATGGGATATCCTTTTGCAACATGTGCTCTCTAATCTTGAGCCCACTTTCCCCTGTACTGAGTATGAACTTATGGAAGAATATGTCACAGGCTTTTAGGAGAACATTTATAACAATTCTTACTGTAACACCCTTAGTAAATACCCCTATCAACTAATTAATCTGGCTGACTAATTGATATCAACTAACAATAATAATTCAAACACACTGGTGAGACTTCAAAGGGCTTAAACATTTTTATTCTAAGCTTGGAAAAAGAGCAATGGATAGAAATTACAAAAAGAAAAAAATAAAACTTTAGGCTTTATAGAAGAAAGGAAAAAAATTCTTAAATATCAGAGCTATCCCAAATTGGAACGGGATATCTCAGGTGGTAGCTGTATAATAACATCTGAGTCTTCAAACAAAGACCAGATCACTATTCCATATGATATATAGAGGATTCTGGCTCATGAATAAGCTGGACAAGATGGTTTAAACATTAAGTGATTGAAAACAGGTCATCAGAAAAGACAAGAGAGAATTTTTCATGCCATCCTACAGACAAAAATTATAAAAGAATAAAATTATGTGGATTTGATACTAGTTGAATGACCAGATCTATTGAATGAGTACACACTAATTACTCAACTCACACTTGAATCTGGGCCATCACCAATCCTCTTGATTTGTGTCTTGTCACTGGACTCTGATGTCTCTGAAGGAGAGAGTGAGACTGATGACTTTGCACAGCTCTGCCTCACTTAAATCCTATTCACTTAAAAGTCAAGACCCTCCTGATGTCACTGGTCCTCTTCAAGAATGAAATATGAATAACAGTATGTGAATAGTAGTAGCTGCCCCCTGGGGACCCAACAAGCCAGTTCAATTTGGGCAATGCGGCTTTAACTTCTCCTTCAGTTCCTCTTTCCATGTGGGGAGTCATACCCTAAGACATGGGTGTTCTGTCCAGAGGAATATAATTTTTGACTCCTTGTACTTTGCAAGGCATCTTGGGATTTGGGGGTGGCTAAATTTTTCCCCCTAATTATTTATTTTATCATTATTTTTCAAAAATTAACCCTTTGGGAAAAATTAACTCTTTGTCTCATGTAGTTTTCATTTATGATTTCTTGTAATATAGCTCTGAAAAAAACAGGCTTTGAAAAAGTCTATTGTGATTCAAATAGAGCTACTTGACTATTCCTTTAGACCCACATCACTCTGGCTTTCATTGATTGGCCAACAATAGGTCCCAGCCCAAGCCTCTTGCTTTTTGTTTGAGTTTGGATGGCTCAGAGTGACTGTAAATAGCAATTGTTTTCTGTTCTGTCCCGAAAATCTGAGGGTCTTGTCTCCCAAACTGATTCTTATGTGATGGCAAACTAGACCATCATTTGTTTCAATTCTTACCTAGCCCTTAATCACTGAATGGGCATTGCCTCAGACAAACTGAGAAGTGAGAAAAACCTTAGTTTAAAAAGGCCAAGGTCTCCTACTGCATTCTAGGTCATTGCCAGTCAACTGGACAAGTCTTTTTTTAAAAATAAATTTATAAGACAATGTGAAATATCTCATTGGAAAAACCACTGACCTGGAAAATAGATCCAGGAGAGATAATTTAAAAATTATTGGACTACCTGAAAGCCATGATCAAAAAAAGAGCCCAGATATCATCTTTCAAGAAATTATCAAAGAGAGTTGCCTGATATTCTAGAGCCAGAGGGTAAAATAGAAATTTAAAGAATCTACCAATCACCTCCTCAAAAAGATCCCAAAAAGAAAACTCCTAGGAACATTGTTGCCAAATTCCAGAGCTCCCAGATCAAGGAGAAAATACTGCAAGCAGCCAGAAAGAAACAATTTGAGTATTGTGGAAACACAATCAGAATAACACAAGATCTAGCAGCTTCTACATTAAGGGATTGAAGGGCTTGGAATATGATATTGCAGAGGTCAATGGAACTAGGATTAAAACCAAGAATCACCTAACCAGCAAAAGTGAGTATCATGCTCCAAGGGAAAATATGGATTTTCAATAAAACAGAGGACTTTCAAGCTTTCTTAGTGAAGAGACCAGAGCTGAATAGAAAATTTGACTTTCAAACACAAGAATCAAGAGAAGCATGAAAAGGTAAACAAGAACAAGAAGTCATGGAGATGCCAAGATGGCAGTTGGAAAGCAGGGACTTGCTTGAGCTCCTCCCTGAGGCCCTCTAAAAACCTATAAAAAATGACTCTGAACAAATTCTAGAACTGCAGAACTCACAAAATAGCAGAGGGAAGCAGGGCTCCAGCCCAGGACAGCCTGGATAGTCTCTGGGTAAGGTTTATTGCCTGGAGCTGGGACCAGGGAGCAGAGCCCAGCATGGTCTGCACCAGGACTGGCCAGACTGGGGGCTGGGCTGAGCAGGCCCTGGCACACTGAATCAGTAAGTTGTGACAGTTACCAGACTTCTCAACCCACAAACACCAAAGACAACAGAGAAGGTTAGTGGGAAAAGCTGTGGGGGATAGAGTGAAGGAGTTCCTAGTTCAACCACAGCCCTGGGGCAGCAGGGGAGGTGCAGCTATAGAACTACAGCTGCAGTTGCTTCCTGCCCCAGGCCCACCTGGTGGGAGGAATTAAGTGGTGGATCAGAGCAGGAGTGCAGAGAGTTCTTAAGACTTGAGTCCAGTCTGGGTTTCCGGGTTCTTGGGGGAGGAGGAGTGCTGGTGTGGCAGAGCTGCCCCTCAAGCTTGGAACAAAGTACTCTTTGCTCTACAAGCAGTCATACCCCCATGAAAAACTCAAGGGTCAAGTAGTTGGCTGGGAACATGGCCAGGCAGAGAAAACACAATCAGTTTCAGACCCAGACTTTGGAATCTTTCTTTGGTGACAAAGAAGACCAAAACATACAGCTAGAAGAAGTCAACAAAGTCAAAGAGCCTACATCAAAAGCCTCCAAGAAAAACATGAACTGGTCTCAGGCCATGGAAGATCTCAAAAAGGATTTGGAAAAGCAAGTTAGAGAAGTAGAGGAAAAATTGGGAAGAGAAATGAGAGTGATGCAAGAAAACCATGAAAAACAAGTCAATGATTTGCTAAAGGAGAACCAAAAATACTGAAGAAAACAAGAT
>CM053622.1:88454006-88466605 GCA_028646595.1 Phalanger gymnotis
TAGCCAAATGGAAAAGGAGGTCCAAAAGACCACTCATGAAAATACTACCTTAAAAATTAAATTGGAGCAAATGGAAGCTGGTGATTTTATGAGAAATCAAGATATTATCAAACAGAACCAAAGGAATAAAAAAGTGGAAGACAATGTGAAATATCTCATTGGGAAAACCACTGACCTGGAAAATAGATCCAGGAGAGATAATTTAAAAATTATTGGACTACCTGAAAGCCATGATCAAAAAAAAGAGCCTAGATATCATCTTTCAAGAAATTATCAAGGAGAACTGCCCTGATATTCTAGAAGCAGAGGGTAAAATAGAAATTTAAAGAATCCACCAATCACCTCCTCAAAAAGATCCCAAAAAGAAAACTCCTAGAAATATTGTTGCCAAATTCCAGAGCTCCCAGATCAAGGAGAAAATACTGCAAGCAGCTAGAAGTAAACAATTTGAGTATTGTGGAAACACAATTAGAATAACACAAGCTCTAGCAGCTTCTACATTGAAGGATTGAAGTGCTTGGAATATGATATTCCAGAGGTCAATGGAGCTAGGATTAAAACCAAGAATCACCTACCCAGCAAAACTGAGTATCATGCTCCAAGGCAAAATATAGATTTTCAATAAAATAGAGGACTTTCAATCTTTCTCAGTGAAGAGACCAGAGTTGAATAGAAAATTTGACTTTCAAATACAAGAATCAAGAGAAGCATGAAGAGGTAAGCAAGAAAGAGAAATCACAAGGGACTTACTGAAGCTGAACTGTTTTGTTTACATTCCTACATGGAAAGATGATGTATATGATTCATGAGACCTCAGTATTAGGGTAGCTGAAGGGAATATACATATATGTGTATGTATGTGTTTATATATATATAATGTATGTATGTATGTACATATATATGTATGTATGTATATAGACAGAGGGTACAGGGTGAGATGAATATGAAGGGATGATATCTAAAAAAATCAAATTAAGATATGAGAGAGGAATATATTGAGAGAGGGAGAAAGGGAGAGATAGAATGAGGTAAATTATCTCACATAAAAGTGGCAAAAAAAAAGCCATTCTGTAGGAAGGGAAGAGGGGGCAGGCGAGGGGAAATGAGTGAATCTTGCTCTCATTGGATTTGACCTGAGGAAGGAATAACATACACACTCAGTTGGGTATCTTACCCACAGGAAAGAAAGAGGAAGAAGATAAAAAAGGGGGATGATAGAAGGGAGGGCAGATGGGGGAGGAGGTAATCAAAAGCAAACACTTTTGAAAAGGGACAGGGTCAAGGGAGAAAATTGGATAAAGGGGAATAAGATAGGAAGGCACAAAATATAGTTAGTCTTTCACAACATGGGTATTGTGGAAGCATTTTGCGTAATGATACACATGTGGGCTATGTTGAATTGCTTGCCTTCTTAGGGAGGGAAGAGGGGAGAGTATTTGGAACTCAAAGTTTTAAAAGCAGATGTTCAAAAAAAAGTTTTCGCATGCAACTAGGAAATAAGACATACAGGTAATGGGATATAAAAATCCATCGTGCCCTACAAAAAAGTAAGGGAAAAGGGGATGGGGGAGAGTGGGGTGACAGAAAGGAGGGTTGACTGGGGAACGAGGCAATCAAAATATATGCCATCTTGGAGTGGGTGGGAGAGGGTAGAAATGGGGAGAAAATTTGTAATTCAAACTTTGTGGAAATTAATGCTGAAAACTAAAAATATTAAATAAATAGTGATTTAATTAATAAAAAATAAATTTGTTTTTTTTATATTTAGTTTACAAAGCTCAGTTCCACAAGTTTTGGGGTTCCAAATTTTCTCTCTCTCCCTCTCCTCCTCTCCCCACCCCAAGATGCCATGTAATCCAATGTAGATTCCACAGATAGCTTCACAATTAACTTATTTACACAATAGTCCAGTTGTAAAGAAGAATTATAACCAATGGAATGAATCATAAGAAAGGAGAAATGAAACCAAAAATGAAGGGGAAAAAAGAGAGTGAATAGTTTGCCTCAATCTGCATTCAGAGTTTATAATACTTTCTCTGGATAGCTTTTTCCATCATGAGTCTTTTGGAGCTCTCTCTGAATCTTGCATTGAAGAGAGGAGTCAAAGCTACCAAAGTTAGTTCTTGTAGATACTGTGTGTCTATAATCGTGCATGATGATCTTGTTCTGCTCCCTTCACTCAGCATCAGTTCATATAAGTCTTTCTAGGTTATAATAAAGTCTGCCTGTTCAACATTTCCTACAGAACAAAAGTATTCCATTACATTCATATACCACAATTTGTATAGGAATTCCACAGTTGGTGGGCATCCCCTTGATTTCCAGTTCTCTGCCACCACAAAAAGAGCTGCTATAAATACTTTTTTGACTTATGTCTTGCCATTAGACTTTGATGACTTTGAAGGAGAGAGCAAGGCTTGAGATGGGAGATGAGTTTGCACAGCTCTGTCTCACTTAAATCCAATAAATTCACTTGAAAGTCAAGACATCATTTTCATGATGTCATTGGTCCTCTTTGAAAATGTAGGTGAGGTGTCCCAGTAATCTGTCCTTGGTTATGTTCTCTTTAACTTATTTTTTTATGCAAGGGTAGTACTTCATTAAATAAATCAGTCAAATCATTTCCATGCCATTTAAAGTAAGTGTTGTGATGCTAAGCCCTGAAACCTTAATTGGAGATATCTATTGAATCAATCAATCTTAGCTTTTAGTCTAAATGTGAAAAAGTCCATGATTAACTGGAGTCATTACACAAGAAGTATATTCTGATTGACCACAGAAAGTTAATCACTCTGTGAGAATTGAACAAGCAGAGAGGAAGCAACATTCTAGTAAAATACCTGAGAAGGAATCAATTGGGGATGGGGATGGGGATGGGGATGGGGATAGGGATGGGGATGAGGATGGGGATGAGAAGGAGCAGAGTCCTGGGCTTTGGCTTTGGTCATTGTATCCCCTCCCCTTTGACCAGAGGATGAAATTACTAGCTTTGAATTTTGAATTTCCAATCTTTTTACTGATGACTAATCATTGTCTCAAATATAGGTGACAGCAGCATCTGTATCTGGAGCAAAGGGTAGAATGGACATATATTCATGGCTCTACAAAGAGCCTGGTGGGGGAGAGAAGACACACCATATCTAAAGGAAGCATCTTGAGGACTATAGCAAAAGGACATCTAAGAGCTGTGATTTCAATAAAGAAACATTTATTAAGCACATATTATGTGCTGGGTACTGTTATAAGCCCTGGGATTCAAAAGTGGGCAAAGACAGTCCCTGCCCTCAAAGAGCTTACAATCTAACGGAATACTCATTGAATACATGTGCTTTCTAATCTTGACCACACTTTACCCTATATTGAGTGTGTATTTGTGGAAGAATATGTGACAGGCTTTTGGGAGAATGTTTATACCAATTATTTGCACTATATCACCTTAGTAAATGCACCTAACAACTAATTAAGTCAGGATCATTAATTAACAATGATAGGTGTTAGCTAATTAATCAATTAGCAATGATAGTTGAAGCACATCAGTGGAAGTTCAAAAGCTTTATCATTGGAAAACATTCCCAAATCCCATAGGACTATCACTTGAGACCTTATGGGCTTTAGCAGCCACTATCTGGGGACTCACTTTGTTAGTACAAATTGGAGTGGGAGGGTAAGTCCAAACCTGATGCTATATTTATAAATGAAAACTAAAACGTCATGCTTATCAAATTTTCAAATACAGTAAGCTGAGAGAAATAGAGAACAAATTGACTGACAGCTTCAAGATCCCCCAAAAAATCAACAACCTAGAATGCTGAGCTAATTCTAATCAGAGGAATTTTAATAGAGATCACTATAAAACAATTCTTTGGAGTCCAAAAAAATCAATATGACTATGAATGCAAAACATAACTATACAACAGTTCCTATGAAAATATGTGCTAACTTGCTGCCAATTAGAGGCATCCAAAGGTCAGACGTGTTGTGTCATACGCAGGAGGGTAACTGGGTAGTACAGAGAATAGAGTGTTAGACTTATGAACACTTGTTCAAATTTCACCTCAAACATGTAGCTTTTTGACTCTGACCAAGTCACTTAACTGCTCTCTGTCTCAGTTTCTTCATCTGTTAAATGGGGATAATATCTACCCCTCCTTGGAACTGTTGTGAGGATCAAATGGGGTAACATATCCACTTTGTGAAGGTTAAAGAACTATTTAAATGGTAGTTATAATTATAATTACTAGGTATTGTTATTTCACGTTTATTCCAAAATATCTTGCCTCCCTGTGGTAGCAAAACATGCAGTGCCACTCACTTCATTCTCCTCTATGTCAAGCTGATCTTTGTAATGGTTTTGAGTAGGACCAGCATATAACCCTATGCTACTCTTATCTTCTTTGACCCGGGAGCAATTGTATCACAGCGACCAGGGTGTTAACCCAATCAGTGGTATCAATGAAGCTCAATTTTTATGAAATCTAATGATCTTTTCAGAAGCAACCATATTAAAATCAGGGCCCATGTAGATCACCCTGACTGGCATCCCCCTATTTTGTCATTCTCCCCAAATCTCTATTTATAGCATGTACAAAGGGTGAGATTTTGAGAGAACTGTTGTTGCTACTGTTTACTTTCATCATCATCATCAACATTATTACCACCATTATGCCTACCATTATCTCATTCTCAGTTTTTTAGTGGGGGCAGGGATTCAGATAGAAATTGTCCAAAGACAAGTCACTATCTAGGTATTAGTCTTTTTTATGACTACAATGACGGCTTTTTCGTAACTGAAAGAAGAATACATAATTGAGGTTGCTATTCACTAGGCTTACTTTTATTAGATTGTAAACTCCTTGGAGACAAGGACTATCTTTCTTATTTGTATCCCCAGCACTTAGTTTAGTGCCTGGCACATAGTAGATGTCTAATAAATGTCTACTTGTTGACTGATTGACCGACTACTGAAAGAATCTTTGGGAAAATTCCAATATCAGGTAGGATGACAGGGATAATATGTACTTTGTCCTACTTCCTTATGCATTTTGATTTCTTCCATCAGGCCTCTATGTTCTGAAAGCTTCACATTTTTCATAATTTGGAGATTGTTGAGATATCTAGTATGATGTCATCTGTCAAAATCTTCTGAGGTTGATGATGATATAATAAGGGGACAGCTTGTTGCCCTTGATAAATCTAAGTCATCTGGCTCAGATGAACTACCTTTTAGGTACTGAAACATCAGAGAGATATAATTGCTGAATCATAGTCAATGATTTTTGAAAGCACATAAAGAACCAGAGAAGTACCACAGTACTCAAGAACAAATGTTTTTGCAAGTTCCCCCCACCAAAAAAAGGAGAATACATTACACTATAAACAACTAAACTTAACTTCAGTTCCTGGAAAATTATACCGGGGTTGGCGGGGGAGAGAAAGAGAGAGAGACAGGAACAGAGAGAGACAGAGACAGAGAGAGAGACAGAGAGAGAGGGAGAGGGATCAAATTGTCAATATTTTAGAAAATGAACAAGATGAATTTCCAAGAGAGATTTGGGGAAAACAATCAGAACATACTACATAAAATTAAATGCTGGCAAACCCAGGAATTTAAAAGAAATAAATGATTATCTACAAAAAATAGAAGTAATTTAATAGAACACAAAATAGAGATTTTAACCCAACATCAGAGAATAACTTAAGAAAAAAACTGTTTCCATATAGATTTATGCAAGAATTTTACTAGATAATTAAAGAAAAATTAGTATCTATGATACATATGTTATTCTTTAAAAGAAACTGAGAATGAAAAACTACCACAATCTTTTTATGAAGTAAAATAAAATCCTAATAACTAAACCAGAGAGGAATGGAGCAAAGAAAGAGCACTATAGACCAATATCACTAATGGGTGTTGTAAAAATCATAAAATGAAATCTTATCAAAAGGACTGTAGCAACATAGTCAAACAAAAAGCTATTTAACATGACTAAATTGAATTTATACCAATAGTAGGATGGCTCAATATTAGGAAAATGATCATATTAAAAGTTAATAGAAGCCAAACTACCTAGTTATGCCAATGGAAGCAGTGACCATTTGACACAATATAATAATAATTTCCTCCCTGCCTAGCCCTCTGAGTTAAATAAACTGGAACTAGGGGTGAATTCCTTTTCTGAGCTTGGTATATTCTAACAACTGGTTTGACATATCTTTTATTGGATCTGTGCTTATGCTTAACTGTTGGTTTCTTCTAAGCTGACATTATCAGGACTAACTGGACCATGGGCTAACGTTCGGTATGGTAAGAGTAGATACCAGAATTTGATATCATATGTATTTTTGGCTTTCCATCCACAGTCTTAGAAATATAAAAACTCTGTTGGGGGGCAGCTAGGTGGTGCAGTGAGTAGAGTACTGGCCCTGGAGTCAGGAGGACCTGGGTTCAAATCCGGCCTTAGACACTTGACACATGTACTAGCTGTGTGATCTCGGGCAAATCACTTAACCCCAATTGCCCTGCCCCCCACCCCCAAAAAAATCTCCGTTGGGAGAAACTTCAGAAGTCTGATCCAAATTGTATCTGAGCAGGTATCCATTTGACACCATATCCATCAACTGGTCATCTAGCTTCTGCTTAAAGTTCTCCAGTTATGGGGATCTCTGCATCCCTCAAAAAAAGCACATTACACTTTTGTATAGATTTCATTAGTAAGAGGAATTCCTTTCCTCTAAGCATAAATATATCATTCCATATCCTCAAGGAATTTACATTCCAGGGATACGCTAGTGAATGTTTAACAACTGCCTCTCCAAAAAAAAAAATAATAATATACATGACATGCTTTTAAGTTTATTCTGCATTATTGACATTGTTCCATTACTTTATTAAGTACAAATAATTCAAAAAACAATAAATACAATTCTGGTTTGTAGCAATTGCTAATTTTTGAGGTGTGAATTCTTGAACTAAAATTTTAATAATCCACTCATTTGTTGATTTAAGCTGGCTCCAGGATACTCTGTTACAGTCTAATGCTAAATTTTTTCCAGCTTATTGATTTCCTTCCCAAACTGTGGTGCTCAGAATGCAATACAATATTCCAAATGTTGTCTGATTAGGGCAGAGTGCAGAACTTTTATCACCTCCTTATCATTATCAGTTATCCCTCTCCTAACACAGACCAAGATTGTTTTAGCATATCTCACTATTGTATCAGAGAGCTCATAGACCATTAAAGAACCTGCTTCTTTTCTAACCATGCCTCCACCAACTTTTACTTATAACATAGCATTTTATTACAACCTAAAATTGACTTTATATTTATCCTTATTAAATTTAATCTTTTTGATATAGCCTTATATACTAGCCTGTCAAGAATTTTGTAGAGAGTGACTCTGTCAACTGAATCAATAAACACTAATCACCTACTATGTGTCAGCTACTGCCCAAAGCACTGAAGATATAAAAAGAGGCAAAAGACAGTCTCTGCCCTCTGAAAACTCACAGTCTAATGTGGAAGGCCACCCCTATTCCTTCCAGTTTTGTCATTTGCAAATTTGAAAAGCATAGCATTTTTGCAGTTATCCAAGTCATTGATAAAAATATTAAACTGCACAAAGCCAGATACAGATCCTTAGAGCATTCTACTCAAGTTTTTTGGGCAAGTTGACATTGAACCGTTAATGGCTTTCCTTTGAATCCAACCATTCAACCAGTCTTGAAGAAATCTGATTTTATTATCATCTGATTTATATCTCCCCATTTTCCTACAGAACAGCAATACTTTGCCCAATATTTAGCTATAATCTAAGAAAGCTGCATCTACATCACTAGCCTTCTCTATCAATTTAGCAATCCTCTCAAAAAAGCAAATAAATTAAACCTATCCTAATTTTTCGTTCCTTTTCTAGTTATTCACCAACAATTTCTTCAAAGATACATTCTAAAAATTTTTTTCCAGCAACCAAAACTAAATTAATTGGCCTAGAGTTTGTAGGCTCTGTTCATTTAATTTGAAATTCAGGATAATGATCTTTCTCTGGTCCTATGGCACCTCTCACTCTTCCATGTTCTTTCAAATACCAGTGATCTGCCATCTGCCAAATACTCATAACAGTTACTCAACAAACACATGGCCCATTTCTTTCAATATTCCAGATGTAGTCTTAACAGAGAAGAATTTATTATATTTATGTGTAAATTATTTGGAATAAGCTAAAATAATACATTGAATTATTAATCAAATTATTCAATGGACTTTATATGTTGACATGTTTAAAAAGCTTTTAGTATGGAATAGATCATCTTTTTGCTGCAATCATTTGTTTTATGCAATTAGTCACTGAGTCACAATATTGTGACACATATTCTTTAATTCTTTATCATGAAACCACAGCTATCACATTGTCTATTAAGCATACCTTTAATGAGCAATCCATTTTTCCAAATTTAGAATTAGTTATAGCTCATAGGTTTTCAATGGAATTTAAATCAAATAAGTCCTCAGGCCGTTGAATCATGTTTAGCTCCATCTCTTGGATAAATTTCTTAACCTTTTCTACCCTATGGAATTGTGCAAGGTCATGTTGCAATATTCCATCATCATTTGGATATCTCTGTAATTCTAAGACAATTCTGCTCTCCAGTATATTAATATATTTATCATAGTTTATAATTTCCTCAATGGTAACAAGGCTTCTAGGCCCACAGGAAGTCAACAACTCCCAAAACATTTTTTTTGTGGGTGGGTGGATATTCCAGTCAGAAGAAGATGTCCCAATCTTACAGTATCGCCTAGACTTCTTTTTGTTTGTTTGTTTTTTGGCAGGGCAATTGGGGTTAAGTAACTTTCCCAAGGTTACACAGCTAGTACATGTGTCAAGTGTCTGAGGCCGCATTTGAACTCGGGTCCTCCTGTCTCCAGGGCCGGTGCTCCACTCAGTGCGCCACCTAGCTGCCCCTCACCTAGACTTCTAACAATAGTTCCAATACAGCCTTGGATGAAAAGATCGATTTTCATCTGATAAAATTACCTTTTTTCAGTCTTCATTATTATGGTCTTTCTGCCTTTATATTGTCTTGCCTATAACAAGTGTTTTATTATTATTATTGTTGTCAATGCTTTTCAGAACTATGGTTAGCTACTATTAATATTTTTATGGATCTTCTCTATCTCCCAACTTCAAAAACCCTATGTCTCACTGTAGAGGAATCAGTAATAATCCATAAGGTGTGTGCTTGTTTTCTGAAGATTAATCAGAGTACTTGGTTAGTTTGTAGCTTGTTAGTTTGGGGCACTGACTTTCATTTCTATTGCATTTTGGGTCATTTGATCCTATTTCATATTGGGTTTGAATGATCCTTAAAATGCTTGACTTACCACTTCACCAGCCATTACAATATCTCTGAGAATCATTTAAGTGTGTTCTTTAGGAGATAAGACTTCTTCACTTCTCCTGTATTATTACATTATTTAAAAAACATAGAATTATAAGTACAACAAAATACAGAGTCACAAGTTTTAATGACTTAAAACTGCACTGAGATTTGTGACACCATGTAAAGCAAGGAAATATCCTTGTATAACATAAAATGCAGCATTCAACTTAACAGAGAAGTAAGTAACAATGGGGAAAGCTGTTCAATGTGGTTTTATTAGTCATGTTCTTATGATAAGTTATTCTAGTATCAGTATGAACAAACAGGCATGACTGTTCCTATAATGAAACAATAGCAAAACTGTTACTCCTAAGAAATTCACATATTATTGCAGTTTAAAATCTATTTGGCTTATTCATGCACTCATTAAAACACATCTTTAATCTCTGAAGCTTAATTTTTTTTGCAGGGGGGGAGGCAGGGCAACTGGGGTTAAGTGACTTGCCCAAGGTCACACAGCTAGTAAATGTGTCTAGTGTCTGAGGCCGGATTTGAACTCAGGTATTCCTGACTCCAGGTGCTCTACTTACTGCTCTACATAGCTGCCCCTATCTCTGAAGCTTGTAATTGTTACACAACTGTTCTTAAATTCTAAGTGGACCTCTTTGGTTTCTCTTAATCCATAGAATTTCTTCTTTTCATTCTCTTATATTAACTCATTTTTCCAGTCTTAGTTCTCAGATCGGGATCCTACATTTTGGCCAGTACCACTACCCGCCCCTCCCCTGCTTCCACACATGCTTTTAATTGGTTTTGGTAGGCCCTTTTGGGTCCTGTCCCCTCTTTAGTATGGATTCCACTGATGCCGATGATCTGAAAGTAGTTGCTGATATTAGGTCCCACTCTTTGCCTCCATCTCTGGTTTTTGTCTCAGGCACCTGGTGATCCACTGAGGGGTCTGGCCTCAGTTAGTCTCTTTCTCTTTCTTCTTGCCCAATTCACATCACAGGAGCTGTTTCCATCACCAGCTCTGGGCTTTATAGACCTCAGCAGGATATTGGCGTTCACATTGGTTTCAAGACACCTGATCTGCCGCTTTATTAATGGTCTTAGGCGCTATGTTGGCCCTATTTCTTGCTGGAGTTTCCAGTCTTCCAACAAATACATTTCCTGGCCCTGTCTCTCTACATAACGACCTTGGTTCTAGGCCAGGATCAAGATAGGATCTCAGGCCCCAACCCACTCTGTTCAGAGTACTGACTGGTATGAAATCCATTTGCAGGATTTCAAGATTGCTACATTTGTGTGGCTCCTCTCCCAGTACAATCATTTACTGGTGGGAACCGTCAACCAATCTTTAGTGGCTTCTGGACAACTTTTGTTACAATTCTGATTGGAAGGATAAATTTGTCATCATTTCTTTTGAATTTTCCTTCTTATTGTTTTTTCTGTAATTTTTTTCAGATTTTGTTATGGATTATATAGGGAACATGGACTTAATAGCCTTTTCACATCACTGTCCTATTCAGAAGTCCCCCCAAATATTTTTGAGGATAAATTAGGAAAATAATCCATTGCTAACTTCACATAGTTCTTTCAGATTGTAAAGCATATATGTTATCTCATTTGACTCTCACAGCCCTATAAACAAAGCACTATTATTATTAATAGGCTTATTCTACAGACTAAAAAAAAGCTGATACGCAGATAAGTAACTTGCCCACAGCAATGTAACTAGTAAGTTTTGGAGTCAAGAGTTAAATGCAGGTTACAACTCCAGCTATCTTTCCATAATAAAAGCTGTTCATGTATCTTATGCTTAGATGACTAAAACAAGGTCCCTCACCTCAAGGAGCTTTCAAGTATCTTATTTTTATTTTTCCCAAATAACATGTAAAAACATTTTTAGCATTTGTTTTTAAAACTTTGAGTTCTAAATTCTGTCCCTTCCTCCCTCTCCATCCCACCTCCACTCATTGAGAAGGCAGGCAGATCAACATAGGTTATACATGTGTAGTCATACAAACAAAACATATCCACAATAGTCATGTGGTGAAAGAAAACATAGACAAAAAAAACTCATGAAAATGAAAGTTTAAAAAGTGTGCTTCAATCTGTATCCAGACACCACCAATTCTTTCTCTGGGGGTGGATAGCATTTTTCATCCTAAGTCCTTCAGAGTTGTCTTGGATCGTTGGTTTGCTAAGAATAGCTAAGTCATTCACAGCTGATCATTCTACAATATTGCTGTTACTTTGTACATAGTACATTTCTTTTTCCATCAGCCCATGCAAGTCTTTTCAAGTTTTTCTGAGAGCATCCTGATAGTCATTTCTTATGGTACAATAGCATTCCATCATAGTCACACACAACAGCTTGTTCAGCCATGCCCCAATTGATAAACATCCCCTCAATTTCTGATTCTTTGCCCCCAGAAATGAGCTGCTACAAACATTATTGTACATATAAGTTCTTTGTTTTTTATCTCTTTTGGGATACAGATTTAGTAGTGGTATTGTTAGGTCAAAGTGTATGCGTGGTTTCATAGCACTTTGGGCATAGTTCCAAATTGCTCTGCAGAATGGTCGAATCACTTCACAACTCCACCAATAGTGCTTTTTCCCACACCGCCTCCAACATTTGTCATTTACCTTTTATGTCCTATAAGCCAATCTAATAGCTGTGAAGTAGTACCTCAGAATTGTTTTAATTTGCATTTCTCCAATCATTAGAGAGTTAGAGTATTTTTTTCATATGGCTATAGATAGCTTTGGTTACTTCACCTGAAAACTAATCATATCTTTTGTTCATTTATCAACTGGGAATGGCTCTTATTTTTATAAATTTGACTCAGTTCTCAATATATTTGAGAAATGAGGCATTTATCAGAGAAACTTACTTCAAAATGTTTTTCACAGTTGCTATTGCTAACTGGATTTCCCTCCATCCTATCCCCCCATTATTCTACTCTCTTTCCTTTCACCCTGCCCATCCTCAAAAATGTTTTACTTCTGACTACCCCCTCCCCCAATCTGTCCTCCCTTCTATCAGCCCTCTTCTCTTATCCTCTTCCCCCACTATTTTCCTGCAAGGTAAGATAGATTTCAATATCCAATTAAATGTGTGTGTTATTTCATTTTTGAGACAATTCTGATGAGAGTAAGATTCACTCATTCTGCCCTGATCCCCTCTTCTTCCCCTCCACTGTAAAAGCTT
>CM053622.1:88466705-88488284 GCA_028646595.1 Phalanger gymnotis
TATATATATATATATATATATATATATATATATATATATATATATATATATATAGTATACATATACACCCTCCAACTACCCTAATAATGAGAAAGGTCTCATGAGTTACAAATATCATCTTTCCATGTAGGAATGTAAATAGTTCAACTTTAATAAGTCCCTGGTAATTTTTATTTCCTGTTTGCTTTTTCATGCTTCTCTTGAGTCTTGTATTTAAAACTCACATTTTCTATTCAGCTCTGGTCTTTTCATCAAGAATGCTTGAAAAGTCCTCTATTTCATCAAACATCCATTTTTCCCCCTGAAGGATTATATTCAGTTTTGCTGGGTAGGTGATTCTTGGTTTTTATCCTAGCTCCTTTGACCTTCAGAATATCATATTCCAAGCCCTCTAAACCCCTAACATAGAAGCTGCTAAATCTGGTGTTATCTTAATTGTGTTTCCACAATGCTTGAATTGTTTTTTTCTGTCTGCTTGCAATATTTTCTCCTTGACCTGGGAACTCTGGAATTTGACTACAATATTCCTAGGAGTTTTCCTTTTTTTGATCCCTTTCAGGAGGTGATTGATGGATTCTTTCAATTTCTATTTTACCCTCTGCTTCTAGAACATCAGGGAAGTTTTCCTTGATAATTTCTTGAAAGAAGGTATCTAGGTTCTTTTTTTGTCATGGTTTTTGGGTATTCCAATAATTTTAAAATTATATCTCCTGGATCTATTTTCCAGGCTAGTTGTTTTTCCAGTGAGATATTTCACATTGTTTTCCATTTTTCATTATTTTGGTTTTGTTTTATAATTTCTTGATTTTTCATAGAGTCATTAGCTTCCATTTCCTCCATTCTAATTTTTAAGGAAATATTTTTTCAGTGAGCTTTTGGGCCTCCTTTTCCCTTTGGCCAATTCTGCTTTATAAGACATTCTTTCCCTTATTGGCTTTATGGACCTCTTTTACCATTTGGACTAGTCTTTTTTAAGGTGTTATTTTCTTCACTTTTTTTTGGTCTCCTTCACCAAGTTGTTGACTCATTTTTCATAATTTTTTTCATCACTCTCATCTCTCTTCCCAATTTTTCCTCTTTTTCTCTTACTTGATTTTCAAAACCCTTTTTGAGCTCTTCCATGGCCTGAGATCAATTCTTATTTTTCTTGCAGGCTTTGGAAGTAGGAGCTCTGACTTTGTTGTTTTCTTCTGAGTGTATGTTTCAATCTTCCTGTCTATAGTTGGAGTTATTTTCCATTGTTTCCTAATTTTCCCAGCCTATTACTTGACTTTTTACATTTTGTTAAAGTAGGATTCTGATTCTAGTGTGGAGGGCACACTGTCCCAAGCTTCAGCGGTTTTGTGCAGCTGTTTTCAGAGATATCTCTAGAGACTTGTAAGTTTTCAGTTCTTTCAAGGTGGTATGATCTAAGGAGAGGTCTTTACTCTTCTGGTCTTTGCTCTGATATGTGAATGACCAAAAACACTCTTTTCTGCCCTGGAACCATGAGGAGAGACCCTGTTTCACTGTGGCTGCAAGCTCTAATATGCTAGTGCTCCTCCTCATCCTGGATCTGAGTATGAGCAAAGCAACAAAGTTCTGCCTCAGTTCTGACAAAAAGACCCCTGTAGTCTCCTTCTGACTAGTTATTCAACCCCTTTACTGTTTGTGGGCTGAAAGCTCCAGAAGCAGCCGCTGCCAATGCCACTGCCACTGCCATTGTCACTGCTGATTCTTTTACTCACAAGGCCTGTTGCTCGTTTGCTGTGGCCTGGGCTGTGCTGGTAGGACCTATGCTAGATGATGCTCCAGTCTCACCCATGTGTGACAGACCTTTCCTGCTGACCTTTGAAGTTGTCTTTGGCATTTGTGGGCTGAGAGGTCTAGAAACCGCCACAGCTGCCAGTGATTCAGTCTCCCTAATGACTGCTTTGGGTTTTCTGGGATCCAATATGGACTGGCACGGCCTGCATTGGACTGTGCTCCTCTCTCACCTTGGCCCAACAGACCTTTCCTGCCAAACTTTCAAGTTGTCTTTGGCTGGAAAATTTGTTTCATTCCATCTTTTTGTGGGTTCTGCTATTCTAGAATTTGTTTAGATTCATTTTTAAAGGTATTTGGAGGGGTTTGGGGAGAGCTCAGGTGAGGACTATTAGGGCAAGAGGGGAACTTGGAGATTATTTAGTTTTGGCTCTGCCACAAGCAGGTTAAACCTCGTCATAATGAACAAATATCCCACTTGTCAGCAAACATTATGTGGTAACTATAATTGTGTTTGTTTTTCCACATTGAGTACATTAAATTCAATGCCTAATTCATTTAGAATCCATTAAACAACTACTATGTTCCAGGTACTGGGGATTGAAAGAAAGAATTGAATTTTTTTTCTGAAATGGCTGCCTGAGTTGGAGGCATCTCCATACCTAATCCAGGAAAACCCTAAAGTATGAAACAAACCAACATATGATCAAGAAATCCAAAGAGAAACTATTTGAAGTTGCCTCATCCATCCTAAACCTGGAAAAAGTCAGACAGAATTATGTAAGCAATAAGAAAATGGTCTTCTCCAATAATTTGAGAACCAATATGACAAGAATTGAGACACATATAGACTCCAAAGCTCTATGTCTGAAGATAAAAAGATAAATTCCTAGGACGGTTGGAAAATCCAAGGTTGGAGATAACCATCATGGTGGTACAGCCCTCAGAAAAAGGCAAACCAAGTCCTGGGGCTTGAAGTCCATAACACTTGTCCTTGAGATACCAAAGATATATTACATGGAATTTCAAAGATCTGGGTAGGAGGGAGGTATTCCCAGGAAGTCAGCACAAAAACTCAAATGATACAGAATGAGACCAAATCAAGCTAACCACTGCACCTAAAAAGAATAGCATATGGTACTGTGTAGCCCTGGTACAAAGCCCCAGTTTATTAAAATGATTATTAAATTATTAAAATAATTATTAAAATAAAAATACTAAAGCTGAAGAGATTAGTAAATTGAAGAAAATGACAACCAGAATTATATGTATATATGTCTATATATGTGTGTGTATGTATGTGTGAGTGTGTGTATGTATATGTGTTTTTAAACTCAGATCTGTGATTTATTTGGGGTAGAGTATTACCAGTGAAGAAATCCCAAGTACCAAGGTGGATCAGCTACTTCTTTGCAATTTACATTCTTAGAGAATGGCCTGGTAACTTAATTGATTCATCCATGCTCATGCAGTCAATTTATGCCATTGGTAGAAGTTGAATCCAAAGTATCCTGACTCCAAGATGTTGAATAGTTTATTTGGTCCAACAAATTTTGAGTTTAAAATCATGCAGAGGTAGATTTTGACTCAAAATAAACCTAAATTTCTTAATCACCAGAGCTATCTCAAATTTGAATGATGGTGTCATGTGGTTGGGAATTTCCCACCACTAGAGGCCTTCAATCACAGGTTGGTTAATTTTCTTTTAAAGAATTAGATGGGTTTCATTATTTGAGAATGGATTGTACACAATGATCTTTATGAACCTTTCTTACCTTAGGTCTACAATTTTTGGATAAAGGAATCTGGACCAGAATTAGGTAAACCAATGTGTTGCTAACTCATTAGTACATGAATTATTTTTTTTGTCTTTTGGAAGAACAAATAGTTTTGGAAGACTAAAGAATGCTGACCAACATAGCAGCAATGAATCAGAATCAGAATTCCCAAGGATTGGTGACGAAGAATGCTACCTGCTTTCTGACAGAGAGGCAATGGAGGAAATATTCAGAATGCAATATACCTATTTGGATATAACCAGTCTAGGAATTTGTTTTGCTTGAATGCGTATTTGTTAAAAAGAGTTCCCTTCCCCCTTCTCCCCACAGTGGGTTAATAGGAAAGGGAGAAGTAAGAAAAAGAAATGCTTATTAGTTGAAAAAATAAAAATGAATTGAAAAAATGAAGCCAATGTGTTAGACCCAACTACTACTCACTTACCATATGAGCTTGACAAAGTTGCTTCATATCAGTTTTTGTTTTATCTATAAGATGAGGAGATTGAGCTAAGTAATCTCCAAGTTCTCTTCTTGTCCTAATAAGATGATAGGGTAAGGAAAACAAGGGAGGAATGTTGGGGGGGATAACACAAGGGAAGTGGTAACTTTAGTAGAGGAAACTATTCCAATATGTCAGCACCAATCAGGACAAAGGATCAGAGAAACAGTTGAATGAAAAACATCATCAGTGGGAATGGAATAAGAAAAGCAATAAAAGAAACAATTTCTAAAGCCCATTGCCAGAGGCCAAGTTATGTGGATATAGGAATCTGTGTGAGGAAATGGGAATGGGTATTTAGCCTCAGCGATAATCTAGTTCTTGCTATAAAATCAAATTTCAACATTATTTTTCTTAATTGAAACTCTTCTATCTCTTCTCAGAATAGCGGTAGCAAAGCTTTGCAGGCAATCATTTGATCTCCTCTCCAAGCTTAAAGTATTTAATTAAGCTTCTTGGAAATGGTTCGATCACCTTTGTCCCATTGCCTTCAATGATGCCTTTCTTTATTAGTTTTTAAATATGCATTTATATTAAAATTAGGTATTGTGTCTTTGTTCCATCTCATTTCCGTATTCTAGGGGCTGAGGTGAAGTGGATATAATCAAGCCAGGCTCGTAGCTATTCCTGGGATGTGCTGATTAAGGAGAGTACGGTGTCACTGGTGAAATAAGGGACAGAATGGGGGTGAGAAAGTGGGAATAACTAGATCTGAAGGGAAAACAAGCTTATCTTGGATTTGTGAATAAGGCTGCTTTTCATCATGATTAATAGTCACTTGGTCCTAGCTCACATCCATCTGGGCTTTATTCATCCACACACAAAAAATGACAGCCACAAAATAACTGGATTTAAATCTGGTCATGACAGATATGAGAAAGGTTGAAGCTGTCTAGAACCATCCCCAAGATCCTCACTTAACACTCCATTCCATCCATGCCATATCTCGTGGAGCTGAAGAACAGGTGTGAGTCATGTACCTGGAAATTTAGTGGATTGCAATTTGTACATGAGTCAAGAAGGTAGCATGGGGACCAAAAACACTAACTCAATTTGGGGCTATGTTAACAAACGCATAACTATATGAAGTGGGGACATAATAGTCTTTGCTAGGACTGCTATTAAAGAAGCAATAACCGCCATGCCTATAGATAACCAGGTCAGTCAGCACTAAGGCTAAAGAAGGCCACAGAGGCAGGCTAGATGGACAGCATTACTCTGTCATTGTGACACTGAACAGGAAGGCATGTTGATCATGGGTATTTAAGAAGAAAGCATTGTTACCAGTGAGTGGTAGAATTAGTGACTGATCTTGATGCCTTCAGACAGTTTGCTTTGTTGGTAGAGAAAAAAAAAATTATCTGATGAGGTCTTGTCTCTGTGTTTCTTTACTGATGCACTGACAGATGAAGAAGTAGCCGGGGAGAGCTTATGTCTCCGAATGTCCTTCCCCTGTATTCTTGAAGTCCTGTAGTAAGGCTTAGTACTGGCACCAAGCAGCAAAGGAACAGTGTTCCAATAATGGTTGAATCCACAATGAAAAAAGTCTTACTGCCTTCTAAGGTCATTAGGAGATTAAAATGAGATAGAATATGTAAAGCAATTTGAAAAACTTAATTTTCTACACGAATGCTAATTATCATAATTATTATCATTAGCTATGATTTTTTAATGTAGTATTGGTTCTGAGGCTCTGTTCTGCCACTGTAAGGGTAGTGTTTAAAAGTCCATGCATATCAGTCCTGATGACTTCTTCCCTTATTAGCTCACAACTGGAATATCACATCCAAGTTTGAATGACACATGTTTAGATGGACATTGACAAACTGGATTAGTGCACCTGTAGAAGTGTGACCTATGGAAGGAGGCGCACGTTATAATGGGAAAAAAAATGGGCTTGAATCTAGAGTCAGAAAATCTAGGTTAGAATCCTGGTTCTTCCATTGACTATCCATGGGACTCACAATTCATTTCGCTCATCTGGATCTCATTTTCCTAGTCTTTAAAGTTCATAAACTGGACTAGTAAGCTGAGAAACAAATACAAGCAAAAAGATAGTCCCTGCCCTCAAGGAATTTACATTTTAATGGGTAAAGACAACACATAAAAGGAAGTTTAAAAGTTTTGGGGTGGAGATTGATGGAGAAAGAAGTTTGGGGGGTCAGGAGTGGAGGTCAAAGAGGAATAAAGGAATTAATGGGAATGGATTGATCCTTTCTTTAAATGGAGGTTCCCTGGTAGACAAGAAACACTTCTTGCAGAAGGTGGGATTTGCACTGAGCTCTAAAGGAAGCATAGGAAGGCAGGAAGTGAGGTGGGAGAGCATAGGGGACAGCTAATGAAAAGGCACAAAGTTGAGAAATGAAATTTTGTGTGTGAGGAACTGCCAGAAAGTCTGTGTTGCTGGACCACAAGAGAAAATAATTAGAGCTATCCAGAAGAGGAAAGGGTTGTCTTGGGGGTATATAGGTTCCATACTTACAGGTGGTAGGATGTACCTATTTTCAATGATTCGCTAGAGGAAATCCCTGCTGAGGGACAGATTATGCCAGAAATCCTCTGAAGTCCTATCAAGGTATGAGATTTTATGGGTGCTTTGGAAACTTGGGAAGATATAAAATTATGTCTACAGGTGTTGCTTAGCATGTTCATGGCAAACAAATTCCATTCTGTGACACATGTCTGAATGGATAACTGATGAACTGGAGTAGTATACCTGTAGGAGCATGACCTGTAGGAGGAGGCAGCATGTTATAATAGAAAGAAAAATGGATTTGAATTTAGAGTCAGAAAATCTGGGTTAGAATCCTGGCTCTTCCCTTATTCATGTGATGCCACACAATTCATTCCACTCCTCTGGATTTCATTCTGAAAGTTCATAAACTGGACTAGATGATGCTAAATCTCCATCTAGTTTCCTTTCAATCCAGTCATCCTGTTCCCTTGAAATGGCTGCATAGAAGAGGAGCCTTTCCTTTACCTTCTAGTCTGCTTTTTGGTGTATCAGGAAAGAGGCACAGAGACAAATCTACATCAGGTAAACACCTCTTTGGGAACTACAAATACCTCAACCTTTTCCAAGCCCCAGAGATTCATCTGGGGCTACCTCTAGCTATATTGACAAAATAAACTGTCTAAAAGCACCCAAAATAGCACAATGTAATCAACTCTACCTCCACCTGGAAACAGAATGTTCAGGATAGCTCTAAATTGGATCAGCTAGAATGACCAAATGATGAGTCCATTCATTTAGTCCCTGACACCAAAGTAATTGAACCAATTCCAAATGCTGGAACAGATGATTGGTGTATGCAAAAGGTGTCTGGGATCTGATTAACCTATACTGGTACATTGGTGTCTTTGGAAGACTCTGACTTCCTTTGTTTGTCTGGGTGGTGCTAGATCTCACTTCTCAGGCCATTGACATCTAGCTCACAGTTCTGGGCATGGCCAACTGCCTGGAATTGCTATGTGTACTGCTTCATCCTCAGACGCCAGAATATGATATCTAGTCAGCAAAGGGAATTGGCTTCTATATCTTCATATCCTTCTTGACTGTTTGGGTACTGCAAGTATGTGCATTATAAAAAAACAGCTATTAATAAAATGTGGAGCTGTGTTTCTGTTTCTAGACACCCCCAATCAAACAAACTTATCTGTCTATTCTAACCTAATGGCCTATCTAGTAAAATATAGCATATTTAAAGACCTCTTATTTAGATCTGCATGTTTTTGACCCCAATTCTGTTCTTTATTCTCCTGACCTGGACCACTACTGATGAAATCTTTTCATAAGTCTTCATGACCTTAGATGATTAAACCATCTTGCAATATTTGATCCAAAGTATAGAAATCATTTTCCTCAGCTCTCATAATGAAATATGGTAAATGACCAGGGAATTTGATAAGAAGGCTAAGAACTAGTACTCTTTCTAAACCTACTCGATGCCCAGTTCCTGATCTAGAAAATAAATTGCAAGGTAAGAGGAACTGATACTAACACTATTAAAATAAACTTATTTTCCCAGTGAGATTTTAAAAAAGAAACAATCAACAATGTAGTCTACATGGGGTCAACCATAAGGATAGTTCTTTCCAGACACAGGCATGTGAAAACATTCATGTCACAGACATATTCATGTCAAAAATTTAGACACTATCATTGCTTTTGTGCCATGTGAAAAGTATGTATACTTGGAGCACACAGATTGTCAGAACACTTCTCACATCTTTTGATGGGAGAATCCACTTAAAATAATTTGAAAAAAAAGCAGAAAACAAACTAGAACAGCCTGATCTATCAGCCAGGGAAAATTACCCCAAATGGCCACCAAGTATACACTCAATAAAACTTTAAGCAGAATTTGTTTGGATCTAGTCCTACCATTCTGTCTAGTGGATCTCATGGGGAAATCCCACATATGTGCCAATCTCCCCTAATACTTTGAACCCAATAAACTATACTTCACTGCAGTCCCCATGCTATAGCTATTTTGAAAAGCTGGCCCACAGCTTATGGGAACACCTGCTACCTCAGTCCAAGCACAGAAATGAGTAATGGCTTCATCATAATATCTTTCTGCAACTTAGTCTTTTAATGCACTAGGGAAATTAGTGTAGGAAAAATATGAAGAGCTGTTTGTTTAATTTGTGAGATATACTGATTGTAGTTTAATGTCACCATGTATTAGAACATAGAGGGATTATGGTCAATAAAGGTGGGCTGGAACCACACCAGTTCACTGGGAAGAAACCCATCAAGGAAACTGGGACTACAATGGATGTCTCTCACTAGTTGCAGTGTTCAGCATGACACACAGTGTGAGGATCTAATAGGCCCCACTATTTTTTTCATTCTCTCTAGAGCTCCAGCTTACAATTTGCATCCTTAGACAGTACCTGGGAACTTCTTAGCAGTGTTATCCAAATTGTTATTAACATTGGACAGGCTATTTTAAAACTGAGAGTAAAATTAGGTTTCAACAATGTGGCTAGAGGATGAAGATCCTTTTGAGGTGGATTGTTTTGACATTGGGACAAAGCTCGCAAAGCCACTGTTAGTTGGTACATCCAAAGATAAGGAAGGGATGTTACCAGTGCCAGCATATTTGATTAGACTAGTTGATTTTGGTACTTTTGAGCTAATTTACATTGGTTTACATGGAGTGCTGGGGCATTAAAGATACCACTGACAGTGCACATAACACTGGTACTAAATTTTTATTATTTCCCACCCAAGCAAACACTAGGACTGGAAAAAGACAATGCTCTATTGGGCAAAATAAGCAGGCTTTGAATCAGTGTCCTAATGAGCAAAAATTAAAAGGGTAGGCAAAAATGAGTACCACACTTCCTTCAGAATACCCAAATGAAAGGGATTGAGACTAAAATGTGAAAAAAGGTTCAGGATAAGAGTTCCTGAGGGAGGGAGGTCAATAAATGAGTAAGCAAAGAATAGCAAGTATTAGAGTGTTGGTTGTGACTTGTCTGACAAATGCCTGAGTTTTTTATGACAGTCATATGGTCATTATTGCTACTATTCACAAAGCTCTTGGTATAGTCATGAGCTGGGTCCTTCAAGCCTGTCCTGCTTCAGTCCTACTAGTGGAGGCTATGAGGTGACTGGACTTAGTGTCAGGAAGACTTCAATTCTATCCTTGCCTCAGACCCTTGCTAGCTGTGTGATCCTGGCTAGACTGCTTGATCTCACTGGTTCAGTTTCCTCATCTATAAGACAGGGATGATAATAGCACCTACCTCTAAGGGTTGTTGTGTGGATCAAATGAGAACATATATGTAAAGTGCGATATGAATGCTAATTATTGTTACTATAATTGAGGTCCTAGCCACACAGATTTTGGTGTGGGTTCTTGTGGGAATCTGGTCCTTAGTGTATGTTTTGGCAGTTATACAGATCGGATGCAGATTGGGTATAATCACACTTCAATATTAATATGATGACTTTTCCTCAATACTAGAAGCTCCCAATGGATCATTTTCATCAATCTTATAACACTAATGAAAAATCATCTCCTACTTCTCTTTTTTGAGCTACCTCGTTTCCCTCTTACTAGACTTTAAACTTCTTGAAGTCAAGAATAATGTCATATTTATCGTTGTATCCTACAAGGTACATAGCCTAACAATAATTAACTGGAATAAATATAGCGGATGGTCATTGTGTAAGTTCAGAACACGAGAAGATTAGCAATTTGACCAAAGCCTCAAAGCCAATGGACAAGACTGTGTAAGCATTCAGGTATCATTAATCCTATTCCAATGACTGAATATGACAGTATTCCTCTTTCTCTGAGTTTAGAGGTTACAAAGTTCACCTCAGAGTAGCACTCACAGACTAAAGCTTTCTTAGTCCAACCTGGGGCCAGTCTACTTGTGTAATGAGCACTCTATCTGATCAGTTTAGGCCAGTTTCTTTTTTGTTTGTTTCCCCCACTGCCCATAGGAAGATGCATCCAATATTATATTTTTCCAGGTTTCTCTGCTCTCCCAAGAACACAAAGGAAAATCATTTCTCTGTGCACCTAGACATGAATGGGCACATGCTAAAGGAGACACACCGATTCTTGCAACTGGAAACTAAGAGCTATAATCTGAGCCTTATTGGTAAGAAATCACCATGTTCACAAGGTATGAGAGTTCTAATTGCAAAACCAGTTTCACTCAACAATGACCTGCCTACCTAACCTCCTATAAGCTATCAAACTTGCTTAAGTAGCATCGAGAATATGCTTGCAGCTGGTTCAGACAGACTCGAATTATTTCTATTAATGTTGAAGGATTAATTAGTTCCTGAGAAGCTGTCCTCTTCAGCTCTTTCCATTGCTCAGCCCACTACTTATATATCCATGCTTTTGCTACTTGCTATATTTGATAGGTACTCTAACCCATCATAGTTGTTTGGAAGTCATGACTTCTGTTTGGCAAACATGGCTATGTTTACTAGCTGTCACAAACCCATATAGCTAAATCTAGGGCCATTTACCCTGTTCCCAGTTTTGCATTAATGAAACCTAACCTCTAGATTGTATTGACTTCCCTTAGGCCAGCAAATTACTAACAGACTGAGAGAAAAAAAAGAAAACAGGTAGAAAGATGTTCATGAGAAAGTTTGTACAGCTCTAACTGTTAACAAGTTAAGCTTCTTGTCCCCCTAGAACTTAAGCTTCTCAATGTCTTCTCCCAAATGTGTTACCCAGGATGAAACTCTGCCAGTCAAAATAATCACATAAGATGATGGAACCAAACTCTAGCACTCAAAGTAAAAACAGCAAGCTTAGGTTTAGTCCCTTCCCTTTGAGCTTTTTTGTCTCTCACATTCCCAAGGCATTTTTCTGGCATTTTTCTGGCTTCTTCCACTATCTCTCTCTCTCTCTCTCTCTCTCTCTCTCTCTCTCTCTCTCTCTCTCTCTCTCTCTCTCTCTCTCCCTGTCTCACTGTCTCACTGTCTCTTTTTCTCTGTATCTATCTCTGTCTCTGTCCCTCTGTGTGTGTGTGTGTCTGTCTGTCTCTCTATCTCTTTGTCTCTATCTCTGTCTCTGTCTTTCTTTGTCTCTCTCTGTCTCTGTCTTTGTCTCTCTGTGTGTCTCTGTCTCTGTCAGTCCCTGTCCCTGTCTCTTTAATTATACTTCATTTATTTTAGCATTCTTTTTTTTAAAAAAGTGAGTTCCATAAGCCCTTTCTCTACCTATTGAGAAGGCAAGCAACATGACATCAATTATACTTGTGAAGTCATGCAAAACACATTTCCATATTAGCCATGTTGCAAAAAAAAAAACAAGAAAAATTAATAAGTGAAAAAACATGCTTCAGTCTGCACTCTCCTCTCTATCTCTTTCCTCTCCTTTTTCCCTTTTCTCTCCCCCTCTTTCCCTCTGCCTCCATTTCCCTCCCCCACCAAACTTCATCAATTTCTGATTCTGAGTAATGTCTTCCCTCATAGAAATAAGTTTCCTGAGGCCCTATTTCATATTGTCCTGGAAGGTCTTGTTCAGATAGCAGACCTTCCCTGCAGGACTCCAGCCATGCTGCTTTGTAGCCTTCTCAATCAATAGACTAGGCAGAGATCCAATGTTCAATTTAAAAAACCTGTGTGAGGTAAAGAATAATTGGGAAGAACTGTGACATTTCAGGGCAGAAGGGCTCCAATAGAGGTGCACTAAAGCAAGGAAAAGGAGTGGAGCTGGTTGTGCCTGACACCTCCCCTCAGTTTCCATTGTGGAACCAGAGTGTGATGGCTGACACTTTGACGTCCCTTTTTTAAACTCTCTGTGGCAATATTTCCATTTGTTTCTTTGAAGTCTATTTGGTACCTCTCAGCTGTTCCACCTCCCCTAGGGAACTAGCCTCAGAAATAGTATTTTATACCATTAGGGCCCTGAAGACACAAGAGCCCAAGTCATGCTATCTAATACTATTTTCATGCTTTTTGATCAGATAGCTTATTATTCACTGCTGTCAGATCACACTAGGGTTGGTAATGGAAATCCTGATCAGCCAAATGGGAACAAAGAAAGCTCAGCAGAAAGGAAGATGGGCCTGTAAGAAATAGATGACTGCTGTGTCATGTTTAGGTTTTGAAAACAGGGGCTTGAAAATGAAGATGGAAGATGCAACAAATAAACTTTATGAAAGGTGTGCAGCACTAGCCACACATAGAAAACTGTGCTGTGCTTTCCAATACCCAGATATCCAAAATGATAGAAAAACAAACTCAGAAAATTCAGTCAGACCTCTAGATGTGAGATCTGCATAACACCAAATGCCCTGATATTAGTCAATAAATATATCACTTTCTCCTTCCTGCTTTTATTGAGACAATTCTCAATGACCGGGGTTTTCTTCTTCTCCATCTGCCCATTTATATGCTGCCTATACTTCAAAACCAAATTCCAAATGTCATCTCCTACATGATCCTCCCTCAATTTGATATTTGCCTTTCTTTATGCACACCTTACACAATATTATGTAATCTTCTTGAAGCTGCCATGCTTTATTCTACATTATAATGACTGTAGCCATTCAATGTTAGGAGATGATATGCTCCTAGATTTAGAGCTGGAAGGAAATAGAAAGCATCTAGTCTTGCTTTCCCCTTTAACAGGTAGGAAAAGGAAGGCCTAGAAAGATGAAGTAATTTCTGCAAGGGCATATAGGTAGTAATTGGCAATGAAATCCTCTGATGCCAGCTCATCAGTCTTTCTACTATGCCTCATTGTCTCCTCTTTAGATGATATGTTCAGCCCATTGGGTAGATACCTTGTGGTAGATTTATAGGAAGACATGGACAAGCATCATGGAGGAAGTATAGACATGCTTTGATTGCAATCTGCTCAACTGAAGGGAATACTCACATCAAAAAGATTATAGATCTCTTAAGTATCAAAGTATAGTCATTATATCATTATAGCATTTTGCATATCTATCTTTCCTTCCTCCTGGATCATAAGATCCTTAAGGATAAATATTACTTTTTGAGAAAAATCTTCATATCACTAAAACAAACATTCTGGGAAGAGTTGGTATCCTACAGAAATACAATGGCTTCCCAGAATGCTGTGCTTTCACATTGAAGGAATTGACAGAAAGGAAGACCTCATGCCCCATCCTATAACAGCCTTAATGCACTCCATTATCTCTTTAATATCATCCCACCATGTGCCTGTGAATCAGTAGGACATCCCAAGTCTTACAATAGCTGCTTTTGCAAGTCTTCTTCCTCTTCAAAATTCCCCACACTTTCTTCCAGAAATACCTCCTACACTCCTATTTGACAGATGAGAAATTGAGCCACTGCAATAATGGCTACTGACATTCCTTCCCTAGACTGGAGCCCTTTCTTGCACTGGCATGACTCTAGAGCCAGTAAAGTGGTCAGTGGCAGGTCTAGTTTGAGCACCAAAACCAACTCTGATATGACTTTCTGTTCCAAGTCTCACAATGAAATGCCCAGGGATACAGGACACCTGTAATGGCCACCAAGGAAGGAAATCAACATGAACTTGTCCAATCAAGAAGACAGCTCTATTCAGAAAGTTTCATTTGCTTTCCAAATTTTCTTAGTTTCTGGAGTCCCAGCACCTTTCTCATCCCCAGTAAAGATGACAATTTTTGGAAGCCTATTTCAAAATTCTAAAATTAGATGAGTCATTTAAAATGAAAATTCAGAATCTAAAAATCAAAAATTGCCTCAATGTTCAGTTTTTGAGATATATAGGGATAATGATTTTCATTAGAAATGGGATATTTAGCTGGAGAAGGTGTGGGAAAGTTTCAACACTAATTCATTGTTGGTGGAGCTGTGAACTGACCCAACCATTCTGGAGAGCAATTTGGAACTATGCCTAAAGGGCTATAAAAATGTGTGTACACTTTGACCCAGCAATAGCACTTCTAGAGCTATATCCCAAAGAGATCATAAAAATAGAAAAGAAGGTCCCACATGTACAAAAACATTTATAACAGTTCTTTCTGTCATAGCCAAGAAATGGAAATTGAGGGGATGCTCATAAATTGGGGAATGGCTGAACAAGTTGTGGTATTTGAATGTAATGGAATACTATTGTTTTAAAAGAAATGATGAGCAGGTGGATTTTGGGAAAACCTGGAAAGACTTATATGAACTGAGGCTGAGTCATATGTGAGCAGAACCAGGAGAGCATTGTACACAGTAACAGCCACAGTGGTCAATGACTGACTTTGATAGACTTAGCTTTTCTCAGCAATGCAAGGACATAAAACAATTCTAAAAGACTCGTAATGGAAAATTCCATTCACATCCAGAGAAAGAACTATGGAGTTGGAATGCAGAGTGAAGGAAAGTCTTTTCTCTTTTGTTTTGTTTTGTTTCTCATGGTTTCTCCCATTCATTGTAATTCACCTATGCAACATGACTAATGTGAAAATGTATTTAATAGGAAGGTAAATATATAGAGCACATATCAGATTGCAAGCTGTCTTGGGGAGGGAGGTGAGAAGGAGGGGGAGAAAATTTAAAACTTATGGAAATGAATGTTGAAAACTGAACATAAATGAATTAAATATTAAAAAAAGAAAAAAGAAAAAAAGAAATGTGCTATTTAGTTGGAAATTCTTTTAACTAATCTAGTTAATTGATTGAATTTTTCACTATTCATTCACTCATCATTCCACAGATATTTACTCTGGTCTAGCAATAGGATTATGAGGCTTACAAAAATGAAAAGAAAAAAGACATGTTTCTTTTTCCCATAGAGCTTAAATTTCAGGAGGAAGAATAAGAAAACTGTGTGTATCAGAGCTGTATAGGCCTTCCTAAAGCTTGCCTTCCCTACACCATCCTCCTTACATACTTTGGTCCAGTAATTATTAAATCATTTTTAAAAAATCAGGAGCTACTGAACTAAATCTTGCTCTGGAAAACATAAAAAGCAACAGCTAATCAAAAGACAGTATATCTCAAAGGAATTTATCATCTTCCTTGGAAAAGATCACATTTCAAAAGAAAAGAAAAGGAGAAAACAAGGAAGGAGAGGAGAAGGAAGAAAATGAGGAAGGAAAAAAGTAGAGGTACAGGGAAAGAGAGAAGAAAGAAGAAAAGGATGAAAGGCAGGAGGAAAACGTGGTAAATGAGGAGAAGGGAAGAGAAGAAGGAAAAAAGAGTTGAGACATATGATACAGTATAAAGAAGGAAAGAAATACATATTTATTTAGTGGTTACTATGTTCCAGGAACTGTATTTGTAAATATTGCCTCATTTGATCCTCAAAACAACCCTGGGAGGTAGGTGCTATTATTATCCCGATTTTTCACATGAGGATATTTTTTTCACATGTGCATTTTACAGTTGAGGAAACTGAGGCAAACAGCCTAGGGTCAGAAAACTAGTATCCAAGGCCAGATTTCGAGTTAGTTCTTCCTGACTCCAGACCCAGAGCTCTATTCACTGCACCACCTAGCTGTCTCAAAGAAGTGCTTTCCTCCTAACAACCCTGTGATAAAGGTCAGTGGCCTCCATAGAGGGAGGCAGTGGTCTGACCCCAAGGAATATATAACTACTTAAGGGTAGAAAGATCAGTCACATCCCATCCTCCCTCCAATATAATAGCCAATACTGGAGCGTACCTCTAGTACAGTGGCACCTGCTTCTGTCTCCCAACCTTCCTTTTCCTCATCTGTACTAGTACCCAAATTTCCCCATTGCTAGGCTGGTGTGGACCTCTTAAAGGAATGAGTAACCAGTATAGAACTCACGCTGTACTGACTATGCCAGTGGAAAATCTCCATTCCCCTTACACCCTGTCTGCCAGATCAGGCTCTGTAACCAGTAACCAGTAATTCTGTGGTTAGGGCAATAACCAGGAGCACCTCTCCCTTCCTCCTTTTCTTTTTGAAATGGTCATAGGGAATAACATACAAGGAGCCAACCTGGATAGGTTGTGATCCTCATTGAAGATATGATTACATTATCTAATCCCCAAACCTACCTTTTCCCAAAGTTCCTTCTGTGTTGAGAATATCTCTATCCTTCTAGTCAACAAGGTTCACAACTTTTATATTACATTCAACTTCTCATTCTCCCTTACTCCACATATACAATCAATTGTTAAATCTTGCTGTTTCTATCTCTACTCTAACCCTCCCATTGACCACCCCTTTTCTCCACTCACACAGTCACCTCCCTAGTTCAGGCCTTCATTATAGCTCACCCAGACTTCTAAAATAACCTCTTACTTGCTCTCCTGGCTCATTTCTCTCTCATGTCTCTCTCAAGATGGCATCCATACAGTTGCAAAATGATTTTCTTAAAGTGCAGATCTGAGTTTGTCACTCCTCTACTCAATAAACAAATGTGGCTCCCTATTGCCTCTAGGATCAAATAAGATTTTGTCTTTAACAATTTAAAATTTTCTACTTCTGAATAGGTTCTATAATGTACATAATTATCAGTGCAGTAGAACATGTATATGATATACAAGTATTGAGCAGAATGTGATTAAAAAATTCACTGATAGGGGTATTAGATCAGAAAAACTGAGAGGCAACTGACTTCTTAATAATTTAATTGTCACTAGGTGTAATGTTAATGATATGTGAAGATCTTCGCCACCCATTAATAGGCCTCCCATAGAGCCCATTAAGGGAAGCTTGCTTAGGAGAAACTTGCTTATAGGAAGGCTTTCACACCTTTTGGTACTAAGTTAATCAGGCGCTGAGTCATGAGGGTTGTGATTCCTTCTGACTCAGAGAAGTATATATATTCTCTGAGGTGAGCTTTTGCTTTGGGGGTTTGCTTATGAGAGAGATCTTTTGATTCCCTGGTCAAGACTCTGAACAGCAGTATTATTCAGACCTCACTAACTGCTCAGATGTAAAGGCTCTCTTGATCTAGTGGTGTATGTAAAGTGTATAGCAATATTTCTTTGATTCAGGGAGTTAAATCCCTGTCTGTTGGTCTTTCTAATTTCTCTGCTTGTGTTTTCTCTGCTTATATTTTTTCTAACATTCAGGGGGCTGACTTTTTCCCTGAACTAGTGAATGTAATTAAAGAAGATTGTTGACCACTTTAAAGTTGCTTTCCTTTAAAAGCAGATCAAAGAACCTGCTAGCAGGCCATCCTGGGTATGCTAGGGTGCTTGCTGCTACACTGGGTAGGCCCATTGACCTTAAGAGAGGAGGGAGTTGGGGAATTACAGTAAAGTGGGGAGAAAAGAGTGAGTTTGGGGAGAGCGGTCCTTCCTTGCAGAGAAAACCAGTTGAGAAACAATAGAAATGGAATCATTTGGCTTAGCTTCATATTCCAGGTCTTCTGTTTACTACTTGAGTGGAAATGGCAAATCATTTAATCTTTCTCATTCTGTTTCCTCACCATAAGATGGAAATAGACTAGATGAGCTCTGCTACTTGTAGCAGACCTTGAGGAAGTCACATAACTTCTCTCAGCCTTAGGTTCTTCAACAGTAAAATGAAGGGGTTGGACTACATGGCTTCTACTTATTTTGAATGTATTACACTATGATTCCTTTCCACTCTAAATCTATGACTACATGAATATTAGGCAAATGAATTTTAAGTTCATTTGCTATTCCTTATTGCAATGCCCATCAGCTAGGTAGCACAGTGGATAGAGTTCCAGGTCTGGAGTCAGGAAGACTCTTCTTTCTGAGTTCTAATCTGGCCTCAGACACTTATTAGCTGTGTGACCCTGGGTAAGTCATTTAACCCTGTTTTCCTCAGTTTCCTTATCTGTAAAATGGACTGGAGAAGAAAATGGCAAACATTCCAGTATCTTTGCCAAGAAAACCCGAAATGGAGTCTTGAAGAGTCAGACATGATGGAAAAACGACCGAATAAGAAACTGTAATACTTCTTCTTTCCTACATTCCTTATCTTTTTCTTCACATTCTTTTCCATCTCCCAAACCTAGGACTCTACATTAGGTGTATTCATACAGAAATTATTCATTTGCCCTTTAATTCAATGCTCTCTTGTCCTTTTCATTAGATCGCCATGGGCAAAGAGTTTACATTCTAACTAGCTTCATCGTGCACATGCTTAGGCTTGCTCACCTTCCTATATTTCCCTTGTGTGTTCCATTCTTTGTGATAAACTGTCCTAGAAGACCACTCATCACATACATATTCTTCATTCCCTATAGTACAAAATTTTAGCATCAGTAAGAACTTTACAACATAAAATGTTAAAGCCAAAAATAAAGGCCGTTTAGATTTGAAGGGATCTTAGAACATAGTATATTTATTTCAATACCCTTAAAGAGGAGGGAACTGAGGTTCCTCTGTTGGTAACTGAATAAACATGACAGTTTGAGGTACATGTATGTGTGGGGAGCACACATCCAGTATTAGTATAGTGTCTCTACAAAGAAGCTTGAGTACACAGTAGAGATTTTCATTACCAGTCCAGGGACAGCTAGAGCTCGTTATAATTCATATGGTAAGCATAGGCAAGGTATTTAGAGCAGCTGGAGGGGGATTCGGCTAGAGATGGTTGAAAGGGGGTCCCTGTGGTTTCTG
This sequence comes from Phalanger gymnotis, assembly GCA_028646595.1. NCBI lineage: Eukaryota > Metazoa > Chordata > Mammalia > Diprotodontia > Phalangeridae > Phalanger > Phalanger gymnotis. The sequence continues at coordinate 88,485,755 of CM053622.1, forward strand.
CTGGGATCAGGGGAAGGCAGTGCTCTGGAGTAAACAAATGGTATCTTGGGGCTGCTTCTGGGTCTCAACCTTGGTCTAAGGAATGCAGGCAAAACTGTATTAGTATATAGAATCCCAAACCCTCTCTGAGTTGAGTGGCTCAATGTGTCTTCTGTTTATGAGATTGTACCACAAAGAGCTAGTCTTCTCTAGCCTGCAGGGGAAAAATGGGAATCTATGGACTGTGTCTCAAATAGTGTCTTCTGTTCTTAGGGCCACATTTTAAGAGCAATGTTAACAAACTAGAACATTTTGAAGGGTGTGGCCAGTATGGTGAAAATCCTAAAGAACTTCCTATACACAAATCTGGTTTAGGAACCAGAGAGTATTTAGGCTGCAGAATAAAAGACATGGTGGAGGAAGCAAGATGATAGCTGTCCTCAAATATTTGGAGGCTAGTCACAGAAAAGGAATCAGACTTGTTCTTCTCTATGCCAGTGGACAGAATTAGAAGTAACATAGACTGAAATTGCAGAAGCAGATCTCAGCTTAACATGCAGGGAGTGGGGAATAACAAAATAACAATTAAAAAGTTGTTCAAAAGTGAAATGGGCTGCCCCATTGGGCAGGGAGTTTCTGTCATTTTGAGCTTTTAAGGAGCTGTTGGATGAGCACGTGTCTGACACTTTTCAGAAAGAATTCCTATTCAGCTAGGGGTTAGGGAACTTAGAGGAGTATCCTCTTCCCTTTTCTGTCTTTGGATCATGGGAGTGACTTGGGCTCATCACATTAACTGCAGGTTAGTTGCAGTCCTGCTGTGAAACTGAGCTACCCATAGCCAGGGTGCACCTGACTGAATTGTTTCAAATGTGGTATTCCATTACTTCATGGACAGAGGTTTTAATACCTGGGGCTAACAGAATACCAGAAATAGGATCAAAAGACCTGTGTACATATCCTAGAGAATTTTAATAATAGGAGCAATGGTAATTATATTTATATAGTAATTTAAGATTCTCAAAGTGTTTTCCTTACTAGATTCATTGGATGGAGTACTTTGGTAAGTCATTCCATTTTTCTGAGCCTCTATCTTCTCTTCTGTAAAAATGGGGTAATAATATTTTTCCTCACAAACTCACAGATTTTCTGTGAGGATACCATTGAGGAGAAAGTACCCATGATCATATAGCTAGTAAGCATCTGAGGTAGAACTTGAAATCAAGCCTTCCTCACATCAAATTAGTCATTCTATCTGCTAAAGCACCCAGCTGTCTATGGTATAACAGCTAGCTACCTATACAATGACTTCCTTTTATTCTCATGTGCATTATGCTTGGGCTTCATATCCCACTAACCTCACCATACACTCCCTCAAGAACATAATATGAGGGAAGTGTAGATGAAAGGGTAGATGTCCCCCAGTTGAAAAGGAAGAAATAAACACATTAGGGAGAAAATAATGGGGATGAAGTTGAGTTACCTTCCACCCTGAGCCAGAGAAATGGACATTTAGAAGGGGTATACATTGACAAAGGGTGTGTGTATAAGTTGACGTTGATGTAATGGATTTTCAAGTGAATTCTACCAAACATTTGATGAACGACTAATTCCAATACTATAGAAACTATTTGGAAAAATAGCCTGAGTCCTATCAAATTCTTTTTATGATACAAATATGGTGCTGATGCCCAAATCAAGAAGAGGTAAAACAGAGAAAGAAGATTATAGACCAATTACCCTAATGAATATTGATACAAAAATTTTAAATGAAATATTATCAGAGAAATTGCAGTAATTTATCATAAGAATAATACACTATGACCAGGTGAGATTTATACCAGGAATGCAGGGCTAGTTCAAAATTAGGAAAACTATCAGCATAATTCACCATATCAATAAAAAAAATTTAACAGAAATCATATGATTATCTCAATAGATACAGAAAAAATCTTTTGACAAAACACAGCACCCATTCCTGTTGAAAATACAGAGAGCATAGGAATAAATGAAGTTTTCCTTAAAATGATGAGTAGTATCTATCTAAAACCAACAATAAGCATTATATGTAATGGGCATAGGCTAGAAGCATTTCCAATAAGATCAGGGGTAAAACAAGGATGTCCACTATTACTACTGTTACTCAATATTGTACTAGAAATGCTAGCTTTAGCAACAAGAGAAGAAAATTAAGTTGAAAGAATTAGAATAGGCCATAAAGAAACAAAGCTATCACTCTTTGCCAATAATATGATGGTATATGTAGAGAATCCTAGAAATCAACTAAAAAACTACTTGAAATAATTAACAACTTTCACAAAGTTGTTATAACATAAACCCAGACAAATCATCAGCATTTCTATATATTACTAATAAAGCCCAGTAGCAAGAGATTGAAGGAGAAATTCCATTTAATAGCCCTCTTAATTTCCCACTTCCACATATTCTCCACATCAATAGCACCCCTTAAAGTAACTGTAGACAATATAAAATATTTGAGAGTCTATTTGCCAAGACAAACCCAGGAACTATATGAACACAATTACAAAACACT
>CM053622.1:88488384-88524169 GCA_028646595.1 Phalanger gymnotis
ATGGTCTCTGGTCATTGAGGAAGGGCTTGAGAATGCCAGAAGCTCGGCTGCGAGGAGGGGTGAGCCGGGAGACAACTTCAGCGGAGGCGGAAGCTGTGGAAGCCGGAAGCTGCAGAAGCAGGAAGCTGCGGAAGCAGGGCTTACCCGAGTGCAAGCAGGAACGTGAGGCCAGTGAAAATGATTTGGCTAAATACTGTCTTGTTTTTCTGTGGCCTCCTGGTTGCTCTTGTGAGATGGGCTTTCTGGGCCTGGAGTCTTTTTGTCAAGATGTTGGAATGGGGAGGCTGGTTCAAGGTTCTGCTGCAGTGGGGCCTAAATAAATTTCTTATTATTTTCTCCTTAGAGAATCTCTCATACCTTGCGATTTCGGACCATTCAAACATATACATGATTATATTTGAGATCATAAATTCGGCCTTCCTACTACAATAGGCTGAGCTAATATAGTAAAATGACAATTCTACCTAATTAATTTACTTATTCGATGCCATATTGATCAAACTAGCAAAAAATTTATATTTGACAGAGCTATAAAAATAATAACAAAATTCATCTGGAAGGACAAAAGGTCCAGGATATTGAGGGAATTATGAAAAGAAATGCAAAGGGTGGCGGCCTGGCCATGCCAGATATTAAACTGTATTATAAAGAAGCAATCATCAAAACTACTTGGTATTGGCTAAGAAATAGAGTAGTGGATCAGTAGAATAGGTTAGGTATACAAGACACAAGTCGTTAATGACTATAGTAAACTATTGTTCAGTAAGGTTCAATAAACTCAAAGACTCCAGCTTCTGGCATAAGAACTCACTATTTGACAAATACTGCTGAGAAAACTGGGAAAACTGGGAAACAGCATGGCAGAAACTAGGCATAGACCAACATCTTACAATGCATACCAAGATTAGGTCAAAAATGGGCACGTGGTTTAGACATAAAAGGTGATACTATAAGCAAACTAGGAGATCAAGGAATAATTTACCTCTCAGATCTATGGAGAATGGAAGAATTTATGATCGAAGAGGTAGAAAACATTATAAAATGCAAAATGGATAATTTTGATTTCATTAAATTGAAAGAGGTTTTGCACAAATGGAGCCAACGAAACCAAGACTAGAAGGAAAGTAGAAAGCTGGAAACAATTTTTATAGCCAATGTCTCAGATAAAGGCCTCATTTCCAAACTATTTAGATAACTGAGTCAAATTTATTAGTGCAAGTCATTCCCCAATTGATAAATGATCAAAGGATATGAAGAGGCAGTTTTCAGAGAAAGAAATTAAAGCTATTTATAGTCATATAAAAATACTTTAAATCACTATTGATTAGAGAAATGCCAATTAAAACAACTTTGAGGTACTACATCACAACTATCATACTGGCTTAATATAACAAAACAGGAAAATGATAAATTTTGGAGAAGATATGGGAAATTGGAATAGCAATGCATTGTTGGTGGCATTTTAACTGATCCAACCATTTGGGAGTGCAATTTAGAACTATGCCTAAAGGGCTATAAAATTGTGTGTACCTTTTTGATCCAGCAACACCACTAATAGATCTGTATCCCAAAGAGATCATAAAAAGGGGGAAAGGACCCACATGTACAAAAATATTTATAGCAGATATTTTTGTAAGGGCCAAGAATTGAAAATTGAGGGGATACTCATCAATTGAGGAATGGCTGAACAAGTTGTGGTATATGAAGGTAATGGAATACTATTGTACTCTAAGAAATGATAAGCAGGCAGATTTCAGAAAAACCTGGAAAGGTTTGCATGAACTAGTGCTGAATGAAGTGAGCAGAACCAGGAAAACATTGTACACAGTAACACAACATTGTGAAATGACCAACTTTGACAGACTTAGCTCTTCTCAGCAATGCAACGATCTAAGACAATTCCAAAAGACTCAGGATGGAAAATGCTGTCCACATCCAAAGAAAGAACTATGGAGTCTGAATGCAGATGAAAACACACTATTCTCTCTCTTTTTTTTCCCTTTGTCATGTTTTTTCCATGTTATTCTGATTCTTCTTTCACTACATGACTAATGTGGAACTATGCTTAATATGATTGTATGCCATCTTGGGTGGGGGGCAGGGGAATGAGGCAGAAAAATTTGGAATTCAAAATCTTATAAAAATAAATGTTGAAAACCAAAAATCAATTAATTTTTAAAATGAGATTGCATTATATAAATTCCAGTCATTTGTTATTATTCCCTAATATGCAAATTCTTTCAGTGCAAGCTGGGTAAAAGAGCAAGAAGGAGGAACAGAGGACCTCTTTCTAGCCTCTATGGAGCTCATGTTCCTAGGCAAGTACACTGACACTAATATACACAGAGCAGAAAGAGGTAATTCTCCATATGTGGAGATCTTGATGACTGTTCATTTGTCAGGGGTGCTGTGGAGGGGAATTCCTGGGCAGATATGGTTTATACTTGGTGGCTGCTGAGTTCTTTTCCAACTGTGATTCTGTGATTTAGACAAATGAAAGAAGACTTGGTAACCAAGGAAACATATAGGAGGATCACAGGATTTTAAGCTGAAAGGGACCTTAAAGCTTATCTAGTTGGGCATCTTTGTTTCACAGGCAAGTAAACTCATATTCTGAGTCATAACACAGCAGAAAGGGCACCAAGTAAAGAGCTCTGGGTTCCAATCACAACTCTTCCACTAACAAGCTGCAGTGCTTTGGGGAAGCCTCTCCAGGAAAGAGTGATGAACTTGGTGCGAAGAGACTTGGATCTGAGTCCTAGCCCTGGAGGGGGTTAGATCTCTAAACGCGCCTTCCTGCATTCAAATTACATGATTCTACATTCTAGAACCTCTGATGTTTGAACCTTTGTAGCTATGTAACCATGGGCAAGTCAACTGACTACTCTCATTTTCAGTTTTTCATGTGTGGAAAAAAATGAGATCAGTGATATCTGAACTATGATAAGAAAAGGCTATAGCATCCCTACCCAGAGTTACTATTGCTAGGCATGCATCCTAAGGAGACAGAAAGGTCATATGTATGCCAAAATATTCATAAAAGTCTATTGACGATTGCAAAGATTTAGAAATGAAATAGATGTCCATTGATTATCAAGTGGATTAGCAAATTGTGATATATAAATAGAATGGACAATTACAGGGTCATAAGAAATGGTGGATATGAAGAATTCAGAGAAACTTGGAAAGACTTAAAGAAATGGAAATTTAAAGAAATGGGAAAGTCAGTGAAAAGGGGAAGACAACGTATATAGCAATGCAAATGGAAAGAAAACTAACAAAGAAGTGATGTGTAATCATAAACATAAAGTTTGGTCCTGAGGAAGAGGAGAAGATACATTTCGCTCCTCCTCTTTATAGACATGGAGAGATTATGATAAAGAATGTTGCCAGTGCTGTCAGATTCAGCTTATGTATGGCTTAGTTTTGCTGATCCCCTGTTGTTTTAGTTTTCTTTCTCTTTGTACAAATGATACATTGCATGGGGAGAAGAGAAGGATTATATTTGGGGAAGGGGAGGTTTTTAAAATATATCGATTATTTCTAAAAATCATATTTAGAAATATGGATTACAGAAAAGTACATAATAAAATGGAACTATATAGATATGAGCTATTATTATTTTATTATATTTTTCATTATTATTTTTCTTTAGGTCTCTGTTTTCTCTTCCTACACAATGAGTAGATCAGACAAGATTGCCCTTTAAATTCCCTTCCCAAAGAATTCTAGCTTGGAAATGGGAATAGTCTGTGCAAAACACTTAACCTGTCGGATCTCAGTTTCCTTTCTTTGTAAAAAATGAAGAGATTGTACTCAAGGAGCTCTAAAGTCCCTTCCACATTTAATTTATGGTCCTATCAGTATTTCTTCCTTTCTATTTTCTTGGTAAATGGAATAAAGTATTGCTATAAATATTTTGATTTATGCATATAAAGCTTTTGTCACTGATCTCTGTGGGATATATGCCAATAGTAGGACAATTAGGCCAGAAGTTCTGAGTTGATTAGTAACTTTTCTCACAATATTTCAAATTATTTTTAAAATTTGCTTGAATCACTTACAACTCCACCAATGATGTATTAGTGTGCCCATCTGCAGCTTGGTGATTCAGTGGATAGAGCATTGAGCCAAGAGTCAGAAAGACCTAAGTTCAAATCTGCCCTCAAATACTTATTAACTTTGTGATCCTAAGTTATTTAACTTCTCTTTGCTTCAGTTTCCTCAATTGCAAAATGAAAATAATAATAACACTTGCCTCCCTATGTTGTGAAGGTCAAAGGAGATAATATTTATGAAGCATTTAGCAAAATGCCTACAACATAATAGGGGCTTAATACATGTGTGCTTCTTTCTTTCCTGTTTTCCCACAATCCATTCAGAACTTATTATTTTCATCTTTTGGGAGGTAATGTGATAAAATGGAACGAGCACTGATTTGGGGGTCAAAGGAACTGGGTAAAAATGCCCTCTCTGGTTCTTGTTACCTATATAACCTTGGAAAATTTATTCAACCCTCCCTGAGCTTTGGGGTTTTTCATCTGCAAAATGTATGGATTGGACTAAGTTGCTTCTGTTACTCTTTCAAGTGCTACCTCTCTAATCTTTTATCTTATTTACTAAGGTGAAATGGTACCACAGAGTCCATTTGCAATTAATTTATTTTCTCATTAATAGTCTAGAACATTTGCTCCATGTAGTTGTTGATAAAACCCATCTCTTTTAAAAACAATTTCATTCATATTTTTACTAGGTAATAGTCTTTAGGTTCTTTTGTGTCAATTTCTCATCAACTTTGAATTTCAGAATTTTATCAGAGATGCCATTTACAATGATATCTCTACTATATAGCTTCTTATGACATTGGCTTTACATGTGCAAAAGTTTTCATATTTTAAATAACCAAAATTGTTAATTGTGTATATAGGTTAAAGTAGCATGGCTACCAAATGAATACTTTCACTGAGCTGGAGTCCTAAAGGTAATTTCCAAAAATTACTCTCTCTCTCTTTAGGACATCAATGCTGAACTGACTAGTACACTCAGACTAGATTCTGACTTGCGGATTCCCGTCGTTCATGCTACCAGCCAAGGCTGGATATTCTACTCCCTTCAATGTATGCTGTCACACCAACAAACATTTTTATAGACATTGGAAGGGGAAGTCAGGAGGTGTACAGTGTGTAATTAAGCCTTTACATAATGCCTCCTTGGTGCCAGGCACTGTGCTAAGTGCTTTATGAATATTATTTCATTTTGTCCTCACAAAAACCTTGTGAGATAATTGTTGTCATCTCCATTGTACAACTGAGGAAACTGAGGCAAACAGAAGTTAAGTAACTTGCCCAGGGTCACACAGCTAGTAAGGACATGAGGGCAAATTTGAACTCAAGTCTTTTTTACTTCAGGCCCAATGCTTTATTCACTTATTACGTAGCTGCATAAGAATCTAAAGCTTCTTGCATAGGCAAAGTTTAACAGTCCATTTGCCACAAACCAACAGCTGGAAAACATTGGGCTAACTGACCCTGAAAGTCACCCCTTAGCTCTGATAGTCAGCATTACATGTTCTAACCTTCTATGTTCTCAGGTCCCTTTTAGCTCTAACATTCTATTATTTCTTAGCTGATAAATTCAAGTTATTTAGATCGCTTTCTTATCCAAGTGGCTTTTCTTTTAATGCAGTAAGTCATGCAAGAAATTTTATGACAATTTGAATGGATTTAGCTTGATAATGATAGACTGCTATATTTTCCCCATGATTAGTCTGTCCATTTTTGACTACCTGTCAAGTTTTGCTAGAAGTTAGTCTTATAAGACTGTTTCCATGAGGAAACAGCACTATGGTTATATCTTTGACAGCATTATCATTAGAGCCAGACACATGAAGAATGGAATTTGGATCCTCAAAGCCATGAAATGTGTCTTTTATTTCATGTCAGATGGAAACCTAGGAAACTACCATCTCATGCTTGTTTTCCAGAGCTACACCCAACACTCCTCTTTTCACTTGCGTTTTCTTGTAATGTGCCTTATTGAGGCAGAAATAAATGTTTCTAATGCCATCTGAATTCATTCAGTAAAAGGAAACATGGTAGGAGGATCCCTGGAGGAACTGCCTTCCAATTTTACCTATGAAGAACCTTCTTGTCTCTCATGATTGTCATGGAACAGTGTAAAGCAAAGAGAAGTGTCAAATGTAAGCTTCTGCTGTTCACCCGATTGTGGCTTGAACCATATTAAATGTCATTGGGAAATGTTTGACAAAATTAATACAAATACAATCCAGCATAGATAATATTAATTTATGATTTTCTCAGTCAATATGCAGCCCACAGGAATGCCTATTTGAATTTGACACCACTAGTGTAAAGACCATTGAGGTATTCAACCTAGATTTGAAACCTCTACCTGTGATCTTGCTGGGTCATCTTGGGCAAATTATTTAATCTCTCCAGACCTTCAGATCTTCCTCTCTAAGATGAGGATACTAAAATCAGTGTTACCTACCTCATAAGCTTGTTTCAAAGGCCAAATGAGGAAATTGATAAAACATGCCTTAGATTCCTAAACATTACATAAATACCAGTTATTATTATTGTTGTCATTTTGTTAGTGTAATTTATTGTCAAATAGAAATGTAAAATATATCACAATTTTGCTTGTGAGTATTTACTAAGATAACACAAAGTTTTCCAAATCATGGGTCATGCCCCAACTCCCATAATGTCTCATTGAAGCAATGATGAAAATCCTGAATTAATATATCTACTTTTTTTCCAAAAAATATGAACCAAAGTCAACAAAAGTAAGGCTTTTTAACGTATTTTAATTTATTTTATTAAATATTTCTTAATTACATGTAAAAAGCTTTAATAGTCATTTTTTTTAAATTTTGAGTTCCAAACTCTCTCCTTCCCTCCCACCCCTCCCTGCTCCTTGAGAAAACAATCTGATATAGATTATACATATACAGTCATGCAAAACATTTCCATATTAGCCACTACATTAAATTTAGAAACTACCCAGATAATACGTGTTAGAAAGTACTTCATGTGTGCCATGAGAAAGAGCGTTGAACTTCAAATCAGATAAGATCTGGATTCCTATCTCCCCTTGTTAGTTATGTGACGTTGTTAAGATCACATAGTCTCTTGGACTTCCAATTTCTCATTTGCAACATAGGGATAATAATACTCATAGGACTTAGGAGGAAATGTGGTGTGGTAGGGAATATCCTGGTTCTAGACTCAGGGAACCTGGCTTTATATCCCTGCTCTATCATTTATTACTGGTGTGACATGGTGCAAAGTCATTTAGCCTAACTAGTCTTCAGTTTCCTCATCTACAAAATGAGGAGCTTTTTTTAAAAAATCATTTTTTCTTAATTACTTGCAAAGATAATTTTTACCATTAAGTTTTTTTAAGTTCCAAATTTTCTCCCTCCCTCCCTTATCTCCCACTCCTTAATATGGTAAGCTACTTGATATAGGTTATATGTGTGCAATCATGTAAAACGGACACCTAGGAAAGACCTTGGATTAAAAAGGCCAAGGTTTCCCACTGTGTCTGGGGCCACTGGCAGTCATCCTTATCTATATCTTGCCACTGGACCCAGATTGCTCCAGGGGAGAGAGTAAGGCTGATGAATTTGCACAGCCCTACCTCACTTAAACCCAATTCACTTGTAAGTCGTGATATCACCTTCCTGATGTCATGTTCCTCTTTGAGAAGGGCAAAACAACAATAATTTTCATAATAGTTATATTGTGAAAACAGAACAAAAGGGGGAAAAACATGAAAAAATAAAATTAAAACTAGCATGCTTCAATCTGCATTTAGACACCATCAGTTCTTTCTCTGTATATGTATAACATTTTTCATCATGAATCCTTTGGGATGGTCTTGGATCATTGTATTGCCAAGAATGGATAAGTCATTGAAAGTTGATCATCATACAATATTGTCATTACCATGTACAATATTCTCTTGGTTCTACCCATTTTATTTTGCATCATTTCATGTAAGTCTTTTCAAGGTTTTTTTTTTCTGAAAGCAGCCTGTTTATCATTTCTCATAGCACAATACTAATCCATTATTATCATATATGACAACTTTTCTAACCATTCTCTGATTGAAGAACATCCTATGGAACCTTTTCTAAACAGCATCTACAGTTTCGTCAAGTTCTAGGAATCTGGGTGATACAGTGGATAGAGCATTAGACTCGGAGTTAGAAAGATCTGATTTCAAATCCAGCCCTGGACACTTACTAACCCAACATCCAGGGCAAGTCACATAACCTCTGACTCAGTTTCTTTATCTCTAAAATGAGGGTAATAAAAGGGTCTACCTCTCAAGGTTATTAAGAAGATCAAATTAGAACATATTTGTAGGGAACTTTGCTATATAGATGCTATTCTTAGATAATCCTATAATTCTGTCATCTATCAGATGGCTAGTTTATCAACAGAGCTAGGAGCTAAAACTAAGTTCCTGGGATCTAGAGCTCTCTTCCTGATATCACAAATAAGTAATGGATTCTGGATTTCTGCTCCCTTTATGAGAATGATTTTTTGGCTGAATGTTGTATTTTTTTCCATAAGACGTTGATTTTTCTTGGGATTCTTTGACTGATTTTCTTCCCATTGATTCATCCATTTTCTCTCACTTGGACATATTAGTGACTGATGGCATGCTTTTGTGAAACAGTAGATTTGGGTTCTATAACCATAGAAACAAAGTGACTCCAACTAGGTCCATCTGTCAGAGTCCTGTGACATCCAAAGGCATGTATGAAGTAAGGTGTAGATCTTAATTTTTATTAAGGATAAAGCTATTACCAACTTTATAAATACTTTGTGGTCAGCACTAATTTAACATTGTCCAAGCTCTTTGGTGTTGTCGCTAGTAAAGCCTTGTCTCCTCTACCTATTTCTTCCTGGAGGACTGCTATTTTGTAGTCTCTAATTTTTGAAACCTTACGATTCTCTCTGCCTCTTTCTTCTCCCTTCACTCTCCTATCCAATCAATTTCAAATAGTGTTAATCCTATCTCTGCAACATGACTCACATCCTTTTCTATCTCTCTATTTCCACTACAACCCTCCTAATTTAGACTCTTTTGCCACCTACCTGGAAAAATGACAGGAGAGGAAAGGCTCAATGATAGTCATAAGATTTCAAAAATAGGAGGCTTTGACCCAGAAAGAAATGCCTAAGTCATATAATGAATTGAGAGTAAACTTATATTTAGGAGAAGTTCATTTCAAACCCTGCCTCAGATAATTACTACCCTGCAACCCAGCAAGAAAGTAAGCATTTATTAAGCACCTAATATATGTTCAAGGTACCATAATAAGCACTTTAAAAATATTATCTCATTTCGATCTCACAACAATCCTGGTAAGTAATTTCAATTAGTATCTCCATTTTATAGTTGAGTAAACTGTTGCAGACAGAAGTGACTTGCTCATGGTCACATATAGCTAGTACTGTCTGAGTGGATTTTAAATTCAGATCTTTCTGATTCCAGGACTAGTCTCCTAATTACTGTGCTTCCTAGACAGGCTAGTAAGTAGGAGAGACACAAAAAGTCCTATATAAGTTCAAGAAAGGAAATATCAAGAATAAAGAGAAGGAGGGACAAGGAAAGCCTTTGTGGAAGAGGTGATATATTTGAGCTTGGCTTCAAAGGATGAGTAAGACTTAAATAATTGGTAGAGATAAAATGAGGTATTTCTTTTAAAATTGTTTTAATTTATTAAGTATTTATTTTTTCTCTGTTTCCACCACCACATTCCCACTCTGCTCCAGCCCCTCAAAAAAAAATAAAGAGAAAGAAAGAGAGAGAGAGAGAGAACTCTTGCAAGCAAAATAAATTCCCACATTGGCCACATCCAAAAATGTGTGTCATGAATATTTAGTGCATCATCTATCTGCCAGGAGTTAGGGAGAATTCATTGGTCCTCTAGAATCACGGTAGATCAAGTTGATCAAAGTTTTTAAGCCTTCCAAATTGTTAATTTTTCCAATGTTGTTTAGTATAAATTATTTTCCTAATTTTCTTCACTTCATTCTCTATCAGTTTGTAAAAGTCTTCCCAGATTTCTCTGAAACCATACCTTTAATCATTTCTTACAATATGATATCATTCTACTAAATTCATACACCAATAGATTTTTTAGTGATTTCCCATTTAATGAATACTCCTTTATTTCATGGGTGCCCCATGAGCAGTTACCAGGTATAGGAGATAATGTGAGAAAAGACACAGTTGTAGGAAAGGGCAGCATTTGCAATTCATTTTGGCTAAATGATTTAAGTGAATAATAGAATCAAAGTTGGAATGGGTCTCAGGGATCATAGAAGGAGAGGCAGCACAGAATAGTAATTTGAGTAGTCAACAGACCTGCATTCAAGTCCCATTTGATGCATTTATTAGCCATGTTATCATGGTCAAGTTCATTAAATAATCTGTGCTTTGCTTTCTTCATCTATAAAATAGGAATCATAATAATACCTGTAGTATCTGTCTAATAATAAGAGGTTCAAGTAAGATAATGTATATGAAGTGCTTTACAAACTTCGATATAAATGTCAGGCATATAAGTGCTTTACAAACTTCAATATAAATGTCAGGCTATACAATAAATAGGATAAAATACCATATCTAGTCCTACCCCCAAATCATGAATCCCTCTACAAATTTCTGACAAGTGGTCATCCATGCTCCTAACTGAAGCCACTTGGTGATGAGGCCCACAGTATCTTATTAAGAAACCCATTTCACTTCAGGAAAGCTCTAGGTATAAAGAAGATATTGTTTTTTATTGAATGGAAAGGCAGCTTGCTAAAATGAAAGATACACTGTGTTTAAAGCCAGCAAATTTAAATTCAAATAGAATTGGTTACATACTGCTTCCATGACCATCAGCAAATCATTTAACCTTAAGTGGGCCTCTATTTCCCCATTTGTAAAATGAGAATGTTGGACTAGGTGATCATCAAAGTTTTTTCTAGCTCTAAATTTATCATATTATGATCTTTGAAACTTGTCTTTGTGTGTAGGACAAGTCTAAGATCTCTTTTTTTCCTTTTAAATTTATTTTTAGTTTTAAGGTCTCTTTTCAATGATTTATATACAGCCACAGTATATCCAAATGCAAAAGAGCTTGACTCCCTTCTTTTCTCCAGGCCAAACATCCTTAGTTCCTTCATGAGATCTATAAATACATGACATAAATAACTGTTAGTCCATGCCCATCCTGGTTGACTTCCTCTGGATGCTCTGTAGTTTATCAATACCCTTACAAATCTGTATTTCCCTAGAGCATAGACAAAACACAGTAATCAAATTGTGGAGTGAGCTGAGCAGATAATGGTGGGATTATTGCTTCCCTATGTGAGATGCTATCTCTATGTATTATATTGCCTATATTGCCTCTTTTGGTTTCGTATTGTTGAACTTACTGAGTTTTTATTTATTTTTAGAAAGGAATTTGTTTTAAAAAATTATATATTTCATTTTTGCATTGCCTAGATTTTTCCCCCTTTATCCATTCTCCTCTCCTCCCAGAGGGCCATTGTTTTTAACATAGATTTTTCTTAGAAAAGAAAGGAAAGGAGGAAGGGAGGAAGGAGGGAGAAAAAAATAGAGAGGAAGAAAGAAGTGGAGAAAGGAAGAGAGAAAGGAAAAGAGGGAGGGAGAAAAGAAGGAGAGAAAGAGGGAAAAAAAGGAAATAGATTTTACTAATATCTTTTTTTGCCTAAAGTTCCCTTATATTCCCTACTTTTCCCTCTGTAAAGAAACACTGTGCATAATAAATGTTTTAAAAAGGGAAATAATAAAAAGGATAAAACTAATCAAGATATTAGAACAACATAGCCTTGTACAAAATGCTGCACATCTGTGGACTCTGATCTCTCAAGAAAAACAAGGGGAGACATCTTCTCCTATCTCTTCTTTGGGACCTAGCTTGCCCTTACTAATTTTTCAACTTTCATTTTTGATTCTTTTGTGCTGGTTTTGCTTTGCATTTACATTATTGTTGTCATTGTGTATATTGTTTTCTTGGCTTTGCTCACTATATTCATTAAGCTTTTCTTAAAGGCCAGTCTATTACATTCATGTATCATGATTTGTTTGTCCATCCCTCAATCAATGGACATCTACCGTTTTCTCTTCTTTGCTACCACAAAAAAAGATCTGTTATAAATATTTTGATGTATATGGAGACTTTCTTCTTGTTGATGACTTTATTTGGATATTTGCCTAAAAGATGAATCTTTAAAAAAAAAGTTCCCTTAAAACAGGCCAAATGGTCATTTCTTGAAAATCTTCAATGAAGATAGCTCTACATGTTAAGAAGATTTTTCAGACATCAAACTTAAATTTTCCACCTTATAACTTCCAACAATTGCTTCTAATTCTTCCCTTTAGAATTGCTTTTCCAGTTTTCTTGCAATCTATTCCCCAACATGTTCTCTTTGATCCAGCTACAATGGCCTCCTAACTGTTCCAAAAACAAGACACTCCAACTCTTAGTTCCTGGCACTTTCCCTAGCTGTTCCCTATACCTGGAATGTTCTCATTCTTCTATGCCAATTACTGATCTCTACTTATTAAGTTTTTAGACAGCAACACCCCACAGATATTTTTTACATTGCCTGCTA
Organism: Phalanger gymnotis; assembly: GCA_028646595.1. NCBI lineage: Eukaryota > Metazoa > Chordata > Mammalia > Diprotodontia > Phalangeridae > Phalanger > Phalanger gymnotis. Next base: position 88,501,059 of record CM053622.1, read on the forward strand.
TCTCTATTGATTGTGGGCAGCCTTTTTCTTTTTACTCAAGTTTGTATTTGCCTCTTTTAAATTTCATCTTCTTAGATTTGGTCAATTATCCCACCCTTCTAAGACCTATTGGGATTCCAAATCTATGCTGGCAGCTAGATGCTGCAGTAGATAGAGGGCTGGACCAGGTGTCAGGAGAACCTAAATAAAATTCAGCTTCAAATGCTATCTAGCTTGGCATGCTGGGAAAGTCATGTAATGTCTCTCTGCCTCAGTTTTTTTATCTGTAAATAATAACAACCAAAAACACAACCACCATAACAGCTACCTTCCAGGGTAGTTATGAAATAAAATGATATTATATTTATAAAGTGCTTTGCAAAACTTAAAGTGTTATCTAAATACCGACTTTGTTATTATTATTATCATTATCTAATGCATTACCACTCCTTCTCTGCTTCATGTCCTGATAAGCAAGAAATTTACATCTTCATGTACCTCGTTGATGAAAATCTTGAATTGAATGAGTCCAAGAGCAGAGCACAGTAGCCAATAATATATTAAGGAAGTTACTTACTCCCTATATAACTTGTAGACATTGTCTTATTCTTCCATTAGCTATAAGTCTAGTAGCCATGTCAGAAAAGGTCAGGAGGCTATTTTGGATCAACCTGTTCTTTTTTTCTCATTTAATTAGATTTTTTATTTTTAGTTTACAACATTTAGCTTTACACGTTCTTGAGTTTCAAATTTTCTTCCCTTCCCTCCTCTCCCCGCTGCCCTGCCAAGACAGCATGCAATCTGACATAGATTCTACATAAACCTTTGCATTTAACTTATTTACATAAAGAAGAATTATGACCAATGGAATGAATGATTAGAGAGAAGAAAAAAAAACAGAAAAAAGAAGGAAGAAAAAGAGAGCAAATAATTTGCCTCAATCTGCATTCAGACTCCACAGTTCTTTCTCTGGATGTAGCTCTCTTTTTCCATCATGAGTCATTTGGAGCTGTCTTTGAGCCTTGTATTGCTGAGGAGAGCCAAGTCTAACAAAGTTAGTCACCACAGAATCAATATATCTGTGGTTGTATATAATGTTCTCCTGGTTCTTCTCCTCTCACTCAGCATTACATTGTGTAGGTCTTTCCAGGTTATTATGAAATCCATATCTCCCCCATACAATAATATTCCATTACATTCATATACCACAACTTGTTCAGACATTCCCCAATTGAGGGGCATCCCCTTAATTTCCAATTTTTTGCCACTACAAAAATCGCAGCTATAAACATTTTTGTGCATACAGGTTCCTTTCCCACTCGTGTGATCTCTTTGGGATACAGCCCTAAGAGTGGTATTGCTGGGTCAAAGGGTATGCACATTTTTATAGTCCTTTGAGCATAGTTCCAAATTGCTCTCCAAAATGGTTGGATCTATTCACAACTCCACCAACAATGTATTAATGTTCCAATTTTCCCACGTGCTCTCCAGCATTTATCATTTTCCTGTTCTGTCTTGTTAGCCAATCTGACAGGAGAGAGTTGTTTTGATTTGTATTTCTCTAATCAATAGTGATTTAGAGAATTTTTTCAGATGCCTATAGATATCTTTAATTTCTTCCTCTGAAAACTGCCTGTTCATATCCTTTGACCATTTCTCAATTGGGGAATGATTTTTATTCCTATAAATTTGGCTTAGTTCCCTGTATATTTTAGATATGAGGCCTTTGTCAGAGACACTAGTTGTAAAAATTTTCTCCCAATTTTCTGCTCTCCTCCTAATCTTTGTTGCATTGGCTTTGTTTGTACAAAAACTTTTAAGTTTAGCATAATCAAAATTATCCATTTTGCATTTTGTAATGCTCTCTATCTCTTGTTGGGTCATGAATTCTTCCCTTTCCCACAAATCTCACAGGTCAACTATTCCTTGCTCTCCCAAATTGCTTATAGTATCAGCCTTTATTCCTAAATCATATACCCACAGTTTCTGCCATACTAATTTCCAATTTTCCCAGCAGTTTTTGTGAAATAGTGAATTCTTAGCTCAGAAGATGGATTCTTTGGGTTTATCAAACAGTAGATTGCTATAGTTGTTGACTACTGCATCTTGTATACCTAACCTATTCCACTGATCTACCCCTCTGTTTCTTAGCCAGTACCAGGTAGTTTTGAGGACTGCTGCTTTATAATACAGTTTAATATCTGGTATGACTAGGCCTCCTTCACCAGCATTTCTTTTCTTTAGTTCCCTTGACATTCTGAATTTTTTGTTCTTCCAGATGAATTATATTATTATTTTATCCAGCTCTGTAAAATAATTTTTGGTAGTTTGATTGGTATGGCACTGAATAAGTAAATTAATTTAGGTTAAATTGTCAGACCAACCTATTCTTGATGAACCCATGTTGGCTCATAGTGAATGTTGTTTCCCTTTCTCATTGCTTATATTGTTTATTCACTTATTTTGGATTTGAACCTATTATCTTACCATGAAAGGGAGCTCCTTCATGGAGAAACTCTTCTAACAATGCAAATTGGTAAATGTTCTAGAATTTACAATCTTAGAGACTTGTAAGGAGCCTAGAGGCACCTATCATGTTGTGTGTGTGTGTGTCTGTGTGTGTGTGTGTGTGTGTGTGTGTGTAAGAGAGAGAGAGAGAGACATAGAGAAAGAGAGAGAGAGAAAGAGAGAGAGAGAGAGAGAGAGAGAGAGAGAGAGAGAGAGAGGGTGGGAGGGAAGGAGGGAAGGAGGAAGGAAGGGAGAGAGAGAAATGGGTCTTGGATCCAAGTTGTCCATACTCTGAAACCAGCTCTCTATTTACTCTTCTTCTTATACCAATAATTAAATATCCATTTGAGAATTCTCTTGGGTTGCTGTTAAGCTCATAGTTTGCTGGTTTCAAGGTATCTTTTGCTTTTCAAAAATTGAAGTAATATTTGCTCCTTTCTAGTTGTGTGGGTCCTCGGGTTCTCCATCAGTGCTTACAGATCACACCAGTAACTTCACAGCAATCATATACTTGAGCTCTTTCAGTTTCCTGGGACACAATTCAATTGGGTCAAAGGCCTAAAACTTACTGAAGGCAGCTGGGTTGGAGCCTTATTGTTGCATGCCTTAAATGCAGGCTAAGGAGTTTGGACTTTATTCAAAAGGCAATAGGGAGCCATTAGGAACATTCCCTTAGCACCAATATGACAGATTGGGGTTGGAAAGAAATTAGAGGAAAGGTGAGCATGGCAGTTTTGGACTATTATCACACAGTCTAACTGTGGTTCTCCTGTGAGTCTTTGAATTCCTCTTTCAGGGGAAGAAGGCTTGGGAAAGATAGATTTAGTCAAGGCCAGATGCCAGAAATCATACACATCATCATAATTAAGTTATGGGATCAGAGTCAGCAGCCAACATTCAGGTAGTGGGCAGGACTAAACTGTCAAGGTTGACTTTTCGGAATGTGCCACATAATAACACCTCTCCTACAATAGCTCACATTTCTATGGAACTTTAAGGTTGATGATGATGCTTTCTGCATAATAACCCTATGGGTAAAGTAATGGAAATATTAATATTCCCATTCTTTCTAGAATGACACCAAGATTCAGGGAGGTAGTAACTCATCTCTGATCACACAATAAATGAGTATCTGAGACATGAGTCAAACTCTTGGCTTTCTGATACCATATCCAGCTCTCTTTTCAAGTTATTACATGAACTCTTTATTGCCAATCATTAGAACTCTAGGTGGGAATCCTCTGATTCCTAGAAAATGTGTCCTCCCTGGACACATGAAGAACAATGGATAAAATTCTGAATTTAGTGTCAAGAACACCAGTAGGGTTTGCAGTCAGGAAGACCTGAGTTCAAATGTGGCCTCAGACACTTAGTAGCAAGTCACTTAACCCTGTTTGCCTCAGTTTCCTCATCTGTAAAATGAGCTGGAGAAGGAGCTGGCAAACCACTGAAGTATGTTTACCAAGAAAAACTCAAATGAGGTCTTGAAGAGCCAGACGCAACTGGAGACACAACAAAAGAACAAATAGATAAATGTAGATATACATTTATGTATGTGTGATATATATAGATATACATAGTGCATATGAATATAGATATAGATATTATATAGGAAATATAGATAGAATATAGATAATGTAAATAGAGGATGGAGATAGATTAAATGTAGTTATAAATGTAGATTAGATATAGATTACATATAACTTAGGTATAGACATAGATATAAGTGATAGAGTTGAAAATTTGTTAGATTTTGCTTTTATGTCATATATCTCCCTTCCTCTTCCAGGGATCCACCCCTTGTAACAGAAAAATTAAAACAAAAGAGGAGGAACAGGAGACTGTTCAGTGAAACTAACTAAATATATCAACTCTATCTGACAATATATGCAATGTCCCATATTCATGTTCCTTCACCTCCATAAAAAGGAAGGCAGGTTCATTACTTTGTCTTTTCATTGCAACAAAGCTCGACAATTATCATTTAACAGAGTTCCATTTCAATTGTGTAGTTCTTTCTATTTACATTGTTTTAGTTATTGTGCATGTTATTTTCTTGGTTACCTTTACTTTATTTACTCATATATCCCTTCCGTCTCATGTTTCTCAGTATTCATCGGTCAACTATTCCTACAGCAATAGTCCATTACATTTCATTTACCAGAACATGTTTAGCCATTCCCATTTGGTAGTTATCTACTGTGTTTCTAATTCTTTACTACTACTAGAAGTGCTATTCTAAATATTTCATTACATATAGAGCCTTTCTTTTAATCACTGACTTCCTTGGAGTACATGCCAAACAAGATACTCTCTGGGCTATAGGGTGTGAAAATTTTAGTCACTTTCATAACATAATTTCAAATTCCTTTCCAGGTGATAGATGCAATTTATAGTCCATCTTGCCACCACAGCTCTGGCATTGATTTCTTTTTAATATCTTTACTAATATACTAGCTATAAACCTTTAGGGTTGTTTAGATTTGCATCTTTCTTATTAACAGTGATTTGATGGGACATTCATGTGGCTCTTACTGGTTTGTAGTAATCTTTTGAGAATAGCTTCTTTAAGTGGATTAAGACACCACCCTTGAATTCTAGGAGTTTCACCAATTTGAAAAAGCTTGACAGAAACACATAAAAAGATAGTATATATATATAAATGAGTGCCAAATAAGTGGAAATAACTTAGGGAAAAATACCAGCTTAATATAAGACAACAGTTGTCAGTTTTGAAAGCTTTCCCACGTTGGAATGGGTTGCCTCATAAGTAAATCAAAGTATCTGGCATTTATATAGCACTTTAAGTTTTTGTACAGTACTTTACAGATTGTATCTTATTTGATTCTCATAATAACTCTGGAAAGTAGGTCCTGTTACTGTTACCATTTTACAGATAAGAACTTGAGTCTGAGAGGTTAAGTGACTTGCCCAGTGCCATATACCTAGTCTCCGAAGCAGAATTCAAACTCAGGTCTTCCTATTCCAAGTTCGGTGCTTTATTGATTATGCCACCTAACTAGGATTTCCTATTACAAGAGGCCTCAGTGGAGAAATTTGTTCTAGGTGGTATAGAGAGGATATAAATTCAGATTAGCGTTATTAACACTTTTCTTAGAAACTTCCAGTTACATAAACAACAAGATAGAGGACTAGATATTTTCTCTGATCCTTAAAAACTCTCAAACTGTCCCAAAATAGGAATTATGCCCAAGAGACAAAACAATTTCAGCTGTCTCCAGTTGCCTAGAAAGCCAACAATCCTAAGAAGGTTAAAAACCTAATGAGCTAACAACAGAGAAGGTTAATAATCTTTAACCCCTAATGTACCCTTTGAGCCCCCTCTCCCCAATAACTCACAATACAATAGCATCAAGGCTACACCTGGTGACTTGCTCCATGATTCAACTCTATTCCATCCTAACCCAGTGCTGGATTAAATGTCAGAAACTTGCAACAAAAGTGTAACCATACTCTGTGTCACAATAAGACTCATTCAGAAAAGTCAGGAACAAGGGAAATGGAGCAAGATGTGTGTGTGTGTGTATCTATATGGCATCCACCATTTAGCTGCATCCAGCTCTGTCCTTCCTCAGAAGATGCTTGGGCACAAATTGAGTGTGGAAATGGATAAATTACCTCACATGAGAGGGCTTTGAGATCCAGCTCTCAGGGATACTGCTATACAGGGAAAAGATTCAGAAAGTGAGTGACAGAGAATTGTAAAGGGGAAAAAAAGATTGAAATTGCCAAAAATCCCTGGAGGAAGAAAATTCAATTAAAGACCTTGAGCATAAGCAGACAAATTAAGAAGGAAGTTTTTAACAATACGTGGGAATATGGCCTCTATACCAGGAAAAGGAGACCAGACATCCATGAATAAATATTGCAAGACAAAGAGTACCCTTTGTAGTCATAAAAAAGCATGGAAGTATAGCAGGATGTTCCTAGACAGTTTAAAAGAGAAATAAGAATTATGAAATCAGAGTCTGTGACTTGCATAGCTGAAATAATTAACAGAAAAGAAAGACTTGGACCTATAGTGGCAAATCTCAACAACAACAAAAGAGAGACAGAGCATAACTGTTTTTGAATACAAATGTACAGAAGTGAAGGATACTCCAGAAGAAGACAAGCAAAAGGTAATAACATTAAAAGAAAACATGATCTCCATACAAGCAAAACATATTGATCTCAAAGACAAGATATCTAGAGACATTTTAAGGATTATAGGGCTCCCAAAAGAATATAACAAGTCAAAAACCTGAAAGCCATATTGTATTAAATAATACAAGAAAACTGCCCAGAATTTCTGAACACAGAAAAGCAGATTGGTGATCAAAAGAATCCAAATCTCCCTCCTGGGGTGGGGGTGGGGGGACTCTATGTTGTAAATTCCAAGATGTATAGTGGTTAAATTTAACAATTCCAATTATGGATAATAAATTTTGCAAAATCTTGGGAAAAACCTTTTTCTTAATTAAAAGAAGAAAAACCACTAATTCCCCGAGACTACTATAACTCACCAGAAATTAGAGAATGAGAGAATACATAAAAGACACAAGGAGAGGAAAAGATATGGGGAGAAAGAAACAGGGAAATCTTTCAGTTATAGGATGGAGTACCACTGATGAATGCTTCTTTAGAAGAAAAGAGATAATTTATAAAAGGACATCTGGATCTTGCAATAGGTATAATATGAAGGGATTTTCTGCTTAGAGATACCACTCCTCCTGCCTCAGGAGAAGGAGAGTCAGAGCTCTTGCGGACAACTGAGTAATATGAAATAGGTCTGGAAAGGCAGGCTGGAGCTAGATTATGAAGGGTTTTAAATGATAAGCTGGGGAGTTTGTACTTTATCCTCAAAGCAATAGGGAAATATCAGGGGAGTGACATGGCTCAGACCTCTTCTTTAGGAAGATTATTTGGCCTGCAGTGTAGAGGATGAATTGGAAAGGAGAAAGACAACAAATTACAAAACTAGGTAAGAGGTTATTGGAGTAGTTCACACAAGAAGGGATAAGGATATGAAATAGGGTTCTGGCCACGTGAATAGAGGGAAGATGCTGAATGCCACATATGTTATGAAGGTAGAATCAGCATGACTTGGCAAAATGATTGGATTGATAGGGAAGAAAAGGAAAAAAAAAGATTAATTGAGGAAAACTTAGCTTATAAATGTGGGTGAATAAATAGATGGCAATGTCTTGATTTAGGGAAGACTGTAAGAGGTTTAGGCATGAGGGAAAGAAAATACTGAGCTCTGCTTTGGGCATGTTGAATTTGAGATACTTGTAGGAAAACAACATGGAGACATCAAGCAAGCAAGTATGTGGTATTAAAGCTTAGGAGAGAAATTACATAAAGATTTTAGAGTGGTCTATATAGAGATAATAATTCAACCCTGGGAATTTGATGAGTCTATTCTGAAAGGCCTGAGCAGAGCCTCATCCTAGAAACAGAATGAATGGTCCATGTTATTGAATTCAAAAATCACTTTGACCTGGGCTAGTCAGGGAGCAGGCAGAACTTGAATTGGGCCTTAAAGAATAACTAGGATTTTAGTGGATAGAGAAGTATGGAGAAAGAAAAATCTATGAGTTACCTTTCTACTCAAGTGGAAAATATATTGATGGCTTGAAATTTTGAAGGCTTTCACTTGAAATCATATTTGTACCTGAGTTAAATCTATAGTGGGTACCCAGCTCTACATTAGGCACTATGAAAGGTAGCTAGATACAGTGGAAGATTATTTGATTTAGAGTCAGAACATGTGGGTGCAAATCTTGGTTCTGATAGTTACAGGTAAGTATGGCAAGTCAGTTTCTCTGAGCTTCCTTTTCCCCATTTGTAAATTGGGAATGATATTTACATTATCTATCTCATAGGATTGCTATGAAGAGAGAACTTTGTAAACCATAAAAACTATAAAAATGTGAATTGTTATTATGTAAAAGATACATAGCATAGCATATACCTTAGAAGTGTCCCAGTCTGGTTATAGAGATAAAACATGTATGAGAAACTGTTAAATTATGATCTGTGCTTTTTTGAATCTTTAATCCTCAAGTGAGTGACATGCCCAGTAAATGCTATAGCAATTCAAAAGGAAGAGATCAGTATGGGAGCAGTTGAGTTAAGCTTATAGAAAACATAAGACCTAAATTGAGCTCTAAAGATAGCAAAGATTTGGTTGGTTAAAGAGGAGCCAGGACCAATAATGAAGAGTACTTTATATCTTCTGGGAAATGTAACACATATTTTTGCATATGGACAATGTGCGGATTTTTCTTGATTTGGCCATGTATATTAATCAAAAGGGTTTTTTTTAAATTCTCACCCCAGGTGAAAGGAGAAGGAGGGAGGGGGTAAACATTTATATAGTGCCTATTCTCTGCTAAATGCTTTATAAATATTGCCATATTTTATCATCAAAACAACCTTGGGAAGTAAGAGCTATTACTATCTTCATTTTACAGTTAAAGAAATTGAGCAAAAGGAGGTTAAATGATTTGCTTGGTCAAACAGCTAGTAAGTGTCTGTGACTGAATTTGAACTCAGGGCTAGGTCCAGCACTCTATCCACTGTGCCACCTAGCTGCCTGGTTACTAGTAGAGGATATATAACTAGTAGATAAAATAAATCTTTATTAATTGGAAAAAATAAGAAAAGAATGGAGAAATATTCTAAATAACACAATATTGTTTATTTTCTTAAAAGTTCTAAAGTAATGATTCTAAACTTATTTTTTATATCATGGACACCTTTGGCAGATTGGTGAAGCATATGGGTGCCTTCTCAGAATGATGTTTTTAAATGTACAAATGACATAATATTAAAAAGGAAACCAGTTCTATAACTTCTGGCCAGCCCATTCTGTGTTAATGTCTCCCTCTCCAGCCCTTCCCTCCCTCCACACCCCCCGCCCATGATGAATGAGTGACTGGCTAAGGCAGAGAATTCTACAACATGCATGGATCTCAGTCAACTCTCCATCAGCAAATAACTATAGCCAGTCCATGGCACACAACCATAACTGTATATATTTATGGAATATTTTATAGAATACTGCATTATACAGTTATGAAAAGGGTGACAGTATAGTACAGCAGATAGAGTGGTAGACCTGGAATCAAGAGACCTGGCTATAAATCCTGGTTCCAACAGGTACCATCCATTTAGTTTTTTACACCCTTTACAATCTTGCCCCAAACTATCATTCCAGCCACATTGGATGTTACTCCCCCTCTAGAACTCTGTGTCCCAGACAAACTGGATTTCTCTGAGTTCCTCACACACAGCACTCCGTTTGCTATCTCTTAGACTTTTTTTACTGGCTGTCCTCATTCCTCAAAAGGCAGGAATCCCACTTCATTTCCACCTAAAAGAATCCCTCTATCCCTTTAAAATGAAGCCATCTGAATTGTCTTAGGAAGATTCTGAAGATCACGTTGCAGGATAAGATACCAGACACTGAAGCCCTTACTCGAACTAAACTGCCAGGCATTCAAACTCTGCTTCAGAGAGCACCAGCTTCGATGAACTAGCCACATTGTTCGAATGCAAAATGTATACTTGCCAAAAAGACTTTTTTATGGAGAACTCACACAGGGCAAGCATTCACACGGTGGTCAGAAGAAGTGATATAAGGACACTCTCAAGGGCTTTCTTAAGAACTTGGAATTGATTGTGTGACATGGAAGATAATGGCACAGGACAGCTCAGCATGGTGTTCCTACATCAGAGAAGGTGCTGTGCTCTATGAGCAAAACATTGCTGAAACAGCTCAAAGGAAACACATGATGTGCAAGTTAGGAGTATCCACCCCAAATGTTCACACAGACTATTCATACCCCACCTGTGGTAGAACATTCTGAGCTCGTATCGGCCTGATCAGCCACAGTTGGACACATTGAATCTTAACTCAAGCATAGTGATGTCATTTTGGTCCTCTTGGAGAACTAAGGACAACAACCAACTGCACCACCTTCTCTGTGAAATCTTTCCCTACCTTATCAACTGCTAGTTCTCCACACCCAAGAATTTCATATTTGACTACCTTATATTTATTCTTTTAAAATATTTATTTTTATATACTTATATTTGCCCTTGTTGCTTCTCCCGTTGGGATGTGTTCACATCCTTGTGAATAGGAATTCACTAGAAATTACCTAGCACGGAGCCTTGAATATAGAAGGTGCTTAATAATTATCTACTGATTATGTTACCTTGGGCAGGTCACTTACTCTCTCAATAACCCAAGCAACTCTCTAAGACTACTAGTTACAGAGTAGATGCTAATTTGCATTAGTAGAGGGAGTTTCCTTATTAGGAGTTTTCTTTACCAATGAAATCCTAAATCAGATCCAAAAATTTTAACACTTCTTCTCTCTCAATAGGCACTTTGTGGTAGTCCCTAATGGCAGTTTGTTTCAGTATTTAGATTTTTAAAAAGGACACAAAGACTTTGTTTCATCTTCACATCCCATGCATCCATCCATCTTCTAAGACTTTTAACCATCTGCTTATCTTGCTTCCCTCTGTCTGCACTAGTACTCTCCATAGCAGCCATTTACCCACCCACCCTGAAATTCATCCACTCATGTCTGAAACTCTGGCCCTATAGCTCAGCTCAGTTGATTAGTGAATCATTGAATACAAACTAGTCTACTAAACTCACTGTATCAACTACTAGCCTTAGATACTATATCCTTTTTCATCTCCACATTGTATTCAAGCCACCCGACTCTATGTTCTGTCACTGTTTATCTACCCTCTTGTTCAGCTCTCTCTCTCTCTCCACCTCAACCTACTTCTTCCTCTGGGCACAGTAACAGAACCAATACCATTTTTTTTTCTGGAAAGTATTAAGTTAGTTGACTCTAATAAATCATTATCTTTTTGACTAGTAAACATTATATGATAACTATGTTACATATTAACATTATATAATAATAATCAACATCTCTTTGACTAATAATAATAATAATAGTACCTAGAATTTATATGGTACCTGCTGAATGCCAGGCACTTATCTCAGTTCTCCAGAACAAAACTCCCTTCCCTGGTCACCACCTCCCACTATGTGTTATCTTCCTCTATTAGAATTATTAGTCCTTGAAATTAGAGATTATTTCTCTATTTATATATCAATCTCCAGTAATTAGCATAGTGCCTGGTGCATTATAAGCATTTAAAAATGTTTTTTCATTCATTTATTTATTGAACACTTCAAAAGTTTAATAGCAAAGGTTCCTAACCTAGAGTCCATAAACTTTTAAGGGATCCATTAATTGGGATGAAAAATATTTGTGTGTCTGTGTATGTGTGTGTATATTTCCAATATTGTTGGTTTCCTTTTTAATCCTGTGTCTTCTATTTTATACATTTAAAACATTATTTTTGGGAAGGCACCCATAGGCTTCACTAACCTGCCAAAGGTGTCCATAATACAAAAAAAGGGGTTAAGAACCAACCCCTGATCTCTAGAAATGTGAGCCATTTTCATATTAGAAGGGACTTTAGAGATCCTCTGGTCCAACAGTTCTCAAACTTTTTGGCCTCAGAACCTCTTTACACTCTTTAAAATTTATGCAGATTATAATGATGTGGTGAAGTATATAGAGCACTAGGACTGGAGTCAGGAAGATCTGGGTTCAAATCTGGCCTCAGACTGTAAAGGCAATCAGTGAATGGGAAGATCTTCCCTGACCATTTGAGTGGGCTTAGGGGGTGGGGCTCTCAGGGTCCTGGGGGGAGTGGCTAGGACTGGAGCCAAAGTTAGGTGCCTGAGTTCTGGTCTACATGATGACATGAAGCCTGTGGTGGGAAGAGCTTGCTGAACAGTTGGAGAGGCAGTTGGTGAGGCGGTTGGTGAGAGCAGTTAAGAGCTGAAGGAGAGAGGAAGCAGTCAGCTAGCTGGAATGCAACTTGGAGATTGCAGTGGAAGTGGTGGCAATGGTGGCAGGCGCTACAAAAAAAGCAGGACTGACCCTTTTGGAGACCGGAGACTGCTGAGGAGGGGCTTGAGGCCAGTGAGTGGTCTTCTTGCTGGAGGGCCCTGGCATTGGAGGGGGGGTAAGCACCAGTATGGCTGGCTTGTTGCTGTAATGTTTTTCTATGACCTCCTGGTCACTATTGTGAGATGAGCATAGTGGTTTTGGAAGGTTCTTGCCAGGATGTCTAATTGGGGACACTGATCCATGGGTCTTCTACTTTTGAGTTTCAATAAATGCTTTAACTTCTCTGCCTTGTACTTCGAGAATTCCTTATATCCTGCGATTCTGGACCATTCAGGCATGTTCATGGGTATCTTTGAAGTCATGAATTCTGCCATAAGGACATAGACACTTACTAGCTGTGTGATCCTGGACAAGTCCCTATTTGTTTCAGTTTCTCATCTGTAAAATGGGTAAACACTGGAGAAAGGAAACGACAAACCACTCAATTATCTTTGCCATGAAAACATGATGGACAAAGTTCATAGGGTCACATAGAGTTGGACACAACTGAACAACTAGATGACAATAAATAATTATTGATATTTACTGTATTAGAAATTTAAATATCTCAGTGTAATGATGGAAAATAGTTTTCACCTCATGGAGCCCCTGAAAGGGCCTTGGGGATTCCTAAGGGTCCCTTAAATGTACTTTGAGAGCCATTGCCCTATTTAGACCCCATCATTTCATAAAAGAATAAGTGAAGTGACTTGCCTAAAGTCACATTGTTATTACACAAGCAGATCAGGGATTTGAACGCAACATGTCTATCTCATGCTGCCCCCCTCACTTCATTCGATCTGGACTCACAGACAAGCCTGAGAAGGTGGGAAGGGGTTATTATCCCTCTTTCAGAGGCAAGGAAGGCTCAGGGAGTCTAAGCAACTTTGCGCGTCTCACAGCAACCAGCCTCCCCTTTGTTTATTTACTATGAGTTGCCATATCTGTATTGGAGCAGGGTTATCAGCCTCCCATCAACGCTTTCGCTCTGTTGGCTGGCATGAAACAACCTCAGCTGATGGGGAGTCACCATTACAAGCTGCTGAACCGAACTGAATGGAATGGGAATAAATCAATTTGCTTGGAGCACTGTTTGACATTTTGACAAAATGGTACCAACAGTGAATAGCTATCATTGCAGCTTACTGACTGTGCCAAGAACAGATACAGAGAACCCAATGCTCAGCAGCCTTACTTTTCAGAGGGGGGCAAGCGAGGAGAGAGGGACAAAAGGAACTCTAGCTTCCAGTTTCTCATTTCAATAGCTTTTCATTTTCCTCATTGTACCCAAGGCAGCTTTTTAACTGAAGCAGTTTGTTGATTTTCCATAATAACTATTTGGGAAGAATTAGTTTACAGGAGAAGAGATGTCCCCTCCCTTCCCACCTCAGCCTTAATGTTCCACAGCCTCTGGGTCAATATCTCTCTCTAAACACAGGATGAGGCTTTTATTTCTAGAAGATAAACCTCTGCACTGCTAACTCTTTAAGCAATTACACATAATGGCTGCAGAGTCTTGGCCATTGAACTTCTGTCTGTCTCCTAGGGCACAGACCTCCACCAAAGCAGGCCACACAAATAGAGGAGTCTCTCAGTGAGACTCTGTAAGTCAGATGGCCGAGACATCCTGATTGGAGGAAATGGAAACTTCCAAGTGGGGCGATTTAACATAAGAGATCATCAGCAAATGACAGAGGCATCAGAACACAGAATAGTAGGTTCTACAGAAGACGGATCCTTAAGAAGATCCACTGAAACGGATCTTAGAACATAAAAGAAAGGGCGGTACATTGGGAAGGGAACATGAAATGCTAGCATAATAACTGACATTAGGATCATAACATCATAGAATTAGAGCTGGTAAGGACCTTGGAAGTCAGTTAGTACAACCTCTTCATTTTATAGATAGGGAAACTGAGTTTTGGGAGCCTTCAGTGACTTTCCCAAGATTGTTAAACTAGTGCGTAGCAGAGGTTTGATTTGATCTCAGGCCCGCCTAACCCTAAGTCCTGCATTCCATTTATGATACCATACTGCTTCTCAACCAAGTAAAGGAAGGGTTTTATAATAGAAATATAACTGTATTTGAAGCCAGAAGATCTGCGTTGGAATCCCAGCTATATGTCTGTAGTAAGTCAACGTCATCTCTCTAGTAAAACCTTTCCTCCCCCGTAACATGAGAGTAAATGTTGTCTAAGGTCAAAACCCTATGGTGTAGCAAAGAGAACATTTAAATCTTGCTTCTGTGACTCAGACTCTATTATGCATTTCATTATACCACATTACCTCAGTGTACTCACACACACACACACACACACACACACACACACACACACGCACACACAAATATCAGATATTCCTATCTTTTCACCACAGCATCTATGCAACAAAGTGATAAGTTTGACAAAGAGGGGTTGAAACGGGAAATCCACTTAAGTAGGCTGGATAGTCAGATACCTTGGTCTAATAACCAGGAAACTGACCTCTTAGGGGTTAAAAGAAAGGAAGACAGGGAAGAGCTGACAGGTCTAGACAGACAAACAGGGCTCAC
The DNA here is from genome assembly GCA_028646595.1 of Phalanger gymnotis. Classification (NCBI taxonomy): domain Eukaryota; kingdom Metazoa; phylum Chordata; class Mammalia; order Diprotodontia; family Phalangeridae; genus Phalanger; species Phalanger gymnotis. The sequence continues at coordinate 88,516,098 of CM053622.1, forward strand.
AGTCCAGGAGCTCAGATAGATTGAATGGTACTAGTCAGTAAGATGGAGGAACTTTGGTCCTAAGGCAAAAATTGATGTCATATCTCCCTGCTCCATTTTATCCTGACTCCTAAGTGTGGGCTGTTTATGGGGTTTAAAACTTTTACAAAGCCCTTTCATCTCTTAAAATCCTGCGAAACAGGTAATACAACCTTTCTCCCTCCTTTGCAGAAATAGGGGATTAAGGATGCAGAATATTGCTCATAAATCAGTCATAGGTAAATATTCAGAAATGAGGACAAACAAGATTTGTTGTTTAGTCATTTTCAGGAATGTACAACTCTCCATGACCCTGTTTGGGGTTTTCTTGGCAGAGATACCGGAGATACTTGCCATAACTTTCTCCACCTCATTTTATAAATGAGTAAACTGAGGCAGGGTTACAGAGCTGGTAAATGTGTGAGGCCAGATTTTAACTCAGGAAGATGAACCTTCTGACTCTAGACAAAAGATAGCTTTTTTTCTTAAGGAAATAGTGTGTTAGCCTCATTTTATGGAAAAGGAAACCAAGGCTTAGAAAAGTAAAGCATCCCCCTCTATGTTATAAATGTCAAATGCACAGAGTAATGTGAGGGAATTAAACATATTAGGTGTTAAATATGTAGTATTTAAATCCATGAATGCCAATAATAATTAGTTGCTATTGCTAATAATAATGATGATGATGGTGATGATTCAAAAATTAACCATAATGCCCCACCTTCATAAATAGCTAAGATTTTAGTGTTGAGCCTCTCAGAGTTTGGGCTGGTCTTTGAATTACGAAGGTATTTAATCTTGGTAAATCCAGCCAGAAATTAAGCTTCTCTTATATATTTGAAAACCTGGGGTCCCCTCTCTGTTATGATAAGGCATCAAAATAAGTGGAGGACAAAGAAACAAGAACATTTTGGCTTAATAAGACATCTCATTTGGCCAAGATGACAAATCTAATTTAGTTCAAATTCTAAATTTTGAAATAGTTTTAATATTAGGAAAGTTTTACTACTTTTAAATATATGCAGAAAAAAGAACTAGCATGATTGCCAAGTAGAGTTTCAGCCACAAATTTTTTATAGTACATTTCATTAAAAAGATCCACTTAAAGTGTTGTTTTTAAAGGTGATTCTTTTAGATAATGAATGAACAGACCTTGTAAAGATGTGGGGCATTAAGTCGGTTCATCAATTATCCCCACTAAAAGCGAATATCTAGTGTTGTGATATCTTAAGCAGGTAGGAACAAATTTCATCCAATTAACGTATCGAAGACTTGGAGTAAATGTGAAGAGCTATTTAAAACCATCAGATGAACTCTAGAACTAGTAAGTAAGAGTAAGAACTAGTAAGAGTAGAAAGACACAGGAAGTATGTTCAGATTGTCTGAAGAACTTGGCCACGACCTGAGGGTCATCTATAACCATGGTGTTAAACTCAAATAGAATCAGAGCCACTAATCTATGCCTATGAGCATATATTGACTTGGAAAACCACAAATTAACATTACATGTATTTCATTATATTTTTATTTATTTTGTTAAATGTTTCCCAACTACATTTTAATCTGGATATCATACTCAGGAGTTCTACGGACAGTGTGTTTAACACCCATGCCTGAGGTATATGCCTGAGGAGAACTTTAGAGCAGCCAGGAGTTATGAGTCAACCTGTTGCCACTAAGTTGCTTTCTATGTGTGAGCCCACTTTCCCCTGAGCTCTGTACGTACCTGTGAGAGACTGCACCAAAAATTTGTAGATCGGTGTGAGGGACAGTTTAGACTAACTACTTACTATATTGCCTATATAAACAGTCCCTTTTAAAAATTCATTAAGTTTAAGTATCTGCAAATGCTGTTCATAGAAGCAAACACTCCAGTTTGGACTCACGACCTATAAGGCATTAGATAACTACCAACCCAGCCCCTCGGTCTACCCCTTGATTCTGAGGAGCCAAGTAGTAGCTATACTCTTGGAACCCTATGTACCAGTACAAGTGAGGGTTGGAAAAGAAGCTCAAGAGAATGAATGTGAAGAAGAGGATGTGAATGAATGAATGAATGAATGAATGAACGAATGAATGAATGAAGCACAAATTAATTGGCTGCTATTTGCAGAACACTGTACTAAGCACTGCAGATAAAAATAGAGAAGTGAGATAGTCCCTGCTCTCAAGGAACTCGCATTCTTATAGTGGAGACAACACATATGGAAGGTTTCAATTGCAAGTCAGATGGGTAGGTAGCATGGTCATTGGAATACAGTAGCAAAGCAGTTGGAGATGCCTCTATTTTAATGTCATTTTCACTCATGGAATTTTATCAATTTCTGATGATGAACCATCAGAATGAATGAGTGAATGAAGAACATTTATTAAGGTCTTACTATTTTTGAAGCGTTATGTTAATCCCTGGGAACAAAAATCTAAGAGCAAAGACAGTCTTTGCCATCCTGGAACATACAATAGGTTGAGCATTCACTATGCAATTGTGCTCGTATTATGTATTTGTTTAGCAAATAGTGAATGACACCAGCATGATCCCAGGCCATTCACATGTTAGGAAACTGAAAATTACTGGAGTCTGAATTAGTGAAATTTCTTTGCACAGAGGTCTAAAGGTATTTATAATGATAATTACTTGGAGGAAGAAAATGTAATACTTAAAGAATATCCAATAGGAAATGCAAGTTCTGAACATAATTTTTAAGAAAGTGAAAGAAATACCGGGAGAAGAATGAATCTAATGAGATGACATTTCATAGGCATAAATGTAAAGGCTAATGCCCTGAATTGAGGTTCTAACAGTCATCTACACAGAAACAGGACAGGGGATGTATAGCTTGACAGCAATTTGTGTGAAAACCTGGGGGTTTTAATGAGCTGAGAGCTGGAAATGAGTCAACAGGAGGATGTGGCAGACAAAAAGGCTAATGAGATCCTACAATGTATTCATAGAGGCGTAGTGGCCAGAAAGAGATTGTTGACGGTTTCACTGCCCTTTGGCCTGACCATATTTGCAGGATTGTATTCATTTCTGGGTACCATGTTTTTCAGAAGAATGCTAGCTTTACATTTATCATTTGAATTTCATAACAATCCCATGAGGTAACAGTGCACTGGACTTAGAGTCCAGAAAACCTGAATTTTATTCTTGTCTCAGACATTCATTGACTGTCACCTTAGATAACCTCTTTCAACCTCAGTTTCCTCATTTTTAAAATGGGGAAAATCACACAGGGTTATTGTGTAAATCAAGTTAAGATAGCATATGTAAATCACTTTATAAACCTGAAACTGTTATATAAATGCCAGATATCATCATCACCCTTAATTATTTCCATGTTATATGTGCAGAAACTCAAACATGAGAATTTTCATGACACATAGTAACTATGAAAAGAATTTGGAATGTTTAGCCTAGAAAAGAGGATTCTTGGAGCTACAGCATGGCTGTCTTCAAAAGTCTGAGAGATCACTGTGTGAAAGAGGGCTTAAATTTATTCTTGACCTCAGACTGTCCAAAGGAGGACCAATGGGGAGAAGTTGCAGGAATGCAGATTTCCATTCAATAAAAGGAGAGGCAGCATTATGTAGTAGAAAGAATCACAAAATCCTAGATTCAGGTCCCACCTCTGACACGCAGTAGCTAAATGACCTTTAACAAGTTACTGAATTTCTCAGTGCCCCTAGACAACTCTTTATGACTTAAAGTTACTAATCTATATTGGTAGAGGGAGCTTACTAACATTCTTTACTCCAATGAAATAAAGGGAAGGGAAGGGAAGAGAAAGGAAGGGGAAGGAGGGAAGGGGTGGAGAAGGAAGGGAAAAGAAAAGGGGAAAATTACACACTTAGAGTTGTCCATAAATGCAATGAGCTCTGCAGTTGTGAGTCGAAATGGGAGCACCAGTTTTAGCCCCATTGGTATTGACTCCGCTGGAAGTCTCTAGGTAGACTACATCTTGTTCATGCTTGTAAAGGGGACTCTTTCTTTTGGGTAACTTTTGAACTATATTCTCTCTAAAGTACCTTTTGTCACTGCAGTTCCATGAAAATCCCATATGAACCCAAAGAAAATGCTACCAACATATGGCGGTAACATTTTAGATCCACGTTTCAATGACTTTAGACAGATGTGTCTATGTCTGGCTATGATACAGCATCGCCATTGGTTGCTGTTTGAGGATAACCCTGGGCTACAAGTATGTGTAACACTAGAGAGTCTTATTGAATTTGTTGAGCTAAGAGTAAGTGGAGTGGAAAATTTCCCTCCTTTCCTTCATTTAGAAAATAATCAACTGTACAGTAGAATTGTTATTGCAAATACAATATCAAAAATGCATGGATGAGCCCAGTTAGAGGAAACAGTTACCCACGTGGAATTCACAGAAAGCCTTCCTCCTTAACTGATATTTACAGAATTCAGCTGTTTCTATGTAAGTGGAAGTATAGGAAATAAACGAAATTGTAGCCTGCCCCCACTATTGGCAACAGCAGTGTCAGAAATGACAGACATGAGTTAATGCCTGTGAAAAATTGATACTATGTTTGCTTTGGGATTGGGGTGGCAAGTGAGACAAAAAGCAAGCACTATTAAATAATTATAATTGATGACAGTTGCCCTCTCTCTTTGCTGTTGTTCCCTTGCCAATTAGTACTTGTGGGGTACATTCCTAAAAGAAGGGAGTATGGTGTCAGCTAGTTACTCAGGCATGTACTAAATAACTAAAAAGATGGGGGTGTGGGGCAGAGGGAAATCTTATCATTGTAATTTCCTCAATTCTTCTACTCAGCATTTCTGCAGCTCCCAGGTGGATAAGACTAATAGAGGTCATTAGAGTACTAGAACACTTACAAATCCCTAGAAGACATACAAACATGGGATTCCTTCCCTTGGGCATTAATCACTCTGATTGAACTCCCCCATTGCCAGTCAGAGAACGCATACATAAGGATAAAGGGCCTCAGACCCTAAAACCTTTGTGAGCTCTCTTTGCAGGCCAGGCCCTGACCAGTTGTTAATTTCATCCATGTTTCAGGGCATCCAATGTGTTCCAATTCTCGAAGAACTCCAGTGACCAATCTCAAATTACTAGCAGCAGCAGAGACGGCTAGTCCTCACGTGGTTCATCATTATTGTCATATCCTCCACATGATTACTGCTCCTGAAGTCTATTTCCCCACAGGCACTTTAGTCTGATGATTTGGTCCCTTGATTATGCACGCTGTTTTCTACACTCCCAGCTATTGCTCCACATCATGGCATGGTGACTCCATATCCCTTGCCACTCTTTCACTACTGGCAGACAATAAATGTCTATAATCTCTTTGAAAGATTGGTTATTATATCATCCTGATGTATCTGGAAACATTTAGAGCAGAGATCTGAGGGAAAAAAGAGCATGCTGGAACTATGCTTTGTTTTTAACCTTGGTACATTTTCTCTAAACACTTTTCTTGTCTTTAAAGGGATTATTAAAGTAGTCCATCGAGTTCTGTGACAGTTTATAGTATTTAATAGCTTCATATGTATCAAGACAGTCCTATATAAGCTGATTTCTCCCCTAGGACCTATGCCTTATAATTCTGATAGCCACCAGTAGGTAAATAGGGATACTGGTTAGTAGAGATGGATTAAAAGAAAAGAAAACCAAATAACTAGACCTGTCCAACAGAGGAATGGGCTGCCTTGGGAGGTAGAGGCTTCCTTATCATTGAAGATCCTCAGGGAAAGGTTGAATGACTACTTGTCATATATTTGTACATGAGATGTTTTCAAGTATGGATTGGAGTGTTGGCCTCTGAGGTCCCTTTGCATTCTGGGATTCTGTGAATTTCATCACTCTTTTGCTAAATCCCCTGGCTTCATAATCTGTTCAGGTCGAAGAGCTACTTTACGGAGCCAGACTTTTCTCACCACTCTGAATAATTTAAGTGTTTTGCTATGATAGAAACTATTCTAAACAAGTTACAATGTGGTTTCATAGTCTACTCATCTCAAGTATCCAACTAAAATGTTCATATAAAAGTGATGGTTCACAACATAGTTTATCTGGTCATCTCTATGACTGATACGTAATCCATGTGCTTACTGTGATAGGAGTTGACTGAAGGCAGACAGCAGAAGGGATCTATCATGATTTGTTGCTATTTACCCACCTATATGTTCCTGATGGTCATTATCACTGGATGGAATCTCAGCCTTAAAAGGAACTTCAGAAGATATCTAGTCTAATCCTCCATGTGAAGTAGGAGTACTCACTAAAGCAGTCTGATATTTAATAATCTGGAGCCTCTTAAAACAACTCCAGTAATGAAATGTCTACTGTCAGTCATGGTCATCAATGATCATTATCACCAAAAATATCCATTGGACACCTACAATGCTTAGGGCAACAGGAAGAATAATGCATTGGGTCATCCTTGTGCAGATCCATATTGAGAATAACTAGGGGCAGCTAGGGGGCACAGTGAATAGAGCACTAGCCCTGGAGTCAGGTGGACCTGAGTTCAAATCCAGCCTCAGACACTTGACACTTGCTAGCTGTGTGACCTTGGGCAAGTCACTTAACCCCAATTGCCTTTCCTTCCTCCCCTATAAAAGAAAAGACAAAAAACCTGGTGAATAGAGATTAACTAGGGCTGCTAGGTGGCACAGAGGATCAAATGATGGGCCCAAAGTCAGGAAGACTCATCTTCCTGAGTTCAAATCTATCCTGTGACACTTACTAGCTGTGTGACCCTAGGTAAATCACTTACTCCTGTTTGCTTTAGTTTCCTCATCTATAAAATAACATGGAAAAGGAAATGGCAGCCCAGTCCAGTGTCTTTCCCAAGAAAACCCCAAATGGGGTCACAGAGGGGGAGTAGAATTAGGATTGTAAGATCATTAATTTGGAGTTGAAAGGGACCATTCACTCCAACCCACTCACTGTACAAATGAAGAAACTGAAGCCTAGAAAGTTTAAGCAATTTGTCCAAGGTTATAGTTGCAGAACTACAATTTGGACCCAGAACCTCTAGCACCAAATCCAAGACTCTTTCTTGGCAGGAGATCATGGTCAAATGGGAATTTCATAGTTCAAAATCTTGGAGCTAGAACAATAGCTCCAAGTACCAACAGTAGCAACAGTAGCAAACTATAGGGTGTGCCATAAGTCAGAACACCCTGTATAGGACAAGGATAACCCATTGGTGACTAAATTCAGGTGAAGAGAAATGTTATTTTAGTTCAAAAAACTTAAAAGGAACTTTGAACCTATGGTGTTAGAAGGCTCCTCAGGGTGGAGCAAAGATGGCAGCTGGAAAGCAGGGACTTGCTTAAGCTCTCCCCCAAATCCCTCCAAACACCTGTAAAAAATGGCTCTGAACAAATTATAGAGCTGCAGAATCCATGAAATAGCAGAGGGAAGCAGGCCTCCATCCCAGGATGGCCTGGATGGTGTCTGGAAAGGGTCTATCTCACAGTGCTGGGAGCAGAACACATCCCAATGGGCCTCGCAAGGACAGACCAGATTGGGAGTTGGCCAGAGCAGGTCTTAGGGCTTTGAATCATTGAGCCGTGGAAGTTACCAGACTTCTCAACACACAAATACCAAAGACCACAGAAAAGGTTAGTGGTAAAACTGCTAGATTGTGGCAGGATATAAAATAAACCCACATAAATCCTCAGCATTCCTACACATTACTAACAAAGCCCAACAGCAAGAGCTAGAAAGAGAAATTCCATTCAAAGTTACCGTAGGCAGTATAAAATATTTGGGAGTGTATCTGCCAAGACATACCCAGGGCCTATACGAACTTAATTATGAAACACTCTCCATACGAATAAAGTCAGATCTAAATAAATGGAATAATATCAGTTGCTCATGGTTAGGCCGAGCTAATATAATTAAAATGACAATATTACCTAAATTAATCTATCTGTTCAGTGCCATACCAATTGAACTACCAAAAAATTATTTTACAGAGCTGGATAAAATAATAACAAAATTCATCTGGAAGAACAAGAGGTCTAGAATATCTAGGGTGTTAATGAAAAGAAATGCTAGAGAAGG
>CM053622.1:88524669-88585208 GCA_028646595.1 Phalanger gymnotis
AACAAGACAGTATTTAGCCAAATCATGTTCACTGGCCTCACGTTCCTGCTCACACTCGGGTGAGCACAGCTTCTGGCTTCCGCAGCTTCTGGCTTCCACACCTTCCGCCACTGCCGCCGCTGCTGAAGTTGTCTCCCGGCTCACCCCTCCTCGCAGCCGAGCTTCCGGCGTTCTCAAGCCCCGCCTCAGTGACCAGAGACCATTGGTTCCCGAGCTGGCCCCTCCTAAGTCACCAATCCACACCCACACAGGTTTCACACCTGACAGGGCTCTGGGCCTGGGGCTTAGCACTTAACAGCTGAAAGTACTTCCACTCAAAAGAAACAAAAGCCATGCTAATGACACAATTTTGCTTAACAACACATGGCCCCAGCCCTGGGGGTGGTGGAGGTGGTGTGGCAGTGATGGCAGCAGTGCAAAGTTCCTGCAGCTGCTTCCAGAGCTCCAGCATCAGCTACTTCCAGAGTCCCTGGCTCACACAACGGGAGAAATCAAGTGAGGGATCAGAGCAGGAGGGCAAGGAGCACTTTGCTGGCACAGAAGCAGCTTTGCCCTGCTTGGATCTGAATTGCGGTCCTGGTTGGCAGTTCTTAGGGGAGAAGGATCACTGTTGTGGCAGAGCTTGCAATGACAGTGGAGTAGAAGTAGCTCTGAAAACAGCAGTGCAGCCCCTAAAGCTTGAGACAAAGCACTCTCTACTCTACAAGCAGTCATACCCTGACAAAAACCTCAAAGATTGAGTAGTTGTCTGGGAACATGGCCAGGCTGTGAAAAGGGATGCAGACTCAGCTTAGGACTCTAGAATCTTTTTTTGGTGACAAAGAAGACCAAAACATACAGCCAGAAGAAGCCAACAAAGTCAAAGAGCCTACATCAAAAGCCTCCAAGAAAAATATGAATTGGTCTCAGGTCATGGAAGAACTCATAAAGGATTTGGAAAAGCAAGTAAGAGAAGTAGAGGAAAAATTGGGAAGAGAAATGAGAAGGATGCAAGAAAACCATGAAAAACAAGTCAATGGCTTACTAAAAGGAGACCCCCAAAATACTGAAGGAAATAACACCTTGAAAAATAGACTAACTCAAATGGCAAAAGAGCTCCAAAAAGCCAATGAGGAGAAGAATGCCTTGAAAGGCAGAATCATCCAAATGGAAACGGGAGTCAAAAAGACCACTGAAGAAAATACCACCTTAAAAATTAGATTGGAGCAAGTGGAAGCTAGTGACTTTATGAGAAATCAAGATATTATAAAATAGAACCAAAAGAATGAAAAAGTGGAAGACAATGTGAAATATCTCATTGTAAAAACCACTGATCTGGAGAATAGATCCAGGACAGATAATTTAAAAAATATTGGACTACCTGAAAGCCATGAAGAAAAAAAGATCCTATATATCATCTTTTAAGAAATTATCTAGGAAAACTGCCCTGATATTCTAGAGCTAGAGGGTAAAATAGAAGTTGAAAGAATCCACCAATTGCCTCTTGAAAAAGATCCCAAAAAGAAAACTCCTAGGAATATTGTTGCCAAATTCCAAAGTTCCCAGGTCAATGAGAAAATATTGCAAGCAGCCAGAAAGAAACAATTTGAGTATTGTGGAAATACAATCAGAATAACCCAAAATCTAGCAGCTTCTACATTAAGGGATCGAAGGGCTTGGAATATCATATTCTGGAGCTCAAAGGATCTAGGATTAAAACCAAGTATCACCTACCCAGCAAAACTGAGTATAATGCTCCAAGGCAAAATATGGATTTTCAATAAAATAGAGGACTTCCAAGCTTTCTCTGGGAAAAGACCCAGAGCTGAATAGAAAATTTGATTTTCAAACACAAGAATCAAGAGAAGCATGAAAAGGCAAACGAGAAAGAGAAATCATAAAGGACTTACTAAGGTTGAACTGTTTTGATTCTAGAAGAAGATAAGAGCCTCTTAGGCATTTTTATTTAGCTGGTGTTTTGCTTTGCTTATGCTTTTATAACCATTTTCTGTGTATCTGCTTCCCACCCCCATCTCTACCCTCATCCCCATCCCCAATAGAATATAATGTCTCTTAAGGCAAAGACTACTATATTTTTATCTTTGAATCTTCAGCCCCTATCATAGTGTTTGATATATAATAGGTACCTAATACATTTTTTGGAAATAGCATGGGATGAAATGGGATGAGATTCAATGGAATGGAGAGCTTTAGTATTAGGGCAGGTTTAAGATCTGAAGCTGTGGGGCAGCTAGGTGGCACGGTGAGTAGAGTACCAGCCCTGGAGTCAGGAGGACCTGAATTCAAATTTGGCATCAGATACTTGACACACTTAACTAGGTGTGTGACCTTGGGCAAGTCACTTAGCCCCAATTACCCTGCTTTCCCCTCTGCAAAAAAAAAAAATCTGAAGCTTCAATAGGCTCAGGATATTTCAATTGGAGACAATCAATTCATTAAGAAACTCAGTCTTCACTATTTAAAGGAAAGCTTATTTAAAACCACCCTCCCCTACCTCAAAAAAAGGAAGTCTGGAGGTTGTAAGAGTTAAGCAAGGTGCCTGATTTGCCCACAATTTGAGCATCTAGAATTCTAGGTATAGAATTCTAGCCAGAACCAACTGAAATGAAAAAGAAGGCAGGGGAAAGACGAGCATGATGAAAGAAGAGCATTTGATGGGGTGGTGGTGTATAATATTCTATAGATCCCTGCAGTGCTGAATGTAGTTGAGTTTGAGGCCTGGCCCACATGATGATTCGTCCATTTGATGTGGGTGACATATAGAGATCTACGAGATATTACATGGCGAAAATTAACTTCTATATCTGTAAAATGAGGAATTAGACTAGATGGCCTCTTATGCCGCTTCTAGCTCTAAATCTAGGATCCTATATCAAGTTGGGCTCTGTCTCCTAGGGCCATAACTATAGGAGTTGTGTAGTGGGGGAAGGGGCAGAAGCTAAGTTAGACATGACTAAACTCATTTCCCGTCTCTCCATCTGGCCTCTAGCAATGGCATTGACTCTAGGGATCCCAGGATTTTGTAAATCTTCCTACCACTTTAGCAGTAAGGCAAAGGGATGAATGGTTTGTCTGAATGTTGAAGGAAAACTGAGAATCTGGCTTTGCTGGAGGGCTTTAGTATAATGCTTCTTTGTCTTTCTGCTTAACAGTGACACAGGGAGCCATGGGGACTAGATCTACTGCCACAACAAGGGCAAATGAAAGGTTTTTCCTGTTGAGATAGAGGGTCTGGTTGATTTCCACATTCACTCCTCTTGTCAGATAAGACCTGGCAAGTGGGCCCATCAGATTGCACCATTTGATTTCTCACATTCCCTGAATCTTATCTTTGTTTTTCTCATTCTCCCTTACAATGATTAATGGGCTCTTCTAGGAGCTGGCTAAGATGAATCCCTTGGATGGAGACCAGAAACTCTGAAAAAGAAGTGAGGTCTGCCGGTTCCATGCATCCATGGAGACTGACTCTTGGCTCAGCTCCTGGACATTATTAGTTAACACAAAACTATGGATGGTCAGTCCTGACTCCATTTCCCCATAAGAAGATTGCCAGAAAGAATACTTCAAATCAGTAAGAAAAACCAATTGCTTGCCTTCTCAAGAAAGGGGGAGGGGAAGGAGGGAGAGAGATAATTTGGAATTCAGAATTTTTAAAAAAATGTTAAAAATTGTTTTACATGTATTGAGAAGAAATATTAAACTATAAAATTCACAAATTAGTAAGATAATGTGGTCTTAAAATTCTGCCAGGTTTTGTCATAGGCTCAGAACGCCTTTCCTTTGCATCAGGAATATAAAAAGCTCCCATTTATAGAGGGCTTCCAAGTTTGCAAAATGAAGTAGGTAGTGAATATGTTATTATCCACATTTTTAAGTATGAGAAAACTAAGGCAAGAAAGCAAAGCTACTTGTACAGAATCATGCAGATAAGGCCTAATTCAAGACTCGAATCTAGTTTTCCAATGCCAAACACAGCTCTTTTGTCAATGTTCCATGTCGCCTTTCTTTGAAGGACCTCAGAAGTCAGCTAATTCAACTTTCTTATTTCAGAGATGAGGAAACCCAGAGAACCAGAGAACTTGAGTGATTTTGCCCAAGGTCATACAAATGGTAAAGATGGATCCATGAATTGTCTACCTTGCAGAAATGGGAATGGGGCTTCATTCATATATTAGCAAGTGAAATGAATATGTAAAGTACTTCACAAGCTTCAAAGTCTGATAGGAATGCTGGCTATTATTAACAGAAGCCTGTTGTTGTGGTTTGTCCTTCATTCTTGAAGAAGACCATGACATCAGGAAAATCATGTCATGACAGAGTCGTACTGAGAAGAGAGAGAAAGGTCATAGATGTTAATTGCCCTCTGCCATGGTTAGTCCACCTTTGGAATACAGGGTTCAATCCTAGATGCCAGCCTGTAATAGGGGAGAAGGAGAAGGAAGTTCAGTTTCCAGGTCCTCCATTTCTTGATTCCATAAGTGTGGGCAAGTCACTTCACCTTGCTGAGTCTCATTTTACTCATCTGTAGAAATGAATGGGGAGGTAGAGATCAATGTCTGAAGGACTACAAATTGAGGAACATGATCAGAATGGTAAGGGGACTTGAAATTATATCATATGAAGAGCAGCTGAAGAAACCAGGGATGATTAACCTGGAGAAGAAACAATTGTGGGTGGGGTGGGTAAGGTGGGGGAAAAGGGAATGTATGAGAAAAAAAATGTCATTGTCTTTATGCAGTTAAAGGGGTTGGTGTTTAGTAAACCACATTATCTTACTAATTTGTGAATTTTATAATTTATGTTTTCCCAATACATATAAAGTAATTTTAACATTCATTTTTTAAAAAGTTGGGTTCCTAGTACTCTCTTTCCCTCCCTTCCCCCCAATTTCCATAGCCCCAAAAGACAGAAGTAGTGGGAAGCCACAGGGATACAGATTTCAGATCAAGGAATAACTTCAAATAATTATCTGAAAAAAAGAGATGTGATAGTTTAGAGGTGCTGAACGAAACATGGTTTCACAGATATGATTACTGATTTGTTTTACTATACATATGTTTCGAAGTACTTTATTTAGCAGGGAGGTGAGTTAGTGGATAGTGATAAATATGACAATAAAAGAGCAACAATAAAATGTTTTTAAATGCATAGAACAAAAACAAGTGCAGAAGGGGACATAATCAAATGAAGCATTTTTATTACTACCTTTGTTAAATTTAATATGTGTGTATATTTCCTAAAGAAAACAGATTTATGCAGCATATGACCATGGTATCTCACAGTCCTCTTTCTTGTTTTCTTTGAATACAAAATGTTTGGTTTTAATGATTACTTTCAAGATAAAAAAGGAAAAATAAAAAGGAAATGCTGTGACTCATGTGGTAGTGCATTTTCCATCATGTAGAAGTCTTCACCTTTTTCGGGAGCCATTCCTAATTCTCTGGACTTTTCTTCTACATCTCAGATGCTCCTCACCCTGAAAGTCCTCTTCAGTCCTAGGTTTCTCATACTAGAAATACTTGTTAATCCTCCAGCCCCCTTCCTCTAATTGCCTGGTTCTTCCCATAACCTCCATTTTAAGGACAACATTAAGGCCAGCCATGTCTTCATTCATTTCTGGACTTTATTTGTCTCCTTACCCTGGAAGTTTACTCCAGTCCTGGATATCTCACATTGTATGTATTCTCCCTACCACTCTCTCTGTCCTTGGTAGTCCCACCTTGCTCCTTTACTCTCATTGGCTGATTCCTCCCAGAACTTCCATTTAAGGAGGATGCCTAGGTCCACTATTTTCATTCCTCTCCAGGCTTTATTACTGATTCTCTCAACTTTTCTACCATGTCCCTGCCCTGGGTACCTCCAACACCTTCCTACCGATCAGGTTCCTTTTTATGTTGCTTAAAATATAAGCTACTTGAGGACAGAGACTATCTTTCTGCTAGTTTTTGTATTCCTAGCACTTAGCACATTGCCTGGTACATAGTAAGTTCTTTAATAAATGTGTGTTAATTTTAATTTGATTTGATTCATGCAGGAGCACGGATGACCACTTATCATGTTGTAGATGGGGTTCATGCCTCGTCTGGGGTGTAAACTAAGATGACTTTCCAGGTCCCTTCCAAGTTAGAGAATCTAGGATCTGTGATTCTCTGATTCCACATCAATCAGCAGCATGAACTTGATACATTGGGTGGTTATCTGGCCACTACTGTGCACACTGGTGTTGAAATACAGTAAATAGTGACCTGAAGTCCTAAACAGGGGAGTGTGGGGGCGGAGTACATTCTTCATTAAATTACTCAGACCAGGTCTGGTCATAGGTATAAACAGAATGAACACCTACCTACATGATAGGATTTAGGTGCCTAGCACAGGATGCTCTCAATAGATATCTGTTGATTTGATTTAACATGAAGGGTTTAATACTCCCCGAGTATTTGCAACTTGACTACCAGAGGCAACTAGCTGGTACAGTAAATAGAACACCAAATCTCAAGTCCAGAAGATCTGACTTTGAATCTGACCTCAGACACTTCCTAGCTGCGTGACCCTGGATGATTCATTTCATTTCTATCTGCCTCAGTTTCTTCAACTGTAAAATGGGAATAACAATAGCACCTACCTTACAACTTGCGAGCATCAAATGAAATAATTTTTGTAAAGCTCTTAACACAGTGTCTTCACATATCAGGTGTTTAATAAATACCTATTCCTTCCTTCCGCCAGCATAGCTCACTGTCTTTGTTACTCACAGACTCTTCTGCCTCTTTCTCCTAGAGGCATCTGAGGGGTGCAATGGATAAAGTGATGGACCTGAGGTCAGGAAGATCTGAATTCAAATCTGACCTCAGAATCTTACTAGCTGTGTGAGCCTGAGCAGGTCACTTAACATCTGTCTCCCTCAGTTTTTTCAACTGTAAAATGGAGATAATAATAGCACCTCCCTCCCATAGTAATTATGAGAATCACAGAAGAGAACACAGGAGTCCAGCAGATAGTAGGTCTTTAATAATGTTTTCTTTCTTCCTTTTTTCCTTCCTTCTTTCCTGCCTTCCTTTTTTCTTCCTTCCTTCCTTCCTTTCTTCCTTCTTTCCTTCCTTCCTTTTGTCCTTCCTCCTGGCATGGCCACTGGCATTTGTAGTAATGCAGAGGAAATCTGGGGGCATGCATGGGCTTAATAAGTCAATACAGCTCAAGCCAGAAACTCTGAGGAACAAACTTTGTTATTGATGGTTTGAGTCTAACTTCCCCTCTAGATACAGAACTTCATATTCAATAAGCCACATCCCATTCTCTTCCCCACCCCACAATGATCACAGGCTTCAACCTTCCCTCAGACTTTTGCAAATGTTGCTAAAAAAAAGTCCACCCTAGACATTAAGCCACCGATCTGTACTTATTAAGTGCCTACAGCCTCTATTTCAACTTGCTTAGGCTATGATATCATTGGCATGCATTAGTGGATTTCTGTAAAAGCAAAATCCAAATTCTAACTAGGAGTTTCTTTCATTGTTCTGATAACATTCCTATTGACTTGGGTATCATGATATCAGTGCATCCTCTGATGAACTTAACCTGATCCCTGAGAATTCTGAAATCCTTTGATTTTCTTGAGATGTCTTTTCTCCTATTAGTATCTGGCAAATCCCTGATGTCAGCCTTGTGGATAAAGGACTCACCTTTCTTCTTTCTGGACTATCTCCCAGTGTATCCTTGAGATCACATTCTTATGATAATAAACATATGAAGGATCTGTGATTTTCTTGGAATGGGGAGCTTCTGGTGTGGGAAATCCCTTCACCACAGTGGCTTACTTTGTCATAGAAGGCATAAGCTATTGCCTAAATCACATCAAGGGTAGGTGACTTGTCTGGCAAGCTTTCATCTAAGGTAGGATTTGAACCCAGGTCTTCCTGACTCAAAACCCAACACATTATTCTCTAGCACATGCTGCTTACTACAACAGATGTTTAGAATAAAGCTATCAAGGTTTCTGCAAATATCAAGTCTGAACCAGCTTCTCAGATCTAAATCACCCCATTCCTTAACTCATTGACTACCTTGGCTACCCTTTTAGAGTTCAGTTAGTTCCATTAGTGAGCACCATAATAAAAAGTCTGTGTGCTCACATCTGAGTGCTGCTATGGAGTGAAAAAATGTGCATTGGACTAGGATTCAGGACACCTCAGCTCACATCCCATCTCAGGCACCAACTTTGGACAATTCCCTTTTCCTCTTGGGGCCTCAGTTTTGCTACCTGTCAAGTAAAAATTTTGGATTATAAGATCTCTTCCAAAATCCTTTCTAATTTTCTTTGTACATAACTTAAAGGTTTCTTTATTCATTTGTTCCTTTCTGTTTGCTTTTGTTTTGATTTTTCAGATAAGCCCCCAAGGAAGGCTCTCATAGAATGGGGCACAGAACAAAATAGTTTTAGGAAGAGGCAAGGGAATTCCCCACACATGGGGTCCTGAACACTCCAGGGATTCTGCCAATAGCATGAGTGCACTGATCACCTTGAGGTACATTTAAGGTATAATGAGTGTGACAAATGAAAAGTTTGAGAGACATAGTTTCTGAGTAATTAATAATCAATTTTATTAATTATGGCTAATAGATAGTAAAATGATAATCATTTGGCTTTTTCTTGTAAACAAAAGACAAATCATGGAGTCTCCTAAACATGGAAATACACTTGAAGAATTGATATTCCTGACAGGTGGAAATCAACTCTGATTGATTAACAATTAACGAGAGAATGAATATTATAATGAGAAGTAGGCTTATTCTAATGAAGAGCTGAGGGACTCATTCGGATCATGTCACTCATGGACAAAGTGACTCTTTCTATAACCCAGACCATCCCTGGGCAATCTAGACAAAAGGGATCTACCTGAGCAGGGAAGAGCCCAAGTATGTTGACCATTGTAAAAATCACTTTAACCAGGAAACCAGGGGTAGGGAACCTATGGCTTTAAGGGCACATGTAGCCTTCTAGGTCCTTGGGTTAAGCCTTTTGACTGAGTCCAGGTTTTATAGAACAAATACTTTTATTAAGGGGATCTGTTCTATGAAGTTTGTATTCAGTCAAAGGGCTGCACTTGAGGACCTAGAGGGCCACATGTGGCCTCAAGGCCACAGGCTACCTATCCCTGACTTAAACCTTTACCTTCAGGATATAAAGGGGTCTCTACAGACAGTAAGTCTATCTAGAAATATTTACTCATAAAAAAGTTCATTTAGATCAGGGAAGAGAAAAGCATCCCCCATTGATGGGTGGTTTTCTGCCTTTTATAGCAGATGGACTGAGGCAGGTCTTTAACATGGACTGCAGATCACCAGAGTTGAAACATATAGGCCTGACTGAGGGAGTCCTGCCTGAGTAGAACACAATGGGTGAGGACTTACCTAGATTAGATTCTCTTCTAGTTGGGTGAGACAAGAAGCAGTTCCTATAGGATTCAGGCAATCTCATCTATCAGCAATGTCCTTCGCAAAGATGGGGCTTTGAATGAGGAAATAGGAAAGGAAAAAAAAACTCTGGATCTCCCCAATCTTAGTTGGTTGTTAATAATCATTTCTCTCATCAATAATTAAGTTATTCTTCCATTGAACTGAAAAAGTGGAAGGAGGCCCATGAAGAGGGATTGAAGAGCAGTGGAGACAAATTTCATTTATTTCCCATTTTTTCAGAGGACCAACCCCAATGGGAGTCTTTGAGAAGCCTCAGTAGTCAAAATCTAGGACTAAGTTGCCATGACAACCCAATTACCAATTGACAAATAAGAAATTCATCAGTTTGCTGGTTGTTTTGTCTAAATGATAGCAAACACTCAGTTTGATGGATTTCTCCACCCCACCAATGGATTGGGCGTGTTTTGATTGAATTGATAAAAACAGACCTTTTGACTTAACATTACTGCTATCATAGTCCTTGGTTCTTCAGCTGGGGCTGAATCAATGCTGTACACACACACACACACACACACACACACACACACACACACACGAGTACAATGAAGATATAAAAGATGTAGTGAGCCGAAGTGTGCTTTAGGGGAAAGAGAATCGGTTTTGAATTAATAAAGAAGGCAGTCTAGGGTAGAGTGCCAGAGACCTCCATTTGTCCCTGTTTCATTTAATATTTTTGTCCATGCAGGGCAGCCAGGTGACTTAGTGGATAGAGCATGGGCCCTGGAGTCAAGAGGACTTGAGTTCAAATCCTGCCTCAGACACTTGACCCTTTCTAGCAAATGACCTTGTGCAAGTCATTTAACCCTGATTGCCTTGAGGAAAAAATTGTCCCTGGCTTAAATAAAGATTATAAGACTATGCCTTATCAGACATCGGTCTCGCAGATAACACAAAGTTATGAGGGCTAGCTAACATACTATATGACAGAGTAAGGATCCAAAATGATTCTGAAAGACTAGAGAATTGGACAGAGTCTAACAAGATAATATTTGATAGACATAGATGCAGAAGCATGCACTTAGATTCAACAAATCAATTACACCAGTACACAATGTTGTTGGTAGTCATGGTGGTGGTGGTGATAGTATTTATATAACACTTTAAAGTTTACAAAATGCTTCATCAGAGGAAAGTTCATATGAAAAAGATCTAGGGGTTTTAAGGGATTATAAACTCAAAATCAACAATTTTATTTTACACATATGTGTGAGTATGTATATGTGTATATGTGCATATGTATATATATATGTGTGTGTATGTGTGTGTGTATGCATGTTTACACACACACACATGCATACCCACAACCTTAGTCTGAAGTAGGATCACAAAGCTAAAGATGGATAAGTTCTCAGAGGCCCTCTAAGTCAATGGCTTCATTTTAAAATAATTTATCAATTACCTTCTACCCACCCTGTACTGCAACTTTTGTATGCAACCCTGAACTCTTGACAGATAAAAGTTCTTCATATCTAACTCAGTGTTTCAACAATCCAGCTAGCAGCTGTTGTGGGAGTGAAAGACCAACACAAGCCCAAAAACAAGCACTCTACCAGCCCAGATTCTTTTGATCTGCTTTACTAAGGAAAGCAACGTTAAGGGGTTAACAAGCTTATTTTAATCCAGCATACAAATATCACTCACTTAGTTCAGGGGAAAAAGCCAGCACCCTGAACTTCAGAGCAAATACAAACAAAGTACAAACATTGACAGACCTTGTCTGATTCAAATATCAATACATAGTTACCAGAGTTTAACAAAGTCCCAACGTCCGGGTTTACGACCTGGAGGGCTCTTAGCTACTCCTGCCAGGAGTCTCCACATCAGCAAGTGCCACCAAGAGTGAGAGCCCTGCTCAAATAGCTCTGTGTTCTCTTCTTATACATTTTCAGAGTCATCAAATGTCATCTGAATGACCAAAACAGGCTCCTATGATTGGCTCTTGAGTTAGCACCTCCCCTTAGTACCCTGGGAGTTTCACACCCACATAGGCTTAGCACCTAATAGGGGTTTGGGCCTGGGGCTTAGCACCTAGTAAGACTCAATGAAATACACTGAATTAATCAAAGGAAACAAAAGCCAAACTCTTCAAGGGCACTTGGTTGAACTGAGTGCTAAGAGCCCATTTTGCTTACCAACACACTCAGACCCAGACCAACCACACTGTTTTCCTACCATCTTCATCCTATGATACTGTGAAGGTCACTTTCCCCTCACTCACACATGCTTACTGCTTTCCTTCTTTAACTTTGGGAACAATAAGCAAATTCCTGCAAACACTTAATCAATCAATTGTCTTATGGCTAAGTTCTCCATTCCTGTGAGTTCTCAGACTAAAACATGACTCCCTGGCCGTGACTCTGCATATTGTTTTCCCCATTAGAATGTAAGGTCCCAGAGAGCAAAAATTCTTGTTTTCATGCTTGTGTCCCTAAAATTTACAACAAGCATTTAAAATCTTTTTAATTTAGTCAGTCAATCAGTCAGTAGGTATTTATTAAGTACCTACCATATGTGATAGGTGATAAAAATGAAACCATCCCTGCATTCCAGAAGTTTACGTTCTATTGGGGAAACACACTGTCTCCAATCACTGTCTCTGTCTTTTTCTGTCTCTGTCTCTATCTATCAATCTATCTATACATAGATAGTCACATAGGTATAGATACAGTTTCCCCAATAGAATGTATAATGTGTGTATGTATACACATATGCATATCCACAAATGCATCATTTCCATTTACATCAATTCTGAAATTCCCTTATCTGATCCCAATCTATTATCATTCTAGGTCTCCATCTGCTTTGCAACCCCAAACGCTGTTCTTTGTCCTCATCACAACCTTCAATCCTCCCACCCCTTGTTTTCTTCTAAGATCATCATTCTTACAATTGCTATCCTCTCCTCCCATCCCCATCTAGACTCCTTGGTAAACCAGTTCAACTCTTCTCCCAAGTTCTTGCCTCTTTTTCATATTACTGTTCTTGTCCTGCCAAGTATCAGCCTTGGATTATCATCACTGTCTGTTGCCTTCACTCCTACTCACATGCTGCTAACATAAAGTTGGAGAAAATCACAAAATTTTGCTGACTAGATCCTCTAGAAATTTGTTATATAATCTCAACTGGGCCATCACCATGGCAAGGCAATCTTTACACATCCCTAATTAACTCACTATTCTATTTAGCAGAATGATTCTTCTTTTTTCATCCTTTCAAACTTTTTCATCCTTCTCAAACCTCCCATATTCCCCCTCCCCCAACTTTCTCAGAGGAGAATCTTGCCTTATATTTCACTGAAGAAACAGGCCATCTGCCTCCCTCTTCCCCACTTCTCTTCATCTCATATCACACACATGTCTTCTGCTACCATCTCACCCCTGTCTCACAAGAAGGAGTGGCTCTGAATTTATAGGAATAAAAGTCATTTCCCAATTGAGAAATGGTCAAAGGATATGAACAGGCAGTTTTCAGAGGAAGAAATTAAAGATATCTATAGGCATATGAAAAATGCTCTAAATCACTATCGATTAGAGAAATGTAAATCAAAACAACTCTTAGGTACCACATCTCTCCTGTCAGATTGGCCAACATGACAAAACAGGAAAATCATAAATGCTGGAGAGGACATGGGAAAATTGGAACACTGTTACTTTGTTGGTGGAGTGGTGAACTTATCCAGCCATTTGGGAGAGTAATTTGGAACTATGCCCAAAGGGCTATAAAAATGGGCATACTCTTTGACCCAGCAATACCACTTCTAGGGCTGTATACAAAAGAGATCATACAAATGGGAAAGGGACCCCTATGTACAAAAATATTTATAGCAGCTCTTTTTGTTGTGGCAAAGAATTGGAAATCAAGGAGATGCCCATTAATTGGGGAATGTCTATACAAATTGTGGTATATGAATGTAATGGAATAGTATTGTGCTTTAAAAATGAAGAGTAGACAGACTTCATTATAACCTGGAATGACCTATATGAACTGATGCTGAGTAAGCAGAGCAGAACCAGGAGATCATTATACACAATTACAGACACACAGTCTCTGTAAGGACTAACTTTGATAGACTTGACTCCTCTCATCAAAGCGAGGTTCAAAGACAGCTCCAAAAGACTCATGATGGGAAAAGCTATGCACATCCAGAAAAAGAATTATGGAATCTGAATTCTGATTGAGGCAAATTTTTTGTTCTCTTTTTTTTCTTTCTTTTTTTGGTTTCATTTCTCTATTGTCATGATTCATTCCATTGGTTACAATTCTTCTTTACAACTGGACTATTATGTAAATAATTTCAAAGTGAAAGTATATGTAGAACCTACATTAGATTACATGCCGTCTTGGGGAGGCGGGGGGAGGAGAAGTAGGGGGAGAAAATTTGGAATCCCCAAACTTGTGGAACTGAATGTTGTAAACTAAAAATTAAAAAAATAATAATTTATTAAAAAGAAAAGGAATGACTCTTCTTCTTACCCAGGTAAAGCCCATTACATGTACAAATGATCCTATTTCATCCCATCATCTCCACTAGATTTCCCCCTCTATCATCACACTCGCATCTCCAATTACATTTTAGACATCTCAGATATCCCATACATATCATCTTTTCCCCAAATGCCTCCTTTTTCTGAACTTCCCTGTTACTATTGTGGGCACCACCAGCCTCCATGTTACCTAGGCTTGCAAACTTAAATGTCATTGCAATCCAGCAATAACACTGCTAGGTCTATATCCAAAAGACATCCAAAAAATGGAAAAGGACCTATTTATACAAAAAAAAATGTTTATAGCAGTTATCTTTGTGGTGGCTAAGAACTGGAAATGGAAGAGATGCCCATCAATTGGGGAATGGCTAAACAAACTGTGGTATATGAAGAAAATGGAATATTATTTTGCTATAAAAAATGACAAGCAAAATGATTTAGCAAAAACCTGGAAAGACTTGCATGAACTGATGCAGAGTGAAGTGAACAGAACCAGAACACTGTACACAACTATTCTCAGGAATACCATGATCCAAGACAATCCCAAAGGATTCATGTTATCAATGTCCAAAGAAAGAAATGATATTATATGAATCATTTAAATATTAAGCATTCTCTTTTTTACTTCCTTTGATTTTTTTCTTTTATTCAAGTCTTATATACAAAATGACTAACATAGAAATGTTTTACATAATTGTATATGTATAACCTATATCTGATTGCTTGACATCTCAGGGAGGGGGGAGGGAAAGGAGTGAGAAAGGGATAAAATTTGGAACTCAAAACTTTAAATAAAAATGTTAAAAATTGAAAAAATAATAAATGTCTGTTAACTAACTAAACAGTTCTTATAGTACTTAACTAGTTGTGTGATCATGGGTAAGTTCTTTTAGTTTCCTTGGATGTAGAATATCCACAATAACCTAAGCCCTGACTATGCTGTACTATTTTGCAAGAATGAAATGAGATTATGTCTATAACGTGATCCCTAACCTGTAACATTGCTATAAAAACAAACATATCTGCACACAGGTCGTTCCCCATGTGTAGGATGTGCTCGCTCTTCATATCTACCAATCAAAATCCTTATCTTCCTTCAAAATTCAGCCCAGGTGCAACTTCTTCCATGAAGCCCTCCTTGATTCCACCCCCCCCAGGGAAATTTTTTCCTGTCCTTCATCATTTATTTTTTTCTTGAAAAATTTGTCTGAATCATTGCTTTGCTTCTTTTACATTTTGTCTTATGCTATACCAATTTTTATACCTGTCATAACCTGACTAATAGAATACTATTTCTCTTGAGGGCAGAGTGCTTCTCATTTTTCTCTTCACATTCCCTAGCACATAACGATGCCTTGCATGCTTAAGAAATGTTTATTGAATTCAATTGTTGAGTGAAATGGGAGCTATGGCTGACATTGTTGTTAATATTATTAAGGTTAAATAGTTAGAAACATAGGGTGATTTTTCTATGAATATAGAATAAAATTATCAAAAAGCAGTCATGAAAATTCAGAAGTTCTAGTACCCTAGGACCATTTTGTTTAGTAAGAAACAGTGAAAGACCATTGGATTTAGAGTCAGATGACTTAGTCCAAGTTATGGCTATGTACGACCTTGGGCAAATCACTTTATCTCTCTAGGCTTCAGGTTCCTTAACTGTAAAATGAGATGGTTACTTAAGATAATTACTAAGGTCCCAACACTATGATACCTCCTATAATACCTGTATATCTTTGTAGTACCTGAAATTATCATTTTACTAGAATAGCATAGAATAGAATAGGATGGAATGGGATGGGATGGGATAGGATGGGATGGGATGCGATGGGATGGGATGGGATGGGATGGGATGGGATGGGATGGGATGGGATGGGATGGGACAGTGTGGGATGAGACAGGACAAGATGGGCTAGGATGAGATTAAATAGGTGGGATGGAGTGGGAAGGGATGTTAAAGCTGCCTGGAACCTTGAATATGACTCAAAAATGCCATTTGACAGAAAGGAATCTAACACCAAAAGAACTTAAGTGACTTGCCAAAAATCAAAAGAATTTGGTGAGCCTCACTGCTCCTCAGGAAGGCACTTTTTCCATATCAAATCATCAGGAAAGGGTTAAATCATTTTAATAGGAACTATTGATATTTTTCCCTTCTTCTCTAATCTTTCCATGCATGTGGCAATATTTGGGAGTGTTTCATACTCCTACATGAGAAGCAGCTTAGATTAATTTGAATATCTCCTACACACACACACACACACACACACACACACACACACTTATCCTGAAAAATAAAAGTAGGGTTTTAAAGATACCTTGTGAGAAATGAAGGCATTTTAATTACACTTTTAGATTCATCAAATAAAGTGTTGATAGGAGGATCAAATACAAGCCCCTGGAGAAAAAAGGACATCAGACTATGGAGTTATGTCTCCATAATGAACACCAACTCCGACATAAGAAGGGCAGGGAATTTTCCTGACTCCTAATGGAAATTCCATGTAAAGACAGAGATTGGCAAAAAGCATAGTTCAAGGGAGTGGTTTCCGAGTAGAGACACACTGATCTTGCTATGTTGTTTGAACTGTAATGCTAGGATGTCAAAACAGGAAATCTGAAATATTTCCCCCTGAACTAATATTATGGGGTCTGAGATGGAGAAGTATTTTTATTGGGAAAAGATTAGTAATAATATTTCCCATTTGTTACTATGAAAAGCTATAGGAGGAGCAACGATGACCATCAGCATAGCTCATACATGTGCAATAAGAACCCATGAGTAACCATGCCTGCTGGGCTCCCTACCTAGGATATGATTGTAAATGACTGAGGCTCGACAGGTCTCTGGAGAAGGAAGACTTGCTCATTGGATGGTGCCATTATTCTCCATGAGCTTTGGTTTGAGTTCTATTTGTTTGCTTCGACATATAAATATATTTTTATTTTTCTTTGAGCTTTATTTTCTATATACTTACTGGGGATGGGTGATAAATCATATCTTGAGATCAGGGACTACTTCATCTTTTTTCTTTATATCCTCGGCACCTATCATAAAATATTAAAAATTGTAATGATTGCAGATTATAGCCACTTAATTGGTAAGTGAGGAAGCATTGCTATGTAAGGATTTTTCATGTTAACTTCTAAAAGATAATGAACTTCTAAGGTATAATTCTTGCCACTTAATTGCATCTTTCTAGGGATATGATAGATGATAACTTTTTGCAAACCTGCAATTATTGCACATAGTAGGTATTAATGAATGCATGTTGATTAATATGGCAAAGTTCCCAGATTTTTTGAGTGGGGACTCTGAGGTGAGGAATCCCCTGAAATATAACCTAGCCATTTTGTGTAAACCAAGTCACTGACTCAAAGATTATGTTATGTCTGCCAGCCTATTTTTAAACAGTCAAGGAAGTGTATAATCCATTTCAAAGGGAGAAAAATGCCTTAACCCAAGCTAGTTAAAATAACAATGTCTTTAAACTGTTAATTATTAGTTATCTAGAAAATTAATTTGTGTAGACATTATTCAATTGAATCTGATTGGTATTTGTTGTTTCTGTTATGGGCCAGGAACTGATTTAGACTCTAGGAATACAAGGACGAAAGAAAAACATCCTCTGCCTTTGAGGATCTTTTGCTCCACTGGAATATAGGGGGAAAAACATCTTCAGTTTTGAAACAGAAGAAGTTCTGGGTTCTAGCGCTGGCTCTAATAAATAGTTGTGTGGCAAGCTTCTTTGGGTCTCAGTTTCCTAGTTAGTAAAATGAAGGAGTTGGAGCAGATGATTTCCAAGTTCTCTGCCAGATAGAGGTCTTCTAATCCTAAATATAAATACAATCTTTCTCTGTTTCTCAACTTTCACATCTGTGAAATAGGGATAATGACACCCAAACTGCCTGCCCTTCAGAACTGTTGTGAAGAAAAAGTTTGTAAATTGTAAAGTAAGGCATGGAAGTGAAAGAATATTATAATTTTTATTCCTATACTTCTTTAAAAACTTCAAAGATACATGATTCTATTAGTTAAGGATATTCAGTCTATTAACACAGACCACAAGTCCTTCTAGTACTTATTAAGAAGATTCCACAAGTCACTGCAGTCAAACACCATCACTGAATCATGGCCAGCTTTTCAGTACCAAGGTTCTCTGAATTTAGGAAGGCTGTCCTTGAATTTTCAACAGACACTTTGAATGTCTGTTAACAAGACTATTTTTTTTCTTTTTGACCTATGAGATCATTAGTGGCATTTAAGTTCTTAAGGCTAGATAATTATAATGAAGAGCAGCTGGATGGATCATTGTCATGTAGCTGGTTGGTTCAGTAGATGGAGTGCCAGGCCTGGAGTCAGAAAATTCATCTTCCTGAGTGCAAACCCAGCCTCAGTCACTTATTAGCTGTGTGACCCTGGGCAAGTCACTTAATGCTGTTTTGCCTCAGTTCTTTAATCTATAAAATGAGCTGGAGAAGGAAATGGCAAACTACTCCAGTATCTCTGCCAAGAAAACTCCAAATGGGTCATGAAGAGTCATTCACAGCTGAAGATGACAGAACAATGAAAGGATTACCAAGAGGTTTACCAAGCCTTTCTATCTTTCCTCCCAGTGTTTCGGCTCAGCTGGAATGGCCTTGGAAAAATTCTAGATTACTTCTGTACCATGACAAGATATTGGGGAGGATATTGGTAGAGGTAGCTATTTAGTCATTTTTCAGTCATATATGACTCTTTGGGATCCTATTTGGGATTTTCTTGGCAAAGATACTGAAGTAGTTTGCCATTTCCTTCTCCAGCTCATTTTACAGATGAGGAGACTGAGGCAAACAGGGTTAATAACTTGCCCAAGGTTGCACAGCTGGTCAGTGTCAGAGGCTGGATCTGAACTCAGGCTTTCCTGACTCTAGGTGGGGTCTAGACCCTATTTACTGTGCCACCAAGCTGCATTATTACATAGGAAACATGTCCTCAAGAGGAGGCAAAAGCTAAAAAATATGGATTCCAGGAGAGTCAAGTAGATTCATAATAACAATTATTCACACTACTATAATGTTTTAAAGTTTATCCTTTTAAGAACGTGGTGCAACAGGTTAAAAAAAGGTTTGATTATGAATATGATACCTGATTATCTAAATATAGGGATATATTATCCCCATTTCTTTCTGATCTAGAAAAGGGCTCAGATGAATTAATACTATCTGACACTCTTTTTCAGATAAGATAAATGAACTTCTGAAAGGATCGCAGAGGTAGTAAACAGCAGAGCTAAGTTTCTGATTCTCCATCTACGAGGGCTTTTTCAGGCAGGAGTTCCCCTGGTAGGACATGTCTGAGGCAGACCTTGAATCCGTCTCTTCTTGGTGTGAGTTCAGCACTGGGCAAGTAACTTAGTCTCTATGGCTCTCAGTTTGCTCATCTTTAAATGGGCTGCTGCTGCCATCCTATCACAATACCTCTTAACAAACTGTGGTCGGCTGGTAGAGACAGCAAAGGCTCTGTCTCTTTTCCCAGCTGTTGTTTCTTGGTGGTTTCGTGCTCTCTTACCAAACAGCTATAATTGGGGTGGCATGGACCTTTGCTCTGAATGTCTGGGCCCTCAGGCTTCTAAGCTTATTGTTCCTTCCCCAAGGAACATGGAGTCCTCATCAGTGCTGGTTTTACAGAGACTTCTTAAAGCAAATAGAGAATCAGCATGGTAAGTGGAGAGTGAGCCAGCCTCAGAATCAGAAAGACCATGGTTCAGGTCGTGGCCTCTGAAACATATCTGCTGTGACCCTGAGCTAGTCACTCCACCCCTTGGTGCCCTAGGCAACTCATTGAGATTATAAATTGTAGTCCATCAGTTAACAAGAATTTCTTAAATGCTTACTATGTGCCAGGCACTGTGACTGGGGAAATAAATACAAAAAGAAAGTCAGTGCCAGTCCTCAAGGAGACTACATTCTAACAGAGAAGACACACATACCCAAGAGCTGGGTGAGCAAGGGATAGGGAAGGAACCCATGTGGAAGTAGGGGGTAAGGTCCAGAGAGTCTGAAGCAAACCAAGAAAGGAATGCAAGATGACCATTCAGGGCGCCTCTCACAATACAGTTGTAGGTCTGCATCTGTAGAAGGCATTTGCTTACTTGGGAGTTCCCTAAATCAATGAGATCAGAGGACCAGTCTCCATGCATTCTTTACCCATGCAGTCACAATTTATTATATCAGTGAACTTAGGAAGAGAAGGAAGAAGTATGTCACTTCACAGCTTCAGCTTCCCCTGCTCAAGCCAAGACAGGCTTTCAGAGACCAGGGAGGTTGCTGTCAGAGGGCAGCTGGATTCTGTGAACCATGCGGGTGCCATGCATTTTAATTTACCCCAGAGGCCTCGTGACAAAAAGAAAGGTCACTAATGACCTCACAGGCCCACGGGAGCTAGGCTCCCATTAAACAGTTGGGGTAGGTGACTCTGGAGCCCCAGACGCAATTTGTCACAGCAGGGGAAGTAGAAAAAAGCTGCATTTCCTATGAATTATCTCACATCCTCCCTGCCCTTTGCCCTCCTGATAAAATTCAGAGGAGTAGACCATGCTAGGAGGACTAGCATAAAAGGTTTAAAACTGGCTTGAAAGCTGGAAGGAGCCATTAGAGATCCTCTAACCTAAGGATTCATAACCTGGGGTCCTTGAACTTGTTTTTGTTCTTTTGGGTTTTTCTTCCTAAATAGAATTTCATAGCTAATATTTCAACATAAATGGTTCCTTGGCAACCCTATGCATTTAATTTTATGAATTGAAAAATATTAATTTGAGAAGTTAAAACCTTTAGGTTTTAACAAACTACCAAGTAAGTCCATGTCACAAATTTGAGAATCCCAGTTTAATGACAACCCCTTTGTTTTATCAATGAGAAAACTAAGGTCCAAGAGGGGAAGTGATCTGACCAAGGTCACACATCTACAAAGTACAGGAAAACCAGAATCAGGGCTTTGAATACAATGGTCTTCCCCCATTCCTTCATCTAATATCATACCCTTATCTGTCTTTAAGATGGTTGAAAAGAAAAAAAAAACCATATGAGGCCAGTAGTTAGTTGCCTTGAACAAAAAATTCATCATTTATTCACCAACTTGTGGGTGATAAGTCTCTGTGGCCTCAGACTGCATGCCTTCACAGATTGATGAGACCTAGTAATAATTAATAACAATAATAATAACTAGGATTGATATAACCTTTCAAGGTTTGTAAAGTGCCTTGCATATGTTCACTCATTTGAGTTTCAATAGGCCTTTACTTCTGACAGCCGAATCTTCAGGAGCCCCAGGTCACCCTGATACCACAATAAAACAATGGAGTAAAACCATCGCAATGATAAAATTGTTCATATCCACTTTAACAGTATTTTCAAGAAGCTAAAGATACTGCTATTCTGATTTTCAAAATGAAACAAGAAATTATTGAATGAATAGTGAATAATTCTTTCTTGCCCCATTTCCCCCCTTACCTATTACTGTGAGACTCCATTTCCTTTGGGTAAAAGAGGTAGTGAGGGGAGGGGACATCTAAGGTCCTTAAGGTTCCATCGCAACAGGTAGCCTTTCCCATAGACATGCCTAGCTGTTCCCATCCTTCCCTGTCTAGAGTCTCCTATCTGTGGAAATTTTCATGTCCTACCCCTTTACACTTCGCTCTTCTACCTTAGCCAGCCTGCTATCATCTCCCTGCCTATGGCAATGCAACACAGTTGGGAAATCAATCAGATGCACCTAAACAAGGACCTGAGCAAAGGCCATGACCCTCACAGTCATTGAACAGCTGCTTTTGTATGGGGGTGACAAAAGACCCAGATATCCCCTTTAGCAAAAAAAGAAGCAAGATAAGAGCTTGACACAATTTTAGAATGCCAAGTCCAGAAGTTTGTTAGTTTAGCGCCTGTTTTGGAAAACGTCCTCCTTTGAATTTCATGTTATTGTGTGCCGACTCATCTCATGGTTGAAAGTTCTATATAACAGTACTAAATAGTGCTAAACAAATAGCCCTCAGGCCTTTTAGCCTGATAACTTCACCTAGACCATGCTTTACAATTTGGAGATTGGCATGAGAGTTAAATCAGAAATTAGGGTCATGAACAAATGATGACATTTTGGAGTTTTGTTCTATTGTGATATGAGGCCTGATACGAGCTAATAGCCACCATGTGTGAGATCATGGACTCTGAAGAAGTTTCTCAGAGCCTAGCCAAGCCACAAAAAGGTAGGTGACAATTGCTATAAGAACAGGACTAATGTCAGTCATGGAAGTGGGAGTGGGATGGCTAGACTCCTCTCTGCTCTTTCATCACTTCAATGCTCAAAAATCCCAAATTACAGATCGGGGGTTGGAGATAATAGATACCACAAATTAATACCATTATTTACTTTCTGTCACTGCCCTAGTATCTCTGGGAAGAAAACTGACCAGAAGGCATTAGCAATAAGACCTTTTATGGATAAAAGAACCATCTTTAGAGCTTCCACTCCTCCCCTTCCTGCTCATGCCCCTCCATGAATACACTGGGCACAACCTATGAGATTTTCAAACTACTGACCCTGCCCTTTTTCCAACCCTCTCGAGGCTGGGTCAGCTATAAGAAAACCCCTCAGTAAATATCATTTGGATGCATAAATCTTGATCATGGACTTTTCTTTCTCTTTTCCCTCCCTTAGAGAAGATGTAGATTCAAATTCTTTTCCTAGTTTTAATCATTTCATTCTGCATCAATTCACACAGAGCTTCTCAGTTTCTCCTGTAACTCTCCATTTCATGATTTCCTATGGCATGATAATACTCTATGTCATCCACATGCCACAATGTGTCCACCTATTCCCCATAAAAGTAGGCACCCCTTTAATTTCTGTTTCCAAACCACCACAAAAAGGGCTACAAATATTTTTGTATATGTGTGTCCTTCTCTTCTTTATTTTATCCATGAACCAGCACCTTTCTAATGAAGGTTTCCATTGGTCCTAGATCTTCTTGCCAGGGAATAAAGACTACTTGAAAATATACCTATAAGGAAAGTAGTTGCTGTATTTTTGAAGGAAGGACGTAGGCCTTCCTGAGAGTTAAGAGATCCAGGTTGGGATCCTGACTCCAACACTTACTGAAAGTGTAATCATGGGCAAGTTACAACCTCTCTCAACCTCAGTTTCTTTATTTAAGAAAAAAAAGAAGACAATAAACTTACACAAACTACCTCAAGCAGGTTGGAGTTGGTGAGTACAACAGAAATCTTGAGTTACTGTTATTATGTGAACTAAAAGGATTTCCTAATTGAGCTGTCTCACACAAGTCAATGAGTTGTCTTGTGTGTCCCTCATTACTGAGTCTTCCATGGAGAATCTGGGGAGGGGGACATGTGCTATAGAAATAAGTCATGCTTCAGAGAAGGGTTGCCTTAGACGTCCTCCAAGGGCATTAGAGATTTCAGAGAAGTCCAAGGTCACTTGAAGAGATCACTCATGCCTAGTTCTCTTGGGATACAAGTAGTTCGTCTTCTTTCCTCTGAGACAGAAGGAGCCAGGATTTTTTTCACTTAAGTTACAGGTTGGAGGAACTGATCCTGTTAGATTGAGTTACAAACCAAGAGAGAAGGAGAGGCTTTCATGAGTAAAACATTTTTGACAGCAATTTTATTTTATTTATTTTTTCCACTTAATATTATTTTTTTCCAATTACATGTGAAGATAGTTTTCAATACTCACTTTTATAAGATTTCGAGTTCCAAATTTTCCCCCCTCCCTCCCCTGCCCTCTCCTTGAGATGGCATGCAACCTGATACAGGCTATACATGTACAATCATATGAAACATATTTCCACCTTAGTCATGTTGTGAAAGAAGAATCAGAACAAAAGGGAAAAATCATAAGAAAGACAAATGAAAAAATCAAAGAGAGAGAGAGAAAATGGCATACTTTGATCTGCATTTAGACTCCATAGTTCTTTGTCTGGTTGTGGATAGCATTTTCCATCATGATTTTTTTTTGGGAATTGTCTTAGATCATTGTATTTCTGAGATGGGTTAAGTCTATCAAAGTTGATTATTGTACCATGTTGCTGTTACTGTGTACAGTGTTCTCTTGGTTCTGCTCACTTCATTCAGCATCAATTCATGTACGTCTTTCCAGGTTTTTCTGAAATCACCTGCTCATCATTTTGTATAGAATAATAATACTCCATCACATCCTGAAAGACTTTTCTCTGGTCCTCTCACTTTCTTTCTCCGCAAAATGAAGGGGTTGAATTAGATAACTTCTATGATCTTTTCCAGCTCTAACATAATGATTCTTTGATTGTGTGATTAACTCATTGTATACTCAAGTAGTTTTAACTAGGACGTTAGCATTTCTCAGAGGATCTAGGATTTCATTGGTATCTACTCTCCAGGGAAACAAGACCACCTGAAAATATAAAAACAAGAGAGCAGCTGGGTAAGAAAGGTGCCTCTACCATGAGGATTAGTCCCTTCTGTCTAATTTGTAGTTGTAGAGAGTTTCCTGGAAGACTGAGAGGACAATGGATAGGCCGGGTTCATAGAACCAGTGTGTGTGTCAGAGATGGGACTTGACCTCTGCTCTTCCTGGCTTTGAGGCCTGCCCTCTATTCACCAATCCATGCTTCCACGATGCCTGTAATCATTCATACACCTAGTTGTTCTTGAAAGGAGTTGCTTCCAACATTTATTCAGGTCTCTCTACTTTACAAAGTCCCACTTTGGTGAGGTTGATGGAGAGACTATTAACTGCTACCTCCTTCATGTGAATGGGCGTCAGCTCCAAACAAACTTACTTCTTACACCTGGGCGTGATGTTTAGCTTTTCAGCATTTCAGGGAGGTATTTGTTGAGTTGGTCTTAAGGACTCTGGAGGCCAGAAACATTTGGAAAGCTTTTTTCTTCACCAGGCTTTTTAATGTAGTGGGAATCTCTGTTTGCGAAAGAGCTAGGAGGGAAATTATTAACTGAGCTGAGGCTGGCAGCTTCTGAGCTGTGAAGAGATTTATTTTGGAGGTAAGCAATAATCCCTTAATAAATTGGTAAACGATACACAGGAGAATTCAGCAGGTGGAAAATTACTTGCAAGGAAGGGAATATGAAAACTGCCAAAGGGTCTAGCAATGCATGGGGACTGGAGGGATTTGAGACAGCCTGGAGAAGTTTTAAACTGAGTCCAAGACAGGGTTATGAAGAAAGAAACAAATTTAATTATCCAAAGCAAATCTGCCTGACCTATCATATGGCAATCAATATGGACACCATCGTTTAGGCATATCAATCAGGAGGAGGGCGACCAAGATGTCGTGAGGACTGAAAACCAGACCATAAGAGGATTGGTTGATGCAGGAACAAGACCAGATATCAGGATACCAATTTGGGGGCTATTGTAATAGTCCAAGTGATAAATGATAAGGACTCTGACTAGGTGCTAGGCATATAAATATGAAAATGAAAATGTCCCTACCCTCAAGAAGTTTACACGCTACTGAGCAGAATCAACATATCCATAGAAAAGTAATAGAAAATATACTCAAGGTCACTAACAAATGATGGAATCAAGAAATTCCTCTTTTAGGAGGTGACACTAATTGAGTCTTGTAAGAAGGAAGAGATTCTAAATGGTGATGAGGAGGAAGAACATTCTAGGCCTCACAATATTGCCAATGACAACTTGTGTGCAAAGACTAGAATGTTGCAGATTTGTATTCAGGCATAGAACGGACTCAATGGCCTTGAGATCCACCCCCAACCCAACCTCTGAGCTGTGAGTCTGTGTAATGAAACAAAGGACATCATAAAGAATGTTGATGAACAGGAAAGGAAGCCGGATAATAATGTAAAGCAAGTGAAAGATAACAGATAAAGATGGTCCAAGGGTCCACTGCTAACCCCAGAATTAGATAGATAGATAGATAGATAGATAGATAGATAGATAGATAGATAGATAGATAGATAGATAGATAGATGGATAAATAGATAGACAGATACATGCATACATACATATATACATACACAGATACATAGACAGAGACAGACAGATTAGATAGATAGACAGATAGATAGATGATAGGTAGATAGAGATTGTTAAATGAATGAATAAATAGGTGAATAAATGGACAGATGGACAAATAAATGTGCACATACATACATAATACATAAATAAATAAAGGAAAGTATAGATATAGTATAGCTATTAATCCCTATCTCCCAATCCACTGTCAAAACAACAGACAACATTTTCTCCTACAACCCTCGGACTTCTATTACCCTTTTTGACATCTCTTGTCATTTCTCCCCCCTTCAAAACTACCCATGAAATTCAGTAGGGGCTGATATAAACTATGTATAAATTTTAGATTATTTGGAGGGAAAGTTTATCAAACTTTTCCATTCTAGCCACCCTCCCTCCAGTAACTCTGTTATCTCTACCCCAACTTCTCTTAGAAATAACCCTTTTACCCTCCCCAATTAGGAACAATCTTGTCATCACCCCTCATACTCAGCCTCAAAGAATGGTCTTGTCAGTCTCCAGGATCCAGGGAGAGCCCTGTCACTTCCATTTCATCACCCTACGAACATCTCTGTCATATATGTGTTCAAAATAGTCTGTCATCCTTCCCTCCCTTACAGGAATAGCCTTGCCCTCAGGAGAAATTAATTCACCTCAACAAACATTTGCTATATGGCATGGAGAAGAGTAGAACCTCTTTCTCCAAAAAAAAGCGAAAATGAGCATCACGTGATGGATAATGGAAAAATTCATGGTAGATGCATGCACACTTACAACACATAATGAAATGAAGAACTTCAATGAAAGAACTGTATGACAAGAAGAGGAGGTAGGCTGGTCATATGACAAAGACAGGGGTGACAGATAAGGGGTCAGTCTGAGAGCTCCACTGGTATCCTCATGATGTGAAAAGTTCAGGAAGGCTTCCAACATGTTGGGTAGATCCCCTTGAGGCAAACTTGGGAGAACCTAGACAAAAGATGTATGGTTTGGACAGGCATGAATATGTTGTAATATATATTCTTGGAGGGAACTTTTCAGTAAATAAGATCACAAATCCATTTGAGTCATCATCTCTTTGAATGCTGGAGGAATTCTTCTGTCCATTGACCCTCTATTCATTCACCTTCTATTTTCTTGACCCACACAATTCAAGGCATGCTTGCTTCCAGACCTGAAGAAGAATGCACCAAGG
The DNA here is from genome assembly GCA_028646595.1 of Phalanger gymnotis. Taxonomy (NCBI): domain Eukaryota; kingdom Metazoa; phylum Chordata; class Mammalia; order Diprotodontia; family Phalangeridae; genus Phalanger; species Phalanger gymnotis. The sequence continues at coordinate 88,551,854 of CM053622.1, forward strand.
TAGAGAACTCATATGCTTTAGGGATGGGCTGATTTACATTTATTTTTCCTTCCTAACACCTAAGGATCACTCGAATGGCCTCTGTCACTACAGGCTCAGTTTCAAAGTCAAAGGGAGCTATTTCTTGTCATTCCAATGGTAATGCAAGGACATGACCAGAAGCCTCAGCCAAGTACAAGTTTTTGTCTCAGGAGCTCATCTCCTGTGCCAATGTTAACAGTGAAGTCAGCCCCTTGTTACAGCAACAAAAATTAAATTACTAGTCAGCTACTCCTTTATGCAGACATATTTATAGTATTCCAAGGGCAGAACAGGCAAGATTACAGATAATGGAATTACCCCAATATCTCTGGATAGGAGTTGATCAAGAAATGGTCTTTTTATACCTGTGGGCTTTCCTAAAGAATGATAGAACTGGAAGATGCTTTAGAACACAGAGCATAGAGCTGGAAAAGACCAGAAGGATCATCTAGCTCATGCCTCTGCTTTTACAAATGGGAAAAAAAATAAAAATAACAAAACAATCCTAGACAATTTAAGTGAGTTACTCAAATTCATAGTTTATCTGTGGCAGAGTTGAACCTAGAATCTGGGTTTCCAGATAACTAGTCCTATTCTTATTGGACAATGCCAATCCATGGTGTTTTTCATGTACCCAGGTTGGCTTAGGGGCTGTATAAAAAGTGATTCCTGTGTCCTGGAACTGCGCCTTCCAAGGCAGAGGATGACCTTCATCATACATAGTCTTACTCTCCTCATATAGAAATTCAATTGACTTTCAGTATGGGTCAGCCTTATGAGTATGCAGAGAAGATATATTGGGTATGAATTGATAGCATATCTGAACAGAATATTTGGAGGATTTGTCATTTCCGAGATCCCTCCATTAATAAACAGTTTCCTGGTAGATGGTACACCCCATGCCTTTATAATACTGTTAGAGTCATAATCTCTTTGGGCTACCTCTCCATCTTGGCACTCATAAGTTTGCTCCTGAAAGCATTCCTCAGGTTCAAAGATACTCTGTAAGTCCATATTCCTAAAATGATAGCTCACGAGCCCCTGCTGGGTAAGCTTACTTGTCATATTTAGACAGTAGACAAAATTAACTCAAAGCAAAACCATTTTCTAAGATGGGATATCAAGAAGAACAGTCACAAAATATTCCCTACCCAATAAACCAGGAGTACTCTTTTCCACAAATACATATAGCATCTGTGAGAAGAGTGGGCACCAACTTTGAATACACTGGTAGTGAGACACACGCATAAAGAACACATGTTGCCATGGTAACATACTTATCCAGTACTGTAGTGCCCTAATTTTTTTTTCTATTTTCATGGTATATTTGTGATGCTCCTTCTGAGATATAATATCTCTGCTGGGTGGGGGGCCAGGTGGTCTCCCTTGGCTTCCTCCTCTCCTCAGCTCAGCTCTATTGCCAGTATTAGTTCTCTCTTGAATATCCACAGTAGATTCTGCTGCCAGAATTCATGTTCTTTGAATATGCTTCCTTCCCCTGAATCTCTGTCTGTCAGTCTCTCACTCTGGTAGTAAGTAAGAGTTCTGTGATCTAGTTTATTCACCTTTCCTGACTTATACAGAACAAACACTCTGAAGAACAGTTCTTTGGTTTGCAAAGTGAGTGTCGTAGAGCTTTTGTTCAGAGTTGGAGAAACTGGATTCAGTTCTCATATTTCATCCTTACTACCTGTGTGATTTTTAAACAAGTCATTTCATATTTCTTGGCCTCAGTTTCTTCAACTGTGAAGTGAAAATTCTCCTTGTGTTGTTGATTCCATGCTTTATTGTGAGGAAAGTGCTCTGAAATCTGAAAACTCCATATGAATGTGAGTTGTTGTTATTATTTGTTATTGTAAACAATCTGTAAAAATAAAGGACTTGGACTAGATGCTTTCTAGAGTCCAATTAAGCTCTAAATCCTACGATCCTGCAAGTTACTGCAGATTTCTTTAGAAAACAAGGCCCCTTGGTATCTCTGGGTTGCCTGGTTTACAGAATTTTCTGATTAGCGCACAAATTTTCAGAGGTATATTACATAATATGAAGCAATCCCATCATCCCCTTCTGCATCCCAATCATCTCCCAAGATTCTTCTATTGGCACACGGAAAGATCAATATCCTACCAGGGCCGATAAAACAGAGCAGTGGAAATGAATGCCGCCCTAGCACACAGGGAACAAAGTCTAACTTTCTGGTTTCGAAGAAAATCATGCCCAGCTCTATTCCCTGCAGAAGATTTAAAAAGGAAAAAAAATTCAAAAGACCACTAGTACAACAGATACTCATTTCCTAATCTAAGCTGAAGCATCTCTCTCTCTCTCTCTCTCTCTCTCTCTCTCTCTCTCTCTCTCTCTCTCTCTCTCCCCCTCTCCCTCTCCCTCTCCCTCTCCCTCTCCCTCTCCCTCTCCCTCTCCCTCTCCCTCTCCCTCTCCCTCTCCCTCTCCTTCTCCCTCTCCCTCTCCTTCTCCCTCTCCCTCTCTTACCTTTGGGGTAGTGCTTAGGAAAGGTCAATTTTGTGAACAATTGACAGAAAGATTGAGACAGAGAGGGTCACATAGCGAAGATGAGAGAAACTGGCATAGACAGATGGTGGGGTGCATAGGGGTGGAGAAACAGACAGACAGACAGAGACAGAAACAGACAGAGAGGAGGGTAAGAGACAGAGAGACAGAGACACAGAGACAGATGGAGAGCCAGAAATACTAGAGAAAGAATTAAACTCAGAGAGATGACAGGTAGACAGACAGTGACAGACGAGATTCAGAGACAAAAGACAGAACCAGAAAAACAGAAAGAAAAAGCCGGAGAAACAGAGGGCGTGAGATGGGGAGGAGGGTAAGATTCAGAAAGTGAGGACAGAGGAAACTAGGCAGAACTAGGAAAATTGGATGGGAGTTGCATAAAGGCATGTTTAGGCTTGATATAAGGGAAATTTCCCCAACACTGAGAGCTTCCTAAAAGTACAGTGGGCTGCCTCAAGAAGGAAAGAATGCCCTGAAACAGGGTATCTCAGCAAAAGCTAGAAATCCATTTGTTAGGGACGTGATTGAGGCGATTTCTATTTGCATATAGGTTAGATAAGATGGCCTCTAAGGGTCCTTCCTGCTCTGAGAATCTGACAGAGACTGTGCTAGAGAGCTGGGGGCTAGGTGTGAGGAAAGGAGGGTGGGAAGAGAAAATTGAATTCATTAGGGCAAGAGAGATAATCACAGAGGGATAGTGGAGAAGAGAGACTAAAAAAGACAGAGATGCAGAGAGATATGAGAGAGACAGAGACAGACAAAGAGAGACAGAGACAGATACAGAAAGGCAGAGACAGAGACAAATAGAGACAGAGACACAGAGACAGACAGAGAGACAGAAACAGAGACAGAGAGACAGAGGCAGATACAGAGAGGCAGTCTGGACTGAGACAAATAGAGACAGAGAGACAGAGGCAGATACAGAGAGGCAGTCTGGACTGAGACAAATAGAGACAGAGAGACAGAGACAGATACAGAAAGACAGAGACAGACAGAGAGACAGAAACAGAGACAGAGACAGATACAGAGAGGCAGACAGAGACTGAGACAAATAGAGACAGAGAGATGTTGCTTAGAAAGATAGGCTGAAGGGACAGACAAAAGATAAAAAGTGGGTGATGCTAGAGAGAGAGAGAGATGATAAGAGCTGACATTTATATAGTGCTTTCAGGTTTATAATGCTTTACATCCATAATCTTACTTGATCTTCACAACAGCTCTGTGAGGAAACAGATAATGAGTCACACTAAGGAAAATTAACAGAAAGACATGGAGGAAAAAAAGAAATATACACCAAGAGAAGACAGGAATAGGCAGAGAAGGAGGCTGAAAGGAGCAGAGATACAGAGAGAAGCTGTATGAAAGAAAGATGAAGAGTAAGGAAGAGAGATGTGGTTTAGACACAAATAAAGGCATACACGGAGGAATGATTGGGAGAGGAGATACAGAGATGGAAAGCAGAGAAAGAAGGGGAGGCAGAGAACCAGAATCAGAGAAGCAGAGCAGGACGAATGGAGGGAGAAAGACAGACACAGAGGTAGCTACAGAAAGAGACAAAGACGGAGACAGTCAGAGATAGAGATTTTCCCTCTCCGAAAATCATTTAACAGTCTAGGTTCTAAGGTGCAGATGGTGCCTAAGATAAATTTAGATCTCAGAATCTGCCGGTCTCCACTGAAGAGTGTGATATGAGAATCTCCCAGGAAAACCACCACATAGTACTATCAAGTGCACTTTAAATGATTTTCACTCCTCCCCTTCACGCCCCTTTACAGGATTGATGCTGAGGCAGCCCATCTGCTTCCCATTGCCTGGCTGACTATGTCCTAATCCCCCTACCCACCCCCCAGCCACTTTCATTCCAGGCCCTTCAATCCCATTCTCATTTCTGTTTGCTTTTTGCATTTTTTTCTTCCAGTCAGAGTCTATAAAGACCCCTATTGCTCAACCACTACACAAAGCATCATATTTGATTCATGCAAATCAGAGGATATATATGTGCCTGTGAAATAGTTGCCTATGACTGAAAAAAGAACATAAAGAATGTGAGCAGGAAAAAAAAAAAGATGATCTGGTCTGAGGAGAAACAAAAAGTCAGAGAAAATCTGAGTGTTTGTAGCCCTAGGGAGGAAGAGTGTAAGAAGCCCTCACAGTCAAGCTGGGTAATGATATGCTTATGACTACAATCAATGACAACCCTGATGATCATAACAATGACTAGATTTCTATTGTTCTTGGTACATATAAAACAATGTTCTCCTTGTGTCACTTGATTCTCAAAATGGCCTTATTAGAGCACAAATCATTGTCACCATTTTGCAGATAAAGAACTACACAGACACCAGAGGAGCCAACACTATGACCCATGTCCCTTGACACTGAGGCCTGTGATCTTGTCTACTATTCAAAAACACCAGTGAGCAAACCCCAAATCTAAGCAATGAATGACTTTTAAGAGCACTGGACAGAGTCTAGGATAGATTTTTTTTAAATAATAATCAGAATTAATAGATCAATCTCCAAATACTTACTGAGGACACATTGTGCTATATATTATTCAGAATACAAAAGGATCTTGTAACCAAGAATCTGATAATCTAACTGAGGAGATAAGACAATATACAGAAACCTCTAGATATAGATGAGAGGTAGAGAGATAAGGGATAGGTAGGTTAGAGATAGATAAATAACAGATGGATGGATAGATAAGATATAGATAGATGGGGATAGATAGATGAGAGATAGATGATAGATATATAGATAACAGATAGAAGAGTGAGGGGGATGATAGACAAGCAGGGAGAGAGAGAGAGAGAGAGAGAGAGAGAGAGAGAGAAAGAGAGAAAGAAGGAGGGAGAGAGAGAATGAAAGATACCATTTATCAAGTGTTAACATTTACCTTGGTGCCAGACATTTGTGCTAAGTTTGTGCTGGGAACATAAAACAATAAAACAAGCTAGTTTCTACTCTCAAGGAACTTATATTCTAATAAGCGAAAGAAAAGAAAAAACAGAAAGCAGAGCTATAATGGGAGGAACCAATCATTCAGAGGGGCCCCAGTCATCTCTTGGTGGGCAAGGGAACAAAACCTTATTGATATTGTTGTAGTTATTGTCTGTGGTAACTCATGTTACTGTAGTATTCCTTGTGCTTTAGTTATTAGACTCCATCACTTCACACAGATCTTCCCACATTTCTCTGAATTCCTCATTCTCCTTTCCACTCTGCACTAATATTTCATTATACATTCATATACCATAGTGATGAGTAGAATGGTAATCCAATTAGATTGAATTAGATTGGCTTGCTGCAGCAAAGGCCCAGTAGCATCAATTTGTAGTGGACTCAGGCAGCACGGTTTTGTGATTTTCTCCAGCTCTTTTTCAGGAGCACATAAATAGGAGTGAAGGCGGTAGATAGTGGGAGTAATCCAAGTTTGGAGCTTGGCAAGTTATGATCATTGATACGGTAAGTGTAGTGTAGGGGATAGTATACAATGAAAATGATTTACCAAGGAGACAAGACAGGGAAGGGAAGTAAACACAAAAACGGAAAGATCAAGAGGATGGTCATGTCTGTTTGTAGTTCAGGTGTAGTGGAAGAGTAAGTCACGGCAAATGAGTAGATAAACTAAAGAATAAGCTATTTGAGGGAGCACATGTGTCTATTTATAGATAAAGACACGTAGCCATAGATATGTGTCGAAGTAATGAGAGAAGGAAAGCAAGAAAGACAGTGAACCACATATTTAATTCATTCAGAAAGGAAGAAGGATACCTGGGGATAGACAAATAACATCCACCAGCGTCTTCAATGGGTGATAAATTTGGACTGAATACACCTGAAAAGAGGAGTGGTTGCTGAGTAATGGAGATAAAGGGAGAGTATGGAAGTGGGTTTGGGAAGCAAACAGTTTTGTGACTACCCTACTGCAACCAGTTAGATGGGGGCATGAGTCTAAGATGGGGGCAATGAGTACTGGAAATAGTGGCCAGGGATGCAGTGTCATCAAGAAGGATCTAAGTCTCAATGAGACCCAAAAGATACAGTTAGAAAGGTTTAAGATAAAAGTAAATGTGTTAATTTTTGCAGCAAGGTGGTGCAGTGGATAAAGCTCTGGACCTAAAGACAGGAAGAACCTGAGTTCAAATCCATCCTCAGATGCTTAGTTAGCTACATGTCCCTAGGGAAGTCACTTAACCTCTGTCTCACTCAGTTTCCTCAACTGTAAAATGGGGGTAATAATAAGACCTACCCAACACGGGTTGTTGTGAGGAACAAATGAAATACTTGTAAAATACTTTATAAACCTTAAAATGTTATATAAATTCTAGCTATTATTACTATGTCATGAGCCTCAGACAGAGTGAATTAGAATAAGATGATTCAAATCTGAGTCTCCTCTTCAACCTTTCTTAACCATTAAGTTGCACATTTTATTTAAAGAAACATTTCAACTACCATCAGGGACTCCTGTTATTTGAGCCTGAACTCACCCCAATATTAGAACATTGGTAAATGGTATTTTTTAGCATATGTTCTAAAAGTTCTCAGTCATCTTATGTACTAAGATTTTAATGTTTTCCTTTTAATTTTCCATTGATCAATATGTACATAAAAAGAAATAATAGTTCAATTGTGAAACAGATGAGAAATATATGCCTTATAAATAGCCCAGAGAAACTGTGCCCAACCAACCTCAGGCCTAAATTGATAGTGATTTGTCAGACATCGCTACCAAAATCTTGAGGTAATATGAGTCAGATACAGCAGTTTTCCTCAAGATTTGTCACCCTGATATGCATGGAAAATAAATTATTAAATATAAAATGTCACTTTGCTATGATTTGTGCATGTTGTTCAGGAATAAAAGTTATTTTCTTTCTATATTTCCCCCCAAAAAATGTAGTAGAGTGGGCCTCTCTTTTGAATTCCAGCCCAGCTGCCCAGGGAGGTTATTGAATGATGAATAGTCATCCATGATGAAGAAAATTATCATTTGTTTTGCCTTTGCCACCTCAACTAAACTGGATTATTTCCTGTTTCCCAAACCTGACCTCTCTTCCAGTCTTTGCTCAACCTGTGCCTTCTCTCCTCCTTCCCCTCTTGATTCCAATCCATCCTTTGAAGCCAAATGCCACTAACTCTGAGAAGCCTTTCCTGATACCTTCTCTTAGTACATAATGACTCCTCTTCCCTCCCCCCATAGATCTCCATAGAACTTTGAATTTTACTCATTTAATTTACTTATTTTGATCTATCTTATATATATTTGCATCTTATTATCCCAGTAGACATAATATATAAGCACCACAAGGGCAAGGAAAGAATCGTATAAATGCTATTCCTCTCTCAATGCCTGAAGTGGTGTCATGCATTCAATGGTACCTAAAGTTAATAAAAAAGGAATCTATCTTGTAGCCTATTTCAATGACACCAAATATAGCTTATAGAACTAAGCCAGGGTCTACTTCCTGCTCATAAGCTATATATATATATACATACATACATATATACATAATATGTAATATATATATTATATATATACACATAAGTATATACATACATGCAGATATACATACATATATACATACACATATATATGTATGTATGTATGTATATATATATACACATATATATATATATGACACAGCATATTTCTACTCTCACAAAAAGAAACTTACATTAAGGAAATGGTAACTGAAATTATGACTTTACCTTTCCATACCAGTGTCAACAAACAGCAGGGTAGAATGGAAGAATCTCTGAGAAATGGATTCAGATACCCATTTTTTTTTACTAACAGAGTGACTTTAGGAAGATCATTAATCCTTCAGGGAGAAAAAAATAGATATTTAATGAAATTGAGAACTTTTGAACACTCCTGATGAAAGACCATGGCCAAAATAGAAAATTTGACTTTCAGATACAAGACTCAATAGAAGCAAAAAAAAAGTAAACAGGAAAGAGGAATCATAAGGGATTGATTAAGGTTAAAATGTTTATATTCCTATATGGGAAAATGATACTTGTAACTCCTAAGAACTTTATCATTATTAGGGCAGTTAGAAGGAGTATATATAGTTAGAAGGTATGGATATGAATGGACTGATAGAACGATATGCAAAAAAATGAAATTAATGTGTTAGCAAAAGGGACGAACTGGGAGAAGAGGAAAGGGCTAGAATGGGGTAAATTATCTCACATAAAAGAGGTACAAAAGGGTTTTACAGTGGAGGAGAAGATAGTGGGGAGTCAGGCAATGCTTGAACCTTACTCTTATCATAATTGGCTCAAAGAGAGAATAACATACACACTCAGAAAAGAAATAGAAGAGAAATCTATCTTACCCTACAGGGAAGTAGAAAGGGAGAGGGAAAAGAGAAAGGGAAGCTCATAGAAGGGAGGGAAGATTGGGAGAAGTGGTGGTCAGAAGCAAAATACTTTTAAGAAAGAACAAAGCTAGAGAGGGATAAATGGGGGGGGGCAGGCAGGATGGAGAGAAATACACAGTAATCATAATTGTGAATGTGAATGGGATAAACTCATCCATAAAATAGAAGCAGATAGCAGAGTGGCTTAACAACCAGAATCCTACAATATGGTCTTTACAAAGAAGGTCACTAGTTTTCTCTGAGCCTCAGTTCTTTAATCTATGAAATGGAGATGTTCATACCACTACATTTACCTTGGAGAGTGGTAGTGAGATTTTTTTTTTTTTTGCAAATCTTAAAGAATTATCAAAATATGAAGTTATAGACCCAAATCAATTCATTATGCCCTAGAATTGTATTTCCTGGAATTTTTGTCTTATTTTTTGTTTTGTTTGGCTTTGCTTTGTTTTGAATTTCTGCCATTAGAAGTCCACTCCGTCCCAGTGGCCTCTTACTCTGATCTGCTCCTTTTAAATCTTCATTTTAAAGAAAATTTCCAGGATATCCAAATCTACATTCCTCTCCATCCTCCATTCCTGAAATCTGCTGGGGCCACGACAGAGACCCAGAAACATGGTGGCAGCACTGTGTGCTGAATAAGATCGCTGCCAGAGAGTGGAGGAGCAGAAAGAAAGGGACAGGATATGGACCTGAGATTGAAATAGATCTCAACTTCACACCCTACTCACCATCCTTCCAGAGTCTCAGAGACTCAAACTATAGAAGTTAACCTCATAGCACCAGCACAGCAGTTCTCTGAACTGCTGGTACTGGGCCAGAAAACTATAAAAAAGAGAGAGAACAGGATAGGACCCTGGGAAAGGAAACTATTGAAGGGGAGGGTGAGAAAATTTGCACGTCACTCCATTAAGCTTGAAGAAAAGAGTCCATTATCCCTGTGGACTGGATCCTGTTTCATCCCTCTAAAAGTAGCTTGGGACAAAGACCTAGGATCATAAATTGTTCAGTTTGAGAAGAGGCCTAGATGCTTTGAAATTCAGCTCCAGAGAAACTACCATCAGAGTGGAGAGAGTCAGAAAGTGAGCAGTAGGGGAAAATAGGGACAGATAGGTGGCATAGTGGACAAAGCACTGGATCTGGTGTCAGGAAAACCTGAGTTCAAATCTGGCCTCAGACACTTACTAGTGACCCTGGGCAAGTCACTTAACCCTAGTTGCCTCAATTCCTCACCTATAAAATAAGCTAGAGAAGGAAATGGCAAACCAATATAGTGTCTTTGCCAAGAAAACTCCAGATAGGGTAATAGAGAGTTGAACAGGGGGCAGAGCCAAGATGGCCACATGAAAACAGTGTCTTACAGGAGCTCTCACACAAATTCTGTCAGATACCTTTAAAAAAGTTGATCTGAGCAGATTTGAGAGAGTTAGAAGCCACTAGTAGACTGAGTGTGGCAAATTTCCAAGCCAGGAGAATTCTCAGGGTCAACAGGATGGATCTTTAGGCTGGGGGAGTGCCCAGCGCACAGGGCTGCACCAGACCACACCAAAGCCGAAGCAGCTGTGGAAATCAGCCAGCCATCCAGGCTGGGAAAAAGCTGGGCACATGAGGTGGTGATCCCCAGGCCACCCAGCCCAGGACGGGAGTCTGTCAGAGCTACAGGAGGAAGCAGCGCAGCACCTGAGGCTGCAAGAACTCCAGAGGCTTGCAACCAGCAGTCTAAAGGTTTGAAACGTGCCTTCTTGAACTTCCAGGAGCCATAATGGCCAGCTAAAATGGCTCTCATCCCTCCCTCCCTGACCCATATAATACATACTCCTTCAGAAGAAACTTTGAAATAGAAGAGTCAGAAGTGGTGCTTCAGTAACCTTTTCGCTTGAGAAGTTGGGGAGAGGGCCCTTATTGCGGTGGTGGAAGGAGACTAGTGCAGGAAGAGAAGTGGCCCAGCAGGTTGCACCTCAGCAGAACAGTGGGAGTTTCCCAGCCTCAGGAGGGCCAAGCCAGCAATCCTCAACACCAGGACCACAGACGGGCCTTTGGACAGCCAGGGGAGGTGGCAGACATCAGACATCAGCACAGAAAAAGGCTGTACCACAGCACTAATGGAAGAGGATACTTCCAGCAGCCAAACCATCCCTCCCCCACACCTCATAAAACCAGAGGCCATAACAAAGCCAATAACTACACCCACAATTCCCAGAACAAGAAGCCTGGAGCAGAGCCCCTTAAACCCCAGAAGCAGAAGTCCACCTTAAAGCCAGGAAAAAGTTAACCAACATGAAGAACTCTAGGAAACTGAGGACCATTGATTCTTTTCATGGAGACAAGGAAGACCAAAATACTAATTCAGAAGAGGACAATATGGACACTATACCCACATCTGAAACCTCAAAAGGGAATGTGGACTGGTCTCAAGCCCAAAAAGCATTCCCAGAAGAGCTCAAGGAGGGTTTTAAAAATCAAACTAGAGAGGTAAAAGAAAAATGGAAAAAAAATTCACCGATGGAAACAAAACTTTAAAGAGTAAAATTGGCAAAATGGCTAAGGAGATTCAGAATCTAGTTAGAGAAAATATTGGCAAGGATGGTTAAGTAGGCGGGCACCTAGCAGTGCCAGTAAGCAATCGTCCTCCCAGTAACAGATATAGGATGTATGATTTACTTCCCTGACTTGAGTCTTTCTTCAGGATTGTTTGGAAGGAAAATCAATAGAAAGAGTAAACTGAGGAAGGTGGCAGCCAAAAGCAAAACTCTTGTGAAGAGTGGAAGGTAGAGGGGAGAAATAAAAGCATAACTGGGGTGGGGGGTGGATAAGGGGGAGAAAAAGACACAGGTAGTAATCATAACTATGAATGTGAATGGGAGGCAGATAGCTGAATGGATTAAAACCAATAATCCTACAGTATGTTGTTTATAAGAAACACATTTGAAATAGGGGGATACAGATAGGGTAAAGATAAAAGGCTGAAATAGAATATATTGTGCTTCAGCTAAAATATAAAAAAAAAAACAGAGGTTGAAATCTAGTAAAAAAAAAGACAGAGGTTGCAATCCTAATCTCAGACAAAGGAAAAGCAAAGATAGATCTAATTAAAAGAGGAAAGGAAGGACATTATATACTGCTAAAAGGCACCATAGACAATGAAGCAATATCATTACTTAACATATTTTTACCAAGTTGTATAGCATGCAGATTCTTAGAGGAGAAGATAAAGGAATTACAGGAGGAAATAGCAAAACAATACTTGTGGCAGACCTCCATTTCCCCCTCTCTGAACTTGATAAATCTAACCTCAAAATAAATAAGGAAGAAGTTAAAGAGGTGATTAGAATTTTAGAAATGGCAAATATGAATAGACCTCTGGAGAAAACTGAATGGGGATAAAAAGGAATATACTTTTTCTCAGCGGTACATGGTACATACTCAAAAACTGACCATGTACTAGGACATAAAAATCTCACAATCCAGTGCAGAAAGGCAGAAATAGTCAGTGCATCCTTTTCAGATTATAATGCAATAAAAATTATTTGTAACAAAGGACCATGGAAAGATAAAGTAAAAATTAACCGGAGACTAAATAATCTAATCCTAAAGAATGAGTGGGCCAAAGAACAAATCATAGAAACAATTAATAACCTCATTCAAGAGAATGACAATAATGAGACAACATACCAAAACTTATGGGATGCAGCAAAAGCTGTTCTTAAGGCAAGTTTTATACCTCTAAATTCTTACATGAATAAAGTAGATAAAAAGAGAGATCAATGAATTGGGCATGCATCTGAAAAAGCTAGAAAAAGAACAAATTGAAAATCCCCAATTAAATACCAATTTAGAAATACTGAAAGCCAAAGGAGAAATTAATAAAATTGAAGTCAAGAAAACGATTTAATTAATAAATAAAACTAAGAACTGTTTTTATGAAAAAAAAAACATTAAAATTGATAAATCTTTGGTCAATTTGATTTAAAAAAAGAAAGAAGAAAACCAAATTACCAGTATCAAAAATGAAAAGGGTGAATTCACCTCTGATGAAGAGGAAATTAAAACAATAATTAGTAATTATTTTGCCCAATTGTATGCCCATAAATTTGAAAACCTTGGGGAAATGGATGAATATTTACAAAAATATAAATTGTCCAGGTTATAAGAGGAAATAAAATTCCTAAATAACCCCATCTCATAAAAAGAAATTGAACAAGCCATCAACAAACTCCCTAGGAAAAAACCCCAGGGCCAGATGGTTTTACATGTGAATTTTATCAAACATTTAAAGAACAATTAATTACCATACTTTATAGACTATTTGGGAAAATAGGTGAAGAAGGAGCCCTATCAAATTATGGTACTAATACCCAAACCAGGAAGAGTCAAAACAGAAACAGAAAATTATAGACCAATTGCTCTAATGAATATTGATGCAAAAATTTTAAATAAAATATTAGCAAAAATTTTAAATAAAATATTGGCAAAAAATATTATCACAAGAATAATATATTATGACCAGGTAGCATTTATTTTGGGAATGCAAGACTGGTTTAATATTAGGAAAACTATCAGCGTAATTAATCATATTAACAACAAAACTAGCAGATATCATATAATTATCTCAATAGATGCAGAAAAAGCTTTTGACAAAATACAACATCCATTCCTATTAAAAACACTAGAAAGCATAGGAATAAATGGAGTCTTCCTTAAAATTATAAGTATGATCTACCTAAAACCATCAGCAAGCATTATATGTAATGGGGATAAGCTAGATCCATTCCCAATAAGATCAGGAGTGAAACAAGAATGTCCGTTATCACCCCTATTATTCAATTTGGTATTAGAAATATTTGCTCTAGCAATAAGAAAAGAGAAAAAAAGAAATTGAAGGAATTAAAATGGGCAAAGAAGAAACTAAGTTATCACTCTTTGCAGATGATATGATGATTTACTTAGAGAACCCTAGAGAATCAAGTAAAAAACTACTTGAAATAATAAACAACTTAGCAAAGTTGCAGGATATAAAATAAATCCACATAAATTCTTGGCATTCCTATATATTACTAACAAAGCCCAACATCAAGAAGTAGAAAGAGAAATTCCATTTAAAGTTACTGTAGACACTGTAAAATATTTGGGAGTCTACCTACCAAGACAAACCTGGGGCCTATATGAACACAATTACGAAACACTTTTCACACAAATAAAGTCAGATCTAAACAAATGGAAAAACATCAGTTGCTCATGATTAGGCTGAGCTAATATAATAAAGATGACAACTTTACTTAAATTAATTTACTTATTCAGTGCTATACCAATTGAAATACCAGAAAAAAATTTTTTACAGAGCTGGAAAAATAATAACAAAATTCATCTGGAAGAACAAAAGGTCCAGAATATAAAGTGAATTAATGAAAAGAAATGCTAGGGAAGGTAGCCTAGCCATACCAGATATTAAACTGTATTACAAAGCAGTAGTCATTAAAACTATTTTGTACTGGCTAAGAAGCAGAGTAGTGGATCAGTGCAATAGGTTAGGTACACAAGATGCAGTAGTCAGCAACTACAGCGATGTAATCTTTGATAAACCCATAGAATCCAAGTTGTGGGCTGAGAACTCTCTATTTCACAAAAACTGCTAGGAAAATTAGAAAATGGTAGGGCAGAAACCAATATCTTACATCATATACCAAAATAAAGTCAAAATGGGTTCATGATTTAAGAATAAAGGCTGATACTATAAGCAATTTGGGAGAGCAAGGAAAAGTTTACCTGTCAGATGTATGGGAAAGGGAAGAATTCATGACCCAACAAGAGGTAGGGAGCACTACAAAATGCAAAATGGATAATTTTGATTATGTTAAATCGAAAAGTTTTTGTATAAACAAAGCCAATGCAACAAAGATTAGGAGAGAAGCAGAAAATTAGGAGAAAATCTTTACAACTAGCGTCTCTGATAAAGGCCTCATATCTAAAATATACAGGGAACTGAGCCAAATTTATAGGAATAAAAATCATTCCCCAATTGAGAAATGGTCAAAGGATATGAACAGGCATTTTGCAGAGGAAGAAATTAAAGATATCTATAGGCATATGAAAAAATGCTCTAAATCACTATTGATCAGAGAAATGCAAATCAAAACAACTCTTAGGTACCACATCTCTCCTGTCAGGTTGGCTAACATGACAAAATAGGAAAATGATAAATGCTGGAGAGGACGTGGGAAAATTGGAACATTATTACATTGTTTGTGGGGTTGTGAAAAGATCCAGCCATTCTGGAGTGCAATTTGGAACTATGCCCAAAGGGCTATAAAAATATGCATACCCTTTGACCCAACAATACCACTTCTAGGGTTGTATCCTAAAGAGGTCACACAAGGGAAAAGGGACCTGTATGTACAAAAATATTTACAGCAGCTCTTTTTGTGGTAGCCCATCAATTGGAGAATGGCTAAACAAGTTGTGGTATATGAATATAATGGAATATTATTATGCTTTAGGAAATGGGGAAGATACGGAATTCATAATAACCTGGAAAGAACTACATAATATGATGCTGAGTGAGAGGAACAGAACCAGGAGAACATTGTACACAACAACAGATATATCGATTCTGTGATGACTAACTTTCATAGACTTGGCTCTTCTGAGCAATACCGGTTTCTAAGTTAGCCCCAAAGGTCTCATGATAGAAAGAGCTCCTACATCCAGATAAAGAACTATGGAGTGTGAATGTGGATTGAAGGAAACTATCTGCTCTCTTTTTTTTCTATATCTTTTTTTTGTTCTATTTCTTCTTTCTCATGACTCACTCCATTGATCATAGTTCTTCTTTATGACTTGACTATTGTGTGAATATGTTTAATGCAAATGTATATGTAGAACGTATATCAGATTCCATGCTGTCCTGGCGGAGGGTGGGAGGGGAGAGAAGGGAAGAAAATTTGGAACTTAAAAACCTGTGGAACTGAGTGTTGTAAACTAAAAATAAAAAAAAAATTAAATATAAAAAAAGAGTTGAACAGGACTGAAATGACAACAAGAACAAAAATGAAAAATAAAGGAAGGAAAAGATTAAAAGTGTCAAAGATCTCAAGAAGAAGATAATTCAAAGACCTTGAATACAACATGAAAACATTTAGAACAGAAGCTATATGGCCTCCAGATCTAGTAAACGAGTTCAGACATCTACAAATACTGTGAAACAAAACAAAACAAAACTATCTAATGCTTGATAAGGAGGATCCTGTGGAATTTGAAAAGAACATGAAATTGCTGCACGCTGTTCCTAAATGCTTTAAGAGAGAAATTTGAATTGTGAGAGCAGAATTTATGACTTAAACAGCAAAAATAATGAGCAGAGAACAAAAACTCAAATCTTAAATAGCAAGCCCTGCCAAAGAAACAAAAGAGAGAACAGATTAAAAATACAAGTACACAGAAGTAAAGGATAGGAGTGAAGAAGAGGAGCAAACAATAACACTAAAAGAAAATATTTTCACTATCCGAGCAAAGCATACTGATCTCCAAGATAGAATCCAGAGACTTCCTAAAAATAATCAGTTTCCCACACAAGAACACAAAACAAGAAAAAAATCCCAAAATTCCAATTCAAGAAATAACTCAAGAACTTTCTAGAACTTCTGAACACAGAAAATAAAATGCCATTTTAGAGAACTCATGGAGCACATCTAGAAAAAAATCTAAGGCTAGAAACTCCAAGAACGTGTTGTTCAGTTGTTCAGTCACGTACAACTTATTGACTCTTTAACTTTTACTGTCTATGAGGTTTTCTTGTCAGAGATACTTTTGTGGTTTGCCAGTGGATTATATGTCTCCAAGACATGTACATGGTGGTTAAATTTAACAATTAAATTAAGAAATAATGAGTTCTACAAGAAATCAGGAGAAAGACCCTCAAATACAAAGGAAAGGAAATTTGAATAGTGTAAGACTATTCTTCATCCCTAGAAAACACAGGAATAAATGGAATAATGTGTTTTGAAGAGTGATGATGCTCAGGATGACCTACTCTGCAAATCTGTGCTTAGCCATAAATGAAAAAAATGGATGTTCAATAATAGTTATCTACAATTTTCTTAGGAAGAAAAACAGACCTGAAGAAATTATTTGCTTCTTGAATGCCCTAGATAACAGAAATTCAGGAGTGAATGAATGCAGCAGCCAAAGACAGCAACATCAATAGCATAACAGCAGAGAAACTAGTAAGACACTCCTTTCTTAATGTACACAAAGGGACAGGGATGGAGGTAGGTAGAGGTAATAGTGAAGAGTTAGAACTGTTAGAACTGGACATATGGACAGAACCTGGCAACACTCTGCCTACAGAAGAATCAATGTTTTTTTTTTTTTGGTGGGACATTATAAAATGAGAGGGTGCATGAAAGGTGGGGTAAGCAAGAGGATAGATGGGAATGTTTAATGTCCTGGGGGCAAATTGAAGGCTAGCAATAAGGAAACAGTGATTCCCGGGGTCTCTTAGGAAGAGAAGTATAGGAGTATAGGAGCAGGTGAGGAGGAGAGAGGAAGAATTGAAAAGGGAGGGAAAAAAGGGAGATCTTACTTTCATGGTGGGAGGGAGTTTCAATGATTAATACTCTAATGGTTGAAGAGAGATGTTCTGTGAAGGAAGACGGAGATCTTTGGCTGAGTGTGGTCCAGAGGATTTGGTGGTTGAAAAAAAAAAAACTATTTGTCTCACCTCAGGAGGAAAGGTGAGTTGGAACTCCTAGGGGCAACTAGCACCTGAAAGAGTAGGAGTGCATACAACAAATAAAAATGAGGCAATAAAGAAAACAAAACAAAAACCAACAACCTGCTATGCATGAAGAAAATCCAAAAAAGCAGGAATTTCAATCATGCTATTTGACAAAGCAAAAACAAATATTCAAAAAAATAAACGAGAAAACTACATTATGCTGAAAGGAACTATAGACAATAAAACAATGTCGGTAATAAACTTATATGCTCCAAATTTCTTATTATCCAAATTCATAAAAGAAACACTAACTGAGCTGCAAGAAGACATACATAGTAACACAATGGTTATAGGATACTTTAATATCTTTCAGCTTCGGATAAATCTGACAGAAAGGTGAAGAGAAGGGAAAATATGGAATTGAACAAATTGCTAGAGAAACCAGAGCTAACAAACACATGGCATCTAAATTTTTAGGATTTCCCAAGCATATCATAATATATGCAAATAATAGCTTCAGAAAGAAATGATTTTATTATCTCATTGCCCATTCTGATCCCTTCTATTTCTTTTTCTTCTCTTATTGCTATTGCTAGACTTTCCTATTGAATATTGAATAATATTTATGGCAGTGGTCATCCTTGTTTCACACCTGATCTTACTGGGAAGGCTTCTAGCTTATTCCCACTACAAATAATACTTGCTGATGGTTTTAGGTAAATGCTTGTTGACAATTTAAGGAAAAATTCATTTATACACATACTTTCAAGTGTTTTTAACAGAAATGAGAGTTGTCCTTTACCAAAAGCTTTTTCTGCATCTGTTAATATAATCATATGATTTTTGTCACTTTTATTATTGATATTCTCAGTTATAGTTTTCCTTATGTTAAACCATCCTTGCATTCCTGGTAGAAATCTGGCTTGATCACAACATAAAATCTTTGTAATATATTGTTGTTATCTCTGAGCTAGAACTTATTTAGGAGTTTTACATCCATATTCATTAGATCGGTCTATAATTTTCTTTCTTTGTTTTTACTCTTCCTTGTTTAGGTATCAGTATAATATTTGTTTCATAAGAGAAATTTGGTAAGATATTTTCTTTGCCTATTATTTCAAATAATTTATTTGATATTGGAATTTCTTGGTCTTTAAATGTTTGACAGAATTCACTTGTAAATCTATCTGGTCCTGGTGTTTTTTCTTAGGAAGCTTATTTATAGCCTGTTCAATTTCTTTTTCAAAAATAGGTCTATTTAGATATTTTATTTCCTCTTCTGCTAATCTAGGCAGTTAATATTTTTTGTAAATAATCTTCCATTGTATTTAAACTGCTAAGTTTATTGGCATATAATTGGTCAAAATAACTCCTTATAATTGCTGTGATTTCATCTTTGTTAGTGGTGTATTCATCCTTTTGCTTTTTAATACTAGCGATTTGGTTTATTTTGATTTTTTAGTCATATTAACCAATGGTTTATCTATTTTGTTGTTTTTTTCTTAAAAACCAACTCTTAGTCTTATTTATTAATTCAATGGTTTTGTTGCACTCGATTTTATTTATCTCACTTTAATTTTTAGGATTTCCAATTTAGAGCTTAATTAGGGATTTTTAGTTTGTTATCTTTCAAGTTTTTTTTTAATTGCAGAACCAGTTCATGGTCTGCTCTTTCTCTACTTTGTTGAGGTAAATTTGAAGAGCCTGGAAATTTCTGACCCATCTCACCACCTTCCCAGAATCCTCTCAAGAAAGATCAAACACAAGGCATCTAAATGGAACTGCAAAAGAACATACATATTTCTCAGCTTAAAATGGAACTTGTGGAGCAGAGCCAAGATGGCGGCTGGAAAGCAGGGACTTGTGTGAGTTCCCCACCAGGTCCCTCCAAAAACCTATAAAAATGGCCCTAAACATGTTCTAGAATGGCAGAACCCACAAAATAGCAGAGGGAAGCAGGGATCCAGCCCAGGACAGCATGGATGGTTACTGGATGAGGTCTATCACACACAGAGGGGAGGGGAGGGGAGCGGAGTTCAGCATGAGTGGTGGCAGGACCAGCCAGACCAGGAGCCAGGCAGAACAGGCCCTAGCACCCTGAATCAGTGAGCTGTGGCAGTTACCAGACTTCTCAACCCACAAACACCAAAGACAACAGAGAAGGTTAGTGGGAAAAGCTGCTGGGGACCAAGTTTGTGGTTCAACCACTGCCCCAGGGGCAGCGCAGGAGATGTAGCTACAGAACTACAGCTGCAGTTACTTCTGGCCCCAGGCCCACCTGATGGGAGAAATTAAGTGGCTGATCAGAGCAGGAGTGCAGCTCCTGCTTAAGATTTGCATCACATCCAGATTGGTGGTTCTTGGGGAAGGAGGAGTGCTGGTGTGGCACAGCTGGAAGTATAGAAATTGCTCTGAAATCAATGGTGAATCCCCTCAAGCTTGGAACAAAGTACTCTTTGCTCTACAAGCAGTCATATCCTGATGAAAAATGCAAGGGTCAAGTAAGTTGGCTGGGAACATGGGGATAAGGTAGGAAGGAGCAAAACATAGTTAATCTTTCACAACATGAGTATTGTGGAAGGGTTTTGCATAATGATACGCATGTGGCCTATGTTGAATTGCTTGCCTTCTTAGGGAGGGTGGGCGGGGAGGGAAGAGGGGAGAGAATGTGGAACTCAAAGTTTTAAAAGCAGACGTTCAAAAACAACAACAAAAAGAAGTTTTTTTCATGCAACTAGGAAATAAGATACACAGGCAATGGGGCATAGAAATTTATCTTGCCCCACAAGAGAAGGGAAAGGGGCATGAGAGGGGAGTGTGGTGACAGATGGGAGGGCTGACTGGGGAATGGGGCAACCAGAATGTACACCATCTTGGAGTGGGCAGGAGGGTAGAAATGGGGAGAAAATTTGTAATTCAAAGTCTTGTTGAAAATCAATGCTGAAAACTAAATATATTAAATAAATTAAATATTAAACAAAAAAAACAAAAAAAAAAGAATGTAAGCTCCTTTAGGAGAAGAAATGTTTTTCATTTTTTTCCTGTGTATCACTAGCACCAGAATGTTGTATATAACTTCTAATAAATGCTTGTTTTTGTTATTTTCAAAAAAAAAAGGATTTAGTTACCTCTGCTGTACAGATGATGGCCCGATTCAAAGGTCAAATAAAAAATCAACCGCATCAAAAAAAAAATGGAACTTGCACAAAAACTTGCCATGTATTAGGGCATTAGATATTGAAAACAAATGTAAAAAGGCAGAAATAGTTAATAAAATCTTTACAAACCATGATATAGTAAAAATAAGATTCAGACCCAAGTTGATACTTAACAATGAAATCCTAAATAATGAGTAGGTCAAACAACAAATCATAGAAATTGTTAATAATTATGTGAAAGAAAATTATAATGCTAAAACTAAACACTAAAATTTCTGGAATAAAACTAAAACAGTCTTCAGGGTCAAAATTATATCCATACAAATATGCATCCACAAAATTGAGAAAGAGAAGATTAATAAACTGAATATAGATTTTTAAAAACTAGAAAGAATTGTAAGAGACCTCAGAGGTCATCTAGACCAGCTACTTTATTTTATAAATGAGGAAACTGATGACAGGATATGTAAAATGACTCATCTAAAGTCACACAAGTAATAGCTAATAGAACTGTAATAGTAATTGTTAGCAAATCCTCCAAATCCACTGACAAATTTTTATTGAGTTGAATTAAATTGAATTGGTGTCATGAAAAGAACTCTGATTCTGGAATAAGAAGACCTGGGTTCCTATTTATCAGCTGTGAGATGCTGAGCAAGTTGCTTAGCCATCCTGGGTCCTTATTTTTTCAATTCTCCAGTAAGGGGGTTGTGCTATAAGGCCCTTGCCAGCTCTAAATCCTATCATCTTGTGAATTTAATTGAATAACATCAAACTAAATCAAATTAATCAATGTTAGTCCTATGATAAGATACTACAATCAAAATGAACCAGAACAGGCAACTACTTACATGGCTTAGTTATTTTTTTATTAAGCTATAATCTAAAGAGAAAGTAATGAATTAATGAATATATGCATTATATAAGTATATGTGTATATAAAACACACATATCCATAAATGAATATACCCACAAATAACTTGCACCATCAGTTCTCTAAAGAAACTACTAGCAAGAAAGTACAGGAAAAAAGAAAAACACCGATGATCTCACTTCCAGTAATAGTGATGAGCAGGGCGAACTTAGCAGTGACCCACATATCATATGTAATATTTATCATTCTGCCATGTTTAAAGGACTCTTAGTTCTTTGGCTCAAAGTTCAGTCTAGTCTCATTCTCAGAAGGCAAATGAGCTAGATAAATGCTTCCCCATTCTCCAGGTAATCAGAGAGAATGAAGCATTCATTTTCGAAAGAAAAAAAAGGTTTCAATGTGAAAACAAGGAAGAAAAAAGTATGTGACCTGGAAAAAAGAAATCTTGATGTGTCAACAGTTCATCAAGTTATTGTTGGGTAAAAAAATCCACACATAAAAAGAAGGAGAAAAAATGAAAAAAAGATCACTGAGCATTTGGAGCTATGAACCAGATATGAGGCTTTTTCCATAGAAGAAGGAGGTAAACTGTGTGAGGGGGAAGCAGCTGCTTGTCCACTAAGGAATGAACATGAGGATCTGAGTGAGAGATTATCCAGTAAAATAAGGAGAGAGACAGACAGAGACAGACAGACAGAGACAGAGAGAGACACACACAGACAGAGAGAGACATAGACATAGAGAGAGAGACAGACAGACAGAGAGACAGACAGAGAGAAACAGTAGTGACCGTTGATTCTCTGCTGAAGTTTCTAAAGCAACTGTTTTTCAGCCTAGTAAGAATAGAGGTTTACTATTTTGCCACCCACTTAGGAAGTGATAAAGAACATTCCAAAACCTGTTGAACTGTGTACTACTACTCATTTCCAATTATTAACATAAATCTGAATGACACTGACAAAAGGAATCTAAAAATAAATTATGAAAAGCTATAAAGTGTTGGTAAGGAAATTGGAAAATTCAGGGGCACAGGTGGTGTCTTCATCCCTCCTGCTCCTTAAAAGCAAGGGATGCAGAAAGGGAAGACCTACTGGAAAGTGAATAGTTATAGTATAGGTCTGGATATCAACACCTGGATCATATCAAGATAAGGTAAAAGCCCATCTCAAAGTATACAGAGTGTTTCTAAAGGGATAGTGCTAGAATAGAAGCCACACAGTCTGAAGATCCCAGAAACCTTCACATTATTCACTATCTAATCATACAACTGAATCCTGTGAATGTGATTATCTATAGTTACCTTGACCCAGGATTCCAATGTGGATTTACATATGAAATAGAGTATATTGTTTCTTCTTATTGAGAATAGGAATGGAAGCTCCTCTGACTTTCTCAGATTCACTTGGCTTCAAGGTTCCATTTTTTTCATCCCTATGGTTATTCTCATTAGCCCAGAATAAAGTAATTATTCCCATTTTCATGTTCCAAGCAGAACACTAAGGCAGATTTGGATCTCTCCTTAAATATTGCCAAATCTGATATCACAGGGCTTTGTTTGCTTTTTTAAATGAACATTTTAAAGGGCTCATATTCCCATTATTGAGAAAATAGAATTTATTAACACTTTTTGGAAGTTAGTATCAGAGGGGGAATTATGAAATATTGACTTTGGAGGAAACTCAGAAAAGTCAGAAGGGCATGGAAAAGCTTTGGATTTCTTAGGGATGAATATGGCAGGAGAGTGGACGCGGTGAGGTTGGGTAGAGGGTAGGCCTAAAGAGAGAAAAATGACAAGCCACCTTTCTAAGAGAAGGTGGAGTAGCTTAATTGGAGGTCACTGAGCAGTGCTGCTAAAAGTTCTATAGAATCATATGCTTCATTCCAGGGAGGGAAGGAATGAAAGCTACACAAGGAAACATTCAGCCATTCTCCCTTCAAAGAGATTAGTGTAATAGGTCTACATTTCAACTATGCCCAGTCTGGCTGGCCTCTGCTCTGAAACACTGTTCTTCTTTGGAATTCTTAAAGATGCTTCCTACATTTCATTAACTAAATTGTTAAAGTCAGTGTTCTCTTTGCCTCAGAATTTTTAAAGTCAGCAGATAAAAGTAGTATTTGATAGACTGGACCTCACTCAATAAACAACAAACCAAAATTTAGACAAATAGACCAACAGACAGAGATAGAGAAGGGGAGAGAGAAAGACATAGAGAAAGAAGCATCGTTGAAAAGAGCTCTGTGTTGCTTGGTGTACCCTCTTGACTAGTCAGGCCATATTTAAAGTTCTTAGATAAATTCTGTGTTGAAAGAAAGAGTGCTTGTTTCTTAGCCCCTAAATATTATAGTCAATGTCATTCCTCCTGTATTTCAAGCTCTCTTCACATATGAGGTGCAGTGGAGAAGCTTTTTACATTTTCAAGGGACTAAGTGTTTTGAATCAAGCACCTTCTTAAGAAACATTAGAAAGCTGCCACCTTAATCAAGTTGCGTGACTCATCGAGACCCGCTTTCCTGTGACCTAAGGTTCTGGCTGGCTACTTAGTGGGGGAGAAATGAGTTATCACCACCAATCTACCGTTTCAAATAGCTGGAAGATATGTTGGCATACAATAATAATTATGGTATGACTGAGGACAGCTAAGCAGACAAACTCCTTACATAATAAACCAAAAATAACTTTCTCCTCCACATATCAACACTAATGATTCTCCACTATCCCCTCCATATCACTTCTACTCTGTATATAAAGTCACTAGTGACATGATAGGATTTGTATTGTAACAGTAAGGTTAAATATGAAATTGATTGCATCCAGATGCATCAAAAAGGTAGTTGGTGAATTTACATATGTGGCCTCTAATAACAGCTCTCCTTTTTAGTGTTTTAAGGCTTTCAAAATACTTTTCTAACAATAACCATGTGAGACAGGTAGCAAAAATATTATTATCTTCATTTTGCAGATGAACTTAGGGCTTGTAGAGATTACTTTCTTACCTCTGGTTTTCTGATTCTAAATCCAGTGTCTTTTCAGCTTAATTATATTGTTTCTAACTTCCACTGGATGTGTGTGTGTGTGTGCATGCAAAGGAAGAGGCTGTGTGGTTTATCAGAGAGCTGACAGAGTAATGTCGACCTAAATTCAGATTCTATCTCTGACAAATACTGTCTATGCAACCCTGAGCAACTCCACATAAATCTCTAAGAGTATAAATTGAAGAACAAATAACAATTTATGTTGGTAGAGGGACCTCTTCACCTGGAACTCCCTACATGCTGAAATCATAGGCCTAAAGAAAGTCATAATTCACACACACTCACACACATACATGTAAGAATATACAACCCTTGAATCAAGGTTCCATTCTGACACAGAGATAGTATACACTTGATAAACTTCTCACTCTTTTAGCTCATTTACCTACCTAAATGTTCTGAGAGTTGTAATATCAGACAACCCTAAGAGAAGTCACTAGCATCCCTCATAAGCACATAGCCTCACAAGGCTCAAAACATGAGCCATTCAATTTACAAGTTAATAGAAACTGAGAAAACTTGTAGCTAACAAATCAAAATACCCTCGTTTACCCTTGTTTGTATTTTGAGTAACAGAAAGAGTAAAATATATAATAAGCACTCTGAGGGAACCATAAAGCTTAGAATAAAATTACAGGTCTATCAAATGACTTCTAAATTGACTAAAATCATTATTAACAATAACTCTAAAAATGCAAGGCACATAAACATTCCTAGAAGTGGAATACATACCATTACCTTTCCTAAGTGCAGCTGAGCCTCCCTTGACACAAAGTTGATCTTCCAAATTATAGCAGAGAGAGAGAAAAGGGAGAGAATAACAATTGCTTATTCCTCTTTCGCTCAGGTAGGACACAAAGAAAAAGTGAAGTCTTTCTGCTCAACATTGGGTTTCCAGGCAATATACACACACAACTAAGAAGTCAAATAATGGTGCATCTTCCAGGACAAAAGATGAGAGAGAGTAACATAAAAAATAAGTTCTTCAAAAAAAAACCCCTCTGTGTTATTATGTTTTGCCAATTAATTCCAGTCTGGGTAGGTCGTAGGTCACTAGTCTTGTTCCTTCTTGCTAAAAATCTATGCCAGTCTCTCATAGGCCCTAAGAACTGGAAGCAATATCATGCAATATTCTAAGCTTTATGCCAGCTTTGAGAGCCAGTGAAACACACTCCTTTTTCAGGGAATAAATTATTTTGAATCAAAGAGCTCCTACCCTGTTAATGGTAGAAAGCTGCCTCCTCGATTGGACTATATAATTGAGGGCCCACTTTACTGAGACCAATTTGTTCTGTAGCTGACTGAGGGAGGAACAAATCATTATGTTCCCCTCCCTCTCCATTCAAAACAGTGGTGTTAGGTGATATCGATAATATCGGCAAAGATGGTTAAGTAGGTGGGCACCTACAAGTGCCAGTAAGCAATCTTCCTCCCAGTAACAGATATTGGATGTATGATTTACTTTCCTGACTTGAGTCTTTCTTCAGGATTGTTTGGGAGGGAGGGAGAGATAAAGGCAGACAGAGGCAGAAAGAGACAGAGAGGGAAAAAGAAGAGGGGAGAGGAAAAGGGGTGGGGGAGGAAAGTTATAAAAGACACAGCAGATGGGCAATAGGACAACAAACTGGATAAAGGAAGAGAATTGTATATGGGGTATTAAATAGTTCTTTCAATAATCCCAAACTCTTCTCTGACAAAGAAAACACATCTTTCCAATACTATTACTCTCCCAATAATGTTGTGTGGCTACAAACCATAGAGTACCACAATCTCTGAGGGGAAAAAAAAGGCTTGTGGAAAGATTCATAGTGGGTGTAAATGGAAAACAGTATATAGCTAACAGTGGTTTTACATGCAAAAAGTAAAGTTAGGGATATTGTCTAGAAAATGTATGACCAGAAAGAGGGCTGAATTGGTCATACAGTGAGATTGAGAGTTAACAGATGAAAAGCCTAAGGGCAGGACTAGTGTTCATGGCATGTTAAAATGCCTCAGGCTTGCTAAGTGAATCCTCTGTGGAAGGCTGACAAAGAAAAATGGATGGGAAAGCGAAAGTGTGGATGAGTTGCAACATCTACTATTTTAGGGAGTGCCCGTATTGGGGAGATCACAGATCTACTAAAGTTAAGAATACACACACACACACACTACACACATATGCACACACACATACATACACACACACACACACACACACACACACACACACACACATAGAGCCAAGGTCACCCCCTGCCACATTGCATTGTGCTCTAACCTGGCTAGTAGTGTGGCAAAGTGCCTTACATTTAGCAAATGATTAATAAGCTAGTACTGAATTGATTTAACTTGAATTCCTAAGCAGTAACTGACTCTCCAGACGTTTCCTAAATTTTCATTTCCCTCTTCCACCAACCCCACAGGAATTTACCCTATGTACCATATATACCATATGCTATATCCTAAAGAACAGATTTGTGCTAATGTATTTATATGTGACCTTTCCCAGTTCAGGTTTGTGTTTTAACAAGGACCTCCTAGAATCAAGGTCTTAACTCAAAGGAATGACTTTAATGGTTGAAATTTAAGGCACCATGAAAGGAAAGATTCTGTATCCAGGCCTTTCAGTAAAAGAGAATATATTTTCAAAAACTATATTCTATTTAATATGATGGTTAAACATTTTTAAGGAACAGAGCAAAGAAAAGTCTGTCCTCCATAAGAAATCTCCTTTCCAAGACTAATACCTCTAGTTGTACCCTTGTACTCATACCCTACCTTGCCCAACCTACCTTTCTTCCTAACTTCTCAGGATCTATTGAAGGTAACATCATCCTTTGAAATAGTCAAGGTCATTTTTTATTCTGTCCCCTGAATCACTCCCCCCCATATCAGTCAATCGCATCCAGTTGGTTGCTAAATTTTGTTGATTCTATCTTCCATCTATCCCCTATCTCATGGCCACCATCTTAGTTTAGCTGCACATTATCTCTCTCCTGGAGGGTCACAATAGCCTCCTGATTGGTCTCTTTCCTTCCAGTCTCTCCCTTACTTGACTTCCAAAGTGATATTCCCAAAACACAGTTCGATCATGTTATTCTTCTGATGAAGAAGTGTCAAGGACAAAGATGCCTCTAGGATAAAATACAAACTCATCCAATCAGGAATTAGAACCTTAGCACAATGTCTGGCATGTAGTAAACACATGATAGATGCTCATAAACTGACTGACTTAACATATATTATTTCATCCAACATCCCTATGCTATTATCATCCTTGCTTTATAAATAAAAAACTGAGGCTCAGAGAATTTTAGTGATTCACATAATTAGTAAGTATCTGAGATAGGATTTGGCTGCAGTTCTTAATGCCAAGCCCAGGGCTTTATCCATTATTCCAATTAACTGCCCATGAAATACAAAATTCAATTCAGGAAATTAAATAAATTAAATACAATTATTTCTTACTTTAAATAAAAAGAATTGGAAGGTAAGAATTTCCTTGTAGAATCATCACAGTACAATGGATAGGGCATCGAATTCAGAGTCAGAGGAAGTTCAAGCTCTACTTCCTATTGCCTTTGAGACCTTTGCTTAACCTCTCTGGGCCCCAAATCCTCACTTTTAAAATTAGGGTTTGGATTAGTTGGCTTCTAAAGCTCCTACCACTTCTAAGTTTAGAAATCTATAGTGTTCTAAGCTTAGGAAAGTCTGAACGAAAATATGAAGGTGGCAAGGAGCAAGGTATGAGGAACATAAGGTAGAATATTTGAAACTCAGTCTAAAGTTCATAGAGGGGATAAAGTGAGATTTAATGTAAAGACATGGTAGAACCAGATGGTGAAGGGCCTGGAGGGAAGGAAATAAGAAAGAAGTACTTAGAATAATATTGTAGCCCATCTGATTCATACATAAGGAATTAGGAATTGGATGGTTTCAGTAAACTCAGGAAGATGTGTATAAACTGATAAAAAGTGAAATGAAAACAACCAGGAGAACAAGTTATGCAATAACAACAATATTATAAAGATAATCAACTTTGAAAGACTTAGGAACTTTGATCAATACGATGACCAACCACAATTCAAGGGACTTATGATGAAACATTCTATCCACCTCCAGGTAGAGATCTGATAGTTTCAGAGTACAAATTAAAGCATGTTTTCTTTTCCTTCTTTCTTTTTTCCTCCCTTCTTTTCTTTGTCCTTCCTTTCTCCCTCCCTCCCTTCCTTCCTTTCCTTCTTTCCTTTTTTCTTTATTTCTTTCCAACAAGACTAATGTGGAAATTTGTTTTTGTATCACTATACATATTTGTAATGGGTGAGAGAAGGAAAGAGATGATTCAAAATTAAAAAATAAAATTGATTGTTTTTTTTCTTTTAAATTAATTTATTTTTAGTTTACAACATTCAGTTCCACAAGTTTTTGGGTTCCGAATTTTCTCTCCTCCCCACTCTTTGCCCAACACAGCATGCAATCCAATATAAATGAAATTGAATTTTTAAAAAGAAGTTATTCGAACTTGTATCTAGAATTTCAGTTAAGAATAAACTAAAATAGATGAAGGAAGGAGGGCCATTCAAAAGACCTGAGGTAGCCCATAATTTACAAAATGGATTAGTGAGTTTCTCTTTATTAGCAATTAGGTTAGCCATAATACTCACTTATAATATCAACTATTATTTAATTAGTGCTCTAAAGCTCACTACTTTGCTTGCTCCCATTAATTGCTTCTCAGTAGAAAGTAGAATATATAATGTTATATAATGTAACTAAGAATAGAGGTTATTTTTCTAAATAAAAATTGTTTTTCTTTTAAAAAAGCTTAAATAGAAGCTGTGATGCAGCAGAAAAATCACTTGACTTACTATAGGAAACCCAGGGAGCCTAGAGTCCCTTCCATCTATTCTCTCTTGTGCTATCATATCCCATTCCACAAATGGAGAAAGCAGAACCATTTAGCTTTTGATATCTGTCACAAGAACCTCTGTTTACCTGTTGGCAGCCACCCTGTGAAGTTCTAGTATATGGAGGGAGTGCACTTAAATCCATTGAATTAGTTTTGTTCCTTCTATCCTTGAAACATAGTATGATATAGTGGAAAGAACGTTGGACTTGAATTCATAATAATAATAATAATAATAATTCACTTATGTGTATATGACACTTTTTAAGTGTATTTTTCCCCAAGCCCAATGTAAGCATTATTATTTCTACTTTACAAATGAGGAAACTAGGTTTCGAAGAACCAAGTGACCTGCCTATGGATACACAATTTAGCAAAGGGTCAGGAGGTGTACCTAAGTATTTTCTCTGCAGAGGAGGGTCACAAAATGGCAAACTGGGAAATATTTAATAAGAGGAACAGCTAAAAGAACTGCAAGGACTCAGCTTGGGAAAGAGGAGACATGGAGGAAGGAAAGAAGACCATTATTGCTCTCTTCAAATATTGAAGGGTTGTCTTGTAGACGAGCGTTTCAACTTGTTTTGTTTGGGCCCATGGGGCAGAACCAGAATGAGTGGTTCAAGGTGAAAGCTTTAGCTCTACCTAAGTACAATTCAGCAGATGTCACCCTGAGAGGAAGTTTGACTGAGGGATGCTTCTCCTCTCTATTTTGGGAAGTGAGTGTGTGAAATTGAGTCTTTGTACCCATTCCTGTCTCTGCCAACTGGGACCAACTCATGGCATGATCTTCTCTTAAGGTCTCTACCTTTACTCCCCCTTTCTTTGTCTTCACAGATGGTGGAGAAAACCCAAAGGCCTCTTGTTCAACACAACTGATTGGCTAGGAGATAAAGCTAATTAATGAGTTTTATTTTAGGACAGTGGCTCCTCTTCTCTGTAAAGTTAGAGAGCTATGGATTGGAGAAGGTTTTATGATTAAATGAGGAAGGCTGTCAATTAGAGAATGGCTGAAAAAACATGGCTTATATGACCCTAGAACACTGTTGTGCCATAAGAAATAAAGAAGGAGACACTTGCAGAAAAACCTTGGAAGATTTCTATGAACTGATATAGAGTGAAGTAACAACCAGAAAAATGATTTATGCAATAATAATGCTGTAAAGACAAACACTTTTTTTTTTCCTTTTAAGTAGTATTTTTTTCAATTAAAGACAAACACTTTTGAGAGACTTAAGAAGTCTGATCAATGTGATGGCCAGCCATAAACCTAGAGGATCAATGGTAAATGAAAGGCAGGATGGTAGGAAAAGAAATAAGCATTTGCTAAATGCCAACTACATTCCAGGCTCTGTATTAATCCCTTGGCAGATATTATCTCATTTGACCCTCACAACAACCCTAGAAGGTAGGCGCTATTATTATCTCGATCTTTATTGTTCTGTCACCCTTCAGTCATATCTGACTCTTCGGAACCCCATTTGGGGTTTTCTTAGCAAAGATACTAGAGTGGTTTGCTATTTCCTTCTCTAGCTCAGTTTACAGATGAAGAACTGAGGCAAACAAGGTTAAGTGACTTGCCCAGGGTCACAGAGCTAGGAAGTGTCTGGGAAAGGATTGGAACTTAGGTCTCCTAACTCCAGGTACAATGCTGTATCTACTGCACCATTTACCTAGTGAAGCATACTACCAACCTCCTGCCAGAGAAGGGATAGATGCAAGGTGTAAAACAAGACATACTTTTAGATATGACCCATGTGGAAATTGTTTTGTTCAATTATGCATATTTATCTAAAATAGTTCATGTGTGTGTATGTGTGTGTGTACATAGTGGAATCCTTAAAATAAAGGCTAGATGATCATATGCCAACTGTGTTTTAGAGGAGATTCTAGTTCAATTACAAACTGGACAAGATGACTTCTGAGGTCCTTTCTGATCCAGAGATTCTGTAATGCTCATGACTTCAAATCCAGGTTTCCATAGCTATGCCATCTTTGTACTTAACTAGCTGTAGGTCCTTAGGTAAATTGTTCATTCCTTCTGTACCTTGATTTCCTAATGATACTTGCTCTATCTGTCTCTTACTGTTACTGTGATGTTCAAAAGAGGTAAGAGATAAATAATAACAAAGAACTAGCATTTACATGGCACTTACTATGTTCCTGGCACTAGGCTAGGTACTTTAATGATATTATCTTAATTGTTCCACGCAACAATCATGGGAGGTAGGTTTTATTATTCTCTATTTCACAGGTGAGGAAACTGAGACAAAAAGAGTTTAAGTGACCAGCCCAAGATTGCATAGCTAGTGTCTGAGGTCATATTTGAACTCAGGTCTTCCTGACTCCATGCCTAGTGTTCTTTTCACTGCACTGATTAGAAAACATTACATAAATGTAAGATAGTATTTTTTCTAATTCACTAAGAGAAGGGTTGGCCTGCTTTTCTAAACATACTGTGTAGATTACCATATGCTTTGCTTAAAAGTGGACTAACCCAGCACTGGGTCAGATGTATATGTTTTCAACCTCCTCCCCAATTCCTTCCATCCTCAGTAGGATATGAGCTCTAAGTGGCCAGAGATGGTTTCATTTTTGTCATTGTATCCCCAGAACCTAGCACATTGCCTGGCACATAGTAGGAACTTAATAAAAACTGGATAGGTAGATAGATAGATAGATAGATAGATAGATAGATAGATAGATAGATAGATAGATGGATGGATGGATGGATGGATGGATGGATGGATGGATGGATGGATGGATGGATAGATAGATAGATAGATAGATAGATAGATAGATAGATAGATAGATAGATAGATAGATAGATAGATAGATAGATAGATAGAGTGAGCTTTGAAGAGAGGGTCTGCAAAAAATCATCAGCCAGAATGAATTTGCCTCTCTTTTCCCCCAACTCACTGACAATGCTCATTTAGAGACACAGACAGAATTAGCCAAAGTGCGCTCTCTCTCTCTCTCTCTCTCTCTCTCTCTCTCTCTCTCTCTCTCTCTCTCTCTCTCTCTCTCCCTCTGTCTCTCCCTCTGTCTCTCTCTCTCCGGCTTTATTCCTAATAGTCCAGAAGTTATTTTGGCTGCACGTAGTTATTAAATTCCCTCCAACGCCCCCATGACTCCACACATTGAGACGAGCACATTAGAGAAAATGTGGCCCCAGGTGGGTACTTGAGTGACTTCTGCCTTAGGCTAGCCTGGCATTGAAGCTTTCAAGTTTTATTTTATGTTTCCATCTTTTATATGACTTTCCACTTTCCATCGACTGGATTCTCTTAAAAAAGCCTGTCATTGTTAAGCATTTTAAATTTCAGCTCTGCATTCACTTAAAACAAGCAGTCGAATAATATCACTTTAAGCACTTTGCAATGCTGTCATTGTTGTTGTTCGTAATATTATTATTATTATTATTAATATACAATTCTTGGTAGAGAGGAGGCTACATTCTACTTTGCTATAAATGTTAATGACCAAAGAAGAATAACTCAATTTTCTATAGTTTCTTAAGAACTACAAAGGCGGGCGGAGCCAAGATGGCGGCCGGGAAGCAGTGACTGGCGTGAGCTCCCCACCAAGTTCCTCCAAAAACCTATAAAACAATGGCTCTGAACCAATTTTAGAGCTGCAGAACCCACAAAGTGGCAGAGGGAAGCAGGGCTCCACCGCAGGACAGCCTGGATGGTCCCTGAGTAAGGTCGGTCCCACACGGACCTCCCAGCCCCCAGCCGAGGGGAGCGGAGC